>CM053598.1:128081009-128226872 GCA_028646575.1 Pseudocheirus occidentalis
AAGAAGAAACAATTTGAATACTGTGTAAACACAATCAGGATAATCCAGGATCTAGCAGCTTCTACATTAAGGCCTGGAATGTGATATTCCAGAGATCAAGGGAGCTAGGATTAAAACCAAGAATCACCTACCCAGCAAAATTGAGTATAATGTTTCAGGAGAAAATATTGTCATTCAATGAGGTGGAGGCCTTTCAAGCATTCTTGCTGAAAAAAACAGAACTGAATAGAAAATTTGACATTCAAATACAAGAGGAGAGAGCAGATTGGAGGAAGGGCTATACAGTGGGATCACTGTTTTGCGGTGGTGGGTAGGGGAAAGATGGGGAGAAAATTTGTAACACAAAATCTTGTGGAAATGAATGATGCAAACTAAAAATAAACAAAAGTTAATTAAAAATAAAAAAGACAAGGTGCAGGACCCAGAATGGACCTAGAACACAGAACATACTAATGACTGAAGTATTGCTTGAATAAACATTGTTCTAACATGAGGATCATTGCCTATAGTATATGTTCTAGTTTGGACATTTTTGTTCAGTGATTGCCTTCAGAACCAGTTTGCAGGCCTCAATCAAGAAAAACCAGGCTCCTTTGTTAACACATGATGGTCATGGTTGTTTGTTTTTTACCCCCAATAATATTACCCTGCTTGATTACCCCCTTTGTTTTTAACCAAAGTTGACTTTGAATGACTGGAATGCTTTCCACCCCCACCCACCCAACCCCACCCCCTCACCAAAAAAAAAAAAGATTTATTTATCTTTAGCACACAAAGATTTACCACTTCTGAGGATTAGAAGGGTAATATGGCCATATGGATAGAGAGTTTTACCCCTGTGTCCCCAAACAACTCTCTTTAGGTGCAGACTTATTGTTGGATCTGCCTTGGTAAAGAGAGTCTCCTTATTGGGAGTTACCCATCCCAAAAGAAATAAAGGTTGAGTCTAAAAATCCAACCAGTATTGGAGCAATGTTGATATTTTTGGAATAAGAGTACAATTTCCAAAGTAGCTATTATTCAGGGGAATCACACTGATGTAGACATACACTTTAGATTTTAGTCATTAATTTATTCGTTGATTTATATTTTATATATTTATGCAATTTTTAAAATTATTCATTTCTATTTATATCTCTTTTAGACACCAAAAACCAAATGAGTTATTTATGAAAGTATGTATGAAAAAGAACATATTTAACTTTATAAATGTATTTAGGAATGTCAAGATTAATGCCATCCTGATACCATTTGTAAATATCCAAAATGGCTGAAGATTTTCTATGGTAGACCTCTCTTCTAGCCTTTGTTGTATGTTGATGTATCATTTACATATGTATATATGCAATGATTGGTGTACTGCAGTAGTCCCTATTTAGTGGTTTCTATATATAGGTGGTATGCCAGGGGTAGAAGAGAAGAAAATCACTTTATGGAGAGATTTATTCCTTACAAAGTTTAGTTTACATGTAAACAATGTCTAAAATGAAGCAATATATGTAACTGAACTTTTAAGGATACTTATGACTTAATACAGCACTGATCAGCCAGTAGAAAAGTAAATATTTTATGTTCATAACTAGCTATTTATTTTCATTAATTTCTTAGGTGGTTAAGAATAAGAAATGAATTTCTATCTCAGCAGGAGAGACTGTAAAATTCTCCCATTTGCCTCCACATATTTGTGTGAGAAATCATTTTCATTTTATTCTTATTTTAAATCAAAATACTGAAATAAACTCCTTGCAGGACCAGTCTGTGTTTCTCTGGTGTTCAGCCAAATACTACAAACCTTTATTCAAATACTAAAAGTCCAGCATTGAAATTAAGTTGATATATGATTATTATATTATGTTAGACATTTTTCAAGTTGTAATTCATTTTTAATTAAATGTCACTTCCACAAAAATTGTAAAATAAAGAAATTTAATGCAAAGTCTTACAGATAATACGAAGTATATAAGGCCTTACTGGGTTATTTCTTTTAATTATTACAGAATTTTCCACAAATATGCATAATTATTTTTAAAGTTTTCATGATGATAGAAGAAAAACATATGTTTTATAATCATTGTAATATAAATGCTAATTTGGACTTTGGGTAGGGTTATCATAGTTTCTTTCTTTTGGTTGGAAGGAGTTTGTAGAACCAGAAAAAAGCTGGGAATCATTGAGTGGACAGAGATCTCTAACTATTGTAGTTGGTGGGTTAAGGCCCACCTCTGAGACTTACTAGCCCTGTGACCCTGGGCAAGCCATCAGTCCTATGCCCTAAGCAATTCTAAGACTCAATTTCAGAGGAGCTGCTAATTTGCACTGGTAGAAATAGTCTCTTTATATGGGTTTCAGTCATTTTTTCAGCGGTATCTTTCTGACTCCAGGCCCAGCACTCAAATCACTGTGCCACCTAACTGGCACTTTATATGGGAGTTTCCTATAAAAATGAAGCCACAGATCCAATCCCTGTTTCTGAATTTTGTATCAAACATGTTATATATTTATACACATAACTTATAAATGTCACTTAAATATAAAAAGCACTAAAATTTTTTACTTTCAATGTGGAGAGATCAAGAAGGAGACCTCCCCCAGGGAGTCCGCTGTGATTTAAGAAATTTATAACTGGATAGAACAGGGATCATTTATCTTGATTTTTCTAGGCACTTCATACAACCTATAAAGTCTCATTGTTCAAAGGCAGACTGACCCTTTCTGAAAGGTACAGTAACTGTAGGTGAGGGTCAAAAAGCATGGTTCCAAGAAACTGTAGCATATGCAGTAGTCACACCTGGGTAAAAGGTCTCCGCAGAGGGGCTTGAACACATTGAGGGTTTAGATTGAGGGCTGAATTACCTGGATGCCTACCCCAAGCATGTAAAGACATATCCTGGTGGAATGGGGGGATGAGAACGGTTTGTTCCAATAGGCCATAAAGGTAGCTGAAGCAGGCCCTGTGGAGGCTTAGAGTTTGGTCCTGGGTCAAAGACGCCAAGGTCATCCTACTGCATCCCAGGCCACTATAGGGCATTTTGACTGTTGCCTTGCCACTGGCCTTCAATGACTCTGGAAGAGAAAGTGAGGCTAATAACTTTGTGCAACTCTGCCTTACTTAAATGCAATTCATGCATAAGTCAAGACATTGCCCTGTGATGCCCTTCTCAGAAAGGATGAACAACAATAACCATGATAGCTGACGTTTAGAGAACATAAATAGGTTTGCAAAGCATTTTATAAACATCTTATTTCTTCCTTACAAACCCCCTCTTAGGTAAATGCTGTTATTTTACCTACAAGGTAACTGGAACTGAACACTATGAAGATGTCCTATATAATCACACCTGCACAGCCTGTATTGAATTGGTTGTCCTTCCAGCGGGGGTGGGTGACAAGGGAGGAACCGAAAGAATCTAGAATATAAAGCTCTGCAATACCTGCAACTAGGAATCAAGATATACAAGGGCTGGAATAGGGAGACCCTCCCTGCCCTACCAGAAAGTCAGAGAGCAGACCAGGGGAAGGGCTCCACAGTGGGATCGCTGTTTTGGGGGTGGGGTAGGGGAAAGATGGGGAGAAAATTTGCAACTCAAAAATCTCATGAAAATGAACTATGTAAACAAGAAAACAAATAAAATTTATTACATTAAAAAAATAATAATAACAGCGATCATGAGCCATGAAGCTTGGTCCAAGGGAAAAGCGTTTGGACCAATACAGTAACATAGGGTCTAATACAACTCTATTGTCATTAGAGTTGCCACAAAATATGGTTGCAGAAAATCTTAAATTTATACATTAAATATTTGGGGACTTCACTTATGGTATTTAAACCAAGCTCTGTGGTGATGACTTCAACTGATCATGCGATGTGCTCGATGGCTAACATGACACCCTTTCAGTGTTTCCCCAGTTCCTCAAGACACTGGCTTTTGAGGGTCCACAAAGTCAAATGTGACAAAAATTGTTAATGTCTCTTTAATAGTGTTAAATGGTGCCTAAAAGAGTAAAGAGATGTGTCTTCCAGAACTCAGACTGACTTTTTTTTTTAAAAAAGAATGCCTATAACCAAATTCTTTAATTAGTATCATCCAGGGTTAGGTTTCTGTTGTCAACTATAATCATTTGTTTGTTTGAACCAAGGTCTCTTTAAGTTATTAAAGTCATTACTGTCTGACTATAAGTGGTAACTTTTCACAATTGTAAGAATTATTCATTTCCTTTTAAGAACTGATGCAGTGTTTTTATGTAATGAAAGAGAATTGGTCTTTTCAACAAAAGAATTCTTCACAATATTATGACAAACAAGAACCAAATTAATTAATTTCTAAATAGTTTTTCATTGTAGACATTGGCTCAATTTTAAAAAGGCACAAGAACGCAAATGGAACACTCAATATTACCCATCCTAAGTTGTGCTTGATGAGCTAAGCCCCGCAAAATCAGTTCTTTTTACGTTAATCTCATGGACACATGTCTAGATGCATTTCTTAATTATATGCATTTACTTCTCAGGTTCATCCTTGGTGAGGAAAAACTCATTTGGGGAAGGAAAAAAATGTATTTTACATTGCATGGGTATCAGTGGAAAAGTAAGCATTTTTTACAATGCAGCCAAATTAGTTTTGTGGGTTCTCAAGGAATATCCATGGAGACAAGATCATAGATCCATTTAATATGAAAGTTTTATTAGCAGCTATTGAACTGTCATTTCACTGGGGAATTCTCTTAATAAATAAGCCCTAGGTCTTCTTTAAAAAGTATGACCGAAATATTCATAGGGCAAGGAGATGTTTTTTCTCCTTGGACATAGAGAATCTAGCCGCCCACTCTTGAGTCTCCATTCTTAGCTTGGTAAATTTTGTGCGTGCTTTTTGTTTGTTTTTTGTGGGCATGAACAGATATAGAGGAACTATTCTAGCTCTGTGCATCTGTCTGTACTTAGAGGTGAAGGGATGTGGTGACTTTTGGAGCACAGTCCTCTGTATGTATACTTTCTCCCCTGTTGGACTTCCAACAAGTAGAAAAGACTGTCATTGTGAAGGCAGGTCACAACTGCAACCAAGCAATTCCCTCAGGGGTGGCCAAGCTTAAAAGCTACCAAAAAAATAGGGAGAAGGTTTTGGAACAAGGGTTTACACTTTATAGAAAAGAGAGGAGCCACAGAGGCTTCATGTTGCATTGGAAAGAGCCCTGGATATGTAGTCAAAAGATCTCAGTTCAAATCCTACCTTGTCAAACTCAAATAGAAATGGGGACCAATGAAGATCTCTGTGAGGAGCAAATGACTTGATTTTTTAAAAGTAATTTTAAAACTTAAAAAAATTTTGTTAAGTACTTTCTAGTTACATTTTAATCTGGTTTCTACACACACACACACACACACACACACACACACACACACACACACACAGAGTCAGTCGGGAGTGTTATGGGTTTGATGTGTTTGACACCTCTGTTCTAAACAAAGATAGTTGTCCCCTCTGAGTTTCTGCTTCCTTGCCTGTGAAATAACAGGAATAATCTTTAAGCCCTATGAGACTATGTGTTCACTTTCATTATTCGCCCCCTAAATACCTATCTCTCTCTCTCTCTCTCTCTCTCTCTCTCTCTCTCTCTCTCTCTCTGAATATTATATATATATATATATATACATTTATATGTATGCATGTACACATATATACATATATTGCTTACACCTTTGAAGAACCCACTTTGAAGAATCTCTCTGGAAGAGGTCACTTCATAAACTCTTTTCAAATAAGAGTACCTTCTCCAGGAAGGAAGAAGTAGTTATGTTACGGAATGGTAGAATGCCAAAGAGAATGTTTAATTGGATTTATTTTGTTCTCAGTTATATGTAAACAAACTTTTTTAACATTCAATTTTTTTTTTTAAATTTTGAGTTCCAAATTCTCTCCCTCCTGCCCCGGTGAAAAGGCAAGCAATTTGATATAGATTATATTTGTGAAGTAACATAAAACAGAAAAACCTTCAGATTTCACAATTTACCCTCATTGTGTGTCCTGCCCCCCCCCCCAAACTGGTTCATTCTGTTACTTTTCTCTCATATCTTTCTATAGCACTTAAATTTTTTGAAAATCCATTAATACATTGTTTTTGCTACACCATCATTTCAAAATATATCCTTTCCTCTTCCCCATCTCAACAATCTAATTCTTGTAATAGAAAATTTAAAAAGAAAGCAATTTAGAAAAATTAGCTAAAATGTATCTACTGAATCTGTCAATATATATAGTGTTCCACGTCTGTTTTCCCCCACTCCCCTAATGAAGGGACAAAGGAACATTTTATTCTTCTCTTCTTTGAGGATGATCTGGGTCATGATTTCATGACATTCAGTTTTGTTTTGTTGCATTTTTATTGGGCAACCTCTTATGCAAAGGAGGGAGACAGGTAGATGTATATAGGTCAGTTTGACTGGGATGGAGTGTGGATCAATTAGAATGTTACAAAATGAGGAGAAGGTAGGTGAAAGCTAGTTTGAGAATGGCTTTAAATGACATCACAAAGTATATATATTTTGCTGCTGGGAAAGCCACTCTGACCCTCACTCAGATCTTATATGCCCTGAATTTACATTGAATTCCAATAACTAGGTTATCTATTTTTCCTATAGTCAATAAAAATTAGAAAATTTTAAAGGGGCCCTGCTGACCCTGGGCAAGTGCACTAATATGTGATGACTAGCTCCTGACAGCAAAGAACAACAACAACAACAAAATCAGACTTAAGACCTCAAAAAAAGTATGGCAGCCTGGCCCCATTTAGTAGACTTCAACAGACCTAGCAGACATTTTAAAATGGGTAGGTTGGCACAGTACATTAGTTGGAATTTATAATTAATTATGATGAAGCATTAAGAGACAAAATTATATTCAGGAGCCCTCTTAAGAGGGCAAGAAAGCAAATAATATATTTTAGAAAGGTCAGAAATGACTTTATGCTTAAACACTCGGCTTTTTAGACAGCCTGACTATTTGGAGCAGCTTAGTCACTCAAAGCTTCTAAACAGCAGAGGTTTAATCTGTGACTGTACTGAGCTCAGTTCTCTCTAATGCCTTCAAAATGATGTTAAAAATCCACCTTTTGGGGAGGGCAGGGAGGAATCTTCTGCTTTTTATTTACTTCCTCCCCTACTCACTCATTTGCCTAAAGCCAGTGATGTCCTCTAGCCACCACCCAAAGCTTTCTTCATTGGCTTAGCTAGAAAATACTGGATCCAGGGGACAGTGTCACTCTCTCTAGCTCTTAAAACTCCTCCAGGCTATCTCTGCCCTAAGGAGCCAAAAACTCAAGCTCAGTGATTGCAATAACAGTCTCGGATTGAGGTCAGTAGGAAAACAGATCTGTTTTCAGTTGTAGTAAATGCACACAATGTGATGAGTGACCAGAGAAGAATGTACCCCAGTAAAATGATGGCCTGTGAATCGTGGGTTTGGTTCTGAAAATTCATAAGAAACCCAAGCATAGAAAACAGGAAACATCAGTTAAAATGGGAAATAGCTGTGGGCACAATTACTGTAATTCCCCATTTTACTTTGTAGCTGGCATCGGATGGTGACATGCTATAGCGGAGTGAGTGACTGAGACTACATTTTAACGCCTTTCAAGTCTGCCCTTTCTTCTGCAGAGTGTCACACATAGCCAGGCTCACAATCCCCAACTGATGCCTTTGTAGAACTCTTAGCTGGGATTCAGAATGTCATTGTTGCATTGTCTCATAGCAGGAAAACAGTATAGGTCTGTGACTGGTTCGGGCTTCCTCTTCCTACTCCTTGTCCCTTTCCCAGGGTGCAAAAGTCAGCGTGTTGAGAATCACCACTTTGTCTCCTCGCTGACAGTTTATTATAATTTTTAAAATTAGATTTTTATTGACAATTTTCATTTTTCTATTTCCCTCAGGTGCCTCCCCTTCTACCCTCACAGAGAATTATTCAAATAATTTTTAAAAAAAGAAAAAGGAAGAGTTAAAAATAGCAAAATCAATTCACACATTGACAAAATCTGGCACTTTATGTAGTTTTCCACACCTGTGAACCCTTACTCCTGCAAGAGAAGGAAGAAGTGCATCTTTTCATGTCTCTCTGTCTCTCTTTGTTCCTCTTTTTCTCTGTCTCTTTCTCTGTCTCTCCCCCTCCCTCCTTCTCTCTCTCTGTCTCTCCTCTCTCTCTCTCTCTCTGTCTCTCTTTCTCTGTCTCTGTCTCTCTCTTTCTCTCTCTGTTCCTCTTTTTCTGTCTCTGTCTCTCTTTCTCTATCTCCCATGCTCCCCCACCCCCTACCCCATATAGTTTCAATGCCTGGTGATTGTTAAACTAACCCTGACCTTATTGACACAGGTTTGCTCACCAGACTAGCTGAAGTCAGGAGAGAATAGCTAATAATACAAGTCCATTTTACAGATGAGTGAACTGCCTCTTCAAGGCTTAATGCTTTACCAACGTTCATACATAATAGCCAAAAAATGTCTGAGGTGGGATTTGAACCCAGTTTCCTAACTTTAAGTTAAGTCCCCTTTCCTCTAGATATACTTATTCTCTTCTGGTACTTTCACATTTCAGCTCTTTCGCTGAATTAGATTGTAAATTCCTTGAAAACAAGGACTATATATACTGTGTCTTAAGGTTTTGTTTTGTTGGGTTTGGGTTGTTTTTTGGGTTCTCTTGGGCTGGGCCTGGAGTCAGTAAGACTTATCTTCTGGAGTTCAAATCCAGCCTCAGACACTTCCTAGCTGTGTGACCCTGGGCAAAGCACTTAACCCTGTTTGCCTCAGTTTTCTCATCTGTCAAATGAGCTAGAAGAGGAAACAGCAAACCACTCCAGTATCTCTGCCAAGAAAACCCCAACTATTGGGAGTGGCTAGGTTGTGCAGTGCAGATCGAACACCAGCCCTGGAATCAGGAGGACCTGAGTTCAAATCCAGCCTCAGATGTCTAACACAAAACTAGCCATGTGACCTTGGGCAAGTCACTTAACCCCAATTGCCCTGCCTTCCTTGCTCCAAAAAAACAAAAAAGAAAAATTTAAAAAAACCCAAAACAGGGTTTTGATTCTTATGAGGAGTCAGACACGGTTAAACAACAAATGCCACCTGTTGTGATTTTAGGCCACAGCATATATATGTAAAAGATATTAACGATATGAATTGCTGGAAAAATTTTTTTTTAATTTTTGCTCATAGAAGAGGTGTAGTTAACTGAAATATCAGAGTTAAAAGGGACCAGTCTAATCAAACCTCTGTCATCTTATAGAGGAAGAAATAGAATTCCCCAAAGCTAAGTTCTCCAAAGTCAAACAACTATCTGTCTGGGCCTTCTGACTGACCATCATGCCAGTCCAGAACTTATTCCCTTGTGCCTTACTTATTCCAACTAAATTTATAAACTCTTTGCCATTATTTTATAGGTCTAGGTCTCTAGGATTTGCTTCAAATAGAAAATTGTTTTTTGAGATGGCTCCTTTTCTTTTAATGGACCTTTCCAGATATAAATCCAGGTTTGACAGAATAGGTTTTCAAACAGATATAAAATAGCTTCACCAAACTTTAGTCCAGTCCCTTTGCCCTCTAGCAATATCACATTCTTGCCTTTTTCAGCTGCCAACTTTTGTGCTTCTTAATCATTATTGTTGAGTTTTTTATTTGGGTCTGACTCTCTTTGATCCCATACAAGGTTTTCTTGGCAAAGATACTGAAGTGGTTTGCCATTTCCTTCTGCAGTTCATTTTACAGATGAGGAAACTGGGGCAAACAGGGTTAAGGAGCTTGCCCAGGGTCACACGGCTAGTGAGTGTCTGAGGCCAGATTTGAACTCGGGGAGATGAGTCTTCTTGACTCCAGGCCTGCCACTCTGTCCCCTGTACCACCTACCTGCCTCTTATTAATTATTAATAATCACATATTTGTGTTACACATTTTAAACTGATATTGTGGAATATTTAAGGGGTCATGAGCTTTCCATTTGATCAATATGGTAAAATTAAAACATAGTAATAGCTCACATTTGTAGAATATTTTAATGTTTCCAGTATCCTTGATAGAAATTACCTCATTTGCTCCTCACAACAACCCTCTGGTCAGTATTATCATTATTCCCATTTTACATATGAAGAAACTAAAGTTTATAGAAGAAAGGAAGCTTGAAGAAGTAGTTAATCCAGAGCTGTGCCTGAGTCAGAATTTGAATGTAGGTCTTTCTGGCACCCAGACCAGCGCTATAACCATTATGCTTCAGGCTTATACCTGTGGCCAAGGATTTGTCAGTTAATCAGTCAACAAGACTCACCAAGTGCTTGCTCTGTGCCAGGCACTGGGGAAAAGACAAAAGATGATCCCTGATCTTAAGGAATTCACAGTTTTTCCTGCTCACCTTGGGACCTTCTAGAAAATCTAGACCTTGAATTCTAGGGATAACACCTTTAAGAGTCCAGTATTACCTTTGCACCTTGTTAAGGCATCAAAGTGGTACTTCAGCAAAGGTCTTTGTTTCTACTGAACATAGTCTCAATGCCTCTTCCAATCCACAAGCTAACTTTGGTGTTCTGATGGTCATTTCTCTGGATAGTTGGTTACCTGCCTACCGAAGCCTTAGGATTCATACTTTATTGTTTGGTCTGACTCTGTCATCTAAATGTAGCATCTCACCCAGCACCATGTTGTTCTATGCACAGTTGAAGTGAAATAAAAGTTTGAAATAAATCTAAATATCAGTAACAGCTTAATGTGATCTGTTTTGCTTTTTCTCAGATGGGATAGTCTTAAAGGCAGTCTTAAAGCAGTTGGGTGGTATGGCTAGATTTGGAGTCAGGATCCTAAATTCAAATTTATATGTTTACTAGCTGAATGAGACCTGAGCAAGACATTTAACATCTCTGTTTCAATTTTCTCATCTGTAAAATGGAGATAACAATAGCAACTTGTAGATAATTTCCATGAAGCACTTTGCAAACCTGAAAGCATTGTCTAAAAGTTAGCTATTAATATTGGCAGTAATAATAATAATTATATGGCGTGAGGTGCACTCAAAAAACTTTGAGATTAGGACGTTGCAGGTCTAAAACATAATGCTAGCTATAAAACAAATTACACAGAATGAGACCACAATTCTCCCTAAGGAAAACTATTTTACAGTAGGGTGAGTATGTGTGCAACAATTGTCTGTCCTAAGATCCAAACCTGTTTTACTTCTGTGAAAGTTATACACCAACCAAAGCATAACAATTTCCTTCATCATGTGGCTTGTGTACAATATTTTCCTTTGGCAATGACGTCTTTAAGGCAGGTTGAACAGGCCTCCTTGGCCCTGCTTAACTGTCAGATTTGTCTGAGTGGCATATTTCTCTGATTTTAAGCTATATTCCTTAGCTATCCAGAAAAAGGAGCCTTCTTTCCCAAAACCAGCAGATGGACCAGATAGTAGTCAAGGGACTTGATTTCTACCACTCGTCCAAGACCTTGGAAAAGGATTCTTAGTCTTTCTCTATCACCACATTTGCCATCTCAAACTCTTTGGAAAGGTGCTAAGAAGAGTGGCATTATCAATCAATATAATAAGATAAATGAACTAACAAGATTTCTTTTTTTAAGTCTATCTTGGGAGAAGTTGGAGTTGTTAATACCCTTATTCAGAAAGGGGCATTCTGGGTTAATGATCTGTCTGTTCTCAGCTCAGTTCAGATCAAGAACTTTACAATCCAGAGCAGGAAGTGGTAAGGAACAGACTTATTTTTTGGTCCTGGCACTTGAAGGATGGATACCTCAATCCTTTTATCTTTTTTTATGTTACTTTATTTTATTTTTTTCTAAATTTATTTTTAATTTTCAACATTCACTTTCATAAGCTTTAAATTTTCTCTGCCTCCCTCCCCTTACCCCTTCCCAAGACGGCATGCAATCCAATATGGGCTCTACATTTACATTCTTATTAAACATATTTTCACACTAGTCATGTTGTATAGAAGAATTAGAATGATTGGGAGGAACCATGCAAAAGAAAAAACAAAATGAAACAAAAAAAAAAGAGTAAATAGTATGCTTCAATCTGCATTCAGATTCCATATTTCTTTCTTTGCTTGTGGACGGCATTCTCCATTATGCGTCTTTTGGAGTTGTTTAGGTCCTTACTGAGAAGAGCTAAGTCTATCAAAGTCAGTCACTGCACAATGTGACTGTTACTGTGTACAATGTTTTCCTGGTTCTACTCACTTCACTCAGCATCAGTTCATATAAGTCTTTCCAGGTTTTTCTGAAACATCTTATCTTTGATTGTAGTTTTTCTCTCCCAGAACTAAGTATACTAAGAAGAAAATGGGGCCAAGAGATAAAAGGGATCTAGCCTAAGTACTATGTACTAAGAAGGTAATGAATGGGCCTACAATACTCTGCTCTAATCAGACCCCATTCCAAGTATTTGTGTTGAGTTCTGAGTACCACATTTTAGGAAAGGCATTGATAAACTGGAAAACATACAGAAGAAGACAACTAATGGAAAGGTCTTGAGTTCATGTTATATGAGGACCAGTGGAAAGAAATGTTTAACCTAAAATGAAGTCTTCAAAATAACATGTCTCCAAATATTTGAAGGGTTGTCCATAAGAAGAAGACTTATATTTATTCTGCGAGGGTCAAGAGGGCAGTACCAGAAGCAATGTGGGGAGATTGTAGAAAAGGGAAATTTAGAGTTGATATAAGGGAAAATACCTTTACTAGTAGAGATATCTAAATATGAAATGGGCAGCCTTTGGAGCTAGAAGGGCAAGTCCACAAACATTTATGAAGTACTCTATGCTAGGCACTGTGCTAAGTATTTGGTGTAGAAAAGCAATAAAAGGAAAACCAAAAACCACCACACGCCCCCCCCCCCTTTCCCACAAAAGATCACAGTCAAATAGAAAAGACAATAAGAAGACAACTTTGTATCAATGAGATAGATATATTAATAAAATTTAGATAGTAAATCAGGGGTAATCAACAAAGAGAAAGCACTAAAGGGATTTGGGATAAACTTGAAGAAGATGGGATTTTAACTGGTACTTGAAGGAAACCAGGGAATCCAGATGAAAAGGGAGAGAAATCTGGGAGTGGAGGATAGCTAGTGAAAATGAATGATCCAAAGACAAAAGTATCTTGTGGGAAGAACAGCAACTAGGTTCATGGTTTAAACAGTAGAAAGGTAGTGAAGGGTCAGGTCATAAAAGGCTTTAAAAGTCAGACAGAATTTTCTATTTGATTCTGGAGATAATAAGGAATTACTGGAGCTTATTGAAAGTGAGTAGAGAGTGACATTGTCAAACCTCTACTTTTTAGGAATATCAATTTGATAGCTGAATGGAGGATGAACCAGAGTGGGGAGGGCTTGAGGCCTGAAGACAAATCATCAGGCTACTGCAAGAATCCCGGTAGGGGTGGCTAAAGTATTATAGAAGAGAAAAAGGGAAAAGGAAGAAAGAAATAGAGATATTAGTAAGGTAGAATCACAAAGACTTGGGTTCCCTTCACTGGAGTTTTCAACAAAAGCTACAGGATCATTTGTTGGTTATGCTGTGGAGGGAATAGTCAAGAATTGGTTGCCTTGGATGACATCTGAGGTCCCTTCCAACTCAAAATTCTGTGATTCAATTCAATTCAAGGAATACTCTGCCCCGCCCTATGCCTGACCCACACTCTTAGGGGTCAGCCAAAAGGACCTATCCAGCACCCTTGCCATGGAACTCACAATGAATGCATTATCTTGCCCTGTTTGATTTAGTTCATTCATCTTCTGGTTGTAACCCCTGGAAACACAGTGGCATGTTGGCATGGCCAGATTACCCCAGGTATCATAAGGCAGTAGTCTCTTGTCTGGATTAAGGAAAGATACCCCCCTCCCCATCCCATCCCCAGCTCCTCCCACCCTCAGACAGCAGTGTGTTCATTTTGCAGCCCGACTTTCTATGGCCTCATTTGCAACTATAGTAATCCCACAATACAGTTGAGATTTTAATCACACTGGTCAGGAAATTCATAGTGAAGGTTACTACAGCAACCTTAAGTCTGCTCTGGTAAGCATATTCCTTACAATGGGGCCTTTCATTACTACTCTCCCTAAACTGGGCAGTGAAACATGCTATTCAAAAAACAATGAGGCAGAATAGAATGGAAAGGAACTGGGCATTGTACTGCAGCCACTGATGCCATATGTTGCATTTTGTCTTACTGTCCAAGCTTATTGCAAGCATTAATTCCATTTCCCAGTAATATGCTTTAAGGGTCTTCCTAACTCACATGCTCCCCATTTAGAGTATGTTACATGGAACTATTAACATGAGACTTCCAATGATTCCTCTTAACTGAGGAAAATACCGAAGTGCATTTTAAGAAAAAAAAGTTAGTACTCTAGTCAAAGTAGCTAATTGTGTGACTTTTCTTTTGAAAAAAGTGTGCCTGAAAAAAAAGACACCCGTGTGCATTCATGTACAAATTCCCCTCAGCTAAATAGCAGAATTTACATTGGATTTCCAAATTTTTTAAATTGCATTTTCCCAAATAATAAAAGGAATTTTATTCTCTCCAAATGACATATAGGACCCATCTGTGAAATAATTTGGACTGACTTTTGGGTAGATTTTTTTTTTCACTTAAGTTTCTTATAAGAAAACATTACTGACCTTTCTGGCTTTTACTTGATTTTGTGAGTTAGTACAAAATGCTTTCAATGTACTTCACACTTGTACCCACCCCCAAAGATCTGTGGTTTCTTTAGAAAGGGAGTTAGATTTAGGAGGAAAGGGAATTGAGAGGAAATCATTTTCATTTTCCTTCTGCTTTTTCTTTAGAGCATTTATGGCGTTTTATTTTATTTATTCATACTGCCTGCTTTATAACTAAACAACTTTTCTCAGTTATATCCTCAGATCTCTGAGGTTGCTTTTATTTCCTTCCTTCTTTAATGTTTCCCTCATGTATAATTTAAATCATTTGCCTTTTATCTTTCCCAATATCGCAAGCTATTTCACCTTCTCCCTCTCCTCAGCATGTTTGTTTTATGCTAGGCTCAGTTTTTGAAAATGAAATTGTACTGCTTTCCCTTTACTTCTAAAATGGAAATAGTCTTTAGTTGGACTACCGCTTCTGCCCCTCCTCCCCCTTGAGTTTTGCCTTTCATTCCTGATTCTCATGAACCCTAATTGATGTGCAGTCACTCCCAAATATCTGGGTGTTGGTTATTTGATTAGTAACTAATCTGTAACCTTGGCATGTCTCCCAGTAAGGGATCTGGGTCAATTCAGCATGAAGAACCTTGCAGCAGTGCAGAAAGCTTGGAGGAATCTACTAGGGTTGTTTTGTCTCCTCTGCTCAGCTTTCTAGACTCAGGGACATAGTGGGGGTGGGGGATATTGTGAGGGGTTTCTAGTGCTGGATCCCAGTAGTGTTTGTCAACTAACCTCTCAGCAAACACACATGTGAGCCTCATAGTAGTTTCATACAACTGCAAGACTGAAAGAAAACAGGCCTCCAATTATACATAGGAACTCTCTATGAAACTGACCTTGGACAAATCCCATCACCCTTTTGGCTCTGTTTCTGCAGCTATATAAAATGAAGGGAATTGGACTACATCAGGAATTTTTAACCTAGGGTCCATGAATTTAAAAAAAAATTTAGGGGCAGCTAGGTGGCACAGTGAATAGAGCACCGGCCCTGGAGTCAGGGGGACCTGAGTTCAAATTCGGCCTCAGACACTTAACATTTACTAACCCTGTGACCTTGGGCAAGTCACTTAACCCCAATTACCCTTCATTTCCCCCTCCAAAAAGCAAAAACAAAACAGAAATTTATAACTTTCAATATCATTCGTTTTCCTTTGTATTCTGTTATACACATTTAAAAATATTATTCTTTGAGAGGGTCCATAAAGCCTATGGGC
The DNA here is from genome assembly GCA_028646575.1 of Pseudocheirus occidentalis. NCBI lineage: Eukaryota > Metazoa > Chordata > Mammalia > Diprotodontia > Pseudocheiridae > Pseudocheirus > Pseudocheirus occidentalis. The sequence goes on from CM053598.1 coordinate 128,096,927, forward strand.
CCAGACTGAGAAAGGGCTCCATGACTCAAAAGCAAACAGACGTCTCCTATGGGCAGGGCATTTATTTGTGTGCTGATCATTAGGGATGCATGGACGAAAAATTCCAGAGTTCTCATCTTCCATGGAGGACTTGACAATCTAGTGAACTTTTAAAATTGATGTTATTTGGTTTCCACTTAACATACCCCTTCAAGGGATCCTTTGTGATGCTGATGGTGGTAGCAGTGGGATATCTCAGTGAAGAACTTCAGCGATTTTTTTTTACCAGCTATTTCATCTCTCATTGGCTACCCAATTTGCTTGGGAATGACTGAGGCAGATCTCCTGAAACAGCAGTCTGGTCCCAAGAGACTTGACCAGGCACAGATTGAATTTTGCTGGGCCGTCTGCCTCCTGTTCAGGCAGCCATGTTGGCAGGAAGTGAGACACTTGAGTTTTGGCTGGTGCTCCAGTTGCAAATACTTCTGTAGGTCAACCCCACTGGGGCGCATCAGCTTAGATCTTGCAGCCAGCCCTCTGTTCTGAAATGGATTACAGTTGGCAAACAGGAAGCCTTGTCGTTCCCAAACTCCACAGGCTCATTTTGGACAGTGAGTAGAATCAGTGTGATCCTAGACTGCGTCCAGTCACAGCAGTCCAATAAGACTCATAAACAGTCAAATGTCAATGGAGAATCCTTGTGGTGTGACCCCGTGGCACTGATTGGGTCTGTGTGTCCTCCCCTTGCCTGCTATTAGTCATGATTGTCCTTCCCTGATCCCATGTTTTTTCCACAGACTTTTCTTTGAGTTAATCCACTTAAAAGACTTTATTTGACAATTTAAAATTGAAATTTGACAATGTCGGAGATATCTATACTTCATTCCTGCCTTTCCAGTTCTTTTGAAGCAACTGTACCCTGTGTCCAAGACTGGGTCTTTGGAAGTTCTAATCTTTTTGAAGTTCCCGATGTTTTCTGTAGGATCTGTTTAACTCTTATATTGAACTTCCCATTTTTTGGAGGGGGGAAGGCAAGGCAATTGGGGTTAAACTTGCCGAGGTCATGCAGCTAGTAAGTGTGTCAAGTGTCTGAGGTCAAATTTGAACTCAAGTCCTCCTGACTCTGGGGCCAGTACTCTATTTACTGTGCCTCCTAGCTGCCCAGACCTCCCATTTGTTGAGAGAGTCAGGAAATGCCTGAGTTCAAAGGATGCCTCTGACAACAGCCGTTTGACCTCTCTGAGGCTCAGTTTTGTCATCTGTAAAATGGGTCTAATAACGTCTGAAGTACCTATATTACAGTGTTACAGGATCTAATTGGATAACGTATGAAAATGCTGTATAAATCTCGGTTTCAGGGAATCCCCTAACTCTGCTATATTTGTTAATCACTTCCACAGTCAAGACTTTCTTGTGGTTTATAAATCTGAAGTTATTTCCTGACTTCTGTATGTGTGTGTTCTAGAACTGAGTTTACTCTACTGTGCTAATTTTGTGAATCTTTGTGAATTTCATGCTCCATATATAATCCCAGTTTTCTTGGCAAAAGGTCTCTAAATAATAAACCATAATAAAAAGTCTCCTCACTTCCCGTACCTATCGTTACTTCATTCACCAGAAGGAATGATGGAAATAATTAGTGCATCCTTTTATTTATTTTTTTTTATTTGACCTTCAATTCGACAAACATTTACTACACATCTCCTATACGCCAGGCATGCTAGGCTCTGGAGATACAATGACAAATGTTTAGCAGCCGTTACTTTTAGGGAACTTTCATTGCAGGGGAACACATGAACACAAATAAATCAGTTCAAGGTAATTGGAGGAGGGATAGGACTTTATCAACCCTGCTCATCACAGGAAAAAAAGAAAAATATTGCCCTTAAAGATCTACATTCAAGTCTGGGCTCCAACTTGACTTGGAGTGCTGTGTGCAACTACAAACTAATCACATGCTTCATTGAACCTCAATTTCCCCATCTGTAAAAGGAATGTGGTAATATTTATGCCACCTACCTCATAGGGCAGTTAAGGAAAACAGAGATCATGTTGATGAGGTGGCTTGCCCAAAGGTCACACAAGTACTTAATGTCAGGGTCAGGTATAAAACTCAGCTGTTCCCAATCCAGTGTATTTTTCGACCTCTTCTACACAGTTTAACTGAAACAGGAGAGGGAAAGTATATTCAAAATTACTGAATTTGATTAAACAAATCCATTCTACACATATTAGTGGGTGCAGTATTCTCTCTGTAAAGATACCTACAATAGCTTTTACCCCTTTTGGTTATGGCAGGTCTTCCTTTCTCAAGATTGGATGTGATAGAAAGCTCTGGTGGTCTGTCTGGAAAAGTGTGATGTCATCAGAAGGGCCACTCGCCTCTTTGATAGACCACTCTGGGATGGGGAACTGGTACTTCCAGCTTTCCTTCTTGTTTTCATTATTGAACTGACCAGTCAAATACCTGCTTCCTTCTCCCATCTTCTTCATTATTCCTTTCTGGAGTGGGAATGCTGAGGATATGTTCTCCTCTCTCTTTTCTTCCATTCCCACCTACCTTCAGCCCAGGCTTCAGATGAGAACCAGCCAGATAGAGTAGCTTTCATTCTGAAGCACCACCTCACCCAGCCCCAGGACACAGCCAAGAGATTAGTTGGGAGAAACTGGAGAAAATTTTAACTTCTGAATGGAAGCCTTTTAGGAACTTGGAGATCCCAAAGTTCTCTAAAGCTAAAAGTTCTCTAAATTAAATGGCCTTAAGCTTAAATAGGAGATGCCTACAAAATAAAAGCTGTTGGCAATATTTCACACATGTGGGTAATTTAATTTTAAGACCTTGCTGTAGAAAGTGTTTAAACTCCCCACAACTTGCCCTGAAAGCAATTTGAAGGCACCATAAAGGAGGCAGCTTGGTCTATTACATAGACCTTCAGACTTAGAATTGGGAATCAGGTTCAAATTGTGCCTCAGATTCTTACTAGCTGTTTGCCTGTGGGGCCTGTCACTTTACCTCAGATCCTCAGTTTATCTGTAAATTAGGAATAATAGCACGTCTTTCATAGGGTAGTTGGGAGCATTTGATGAAGTACTGTATATATAAAAGCACTACATACAAGGGCTCTATTAATAATACTGTATGATTCTTATAAATGAAGGTCAAGTGATGATGATGCATTTGTTTGAAACCCTGTGCCTGAGAGTGATATTCCAAGACTTTGAATGTAGACTGAGAGACAGGGTTGTGTTCAAAGGATGCACCTGACAAAGTTGGGGTTGCAGCTGCCATCTACTTACCTGTGACTTCAGTGGAAAAGGAGTTGATATAGGAAAACATTCAAAGTGGGTTAAGCTTTTTAGAAACTGAGGACACATCTAGCTTATTGATTAATTATCATCTACCATTTGTTGGGGAATCACTGGAAAGGGCAGTGGATAAAGCCCTGAGCCTGGAGTCAGGAAGATTTGAGTTCAAATCCACTTACTAGCTGTGTGACTCTGGACAAATCACTTAGCTTTGTTTGCCTCAGTTTCCTCATCTATAAAATGAGTTGGAGAAGGAAATGGCACACTAATTCAGTATCTTTGCCAAGAAAACCCCAAACAGAGTTACAAAGAGTTGGACATGACTGAAACAACTGAACAACAAGCTGGGTAGAGATAGGAGTATATCTCTTCAGTTTCACCCTGAATCAAAAAAAATAAATAAATAAATAAACCTGATTCAAAATTGTATGCCCTTGTCCCTTGTTGAACTGAAGAAAGAACTACTCTACTTTATAAGATAAGAATAGAATAGAGGAGTAGAGAAGGGGAATTTGGTGCTGCTTTATGGCCACTAAGGAAATAACAACTATACAGGATTTGTTTTTTCCCCATGACTAAAATTGAAACGGCTGGAATTCTGTGAAATGGTAATGTTTATAGTGATGCAGCATCTAGACTACCGGGGTGGGGGACCGGCAACCTCAAGGCCACATGTGGCCTTCTAGATCCTCAAGTGCAACCATTTGACTGAATCCAGATTTCAAAGAATTTGTTCTGTGAAGTTTGGATTTAATCAAAGGATTGTGCTTGAGGATCTAGAAGGGCACATGTGGCTTTGGGGCCACAGGTTACCCACCCTGATAGGCTTTCAAATTTTTGTGGATGTAAGGAAAAAATACCTGTAAATTTGATCATTTGTAGATATTGGGAGTTAAAAGTATGTGCTGTTTCTTGCCTACTAGGGCACCATTGTTAATTAAAGTTGTGAGTGTAGACTGAGATAACAGAATATCAACCCAAGATTAATAGTTTAAAGGAAATCAGAAAGTGGAGAAGAGAGGGAACCCATTCTAGACATGGAGGACAACGATTAGAAATATACCATGTCTTAAAACTTTTTACCATCCAGGATTTAATGGCTTAAGATTTTTTTTTCATGTGTGACCGGAATTCACTAGCTTTGCCTGTTCACATTACTGTGTGTACGTGTCTGGATAAAGGACAGAGTAGGAGACCACTTGCAGAAGTCCGAACATTCCAAGTATTGGTTTCTGTAACTGCACTCCTGCTCCTGCAGTTCCAGCACAGACTGTATCCTTTCAATGAGGGAATAATCATAGCTTTGTTGAATGATTCACCTTTCCTCCCCTTAGGTCACACCCTGGTAAACACACACCATTTAGCGACATTGCACCAATGAAAGTCAGCCAGGGAATCAGCAGAGGCTTTGGCTCTATTTTAAGGGCACCCGCAATTGCCTTTACATGTCTTGGTGAAAGCTTGTTCTCAATGTATGGGGAAGAACTGACTCATGTGGAGTACAGGCTGTACTTCATTTTATGTAATAGGTGTGTTCTTTCAGAATTGCACCAAGATCAATTTTTTACATTAGCATGAAGTATGCTAATCAAAGAAACTCTGTTCTGAATCCTTTCTCTCAATCAGTGACTCTTGAGCTTTTTGTGTGTGTCATGGACCCTATGGGATCAAGGCTATGGACTCCACAGAATAAATTTTTTGAGAGTATAACCCAAGATACATAGAATAATAGAGGAAATTGATTCTATTGGAACTGAGTTATCAAAATATTTTTTAAATGAATTCACCCACCCCAGGTGTAGAACCTTTGCTCTAAGTGAATGAAAAATCGATTCAAATTTTGTTTTCATGTTTGAATAATCAATTTCTTAATTTGATTCACTGTGTCATTAGTGACTGCCTATGAGATACTACTGACTTGGAAAAAAACTTTTAAACATAGAAATGACACTTAGAATGATGAGTTACAAAGTAGAGAAATAACCCCCAAGATACTGTAAATCAAGATAAATGTCTAGAACTAAAAAACACAGTTTCCTATTTAACCAACAACTTTTACATATCCTTCCCTAAGTTGTACTCCCCTATATCTGTTGCCTCCCCAATTAAATTGTCAGTCAGTCAGCCAACAAGCATTTATTAAGCACCTACTGTATGCCAAGCTAGGTGACACAGTGGATAGAGTGCTGAACCAGGAGTCAGGAAGACCTAAGTTCAAATTCAGCCTCAGACACTTACTAGCTGTATGACCCTGGACAAGTCACTATTTACCTCAGTTCCTCCTGTAAAATGAGCTGGAGAAGGAAATGACAAACTACTCCAGTACCTTTCCCAAGAAAACCTTAAATGGAATCATGAAGAGTTGTACTAGGCTGAAAATGACTGAGCAAAAACAATGTACCAAGCACTGTGCTAAGTGCTAGGGCTGCAAAGAAAGGCAAAAACACAGACCTTGCTCTCAAGGAGCTTACAGTCTAATGGAAAACAACATGGACACAAGTGTATATAAAATAATATATGTGGGATAAATTGGGGATAGTCTCAGGGGGAAGATACTAATTGTAAATGTCTCTGGGAACCATCTTTGCTTTCGTATTTGTATCTCCATTCTTAGCACAGAGCTTGACCCCATAGTTAATTTAGTCAGTGCTTTTTCTTTAATTCGTTTATACATTCATCATGCCTGGCCTAATTGTGCTATGTCTCTGGAGGATGTCCTGCAATAGGTCCCTCTTGCTCCTTAATCCAACTCTGAATCATAGCTATTAAAGACTTTAAAAATTATATAGTGTCATATTAGTTATCAGTAAACTGTGGCCCATGAAACCAATATGACCCCAGACCTGTTTTTTGTATGGTCCATGGGCTAAAACATGGTTTTTGCCTTTTTGTAAAATTACAAAATCCATTTAAATTTTTTTTTAATTAAAAAATCACTTAGCTTGAAGGCCGTACAAAAACAGGCCAGATCTGGTCTGCAGGCCATAGTTTTCCAAACTCTGGACTGTAACATTTTCATTTAAGTTGTAGAAACTGAAACCTGGCAAAATGAAGTAATTTGCTCATTGCCCAAGGTCACACTACTATTCTTTCCATTTCAGAGCTGGTGTTCTGCCTTCTCTCACCTCCCATGAGAATGAATGTTTAATGAATGAATAAATGGAAAGCATCCCCATCTACCAAGTTCTTACATCAGGGTGCTTTCCAGAGTCCCTCAGTTCCCTGTCTACTGACCTCATGAGTGATGAGTCATTTTGACCCTAGGGAAGTATCTAGTCCCAGCTCCTTACAATCTTAAATATTGACCATACATTGTACATACAGCACTAATGAGCAATTTCTCCTTCCAACGGTAACAGGAGGATCCTTTCATTATATCATGTTGGCTTGGGCTGGGCTGTCTTGTGTTGTTCCCCTACTCTACATATAAAACAGTGACCAGAAGTTATATGGTATGTATTATATGTACCATAGGAATTCAGAAGAAAGATCAATGAGAGTTAAGATAATCAGGGAAAAGCCTTGGAGAAGATGGACCCTCTGTAGGACCTTGAGGATTCATGAAGTGTTAAGGGAGAAAGGAAGGTAGTTTAGCTATAACCTCGGTTTCTGAAACATGGGAGAATAGGGCCCTGAATTAGATGAGCTCTGAGGTTCCTTCCAGCTCTAGACTTAAAATTCCTCAAAGGATCACAGTTTTAAAACAGAGAAGGAACCCAGAACTCAACCAGTCCATCCTCCCCTCCTCATATTACAGATGAGGAAACTCAGGAAGATCTGAGTTCAAATTTGGCCTCAGACATTTAACACTTTCTAGCCATGTGACCTTGGGCAAGTCACTTAACCCTTATTGCCCTGCCTTTCCCCCTCCAAAAAGCAAAAAAAACCCCAAAACATATAAATTTTAAAAATTATATTTGTATCATCTTAAATTCAACCTTAGATTATTTTTCTCTATGTTTTACTGCAAAAAAGGCCATGATAGGGTTGAAAGCTAAAAAGATCACAAACCAAGAGAGAAAACATAGGAAACTAGGTTAGACCAAGTTACTAATTAATATTAATACAAAAATATTAGCAAAGAAGCAATATCAATGTACTTTTTAAAAAGTCACTATGACAAGGCCAGCAGTTCTCAACCTATGGGTTATGTTCAATTTGTAACAATGAAAATACATCCTGCATATCAGATATTTACATTACGATTCATAACAGTAGCAAAATTACAGTTATGAAGTAGCCACGAAAATAATTTTGTGGTTGGGGGTCACCACAACATGGGGAACTGTATTAAAGGAAGGTTGAGAACCACTGGACTAGGCCAAATCCCTGTCAAGAATATAGAGATGGTTCAACATTTGAATCATATTAGTAAAAAATAAAAATCATATGATCATCATCAACAGAGAAATAATAAATCTTTGACAAAACACAATACTCATTTGTGTTGAAAAGAATAAAAAAATCATAGGAATAAAAGAATCTTTACTTCATAAGATCAGAGCATTGATCTAAAACCAAAAGCTAGCAATGTTTATAAGGAAGAAAAAAACTGGAAGTTTTCTCAGTAAGGTCAGGGGTAAAAATAAGGCTGCTAAATATCTTTAGCAAAGTGCTGAGATGCTAGGTAGAGCAGTAACAAAAGAAAACAAGAGGAGAAATGTAGGCAAAATGATGTATTTGCTAATGATATGATGGATTACTTAGAGAAATCCAAAAAATCAGTTGAAATACTAGCTTTAGTAAGTAATCAGAATATAACAAATCTGTAAAAAAAATTATCAGCTTTTCTACATACACTAAATTATTTTTATTGGGGTATAATTAAGTTCTATAAAGTCACTGTGAACTTTGAATCAATGAATATTGAACCATAATTGCTCCTAGGGGAAATACAGGATTAGGTTCTTTGGTGCCTCTTGTTGCAACTTTAGCATCTTCCAGAGTGGCCGCACATAGAGATCAGTGAATTTCCTCTTCCTTTTTCTAGATGCACCATATTGTTGATTCATTAACATTAACCTCATGGCCAACAACACAATAACTCATGCATGATCAAAGCTTATCTAACACACAGACTTTCTCTATAAGGCTCATCACAGCCTTCTTGCGCTTAGGAAATCTTGACAGCATTTCAACGCTACTTTTAAGGGCCATTTTAAACAGTGAAATCACCAACAAAATGCACAAAAATGTGAAAAATGTGGCGAAAAACATGCTTGTTTACAGTATGAGAACTGAAACAAGAAGGCAGAGTTTGTCTTGTTCAACCTCAGCTGAAAATGCAAGCATTGAGGGACTCAGATTTTTTTTTTTTTGTTTTAACGCTCTGACCATGAAAGCGCCTTGAGTATTGATTTTGGAGTTACAAATACATTTTAGAGAGTAGGCAAATTTGCAAATACAGTCTCTATAAATAAATCAGCTATTAACACAAGAAAATACTAATAGATCAGTGTAGGGAGGCAGAGTGGTGCAATGGGAAAATGACTGAACCTTTGAGTCATGAGACCTAAGTGCAAATTCCATCTCTGACGTTTACTACCTGTGTGACCCTGGGCATGTTACTTAACTTCCTTTGGTATCAGCTTCCTTATCTGTGAAGGGAGATGGTTGTAGATTCCTCTGAGGTCTCTTACTGCCCTAGATCTATGATCCTATGAAGAGATCGTATGTCAGACCAAAAAGTGTTGATGCAAATAAAACTAGTACAAGTAAAATCAAAGAAAAGATGAGCTAAAAAGATGAATTGTATGAGTTAATTAGCTGGGAAAATTCCAGTCTTCAAAAACTACAGAGAATTGACACAAATATCTTAAGATTAAAATTTACCCCATACTAGAAAAGTGGGTAGAAAAGTTCTCAATAGTTTTCAAAAGAAAGACAAGTTATCGGTGATTAACTGAAAAAGTAATTACAAATTACTAATGATGCTAGAAATGCTAATCATACCACCCTTTGAAGTATACCACCTCACACTCATCAATAAAGCAGATGCTGAAATATAGGAAAACTCATTGTTGGGTGGACTGTGGTAGATGGACACACTAAATCATTGGTGGAGCTATGAATTAGTTCAAGTATTCTGGACCATAATTTAATTAGAATCATGAAAGATAAGTTATTAAATTATTAATTATTTAGAATCTATAAATCTTACTAGGACTACATTCCAAGGAGGTTGAGAGCATGAAAGATCTTTGTATAATGTTCATAGCATTATGAGTGATAAGAAAAAGTTGGAAATAAATTATGTATCCTAAAATTGAAGAACTTCTGACCAATAATGGTATTTGAATGTAATGGAATAGCACTTTGTCATGAGTGACAGATAAAGAATTCATAGAAACATGGAAGACTTGCATGAAGTGATGGAGAGTGAGAAAAGTAAAACCAGAAGAACTATATGCATGACTGAAACAATTTAAATAAAGACAACAAAACTAATGACAAGGGTCAGTATGACATCATACTTTAAAAATTAAAAGACATCCCATATCCCATTAAAGGACATAATCCATAATCAAATTTTTCTCAGAGAATAACTTTGTAAAGGTAATTCATTTAAGCATTTATTGGGAAGTATCACCATGTAGCCATCAAATGTATTTTTTTGCTTGGAGAGGGGAAGGGAGAGCAGTTGGGGTTAAGTGACTTGTCCAAGGTCACATGACTAGTGTTAGTGTCTAAGGCTGGATTTGAACTCAGGTCCTCCTGACTCCAGGGCTGGTGTTCTACTCCCAGTGCCACCTAGCCACCCCAGTCAAATGTATTTTTAAAAATAAAAGTTGAAGAAATAAAGATAGAAGTAAAAGAGATACAGCATGGTACAATAGCAGGAGCACCATCTCTCAATCTTAAGTGAGAAGAACTGGTTTAAATTCTGTTATCAACACTATGATCTTGGGCAAGTCACTTAATCTCCTCAGCCTCAGTTTCCTCATCTGTAAAATGAGAGGCTTGGGCTATATGCCCTATATGATCCCATCTATCTTTCCAATTGCAATTCTTTTACTTTTTTCTTTTGGAGAGGGGAAGGCAAGGCAATTGGGGTTAATTGACTTGCCCAAGGTCACACAGCTAGTTAAGTGTCAAGTGTCTGAGGCTGAATTTAAACTCAGGTCCTCCTGATTTCAGGGCTGGTCCTCTATTGACGACACCACCTAGTTGCCCCTTTCCAGTAGCAGTTCTGTAAATATTTAGAACAATGTATAACAGAAAGGCAGGTCTTCCTGGAAAGACATTTGAAAGTGGAAGAGTAAAACACCTCCACCTCCCATCTTGCCATAACCATTTGCCTTCTGAGTCTGGAGCTGGTGTTACTCATCCTTAATTTGAATATAATCATTCCATTCCCCATCTTTTGTAATCTGCCTTCATTTAGAAAACTACTTAGTACTTGTTTTCTAAAAGGGTTTGGTTTCTAGACTAGAGTTGAACATTTTAAAAGAGGAGTTTGACAGGATTTCAAAACAAAAACTCCAGACTGCCTCCCAGTGCTTCCCTGTGCCCCACCCTTCCAAGCATGCTGCTCCTTTTTCCTTCCTGGAGGTGATATGTCCAGGCTAGAAGAAACTGAAGTGGTTACAGAGCAGGAAGGGAGGCCCATTGAGCAAGCAAGACTGAACACTAAGAAAGCCCTTAGAAACATACGAGGCAAGATATGATCCCTCAATACATTTGATATATTGATGATATGTAATGATAATGTATTAATTGCATATATAGTAAATATACCTGTAATAGATTTGTTGCAGCTAGGTCCCAATGAGAGGGAATCCCCTAAAATGGTCACATATATTTGAATTCATACCACTTGAAGTTATAATTGTGTAAACTATTGTGATTTGTTCCAATCCAATGGAAATTTGCCATGTAAATTGTTTGCATTAATTGGCACCTAGCTATGTTTTTACATTGAATAATCCTCCTCTGTGTTTGTTTATTAATATAAGCAATTTTTAGTGTCCACTGTATGCCAGGCACCTGTTGGGCCTATGAAAAAAAACAAAGCCCACTGTCTTCCAAGAAGACAGGGACAAAAGAGGTGGGGGATACAAATTGGACAAGATAAGTAAACACAAATTTATACAAACTAAACAAAAAGTAATTTGGAGGGAGAGTCCTAATAACTGGGAGGCTTGGAAGAAGCCTTGTTTAGGAGATGACACTTGAGCTGAGCCTTGACTGGAACCAGGGATTCCCAGAGATGAGGGTGAGAAAAGGGAACATTCCAAGCATCTGGAAAAGCCTCTACAGCCTCAAGGAGGCAGGAGGTGGCATGTCATGGTCTGTGCAGTAGTAAATAGGCCAGTCTGGAGATTAATTGTAACCAGTGTTATCATTGCAATTATTTTTTAGATGCCTTTCTTGATCTTTCTAGCTATAATTGCCTTGCAAACAAAAAAAATACATTTATTTTATATGTACTTCCATGTACATTTTGTCTCCTTTAATAGTCCCTTGAGGACAGGGGCTGTTGTATTTCCAAGCCCCATGCCACCTCCATCACAATCATCCTCTTAATTCACCTTACCTTTATTTATTTTTTTACTACAAAAAAAGATGGCAAAGAGGTGAGGGTAATGTCTATATTCTCAAGTCCATAGTCCAAAGAGAACTCCAAAGCATGTAGGAAAGACAATGAGTCACTATCACCATAACTGGTGATAGGTAAGCTAAGATTCTATGTTACCTCTATGGGTTGGTATGCCATGCTGACAAACCAAATTTTTGATTCTAGGCCATGTCCCTTCTATCATTATGAAATTCTATGTAGGCCATTATTTGCCTTATTTAAAAAATATTGTATATTTTTTATATAATAGCTGTGGCCAGTTATGTTGCCATAATATAATCAATCTGTCCTCTTAATATGTTTTCCTCAAGTGAAAGAGGGGATTCAATGCATTCACCTGAATGCTGGGCATTTAGGCAAAATCATAGTTCCCTGGGTTCCCTGGGTAAACGGGGATAGATAAACATAGTTGTTATCATACCAGTAGATTCCTTTGGGTTGTAGAATGTGTTCTCCATGAGCTTATAAGCCTATCTGTGTGGATTTTGCAATCCTTCCTCACCTGTGTAGTGCTCATCCATGACCTTCTTTAAATCTTCCATTAAGGTTTCACCTAGCACATTGGAGCCATGTGATTGATTCTTTAAAAATTCTGTGGACCACTCAGACTTGTTCACTCTCAACATTTGACCAACCTACCTCCTCTTCCAATCATGCATTTCTTTGTTGATGACTTTTTAATGAAATCTCTTTCATGCTTCTCTGTTCTGTTTTATGAGATCCTGGTATAATATGATTTCCAGCTATAGCGTCACTGGAGAATATTTACTGTAAAATGAATCTTAGAGAGTGCCCATTTTATTGGCTATTTTGACTTAAATGTTTTCATATACACAACATGCTTGTTATGTATACAGAACTACAAAACTACACTTAGTGCAGTGCTTTGCACACAGCAAGTGTTTAATGTTTTTTATTCATTATTTAATTTATTTTATTTGTATCATATTATTATATAACTAGTATATTATTATTTATTTATTTTATATTATTTATTCATTCATAAAAAGTTGCAAACAAATTTTTATGGAAAAGTTGAGGAGTCAGGAAGTGATCTTGATAATTACCTTAGGTTTTTTGTTTGTTTTTTTCAGGGAAGCAAAGGACACTATCGGTATCACTGGCAGAGTCACAATGTCAAGCATAGTGGTGTGGATGACATGGTGCTCCTCTCCAAAATCACCGAGGACTCCATTGTGGAAAATCTGAAGAAAAGATACATGGATGACTATATTTTTGTATCCTTTGAAGGTTTCAGCAGAATATTTATAAATGAAATTTCTAAGGTTCAAACTATTAGAACAAGGAAGATGATCCTGGCGTTCTTCCTTATTTGACTTTTATAAATTTATGTCTAACTTACGTAACTTTTGAGACTATTGTACTGGCCAGAATCATCATTAAGAGTAGACAAGGGGATTGCGTGCTGCCATAAGGGAACGGGGGGAGGAGAGGGAGTGGGAGAAAATTTGGAACTCAAAAGGTTTGTGGAACTGCATGTTGTAAACTAAAAGTAAATAAATTTTTAAAAATATTATAGGATTGCAGGATTTAGAATTAGGAGGGAAGTTAGTGATGGTTTCCTTAATATATGAGGTCCAGAGAAGTGCTTAGGAAGGGACCAAACAAAAAACTTTGAGGATGGAAGAGTCATTTCCCACCCCCACCGCCCCCAAAAAAGAGTAGGCAAGGGGAAGCTGCCTGGAGTGCAATGCCAAAGGTTGCTCAGTAGTTCAGTCATGCCCGATTCTTCATGCCTCCATGGACTGTAGCATGCTAGGCCCTTCTGTCCTCCTCTATCTCCCAAAGTCTATTCAAACTCATATTCATTACTACCATGACATTCTCTAGCCATCTCTTCCTCTATTGTCCTTTAGTCCTTTTACCTCTGATCTTCTCCAGCATCAGTCTTTTCCAAAAAATCCTGTCTTCTCTTTATGTGGCCAAAGTATTTAAGCCTCAGCTTCAGTATTTGTCCTTCCAAAAAAAGTCTGAATTAATTTCTGAATTAGTTAATTATTCATTGATAGTCTGAATTGAGTATTGACTGATTTGGTCTCCTGTCTGTCCAAGGGACTTTCAAAAGTCTTCTTTAGCCCTACAATTCAAAAGTGTCAATTCTGGGGTGCTCAGCTTTCCTTATAGTCCAACTCTCATAGCTATACATTCCTGTTGGAAAAATTATAGTTTTGACTATATTGAACTTTCTCAGTAAGGTGATGTCTCTGCTTTATAATATGCTGTCCAGATTTGCCATAGCTTTCTTTCCAAGGAGCAAGTGTCTTTTAATTTCACTGCTACAGACTGTCTGCAGTTATCTTTAAGCCCAAGAAAATAATAAAATTTAACACTGCTTCCATTTCTTCTCCCTCTGTTTGCCAGGAAGTTATGGGACCAGTTCCATAATATAAAATGACTTTTTAAAAATTCACTTAACTTTAGCACCAGAAAATTCTACTCTCCATGGCACTTACTTTGTTATGTCAAGTCACACATGTAATGTTAAGGGTCAAATCCTTTATGCACAATGGTGTCCAAGGGAAAAATTTTTTTTAATACATTTTATTATATCCTTTGTCTTTAAATCATTTTTAGCCTTTCCCCTCTTCTTAACCCTCTCCTCTGACAAAGAGTAGCAATTAAATAAAAACCTCCAATGTGATGCTCACATTGGCCAGTGTATACAGTGTTCTATCCTAGTGGTCCTCTGGCTTTCTGACATGAAGAAATACTTTTGTTAAGTTATCTTTTTTCAGAGGCTTTCACTGGTTTTTCAGTTACTCAGAGTTAAGGCTTCCTTTTAGTAATATTTTTCATTTACCTCATAAATGAAAGTTATTATGTTCTTCTGGTTCTGCTTATTTTGTCCTGCATCAGGTCATAGAAATCTTCTCATTTTTTTCTGAATTCCTCATTTGTTACTTCTTACCACAAAAGAATATTCCGTTCCATTTTTTTTTTCAGCCATGATCAATAGGTATCCATTTTGTTTCTAGTTTTGGGCTACCACAGTAATCTTGTTAATATTTGGTATATAGCATAAGGTCAGAGATATAGAATTGTTAGGGACCTCAGAAGACCAATCCCCTCATTTTACAGATGAGGAAACTGAGGACCAGGGAAGATAAGTGACTTGCCCAAGATCACACAGTTAATAAGCAAAGGAGGCAGGATCTTAATCCAGGGTTCTTTCTACTCTGCCTGATTTTTTTTTTTAAGGGACACAAGGAATTCACTTTTCAAAGCTGGGGTGTAGGAGTGAAAGCAACCAATTTTGAGACCTTGCCTAGAGTATACAAAGGCTTTGTTTCAGCACTGATA
Source organism: Pseudocheirus occidentalis (assembly GCA_028646575.1). Taxonomy (NCBI): domain Eukaryota; kingdom Metazoa; phylum Chordata; class Mammalia; order Diprotodontia; family Pseudocheiridae; genus Pseudocheirus; species Pseudocheirus occidentalis. The sequence goes on from CM053598.1 coordinate 128,112,111, forward strand.
TCTGCTGGTTTTAATCTAGAACCATGTTAGAGAAGTCATGGGTTTTCCTAGTGTTCCTAGGAGCACCCAGATTCCCCCCTCCTGCTGCCTGGGCTGCTAGCAGAGAGGAAAAAAAAATGGAGTCAGCATAGAGAGAGCCTCTTTTCTGCCCTACAGACTTAATAACATCTTGTTAATGGCCTTCCAATTTGAAATTTTTTTCAGGGAATTAATAGAGGTAATCTCATAATTTTTTTTTTTAGTCCAGAAACAAGTATGTATATTTTTAAAAGTCAGATTTACATGATTTTTTTGTTTTGTTTTTTCAAAATTATCCCATATCCCCCCAAAATGGCCAGTTTTTTTGCATTCTTCTGTTTGTCTAGGGAAACCTCAGCAGCAAATCTATTCCAAAGAATACCTAAAATTCTTGACTTTCTTTGTGTCTTACTTTTGGCACGCCAAAGGCAACTTTTAAAAAGTTTTTCTAAAAAGCAATGTGGAATTTTAATACAAACTTGGGTTACCTTCATTATGCTGTTAGACTAGCTGGAGCTAGCATCTTGGGACTGGGGCTGGGTCCCAGATGTGTCCCTGCATACAGGATGGTGCAATTCCTTTCCCCTAGGGTCATCCATTTCCAGAGCCAAATCTGAGAGGTCATCCCTTCTCTGCTTCACTGCACTCACTTGGCCCACCTGGCTGCCATCTGGGTATCACAAAACCACACTTGTCCCAGGATGAGGGATGAACAGTTTGCCCTGGGCATCCATATCATGTGGGACACCAGTTGGAAACATCAGTGTCAAAGGTGCTTCACAGTGCATCCGTGGTGAATTCTACCCTACCACTACCATCCTCTCATCCACCCTCTCATCCCACTGTACCTTCTATGAATCTTATTCTCTTGTCATGTTATGGACCTGAGTCAGAGGACCTGACTTTAATTTGATCTAATTCTTCCTACCTGTGCTATCTTGGGCAAGTTACTTTTTTTTTTTTCTAGTTTCCTCATCTGAAAAATTAGAGAGATCATCCTGGCTCTTTGTTTTTTTTTTGCTTTTTTTTTTTTTGCTTTTTTGGAGGGCAGTTGGGGTTAAGTGACTTGCCCAAGGTCACACGGCTAGTTTTTTGTGTTAAGTGTCTGAGACCGGATTTGAACTCAGGTACTCCTGACTCCAGGGCCAGTGCTCTATTCACTGCGCCACCTAGCCACCCCCATCCTGGCTCTTAATCTGTGATCTTTAAAAACTTATTTAAACTAATCTAGTTACAAGTCATTAATTTCACCTTGGCCCTTTCCTAGGTTGTTATCAAGCTTAGGTCTTTTTTAGGTCTTGCTTTTTTCAAAAAACTGAAATCTGCTACTTTACATGGCATAAAAGTGATAGCCACTTACACAATAGCCTCGCTGCCGAGGGGTCTACAGTTTTGCCCTTACTTCTGTGTTGTGTCCTGAAAAGACATTTGCGAGTCAGCTGTTTGGAAATGGGAATGCATTTTCCCATATATCTCTGGTGGTTAAATTCTCAGAACAGCCTATAAAAGCAGCATGTCAGCTACATTTATGGATAGCTCAGCAAAAGGGAATACTGGATGACTGGATATGTGGCTCTCCTGAACCCCCACAGTCTCCTGCAGTAGCCACAGTGGTGGTTATTCTTTTAGTGAGAAGGAAGCCGGGTAGCACCCCCTTTCCCAAGAGTAATTATCTCCCCCAAGAAGATCATAAGTTTCTCCAAGTCAGGGGCTGATCTTATTTATCTTCATATTTCACATCTTCCTCTACCCCCCATAGTTTCTGGCACAGTGCCTTAGAGTTTGCGGACTCTCAATAAATATTTCCTGATGGATTGCTTATCAAGACATGTTCTTTGAGTTTACACAGCAGGATAGAAATCATGATTCATTTCTGTGGGCTAAAGTATGCACCTTTGTTATAATTGCCTAAGTTTCTACTGACTAAGAATGTGTTCACCAGTGTGTGCCCACTTTGGGTGTTAAATTCTCAATGAAAAAGAAAATGAGTTACTTGAGCACTTTGCCTTTTGGGGGTAATTTTATTGATTCATTTTGTTTTTGTATTCAGTTATGTCCCTCCTTCTTCCTCTCTTTCTATTCTACCCCCACCCCAAAGCAAGCCTTCCCCTGTAACAAAGAAAAAGAAACAGTAAAAACAAAATCAACCCACACACCTACTGACTCTGACAGTGTATACAACATTCTATATCCATAAGTCTCCACCTCTCCAGTGAAAAGGCCCATATATTTATCCCTTGTATGAGGCCAAGACTGGCCACACAACATTCAGTTTTATTTTATTGTTCCTTTAATGCACGTTGCTGTGTTCTTTGTATCTGTCTCCTAGTTCACCTTCTTGTATTAATTCATACTCTTCTTGTTTCTCTGAATTCTTCACAGTTACAGTTTCTTGCAGTGCAAGAATATTGTGTTACATTAAGTAGCACAATGTTTAGCAATTCTCCCATCAGTGGGCACCCACTTTCTAGTTTTTTATCACCACAAAAAGTGCTGTATGATTATTTTGGTATATACACGTCTTTAAGTTCTTTCTTTGACTTCCTTGAAGCATGTACCGAGCAGTGGGATATCTATCTCAATTGAATAGCATGAACAACTTAGCTCCTTTTTTTCCATACAATTTCTTGTGATTTCCCAGAGTGCTCTAGCCAATGACTTCCAACAGCAAGTATATTAGTGACGCTATGGATTTTAGAAGGACTGTTTGGACCGCTAGGCGGCACAGTAGATAGAAGTGCAGGCCTCAAGTCCAGAAGACTCATCTCCCTGAGTTCAAATCTGGCCTCAGACACTTAGTAGTTGTTTGCCTCAGTTTCCTTCTCTATAAAGTGAGCTGGAGAAGGAAATGGTAAGCCATCCCAGTATCTTTGCCAAGAAAACCCCAAATGGGGTCACGAAGAGTTGGACATGTCTAAAAATGACTGAACAGCAACAACTGTGGAAAGAACACTGGACTTGTCATCATAAGACCCAGTGTCGACTCAAGCTCCCGCCACTTGCTAGCTATGTGACTGTGGGCCAAGTCACTCCATCTCTGAGCCTCTGTTTCCTTATCTGTAAGTTGTCAATGATCATGTCTTCCCTTCCACCCTCACAGGGATTTTGTGAAGTTTAAATTAGATGCTGCACAAAGCACTTTCCAATCTTAGGGTATAACATAAATGCGAACGATTTATTATTAACTGCAATATTTGAATGCATCTTTAACTATATCAGTGTGGCAGTCCCTTTGGTCACACTTGCCCCTTTGCCTGCTTTTGCATCGTGTTGAGCAAAGAAGGGTTTTTACATTTTAAAACACAATAAAACTATTTTTAAAAAGGTAAAACAACATTCTTAGCTCCTGGGAGGTACGCCTTCAGTTTGCTGCCCCCCCATATAGTATAGAGGGCACTGAATTTTGGAGTCAGAAAGACAATTTCAAACCCCATCTCAAAGGTATGTAGACCTCAGCAAGTTGCTTATAATAGTTTCCTGATCTGTAAAATGAAAATGTTATTTTTTTTTTTTTAGAATGTCATTCTTAATTTTTCAAAGTTCTTTCTGGCTCTAAATCTGTAATCCTGCGATCTTTATAGGGCGGATAGGTGGTGCAGTGGATAAAGCACTGGGCCTGGAGTCAGGAAGAGCCATTTTCCTGAATTCCAATCTAGCCTCAAACACTTACTGTGTGACCCTGGGCAAGTCAATTAACTATGTTTGCTTCAGTTTCCTCATCTGTAAAATGAGCTGGAGAAGGAAATGGCAGTATCTTTGCCAAGAAAACTCCAAATGGGCTCACAAAGAGTTGAACATGATTGAACAACATGATCCTTTTCTCTAAAATGAGAAGATTGCCCTCTGCATTCCCTTTCAGCTCTAAGCCTAGGTACCTCTGATTCCTTTAATGCTGCAGAACACAAGCCATCCATGCTGACCCACTTGTGTGACTCACTTCCTTATCCTCCCATAATGAGTTCTCTGTAGGGCATCTGCCCAGTCTTCCTAAGGCCTTCCTCATTCTCTCCTGGTTGCATGCAGATGCTCATAGACCTCATGGGATTGTCATCAGTTGCCACTTGGTCTTTGACACATATACAGCCCATATTTCTCATTCACACAGTTAACATTTATTCCATAGAAATTAGGACCCATTGGGATAGCTAGGTGGTGCAATGAATAGAGCACAAGCCCTGAAGTCAGGAGGACCTGACTTCAAATCCAGCCTCACACACTTAACACAAAACTAGCCATGTGACCTTGGGCAAGTGTGACCTCAATTGCCCTGCCTTCCCCCCTCCCCCCCCAAAAAAGGCTAAAAAAAAAAATTGAAATTACGACCCATGATGGGAAATGCCGTTCATATCCAGAGAAAGAACTATGAACTCTGAATGCAGAGCAAAACAAACTATTTTCTTTTTTTGCATTGTTTCATTTTGTTTTCTTTCTCATGGTTTCTCCCATTTGTTATACTTCTTCTACACAACATGACTAATGTGAAAATTTGTTTAATAGGAATGTATATGTAGAGCCTATATCAGATTGCATTCCATCTTGGGGAGGGAGAAGAAGAGGGAGAGAAAATTTAAAACTTAGAGAAGTGAATGTTGAAAACTAAAAATAAATAAACTTTAAATTTAGAAGAAAAAAGAAATTAAAACTCATTCAAAAAAAATTTTCAGCCTGAAATAAATAATCCCTTCTGTTTTTATGGTTCTTTAAGGTTTACCAAGTTCTTCATTTTATGGATGAGGAAACTGAGGTCCAGGAGAAGTTAAATGACTTGACCAGGGTCAAATAACTAACAGGTGTTAGGTCCAAGTCTCCTCACTCCATACTATATATTTTTTTGCTTTTTGGAGGGGGAAAGGCAGGGCAGTTGGGGTTAAGTGACTTGCCCAAGGTCACATGGCTAGTTTTGTGTTAGGTGTCTGAGGCTGGATTTGAACTCAGGTCCTCCTGACTCCAGGGCCAGTGCTCTATTCACAGTGCCACCTACCCAACCCCACTCCATACTATCTTAATAACTTCCATAGGTGTTTATAAAATAATACAAATAGTTTACCACCATATATTTTCTTCACATAAAGGTTTATTTTATTGCCTTCTCTGTTAAGGTAACAGATATGATAGAGCAGCATTATGTTAAAGTGATAAGTGGTTTGAGTTAGGTTTTTTCTTTTTCTTTTCTCTTTCTTTTTAAAAATCATTCATGGTTAAGAGTCAGAACCTATTAGATTTCACATTAAATTGTGAAATCGCTCCCTGCAGCCCTTCTCCTAAGGCATTCTTTTTATTATTGAAGATCAGCATTTGAATCAATCATTTGTTAATGCTTCCCCTCTGAATGGCCATTTCTTTGGGCCACATCAGAGCAGAGTTGACTGGGAAAATGCTGATCTTGTTTACTAACAAAATCCAGCATTTCAGCTGTTAATGTTCACAAAAGCATGCTCTATCCCCCATATTTGTTTCCTGGAAAAATTGTCAGGCTTCTTGAAATTTTAATTCTGCATAATGTGGGAGAAATCTTGTAGTTTCTTCCCTCTCCCCCCCAAACCGAACTTGTCTGGCTTTCCCTGGACATGCTTGGAATGACTTAATGTCTAGCTTCTTGGCTGCAAACACCAGTTACTCGTGAAAGTCACTCAGTGTTATATATTCAGCACGTCTTTCCGTCAAGGCTATTTTTGCACTTAACCAACTCTAAGTTATATTTAGCACTTTGAAATATTTACAAATGAGGGCTTATAGACTTTGTGCATAGGTCAAGTCAGAAAACACTGAAGTACTTCCTATGTGCCAGTCACTGTGCTAAGTGCTCCTGATACAAAAGAAGGCAAAAAATAACCTCTGACCTTGAAATTCACAGTCTAATGGGGGAGGCAACATGCAACCATGTACATACAACATGTATACAGGGTAAATTGGCATTAATCTCAGAGGGAAGCATTAGCTTCGAGAGGACCAGGACAGGCTTCTAGAAAAAAATGGAACTTCAGCTAAGTCTTTAAGAAAACCAAAGAAGCAAGGAAATAGAGAGAAGGGTGGACATACATGGAAGACAGCCAGTGAAAATGCAGGGAGTCAGATTATAGTAATGTTGTTGTTCAATAGTTTCGGTTGTGTCCAAATCTCCATGACCCCATTTGGGGTTTTCTTGGCAAAGACACTGGAGTGGTTTGCCATTTCCTTCTCCAGTTCATTTTACAGATGAGGAAACTGAGACCAAAAGGGTTAAATGACTTGCCCAGGGTCACACAGCTAGTAAATTTCTGGGACTGGATTTAAACTCAGGTCTTCCTGATTCTAGGGCCCAGCAAAATATCCACTGCACCACCTCCCCAGTATAGAATACCAATTTACTATTATTTAAGAAACACTTTCCTTATGACAATCCTATGAGGTTGGTTATTTGAGCATCACCCCCATTTTACAGATAAGGAAATAAAGGCTTGAAGTCACAAAGCTAATGGTATAATAGGATGCACTAACCCTGTCCAGGAGGAGCTAGGTGGCAAAAGGGATAGAGCACTGGGCTTGGAATCAGGAAGACTTATCTTCCTGAGTTCATATCTGGCTTAAGACATGTACTAGCTATGTGATCCTGGCCAAGTCACTTAACCCTGCTTGTCTCAGTTTCCTCATCTATAAAATGCACAAGGAAATGGCAAACCACTCCAGTGTCTGCCAAGAAAACCCTAAATGGGGTCACGAGGAGTCAGACATGATTGAACCGACCCAGTAACAACCCTCTCCAGAGCTTTTTGTCACATTACTCTTAGATAATTAACACAAACTTACTATGTGCCAATCACTGCTAAGCACTGGGGATAGGAAAAAAAAAATCAGAAACAGTCCCAGCCCTCCCAGAGTTTATAATCTAACGAGGGGGACAACACGCATGAATAGGTATGTGCAAATACAAGCAGAAGAGGTGGAGGATTTAGCCCTGAGAGGGGAAGGCTCTGACCTTCCCAAAGTCAGTTGATATGATGAACCCAACAATTTTTGCTGACACAAATTGATCTAATTTGTTTCCTCACCCTTGTTCTAGATTTGAGGGAGGCAATGTGATGTAGTAGAAAGTCTGAATCAAAACCTGGCTTATCAGAGCTGTGTTGCTACCAAACTTTGTGTCTTCCTTCAGTCATTTCCAACCCTTTGCGACCCCTTTTGGAATTTTCTTGGCAAAGATACTGGAATGGCTTGCCATTTCCTTTTCCAGTGGAAGAAAGCGTACAGAGGTGAAGTGACTGGCCCAGGGTCACATACCTAGGAAGTGTCTGAGGCTGGATTTGAACTCAGGTTTTCCTGACTCCTGACCCAGTGCTCTATCCACTGAGCCACCAGCTGCCTCATGTCCTCCTTGGGCAACTTATTTCACTCGTCTAGGGTTGTTCCTTTAACTAGAATACTAATATGCTACATCTATATAGTTTTTTGGGCAGTTTGCGGGACTCAAGAAAGAGTCTTTAATCTTCCTCAAGTGCAGTATTGACAGTGTCTATCCCCCTATACTGTAAATTCATGGTTGAACACAGATGTTAATAACCCCATTTTCCAAATGGGCAATCAGAAGGGTGAAATGCCCACGGTGAACCAGCTATAACATAACAAAGACAGTGCTGAACCCACTGAGTTTTGTTCTGAGTCCAGTACTCTTTCTTTCCATACTCCTCTCCTTCTAGCCATTCTTAATTTGCCCATCTGTAAAATGAGATGATTGAATGAGACACTCTTTTTCCAGTCTAAAATTCTATTGAACTGGATATCATCTTTTGGCATGGAGCACCTTGCATCACAGAAAAACACATTTTACAAATTACATTTTTAGGCCACACCTACACAGCTAAAGGTTAACCAGTGGGCTGAGGCAATTATCTGGATCTTTCTGAAGGACCACCTGAATTATGTAGTGGGAGCTGGGAGTGATTGGATTATATTGATGGTTATCTTGGGTTTCTACTTTGCTTTCTTTCACCCCACACCCAATATTCAATCTGTTGCCAAATCCTGCCTATTTTACCTTCCTAGTATCTCTCATTTATACCTCCTTTCCTCTGGTACTGCCACTATCCATCCTGGTGCAGGCTCTTACCACCTCACAACTGAACTATTGGCAATAACCTGTTTGTTGGTCTCCCTACCACGTCTCTCTCCACTCTGCTTCCTAAAGTGTCTATCCCCCTATTCTGTAAATTCATGGATCCATTCCATTACATCTATAACCTTGGGCAAGTCTCTTCATCTCTTTAGGGTTCCATTTTCTCATGAGTGAAATGATAAACATTAAAGTTGCTTCTAGATCAAAATCTATAATCCTATGAATATGGGTTATTCTGATGTTAACTACGAAAGGCCAACCCAGTTAGTTACTACTACCATCCATTCTCTCTCACCTCCAGGATCAAATGTAAAAGCCTCTTTGGCCTCAAGACCCCCACAGCCTGGCCTCCTTCAACCTTTCTAGTCTCCTTGCACCTAATTCCTTTCCTCCCTCTGCCCACAGTACTCTGTGAATCAGTGACATCTTCTCCTTGGTGTTCTTCACCCAAGACATTCCATCTCCATGTCACCTAAGACTGGAATACTCAGATTCCAGCCCAGATCCCATCTTTACAGGAAGCCTTTCCTGATCCTGAGTAATTCTAGTGTCTTCCCTCTGTTGGTTGTCTCCTGTTTATTTATTTATTTATTCTTTTTTTTTTTTTGGCTATTTGGAGGGAGCAGGGCAATTGAGCTTAAGTGACTTGCCCAAGGTCACATGGCTAGTAAGTGTTAAGGGTCTGAGGCTATATTTGGACTCAGGTCTTACTGACTCCAGGGCTGGTGCTCTATTAACTGCACCACCTAGCCACCCCCCTATTTATTTATTCTTTATCCTGTCTACAGCTTGTTTATTCATAATTGTTTTTGTGTTGTTAGACCATGAGCTCCTTGAGAGAAGAGGCTGTGTTTTTGCCTTTCTTTGTATTCCCAAGGCTTATTAGCACATGCTTGATTAATAAGTGCTTATTGACTGACTGGTTGACTTGCTTGTCAGACCCTTAGATCTGTAGACAAACCCACACATAAAGAATTTAGAAACTTATCCAAATAATTTAGGCCAAAATCTTGTTGGGAAAACCTCATCATTCTGCAAGATCCCATCAGCCACCATTCTCCACACATCACCGCCCTCTTTTGTCCCTGTGATAGGAGAGTGGAGCTATGAACTCCCAACCCTCCAGGAAAGGAGGACACTTCCTCATTTCTAATTTGTCTTCACTACTTTCTGTGCCTTCTCTCTCTGACTTTTTCATCTTGGCCCCAGTGGGAGAGTACATTTCCCACCCCCACCCCTCCTGCTTTTTAACCTTTCCTAAATTTTTGTCTTCCCATTAGATTATAAGCTCCTTGAGGGTAAGGACTTTATCTGGTTTTTTATATTTGCATCTCCTAGACTTAGCACAGTATCCTTGCACATAATATGTACTTGATAAATGCTTTTAGACTGACTTTTTTTCCTGTGAGGGGAGACTTGAAGCTTGGGCTAGTGGGCATAGTAGACCCAATCGCGCCATTCTGGCTGCTGGCATTATCTTTGTTGTTGGCTGAATCATTCTAGTAACTAATTCAGCTGGCCTTTGGCAGTTAACATCAGAATGACCAATATTCATAGGATCATGGATTTTGTTCTGGAAGGAACATGAATGTTTATCCCTTTATTCATGTGAAAATGGAACCCTGAAGAGATAAAGAGACTTGCCCAAGGTTATAGATGTAATAAATAGAGAAGGCAGGATTTTAACTCAACCCTATTACATGCAAGTTCAGTATTCCCATTGCACCCATTCACTAGTCTGAACTGTGCAGAGACAGGGACCCCAGCTAATCAAATTCCATCCTGCGAGATTTCCAAGTAATAATCTTGCCCTTGCATATAATTAGATATAGGTATCTATAGCTATCTCTATATCTCTCCTTGGGATGTTTAATGGTCTGTTTCTGGATGCTTGGCCCTCCTCATTTCAATCTGAGTTATTCAATAGTGATTTACAATATTATCTTTGCTGGTGCTTTTTGCTTATCTTTGTACAAATTATATTATTATATCTCCCTTGGCCGAATATAAATTCCTTAAGGGCAGGCACAGATTTGGAGGGGTTTTGTGTGTTTGTGTTCTCAGCCCCTAACTAGCACTTAATCAGTACAGTGAATAGAGTGCCAGGCCTGGAGTCAGGAAAACTTATCTTCCTCAGTTCAGATCTAGCCTCAGACATTTACTGTGTCACACTGGGCAAGTCACAACCCTTTTTGCCTCAGTTTTCTCATCTGGAAAATGAGCTGGAAAAGGAAATGGCAAACCACTCCAGTATCTTTGCCAAGAAAACCCCAAATGGGATCACCAAGAGTCAGGCACAACGGAAATGACTGAACAACAACTGGGGGGAGAGGTAGGCAGAGCCAAGATGGTGGAGTAAAAGCAGGAACTTGTCGGACCTCCTGCTCCAACCACCTCCAATATCTGTAAAATATGATTCTAAACAAAATTTAGAGCTACAGAACCCACAAAGTGACAGAGAGAAACAAATGTCCTGCTGAAGGCTATCTGGCAGGCTGACAGGAAGGGTTTATCACACCAAACTAGTGAGCCAAGAGCAGTCCTATGTGAGCCACACAGGCCCAGACCTGGGGCGGCCCAGACTCATGGCCCACACCGGTCAGAGCAGACTTCAGGGGAGTGAGTCACCGGTATCTGTGGTGGTTTCCAGACTTCTCAACCCAAAAATGCCAAACAGAAAGCAAAAGGTCAGTAGGGAACTCTGTTGGAACTGGGTGACAGAAGAGTGTGGTCTCACCACTGCCCCCCAGGGTGAGGGGTGGAGAAGGTGCAGCGGCTGCCATGTGACTGCCTCCTGAGCTCCTGGCCTGCAGATTGTAGGGGGACCAAGTGACCATTCAGAGGGTAATCACTCTTGTTTTGATCTGCTTGACTCTGGGTCACAGTCTTGGGTGGTGGTCCTAGAGTAAGTGTGCCAGAGCATGTGGTGGCTCTAGATATCTGTAATATATACGTGTGTATATGTGTGTGCATGTGCACGTGTGTGTGTGTTTGTTCTAGTTATTGCTAGGTCATCAAGTATTTAGCCAATAAGGAGAAGAGAGACAGATGAGACATTTGGCTGACCTAGGAGACTTGATGGAAGCTTACCAATAAATATGGATTGCCATCTTAGGTATGAATTGACTTTAGGCCAATGGTCTTAAAGTACCATTAATCATGAAATAATTTACTTTCTTTTGCCACAAGTTATTTTTATCTGAGATAGTATAAAATTTTACAGTTTACAAAGCATTTTCCTATCATCTAATTTCATTCTAATTTTATAGAGTCAAAGAGGGCTGATAATAGTTAAAATAGAGGTTAAGTTAATTATAAATCTAATACTAGTGGGTGGCAGGCAGAACCAGCACTAGGACTTCTGATACCTAGAGTCTTTAGTGGCACAGTAGATAGAGTACTAGGCTTTGAGTTAGGAAGTCTTGAATTCAAATGCTGACTGGTTCTTATCTGTTCATTTAACTTCAAACTTCAGTTTACTCATCTTTAAAATGATAGTATTGGATTTGATAACCTTGAGGGTCCTTTCCAAATCTAAATCTGTAATTCTGTGATACTGAGGTTCAGCGGCCCAATTTTTTTTTTTTTTTGCTTGAGGAAGGGCAGAGAAATTGGCATTAAGTGACTTGCCCAAGGTCACATGGCTAGTAAGTGTTAAGTGTCTGAGACAAGGTTTAAACTCAGTTCTTCCTGACCCCAGGGCCAGTGCTCTATTCACTGCACCACCTAGCCGCCCTTGCCCAATTTTTCATATGGATTTTCCAAGGGAAAAAAAATCTATGTTCAATAAATAATAGGAAAAATTAATAAAACAGATCAATAATGGTCTTGGGGGTAGGAGAAGATTCACTTTAAAGATTTCATAATTATCGACCTTGACTAAACATAAATACAGACATATATTGGTTCTGTATTAATTTCTGTCAACCCTTTCAAACAGATGCCATATTTTGGGGAAAAGGAAATTGAAATGTACCAAGGAGCTGTAAGTAATGTTTCATAAATGACCATAATGTTCTGTGCTTTATAGTTCTTTTCCTTGACATTAACAGTATGTATCATATTGAATTGTATAAATATAATAATATATTTACATTAACTGTTTCCTATGCATCACTTCATCTCGGACAGTTCAGTTAGATGACAGTGTTTGATCTTAAATGTATGTTTCTGTACTGGTAGAATTAGAAACAAAAAGCATAGGACTGTCCAATCTGACTTTAGTTTATGTGGTATTAATAGATTTAAGACAGAAAGAATGGTCAGTCATCATCAAATACAACCTTCTCATTTTTCCGATTAGGAGTTTGTGACTTGCCTACTAAAGTCACCCAGGAAAGTAGCAGAGGTAGAATCAGACTTCAGGCCTTCTGACTACAAATTTCAAGTTCCTTCTGTTCTGCCTTGCTTCCTGAAAATGAAGAAGCTCAGTGGAAGTTGACTCAAATGTTTTTTCTACCCCAGAGGTTACTCACTTTTCCTCACCAAAAAAGTCTTAAATCATATAATTTACTATTATTAAACAATTACAAATTAAATCTCACACACACACACACACACACACACACACACATACCCTTTGCCATTTCAGAGTAGGATTGGGCTGTGTTCCTGTTTCACACACAGAGGATGAGTTTTTTTCTAGATGCAAGTGTGCACCCCATTTAAACTGTATTCCACATAAAAGAAGTTAAAATGGTAGGTAGAGTAAGATGCAAAATGAAAAAATCAGATAGTACATTGGAATGTGGGTGATGACACATCCTCAGCGGGGAAAATGGATTTTACTCCTTAGTTCACTTGCTTTCCTTTTCCTCTTTAAACCTGTTTACCTCCTTTTCTCCCCTTCCTACTTTTTTCTTTTTGCTTCCTTTCTGTTTTTTCCCCTAGGACAAAAACTCTAGGGCTTTCACTGCTGATCCCTTGAAAAACAATCTAAAAGATGGAGCACACAAACTCTTCACTCTTCAGTTGCAGTGGAAAGTCTGAGCCTTCCCAGAGTGGAGACCCAACCTGTAGTTAGTTCATGCAGGGCCCTAGGGACTGAGCTGGCTTTGTGACCTTGGGCAAGTTATATAATCTCTAAGTGGCCCAAGCAAATTCTCCTAAGACTAAGTTACTGGTGAGTAGCCATCTCCATTGATAAAAAGGGAGTTTTCTTCAATAAAGAAATCTACTATCCAAAACGAGAGAGACAGGGACAGAGAGAACACTGTTCACTTTATCCTTTTCACAACACTTTCATCTTGGTCATTTTATTTAAATCTCTCTATTATCCTGAGAGATGAGCAGAGATTGTTATCTACCCTTTACTGATGAGGACACAAGATCTGATGGTTTGTGGGCCCTTGCCTAAGCTGGTGATCCAGATCTCCTGACTCAGTCCAGATTCTCTTTCCTTGTCCTGGATTTGGGAGTTTGTGATTCAAAGCATGTTTGTGATTGAGTGGGAGTACTGTTTTGTTTTGGGAGTCAGTATGAAGAGGAGAATTTGGTTGGGTATGGAGAACTGAGGTTTTGGGGTTTGGTTTTTTTTTTCATTTTGAAGGCTAAAAAAGAGGTCCCATCAAACTGGGAGGCACAAAACAACCAATCCTGGTTATTAGTTACCCACTAGAGATAAAACAAACAGGCTAAACCAGTTTGCTCCCTCAGACTACCACCCCCTCTTCCTCAAAGAAAGCCCTACCCCTTCCATCCAATTCTCACCTCCTTTCTCCCTCCCCCCCACATCTCCTCCAGGGTCCCAAGTGCTCTCAACTCATCTCTTCAAGAATATTAGAGTATTCTAGTTCAGGTAGCAGTTAAATCAAAATTCTGTGTTCAGGCTCTCATGGACCAGCTTAGTGTTTTCCAGTTTAGCTTAGCCCAAAGGCCATAGGTGGGCAGTACTAATGGGCAGCTCTCACCAAGGTGTGGCTTCAAATGGTAGGGTGTGGATTAGAATTTCTGAAGACTTCGGTCATGTCTCAGGGCTGAATCATATCTCCCTATTAGGGATTCCTGCCATTCAGTTTTCAAAAAAGAAATGCCTTGGGTCAAATTCCACCTTTAACTCTGCTGTATGGCTCCTATTGACAAAGACCAGGGAGCTGTAAAAATCTGGTCTTCCAGCTGAGCAACCAACAACATGCAATTGCAAGAACCTCACCTCTATAAAGGTGTGTTCTAGAGCAGAGAGGAGAAAGGAACGTTTCCAATGTAATTTTTTGTTCTGGTTGACCACAAGGCCCTGGGGCAAGTCACTAGTGTCTCTGGTTCTGTCTCCTCACGTTTAAAATCTGTTTTTATAATTGATGTCTCATGGATGACTTTCCCTTTTCCTTCTCTCCAGGCCCAATATGAAAATCCACCCCATATCTATGCGCTTGCTGACAACATGTATAGAAATATGATTATTGACAGAGAAAACCAATGTGTCATCATCAGGTATGATACTCATATATTCCATCTCTGGGTCTGTCTGGCAAACCATGCCAAATGCTTTTTCCAAAAGGAGTACAAACAAAGTTGATGTCTGCAACACTCACTTAATTGCATGATCTTGTCCACGAGCATGTAGCCCACTGGGCTATTTGTTGAGCCTCGTCAATGTCAGTAGGCAATGCCACAAGCCCGTTCACGTGGTTGAGTCCAAAGTCTTCTGGCTGCTTTTATCTTATTTTATTTTCCTAAAAGCAGTAATGACTAGTGCAGAGGGAGCATCTGCAGTATTGGTGTTTGTCCCATGTGGCTAAATAAAAACAATTGACTGTTGGCTTCAAGCCCCATGATGCTTCCCAAGATTACTTTAATCAAGAGAAGGAAAGGCCTTCCTGCTATGTTTTTCACTAAAATAGTAAAGCAGCTGCCTTTTGGAAGTGATGGTTTCCTTGCTCCCCTTCAACTTCCCTTTGGATTAGAGCTTGTACTTCTATGGCATAATATTTCTAGGCCAGATAGCCTCCACTCCATTTTTCTCTTTCCTTTCATGATAGAATTTTGTCTCTTACCAGCTTAAACATTCCTGGTGTGCTTTGAATGGTATAAGAGGATCACAACTGAACTTCTCTGCTTGCCCTCCCCTACCTTCATTCCATCATTTTTTTATCCTAACACTCCTTAAGTTAAAAGTCAACACCTGAAATTCAACAGCAGGAAGGTCAAGGGCTATGTCTTTGAGATTTTTGTCAGAGGATAATTAAAATGAATGAACAAAAATAAAAAAGGAAAAGAAGCCTATTAACTTAGTGAATTCTTTAAAACTTTGAGCAGTAAGCAATGAATTCAATGCTCTATCTGACTTTCCTTCCCAAAGGAACTTCTAATTGTGACTAAATTGAGGTGCAGAACAGAGTCTGTCAGGCTCATTAACTAGAGGGGTTCGCAGGCTACGGGGGTAGTCTCAGAAAGTAAATTAAGACAACTTTGAGGAAGAGAGAATGGCACTGGTGGTGGGGAAGGATTTTATTAATACAGTCTCTCTCTTACACACTTTTCATTTCCTTTGAACCTGTAGCTAAAGCAGGAGGCAAAAATAAATAGAGCACTGGCCCTGGAGTCAGAAGGACCTGAGTTCAAAAATGACCTCAGACACTAAACACTTACTAGCTGTGTGACCTTGGGCAAGTCACTTAACCCTGCTTGCCCTGCCTTCCCCCTTCAAAAAAAAAATTAATTAATGAATGAATTAATAATTTAGTTGATTTCTCCAGGCCTCAATGAGACAATTAGACTTTGACCTCTAAACTTGTCTCCAGCTCTAAATCTATGAACCTATGAGGAAAGAAAGCAACACTTGTTTCGTTCAGTCCTCAACAAGTATTTCTTCATTGCCGATATATGTACTCCGCTCTAAGCTATTGGTTACAAAAATAAATAAGACATGATATAGTGAGGGAAAGGAGACATGAAAAACAATGTCAAATATAGTGTCATTGGAAAGGCACCAAGAAGGATATAAAAGAATTTAGAGGAGGCATGTTGTTGTTCAGTTATGTCCAACTCTTCATGGCCTCATCTGACGTTTTCTTTGCAAAGATACTGAAGTGATTTGTCATTTCCTTCTCCAGCTCATATTACAGATAAGCAAACTGAGGCAAAAAGGGTTACATGACTTTCCCAGAGTCACACAGCTACTATGTATCTGAGGTCAAATTTGAACTCAGATCTTTCTGATTCCAAGACCAGGGCTCTATCCTCTGCACCACCTAGCTGCTGGAGGAGGCAGAGAAGATTTCTTTCTGATTAGGAAGATCAAGTAAAAAGGTGATATTTGAATTGGGCCTTTGATAGTATTTTGATTGGCAAGAATGGAGAGGAATGATCGGGAAGGGGCATGATACAGTGAGGAAAAGCAGCATCTGAAGTGAGAGGACCTGGACTCATTCCACCTTGTTGTAACCCTGGGCAAATCCCTTATGAGGAGGCTGGATTAAATGGCCTTGCAGCTCTAGATCTGGGATCCTATTTCAGACAGAGGGAAGAGAATGAACAAAGACAGGAAGGCAGGAAAACATGGGACATATTTGGGAAATAGTAAGTAGCTCAGTTTGCTAAATTGTATGCAATCCCTAAGGAGAAATAAGACTGGAAAAGGAGGCTGAAGCTAGATTAGGGAAGGTTTGAATGACATACTGAAACATTTGGATTTTGTCCGAAGGGTAATGAAGAGCCACTGATATGTTTTGAGCAGAGAAGGAATATGCACTGTGATTTTCCAAGGATTACTCAGTAGTGATTCATAGGTTCTCTATATTAACTACGCTCTTATGTATCTGAATAACTAAACTCTTATTTATATAAATAACTTTTAGCTCAGAACACCAAGAACATATGCTTTCAGAGCCTAACGTGTGTATTAATATATGGCTATAAGTGCTTTCAACAGGCGTGAACTGAAGCTGCTTCTGTTCAATCAAGATTAAGTTCATGCTTCCTGCCAGCTGTTAACCAGGTGTTCCAGTGAATTAATCCAAGAATTAAAAGCTGTTGCCTCTCAGGGCCATTTCCATGCTACCATGTTTGGACTCAGAATAGAGAGGTCTGTTTCTAGAAGGCTGGGGTTGATTGGGTAGTCACAGTGGGAGCTGCCAAAACCCAATCTCACCCTACTCTTTGTCTGCTAAGTGAGGCTGGATGGAGGGGAGAGGGAGGAAGGTCTGCAGTCCAGCATGCTTATCTATCTCTCCAGGAAACAGTTACTGTAGATTGAAGTGATAAATCCTGTGGGGCAGAAGAGAAAGCTGTACAACTAGACAGTTGCTCAAGATAGCTCTCATGGGGAGAGCTAGATGAACCAGACGCTGAATAAGGAGCAAAGCACAGGGTTTGGACACTCAAATGCTGACTCAAACTCAGATGTATCTCTGACCCCCAAAACAAATAATCCATATTTCTCTGGTTGTTTTAAAAGGAAGTAGGCTTAGACTCATTCCAAGTGCCAAGGAATTCTTGCCAGGTGGTAGGAGTGGGGTATAAATCGAATGGAAGGAAATAGAGCTCATCTCCACAATGATGAGAAGAAAAACAAGAAAAACTAATGTTCTAATCTTTATGGTGTTTAGCCATATCTCTGCCACCCAGTGGGCTCCCCTTTGTGCTGTGTTATGTTATTAACATTTACTTTTATGGGACAGATGATGTTGATGTATAAAGACAACATTTCTGATATTCTTCCAGTCCGTGTTCATTTCTTTTAAATAGAAGCAGATACAGTGGCAGTATGGGCAGCCAGATGACACAGTGGCTAGATTGCTAACCCTGGAGTCAGGAAGACCTGAGTTCAAATCCAACCTCAGACACTTACTAGCTGTGTGACTTAGGGGCAAGTCACTTAACCCTGTGTACCTCAGTTTCCTCATCTGTAAAATGAGCCAGAGAAGAAAATTGCAAGCCACTCCAGTATTTTTGTTAAGAAAATCCCAAATAGGGGTCATGAAGAGTTGGACACAACTGAAACAACTCAACAACAGTAACAACAGTGAGTGGTCATATAGGTCAAAGATGACATTCTGGGTGGGAAGTCAAACTCCTTGAGAGTAGAGGTTGTTTCATTTTTTACTTTGTACCCCCATTGCTTGTGGGGGTAGTGGATGGCCTAGTGGCCTAGTGGATGAAAAGCTTGCCTCAGAACCAGAAAGGCCTGTCTCTGACACATGCTGTTCTGGTTATGGGATCAGAAACACATTCCTTAACTTTTCAGTGGATTAGGCAACGCTCTAAGATTAGAGATTGTGAAGAAGTTGCCACTGTACATTGATTGGAAAGGAGTTTCCTCTCCCCAAAATTCCCCAGGTCAGTGAAATCACAGGTCCAGTCTCTCTCCAGCACAGAAATTATGCTGGAGAACTCTATTGAGCTGAAATGGACCTTAAACATCATCTGGCCCAAAGTCCTTGTTTTATAAGTCAGGAAACAAAAAGAAGCCTATTGAAAGGAAGTGACTTGCTCAAGGTCACACTCCTAGAGTGGCAGATCCAGGTCATGACACTTGCTATGTCATGATACATTGACTTTGGAGTCAGACTTGGGTTCAAATTCTACCTTTGCCATTTCTTACTGCTGTGATATTGGACAAATCACTTCTCTCTCTGCGTCTGCTTCTTTCCCTGGGAAATGAGGAGTTCAGACACAGTGGCCTCCACAGTCTCTTCTTCCTGCTCTAAAGCCATGATCTAGCATCCTTTCAGTCTCAACATGCTATTTGAAATCCCTTCATTGAGCTCCCTCTCTCTGTTTCCCACATGATCTAATGGCACTTGTGATACTTGGCATTAGCTATAGGGCAGTGCTGGCCAATTCAATAAGATGATGTTAGTCCAGAATTTGAGATCAAAGACCTTCTGTGTACAGGCCAGGTGTGATTGTTATGTGAGTCATTTGGAAAATGTCTGTGTGCCCCAAAGTTGGATAGAGGCTTTTACCTCTTGTTAGTCTGATCATTACTGTCAATGAATCAATGTACCATTTATTAAGTACCAGGCATCATGCTGAGGATACACAGACCAAAATAGTCTCTCCCCTCGAGGAGCTGGCAGTCTAATGGAGAGATAATATGAAAACGGCTGCATAAAAGTGAGATATTTACAAGATGCATTGGAAATGATACCAAAGGCACTGGCTTTGAGGGGGATCCTGGAAAGACTTCTTGTAAAAGGTGGAATTTAACAGAGGCTTCAAAGAAGGCAGAGACCAGGAAAGAGAACATTCCAGTCATGGATCTTTATGATATCCAAGAAAGGGTTCCTACAGTGAGAGAGGAGGGAAAATACAGTAAGACACCAGACTACCATGAGGCTGGGGCAAGGAAACCTGGCTCCATTCCCATAACACTTCTGCATTAGTCTCCTTAGCAGCTGGGAGGGTTCTTGGCATGCAATTCCCCATAGCCCTCATCCACTGAGGAACAGGTGTGAGTGGGGCACTGCCAGATTTCCATACACAGGCAGTCTTTGCTTCACACCACAATGCACTCCTAGAAACCATGTGGTTAAACGAGTTAT
This sequence comes from Pseudocheirus occidentalis, assembly GCA_028646575.1. Taxonomy (NCBI): domain Eukaryota; kingdom Metazoa; phylum Chordata; class Mammalia; order Diprotodontia; family Pseudocheiridae; genus Pseudocheirus; species Pseudocheirus occidentalis. The sequence goes on from CM053598.1 coordinate 128,131,701, forward strand.
ATTTTTCCCCTAGAAATAGCGTTGTAATTGGGGGTTGTGGTCCTGACCAAAAACTCAGTATCAGATAAATTTTAACTATGACCCAAAATGGTGTAAGTAAAGCTATAATAAATATAAACCTCCATAATCATTGTACAAGGGTCCCTGCTATACTATAAAGTATATGATTATAAGATTAATCATTGTACAAGGGTCCCTGGTGTACTATAAAGTATGTGATTATAAGATTTCAGAGAAGGAGAGATAAATGTAGGCTAGACTAGACAGAAAAGATCTCAAGGAGGAAGACTATCTAGGTTGGAACGTGACTAGTGACTGGGGACTAGGAAGGAGAACATTGGGAGAATGGCCAGAGTCAGTGGTGAAGGTTGCCTCTCACTCCTGGCAGAGTCATTGTGGACTTATACCAGTGCAAAGGGAGACATATTGTCAGGCAGGACCAAAGCTCTGATTTGTTGTGTTACTTCATTATAAGGGATGATTCAATGTAGCAGGGGAAGAAGTCATTGGGAGGTGATAGCAGTGTAAACAAGAGAAGAAGTACATCAACTAACCTTTGGGGGGGTGGAGGGGAGACTAGACTGAACACATGTTTGGCACAGAGCATCTCCATGCCTCTTTCAAGAGATAATAAGGAAGTAGATTTGATTGGAGCAACAAAGGGTTTGTGTTGGGAAATACTTTGGCCAGTTTCTTGAAAGGAGAGATTATGTCTTATACTACTTTGATATCTCCCACAGATGGTAGCATGGTGCTGTGGAACCTACAAGGTACGGAGAGGTTGGGTTAAGTGGATGGGGAAATAGGACTGGAAAAAGTAGATAAGAGTATGGTATGTTGAGGTCCTTGAATGCATAACTATTTAGATTTCATCCTCCAAGGATTACGCAGGTTTTTTCATAAAGAAAAGCTATGAAGGTTAGGCTATATTCTATAGTGAATATCAAGCATTTAAATTTTCTCTCACCTTTTGCTGTAGGATATCTTTCTTGGATATAGTTTTTTTTAAAGAGTTGTTTATAAAGAGTTATCTGCAAGAAGTGTGCCAATTAAAGGTCTCCATATGTGCCAAGTGCTATGATGAAGAGAAGCATTCTGAAATAGGACTTGGTGACTGATTGGATATCAAGGAGTGAAGGGGAGAGACAAGAGGCACAAGAGATTCAATCTCTTAACACACACACACAATCCAAAAAAGAATGGTGTGAAAGCTACTGCTGCTATTACTTATTCTTTTATTAGACTAGAAGTTCCCAGAGGACAGGGATTAGATTTCATTTCATCTTTGTAATAATGTAATTAATATTTATGAATCACTCTACATTTTAAAAAGTTCTTTATACACATTATCTCCTTTGATCCCCAGTACAACTCTATATGAGAGGTATTAAGGATATTTTCCCTATTTTACAGATAAACTGAGGCTTAAACACAGTATTTGGACCCGAGTCACCTGACTGCAAAGCCCAGAATTCTCTCCACTGCACCACAATGCCTTCTCAGTGGTATCTAGTGCAGAGTTTTTAGAATATCCAATAGACATTTCATAAAGTTTAGAGTCAATATTTATTTGTCTTATATTTTTGTTTTAAAATATCTCAAAGACTTCCCAGTGATCACCCAGCTACTATGAGTCAGAGCTAATACTCAAAAACAGGTCCAGCTTTGTCTGGGGATCTCCACTATACCATTCTGCCTCTCATTTGAAATTTAGTTCTTCCAGGAAAAAAAAAAGTTAATTCCTTGTCTTACTTATCAACCATAGAAGCTGAAGGCTTGAAGGTGTCATTGTGCACCTCAAAGCCCCAGCTGCAGAGCCAAGTCAGAAGAAAAAGGTGACTTCCACATTCACTTCTAGGAATATTACAATTACCATGAAACCAAGGGCAGTTGTCTATGAAAAGAACAGGAAAATTTCCCCATGTTACATTGTAATTTTCCATAAACTTGAAAGTTATTTCTTCACTCACTTAAATTCATTAGTTATTTAATATTCAGTTTGTATCTATAAAGCCCTGTCAGTGAGATAGTACCCAGCTGAAGTTAAAGCAAAATTCAGTCACTCATATATCTGACAATTGTATTTGTAAATTCAATTATCTTGCAACTTCTCCTTTTCAGCACAAGGACACATAGGAGGAAGGATGAGTCAGGAGGGTATTTTTATTATTGTTTTAGCCTTAGTAAGCTTTTTCTAAAACCATTAATTAGTCATATCTGAATAGAGCTTTAAATCTGAGGGAAATGCCCCAAATTTGACTATAAGCCAGGGTGAAATTTTTTTTATAATTTTATTATTTATTTAAAGGGTTGTTTTCTTTCAAAATGTTGAGTTCTGAATTCTCCCCCTCGTTTCTATCCCTCCCCAACCCACTGAGAAGGCAGGCAATATGATATCAATTATACATGTGAAATCATGCAAAACATATTTCCATATTGGCTGATTTTTCCCTCCCCTCCCCCAAATTTTTTTTTTGGCATTCTTTTTTAAATTTTGAGTTCCACATGGTAAATTATTAACTGTTTAAACAGGAATGTGGAAACTGGTTTACTTTTGACTGAAAACAGAGAGCTTAGTTAATTATCTGATTTGAACAACTTGCTGAGTGGAGGCAGGGTTTGACTGGGCCACATACATAATTTAACTGCTGTTGATGGTGTTAGAGTTTTACTAAGTGCCCACAAACAAACGCTGCCTAGAAAGATGTCTCCCAAGTCCATTTTCTTTGCAGATCAAATGTTACAGCTTGCCTCTTTGACCGTGTGATTTAAATATGGATTTCTTTGCTATTTGAAAGAGGTACAATTTTTATGCACGTAGTCCTCAAAGTGCTGGAAATAAAACTGATGTGGTCGTCATTCATTTAATTATATTTTGCCAACCTAATTCAGCAACTATATGTAATCCACTGTACCTAGTAGAAGGGACACAAAAGTCCCTATTCACAACAAATTTAAATTCTAGTAAATTTTTGTTGGATGAATGAATGAATTCTGCCAGGAGAGATGGCATATATTTGCATGTTTATATATTTTGAGGCAGAAGTAATAATAGAATTATTAATAATTTAGCTAACATTAAATGGAATAGAGTACAGGATCTAGAATCTAGAAGACCTGAGTTCAAATTCGGCCTCAGACACTTACTAGTTATGTGACCCTGGAAAAGTCACCTAATCTTTTACAGCCTCAGTTTCCTCCTGTAAAATGGGTGTATTAATAGAACCGCTCTTACAGGGTTGTTGTGAAGGGAAAATGGGATAATATTTGTAAAGCTCTTTGAAAACTTTAAATCACTATGGAAATGCTACCATTTATTGTTATTGCTGTTGTTATAATCTCATTTGGTCCTAATCATTCTATGGGTGGTAGGTACAGTTTTAATGGCCATTTTATAGATGAGGAAACTCTGGCTGAGAGACTTGCTGAAGTTCATGTCGTTGTTGCTCAGTTGTGTCTGACTCTTCATGACCCCATTTGGCATTTTCTTGGCAAAGATACCAGAGTGATTTGCCATTTCCTTTGCCAGCTCACTTTACTGATGAGGAAACTGAGGCAGACAGTTATGCATACGGTTATATGAAGCAATATATAATTAAGTGACTTGCCCAAGATCACAGAACTAGTAAGTATCTGAGGCCAGATTTGAACTCCGGTCTTACTGACCCCAGGTCTAACATGCTATCCACTGTGCCACATAGCTACACGGCCCAAGGTCATATGTCTAATTAATTTTAGAGGCAGGATTCAAATTTAGGCCTTCCTGACTCGCAAGTCCAACAGCCTGTCCAGTATGAAAGGAATCAGGAAAGACTTCCCATAGACAGCACCTGGATTGTTCTTTTATTTTTTAAATTAATATAAATGTTTTATTTGTTTTCTTGTTTACATCATTCATTTCCATGAGATTTTTGAGTTACAGATTTTCTTCCCGTCTTTCCCCTACCCCAACCCCAAAACAGTGATCCTTCTGTAAAACCCCTCCCCTGATCTGCTCTCTAACTTTCTGGTAGGGCAGGTAATCTGGATTGTTCTTGAAGAAGGGCAAGGAATCCAAGAGGTGACATAAGAAAGGGAGTGTATTCCAGCTATGAGAAGACAGCCTATAAAAATGTCTGGAGATGGGAGATGAAGGACTAAGTTCATTGCCAATGTAGAGACATAATAATTACATTTTAATCACCAATTTCAAGGTTTAGGTTTTGTATACCTCCTGCCTCACTCCCTCCAAGATGAGCAGAAAAGATGTTCTGAAGAAAAAAATAAACATCTTCCCTTCAGATGCTGTCGCCCTGCCAAGAAGTGACTGTATGAACTGAGTTGTCAGTGATGTTGGGCTGGCCAGAACCCTTCTTTGATGTAGCTTCTCGTTCCCTTGAGATTATCTTGTCTTATGATGTTCATGGTGCAAGGCTATTATTTGTTATTTCCGACTTTGTGTGAGGTAGCAATTATTTTTGGCAAAATGAGATTGCTAAAGGGATGTGCTTCCGTAAAGATATAGAGAGGATTGGAGATTTGGATCCCAGTTGTTCAGACTCATTGGCCAATGAGAATTTCGAAGTCTTCCTCACATTCGTGATTGCTTCAGCAAGGTCAGCTTTCAAATCTTCCCATTTCTCATGGCATTATTTATTCCTTTATCTTCTGGACTACTGATCAGTTACAACAATGCTTTGGCCTTGTATAACCTCAGAATTTGCAGCCTCTTGTTTATTTTTCATTAACTCAAATCTTTTCTTGAGAAATCCCTCACAAAGTTGTTTTTTTTTTTAAAACTAAGTTTGATGTTAGGTAGCCTCTGACTTCCAGAGACGGGATGGTACAGAAGAAGGAACACTAAACTTGGAGCCCCAGGACCTGTGTTCAAATGCTAGCTTTGCTACTCTCATTTGTCCAAATAACTAAACTTTTTTCTTTTCTTTGTTTATCCATTAGAATATAAGCTCCTTGAGGGCAGGAACTGTCTTTTTGCTTGTAGTTGTATTCCCAGCACTTAACACAATGCCTAGCCCATAGTAAGTGATTAATAAATGCTAATTGACTAACCAGACCAAATTGTGAGTCTCATCTGGATCCCTCAGATTGAACTAGTAAAGTCTAAAAAAATACAACTGAGTAGAAAGCATGTTTACTCTCACCAAAAAATAAAGAAGCACATTTATAATATGTTTAATGAAAAGGAATAAATACTTGGGGGCAAAAAAGGCTAGGGTAGGTGCATCTCATCTGTATATGAACTTGGCCCTGGTGATCCCATAGTATTCCACTGGAAGAAATGCACTGTCACATCATGAATTTGTTATCTGAGAACAGTGGCAGAAATGTATTGAAGTCATTTTATTACTTTTTGGTGCGGAATGACCCTATACCTGACTGCAGGGGGAAAAATGCCTTTGGAGCTAATAATTAATTTATTATCATAAGTAGTTTATGTTTTGTAAGCCACTTTTCCCATTTCTTACTGAATTTATACCACATGTTCCAATTTCTGTAATGACTGTGCATGGAAACATTAAATTATACTCCTATTTAAACTGACATTTTGCGTGAAATCTGTGAGAGTTTTTGTTCGAAAGTGTCTCAAAACATTCTAGCAGCTGGTTTTCTAAACATTAAGAAAATAAACTTGTAGGATAGTTTTCATTCGGTTGAGAGTCAATTTATAAAAGCTAAGTTAGAAAAGGGAGTTCACATTGCCTGTTACCATAAGCAAAGCTGATGCTGCTGACATCTGTGAGATGCTGGTTAATCATTTCGTGTTCTGTTCACTGTTACTTTGTGCTAGCCTTTCATTGGTGCTATGCCCTAGAGAAGGAAAGCAGTTGACTTTACCAGGGAGAACACCAGGTATAATTATGGTTCCATATACTTACTATACAATTCAGGTAATTGTAACGTTCCATTATCGTATGATATTGTGAGCAAATTACCGGTTCAAATCAATAATACTCTTTAAAAGTGTATGTAAATTGAAACCCAGTAATGACAATTCAGATCAATGTCTAGACAATTTTTTATTTCAATTGAAGCTACTGAAAGAGACAACAAAGTGCTGAACATTTAAGAGGTCTTAAGCCCTTACTTAATGTATAAAATCAGTATTTTCCCTTTCATTGTGGTTGTTTTCATTTGCTTTCAGGAAAGGAGAAAAAGCTTCAGTCTTCCATCATTTTCTTCACTATAGTTATAAGGGATAGGGGGCAATGCTATTAGGTTTATTATCATTATTATTATTATTTTTAATTTATGGAATAAAACATCCGTGGCATAGTATAATAAAAAAGATGATTGCATATGAAACTGTAAATCTGTTACTTACAACTTACTGTTCCTTTTAAGTATATAATGAAGTTTTTGTGTAAATTTCTTCCCTTTTACCCTTTTTTTCTTCCTTTCCCCTACCCACCCTAGAGATAGCTATCATTAGATACAAATAGGTATATATAAATAAAATTATTCTGTACATACTTCTATTTATCAGTTCTTTCTCTGAATGTTTTAGTAAACTTAACAGGATGGATAGTATTTTTTTCTTTTCTTTTCTCTCTTCCAATCTAACCCAACAAGCATTTATTAAACACCTGTTATGTACTAGACACTGTTAGATGCTAAGGATACAAAGGGAAAACAAAAGACAATGCCTGTCCCCAAGAAGTTTGCCATCTACTGAGGTCATAAATGTCAGCAGCCATGTGTGTCAATCAGTCAACAAGAAGTTTTTACTCATGATAGTGAACTCCTTTAAGAATCTAGCATTTCGGGGCAGCTAGGTGGTGTAGTAACAGCATTGGCCCTGGAGTCAGGAGGACCTGAGTTCAAATCCAGCCTCAGACACTTAACACTTGGTAGCTGTGTGACCTTGGGCAAGTCACTTAACCCCAACTGCCCAGCTTTCCACCCTCCAAAAAGCAAAAAAAAAAAGTATCTAGAATTTCAGCAGTGGGGATATTCTCCAGTTGTATAAGCTAACACAGATCCTCTGTACCTTCTGAGAGGGTTTGCAAGAATGAATAAAGCTGAAAAATCTATCATCCTTTTGCCTAACCTGGTGATGGACTTCTCCAGACTTAACTAGTCCAGTCTTCAGACAACAGATATATACCTATCCATACATACATACATACATACATACATACATACATATGTGTATGTGTATATATATGTTTAACAGCTTAAACTGCAAGATTGCAAACTTCTTGAGGGCAGGGACTGTGTCCCAAGCACTGAGCACAGTGCCAAGGCAAAGTAGGTGCTTAATAAATGTTTGATTCAAAGGACTCATGATAAAAAAAATGCTATCCACCTCTAGAGGAAGAACTGATGGCATCTGAACTATACTATTTTTCACTTTCTTTTTTTAGTTCGAGTTTTCTTTCACAAAATGACTAATATGGAAATACGTTTTACATGATTACACATGTATAGCTTATTGCTTGCCATCTCATGGAGGGGAAGGAGGTAGGAATAAAATTTGGAACCTAAAACTTTTTTTTAATTGTTTTTACATATAATTGGGGAAAAATAAATATTATTTATTAATGTTTGGGATGCTCTTTCTGTATATACATATGTATGTAAATGGGCCAGCTAGGTGGGACAGTAGTTAGAATGCCAGGCTTGGAGTTAGTAAAACTCTTCTTTCTGAGTTCAAATCCAACCTCAGACTCTTACTAGCTGGTATGACCCTGGGCAAGTCACTTAACCCTATTTGTCTCAGTTCCTCATCTGTAAAATGAGGCAAAGAAAGAGATAGCAAACCACCCCAGTGTCTTTGCCAAGAAAATCCCAAATGTGATCATGAAGAGTCTGAAACAACAGAATAGCAACAAAATGATGAAGCAAGAAGCAATAGTTGTTGTTCCAGTTTCTCTGTTAATGTGATAGAGAGCTAATGCATACCATCACGATATGGTGGTAGCAGCAATAAGCTCCATCTGGAAACCTTTGAAAGAGAAGAGCTCCTGTTCTCTCCTCCCAAGCAAAAACCTCAAACTCTATTTATATAAAGCATGGAGCAAACCAAGGGTTCCAAATAAAAGTTTGGGGCTAAACTTAAGTTTCTGAGGTCCCTGAATTCTGACCTCCTTCATTGTGCTAACTCTGTGACCAGTGGTAGGAAGAATATACATGTGCCTTGATTTCAGCATGTACTGTACTGATGTCATTGTTTTACAGGACAGGATAGAATTGTGAAGAGCAGACTGCTGTTTCTCACACACACACACGCGCGCACACACACACACACACACACACACACACACACCAGAACAGGCCATAAAACTGAAGAACAGGAAGGCAGTTCTTTGTTGTTCAGGATATGATTAATATTGCCTCATCATTTAATTTTGGAATATCTAAAATAAGGAAGCCTACATCAGTTCCAGGCAAATAGCTTGAAATCTGATATTTTTTTCTATCCTTTTAAAAAAAATGTTAAGCCTAATCATTTGTTTATTTTCATTCATTTGCCAAAAAAAGAAAGAAAGATTCACAGGGGTACTAGTGCTCTTGGTAATGAATCTCACGCCCCCAAAGCAAGAGAGCAGTAGCTCTTTCTGTACAGAATTTTGTAGCCAGGTACATTCAGTGGGGGTGACATTTCTTTTCTGAGTCTCCTTGAAGAGATGGAATTGTTTTTGTTTTACCCATCAATTAAATGTATTATTAAGCTTTTCATGGAAACCACTTGTTTGGCAGAGCCCTAATGTTTCTCGCTTCTCTATTCAATTTCACACATTTTTAATCGGTTCCTTATTGGTGTTATATCATGAGTCACTTCATAGATGTTTTCTGTGTGCTTTTCCCTCTTCAGTGGTGAAAGTGGTGCTGGAAAGACTGTAGCTGCCAAGTACATCATGAGTTACATCTCCAGAATTTCTGGAGGTGGCCCCAAAGTCCAGGTGAGTTGACTGAGGCCGTGCACAGCCGGATTGAGATATTCTGAGGCCCTGAGATGTGTCAAGAGTCCAGAAAGAATCCACAAGAAAGAAAGAGGATAAAAATGATTACAAATCACTTTTTGTTGTTTTTGTTTTGACCAAAATTTTAGTGCAGAATCATGCAAGTAACCAAATAGCCCATCTCTAGACAAGCCCAAGTAGAGGGAAAATTGCAAACTTGGAAGTTAATAGTGGCCAACACTTCTGTGGTTTATATCTTACTTTAAAAGCTTGTGATGGTCTGTTTAAAATGTTTTCAAAGGTGAAATTCTGGTGAGGTTTTGTCGAAAATCTTTCAGAATCAGTTTTTAATCAGTCATTCGTAGAATAACAGAATTAGGAAAGTTAAAAGGGGAAATCTTAGTTGGGAGGAGAGGTTCAGAAGAGAGACACTGTATGGTAGTGGACAGAGGCCTGGTCTTGAGAAAGACCTGGATTCAAGTCTCACCTCTTAACACTTGCTTAGCTATGTGACCCAGATGACTCTGTAAAACTATACATTATACAGGGTGGCTAGGTGCCTCAGTGAATAGAGCACCGGCCCTCAAGTCAGGAGGACCTGAGTTCAAATGCATCCTCATACATTTGACACATTTACTGGCCCTGTGACTTTGGGCAAGTCACTTAACCCCAACTACCCTCCAAAAGAGCAAAAAAAAAAAAAAAAGATGACATATTATACAGGAATTTCTGATCAGTATCCTTAAAGGCTTATCACAATGATGAAATAATAAATCTAGACAAAAGAGTTCCATTTTAGATTATATTAAGTTGACAGTGACCATGAACAGAGCTGGGCCAAGGTCTTTATATACTCTAGGCATCTTTTTAAATTATGTCCCATGTGTCCACCAAAGGCTTTGAACTTTGAACTATAACACATGTGACCTGATTGATCAGAAAAGGAAATTATTATATATCTTGGAAAAAAGGTTTTGTCATTGAAAATACATGCATATATTCTTTAAAATGTGTCCTGTGCTGCACCTTTATTGTTCTACTTTAGGCAGTTACCTAGCTTGCTTACTCCTAGTCCTATTTCTCATCATGGCATGTACAGATTGAAATGTCTTATATTGGAAATATGGGTCTAGAGCACCACAGAGAGCTAAGGACTAGAGATGCTCATTTGAGAATCATTCCTGTAGCAGAGAGATATAACATGGTGAAAATGGAGGAACTTTCTAGGAGTGTGGGTTTTAAAGAAGAATCAGTGACTTCACTTTGGATACCCAGAAAGAAGAACATGTCATGAAGACAGAATAACTGTCATAGAAGCATGGAGAGGAAGTTGTCTGAAGAAGTGAGAGCAGTTAACAGCATCATGCCACGAAGAATTGAAGGAGAATGTGGATGAATCAAAAGCAAATGAGTCTGTTGATTAGAGAGCTTTAAGAAAGTAACTTCAGGAGTGTCACTGGATAGAAGCCGTTAGCAAGCAGGCAATGATGGAAAGAAGGTAGTAGGTATAAAATATTCTGCAACTTTTATAGCTATAGGAATTTCATGGTTCAATTGTGGTTTGTTTTCCTTTCATGAACAAGGCATTTTGTATATATTGTAGGCAATAGAGAAGGAGCCAGACAAAGGTCAGGATGATTGAAATGAAAGGAGGAGAGACTAATTGAGAAAGCAAGGTCTTAGCTGAAGAGGCCACAGGAAGTGACTTAAGAGCACCAGTCACAAGGATCAGGTAAATAATTTAGGGCCAACCAGAGAATCAACAGAGAATCTGTAGAACTGAAGAGCAGGCTAAGAAAGGTCCCAGCCAATAAATGAAGACAAACTAGAGTTAAAATGAAGGCTAACTGTTAGCACAATGAATGACAGGGGTTTTGAAAAAGAAAGACCCTTTTGGCATTCTCATGACCTGGCCCTTCAACCCTAGAACCCAACACTAGTGACCTGTAAGACAATATAGTTTCCTAAAGCACTGAATATGCAGAGAAGGGGGAGATGGATTTGAATGGTTTTCTCTGAGACTGTAGAAAGTAGAATCTGGGCAATATGCTTCTTATTCTCTATCTTCAAGATCAGATTAGATAAGGCTAAAGTGGATATGAGAAGCCATCTACTCCCAGTCCCCTCATTTTCTTACATATCAGGAAACTGAGGCCCAGAAGGAATCTGTGATTCCTAACTCAGGTTCTCTAAGCCCAAAACCAATGCTCTTTCTACTGTACCATATCTACCTCTAACACGTACTCAGTGACTTACTAGTACAGAATTGATGTTTCAACAGAGATGACCAGGAAGTGGTGAGAACATCAAGTTGCCACTTTCTGATTCCCTTCAATAGACATCATCTTTTAAAGTATCTGTTCCCCCCTTTTTTTTTTCAGTTTGATGGTTCCATCCTCCAAACCACCATGACATCATGTTTCCTCTCTCCCCACTTCCACTCCAATCACCATCGTACCCACTCTAGTCAGTGACATACTGCTCACCGTAATGTTGTCAAACAGCAAAATCCTATTGGGCTTCACGCACATGTATTTAAAAAGAAATACATGAAGTCCTGGAAGGCATAAAAGTTGGGGGGGGGGTGTTTGAGAAACAGAGAGAGAGAAAAACTACGGGTTTATGAATGAAACATTTCAATCCAATCCTATATATTTCATAGTCGAAAGTGAGGTTGCCCTGACAAGGGCAGACAAGATTAAAGCAATGTTTTTTAGGTGGAGTGGATGAGATCACAGATCCATTGAAGTATGAGACTATTAAAGAGAGCTAGGATATTTTTGTCCATAGCAACTTGCAAAACCATGGAGAATTTGCGATATCACCATGGAGTGACTACCCATATTGAAATCAAAGCTTTTCTGAAGTAGTGCAGTGAGAAGAGGCAACGTGGTATAGGGGAAAAAGTACTGGCCCTGAAGTCATGGGACCTGGATTCAAATCCTGACACTGATATGTATTAGCTATGTGTACATGAATTAATCTTTTAACCTTCCTTAGTTTCTTCATTTATATAATAAGAGGACTGGATCAGATAGCCTTTGAGGTCCCTTCCATTTTAAGATCTATTATACTCTGATCTTTAGAAGTATAAGCATAACCTTTGAGGATCACTTTGCCCTCCTACATTATGTCCCTTGGTCTCATTATTTGAGATATTATTAAAGATATTATTATTATTAATAATATCTTTAATATTTTGGTAGTTTGTTAGTTGCTATTCTGCAGACTTGTAGTTTAAGATTCCATTCTTCCTGTTTTTTCTAAGAAGACGATGATATGGGGTTCCTGACTTAGAATTAGTCAGTAGCAAAAAGAAAGAATAACCCAGAAATTAGTTATTTCTGGAACTTAATTGTCCATAGCCTGTAAATAATTAAAAGTACAAGAAATGACTCATTTTTGTTTCAGATACCTCATCGGTATTAACTAATGTCTATTGAGCTGTCCCATGGGCATGATGGGAGGCTGCACACCATGCAAACTGACGTAGGGAATGTTATGAAAGCCAAATTCAGCTTTCCAGTGTAGGACTCACAAGCCCTTGCCTGATCAGAGATTAGCTTCTGTAGATCTACAGATTGTGGCTTCTCTGCCTTTTGGTGCAAAGGATCTATACTTTATGATGCCAGTGAAATCACTGAGTGGGTGGGTGGTTACTGACAGTACAGTCTCCTGGGGGAGAATAGGAGGAGACACTGACCTGAACAAACCTCCGGACAAATCTATCAGAACTGGGTGTGGCAGTTTCAGTGAACTTGGAGGTTTACCAGCTGAGACTTGCAATTTGCTGGTATATTCTATTCTTGTAGGATTATAGATTCAGAGTCAGGGGGGACCTCAGAGGTCCCTGATTCTAGCCAGCCCCCTCATTTTATAGATGGAGAAACTGAGGTCTAAAAAAGTTAAATAGCTTACTAGAGATCACATGGTTAGGGAGCATCAGAGCTGGGATTTGAATCCAAGTATTTTGACTCATTCCCTTGAACCACACTTTTCTGGCTAGCTACCTATTCCAGTGGATGTTTCACTAAATAGGAGACAGAATGATAAAACAGGTAAATAAAAGGTTGGTGAAAGCTCAGTTTTAAAGAATAAATTCTGTATAGATGCCTATAATCAGGCCATTTTTCTTAATAAATTTAGAAACTGGTATTCACACTTCTGGGTCTGTATCCCAAAGAAATCAAAGAAAGTGGGGAAAAGGGACCCATAGGTATAAAAATTATTTATATTAGTCCTTTCTGATGGAAAAAGAATTGGAAACTAAAGGAATGTCCATTAATTGTAGAATGGCCAAATAAGCTATGAAATATGAATGAGATGGAATACTATTATTCTGTAAGAGATGATGAAGGGGATGGTTTCAGAGAAACCTGTATGAACTTATGCAAAGTGAAATGAGCAGAACAACTCATACCATGAAGCCATATTGTCATGATGAACAACTTTGGAAGATTTATGATCAGCAACATGACCGACCACAATTGCAGGAGACTCATGATGAAACATGCCACCTACTTCCTGGTTGTAGTCATGGAGTGCAGATTGAGATTTTTTTTTTCTCTTGGACATGGTCAATGCGGCAATTTTGCAAGACTGAACATGTTTGTAACAAGACTTTTGTTTTTCTCTCTTTCTCAATTGACAGGGTCAAGGCAGTGGGGATAGAGTTTTACAGATTAAAAAAAATCATAAAACTTTAAAAAGAAAGAAAATATGCTACTCTATGCAGGCTTAGATGCATCTAAGACAATAGGAAATCAAATACACATTAGCAAGCAATTGCTTTTGACCCTCTTTATCCTATTCCCTACCAGAAAGCCATTCCTTATACTAAAGAATTGAACAGACAAGTTTTGTTTTTGTTTTGTGTTCCATTTTTAGCATGTAAAGGACATCATTCTACAATCTAACCCACTATTGGAGGCCTTTGGAAATGCCAAGACTGTACGGAATAACAACTCCAGCAGATTTGTAAGTCTATCCCTAAGCACTCAATCAAGTGGTCCAATTCAGTCCAATTTGCTTTCTATTTCTGACATCCCTGGATTGGGTTTGCAATCTCTATCCATCCCAAAGGAAAATCTGGCTCTTTAAATTTTCTTGGGAGGCATTTTTCTTGATCATTTCTTTCTTTTCCAGAACCAGTTGTTGACTGACTTTAGTCACACATTGATTGTAGTTATTTGTAGGCATTTGATTATGTAAACAAGATCATTTTCAAGATTCTCCTGAACCCAAAGCCTTATTTTAAAAAATCAGAATTTGTGAAGAGAGCAGAGTGGGCCAGAAGAGGAGAATAAATCAGCCTTGATTTTTCTGCCAAATAAATTTATAACAAAGACTAGAACAGGGGTTTCAGTATCACCAGTAAGCCAGACTAATTTAGCTGCCTCGAAGTTTACTCAGTGAGCACTGAAGGGTGAAACTCTCGTTTACTTCAGTGTCTGGTGGAACCTTCTCACCTGTCAGTCAGGATGATGTCAACCTTAGCACCAACAGTGCTGTGTCTCCAGTTCTTGGTATTCATTTGTACGTGGGCTTGTTTTTTCTAATAGCTAACAATAATGATGGTAACTAGCGTTTACGTAACACTTTTAAATTTTGCAAAGCAGTGTATGTATGCCATCTCTCACAACAACCCTGTAAGGTAGATATTATTATTCTCACTTTATAGATGAAGAAACAAACTGAGGGGTTAAAGTCACTTGTCTAGGGTCACAGGTAATAAGTATTTGAGACTAGATTTGAACTCAGGTGTTCCTGACTCCAGGCTCAACACTCCATCTTCTTCACCATGTAATAATCTGTTGGATAATATCTCACATCTGTACAAGCCACAGTTAACTAAGTACTTTCCTAAGTTTTTCATATTTGAGTCTTCCTTGATCCATACAGCAATTCTCAACCTGTGGGTTATGTTCAATTTGTAACAATGAAAACACATCCTGCATATCAGATAGATTCATAACAGTAGCAAAATTACAATTATGAAGTAGCAATGAAAATAATTTTATAGTTGGGGTCACCACAACATGAGGAACTGTATTAAAGGGTTGCGGCATTAGGAAGGTTGAGAACCACTTATTTAAGCCAACAGACCCAGATGAACTACAGGGACTTGATTGCTGTCATTAAATATTTAAAAAGTTTTCATGGGAAGAGGGAATAGACATGTTCCACTTATCCCCAAAGGACAGAACTAAAAGCAGGTAAGTAGAAGTTGCAAACAATAAAATGAATTTTATTCCATAGTGGAATGGGCTGCCTTGGCAGGTAATGAGCTCCTCCTTACTGGACGTCTTTTATCTAAAGGCTTGTAAGCTACGTATAGGAGTTATTCTAGTTGGCGACACAGTGAATAGAGAGCTAAACCTGGAATCAGAAGGACCTGAATTCAAATTTAGCCTTAGAAACTTAGTAGCAGTGTGACCTTGGGTAAGTCACTTAGCCACTATTGGACTCAATTTCTCTGTCCCTAAAATTTGGGAAATAATAGCACCTACCTTCCAAGTTCTGTATGAGGATCAAGTGAGATATTTCTAAAGCTCTTAAAAGTGCTATGAGAATGCCAATTCGTCATCATCACCATTAGAAGGATTCTTGTTCACCATAGTTTAGATTAGATGGCCTTTTGAGATCCCTTAGGATTCTGAAATTCTATGATCTCCACGGAAACCCTGAAGTAGGTGGTGTAGGATAAAGTGAGATTAAATGACCAGGTATATATAAAAAAAAAATGTAATAAATGCTTTGTAATGTAGAAATAGGCTTTGTTATTGTTGTTATTATTGTACCCATTATTTAGAAAAGCAAAGTGAGGCCTAGAGAGGTGGCTTACCCAAGGTCACACAGTGGCAAACTCGACACTTCCAGCTGGAAAAGGCCATACATAGCTCTTTCTGCTACATTGTGCTGTCTCCCAGATGAAGTCATCTCTGATAGAGAAGTCTCTGTTCAAAAGCATCAATGTATCATGATGGGGTTTAGATAGTATCTGAACTATAGTTTATTCTTGGCACTGAAGTACTATGGAAAAGCCAGTGAGAGTCATTCTGTGTCTCTTTCATGAATGAATGAGACTTTTAAAAGAGAAAAGTAATCTTTTTTTTTTCTTTAAATCAGTATAATGGGAAGTTTCTAACTTTAAAAAAGGGCCCTGTGAAATTCCCACATAACTCCCACATTCCCTAATGATTTATGCCTGTCAGTCTAATGACCCTTTGCTCCCCTCAGCCCAATGTTATTTGAGATATTTACCTCACATCATAATATTTCTTTTTCTGCTTGATGCCTGCACTCCATTGACATGTAGAAAGTTCTGAGGGGGCCAAGGCTGGGTGAGGAAAGGAAGTAGAGATAGGGGTGAGAAGTGGGGAACCAGGATATGGACCAATTTCCCCCATACTGCTTTTTATATATTATATTATATATTTGTTACCCTATTTGATCTTTTCAAGAAATGCTGAAACTCTACCAAGCTGTACAATTTACTTTTCTTTTCAAAACAGCCTGCCTTCCCCATAGGGGCCACCCTGGCAATAAAATCAATGAACTAATCCTTCTTTCCTCTTTTCCCAGTGTGTAAATTGTACTTGGCTTAGGAAAGTAGCCAAGTGTCTGTGACAGTCTTGTTTGCATATTTACCCTCACCCCATGCCATTTTAGGAAGAAAAGTATAAGATTTGGGGGAGGGGGAGGGGGGAAAACTTTAATCTGTGAAGGCTCTTCCTGAAATCATTGTAATTTGCTACAATAGTCTATTTAAATGAATTTTCTTCTCCACCTTTCTTATTTTGTTTGGTTTTTTTTAAGACAGAATTGAGATAAGAAGTCTGGTAGAGTGACAGGGAAATGTGGAAGGGTAAGGTCCAATGGAAGGTTGCTGTATGAATCAATTCTGGGTTGTTAGCTTTGGTTTTTGTTTTCTTCTTCTCTCCACCAGTACATAGCAATCATTTAAAATTTGCATGGCACTGTTGTAGGTACTGAGGACAGGTAGGGAAAAAAATACTCACCATGGTCCCTGTCTTCCAGTAACTTACTGTCTAGTTTGTGTTTAGTAGGAAGGAAAAGAAATTCTGAAAATTCTTTCTCTCTCTGATATGAGTTTGGACTAGTAATTAAGAGAGTAAATAGTTAAAGGAATACTTCCCTCATAACAACAGTGTTAGGTAATAATTCCCTGTCTTCAGGTAATTAAAGCAAAATTCCATTCTCTTAATAAGGTTACCGGTACCTTTTAACAACTAAAGTAGCCCAACACTTCCATTACTGAAGAGGGGGTGTTTCTGTTTGTCCTCCATCAAATATAATCTTGGATGTTCTTATTATTGCTATTAATGTTTATATAATACTTTAAGATTTGCAGAGTGTTTTACTTATGCTAAAGGGCAGTCTATGTTCATTTCTCTTAAATAGAAGCAGATACGGTGGCAATATGGACAGGGAGGTGGCACAGTACCTGGGCCCCTGACCCTAGAGTCAGGAGGACCTGAATTCAAATTCGGTCTCAGACCCTTACTAAATGCGTGAACCTGGGCAAGTCACTTAATCCTATTTACCTCAGTTCCTCATCTATAAAATAAACTGGAGAAGGAAATGACAAGCCACTCCAGTATCTTTGCCAAGAAAACCCCAAATGGGTGGTTACTTATTTTAACTGCTCTTGATGGATATGATATAGAAAGGGACAAAGTAAAAGAAACCCAGTTACTTTAATAAAAATATTATTCTCAGGGACTGTTTTCTGATTTTTAATAGCTCTTATTTTATCTTATCCCAGACTGAAGGGCAGTATTCTTGATAACAGCCATAAAGATGACCAAGGAGAAATTCTGCTATCAGTTGACTAAGCTGGCAGAGTTCACCATCATCCAGGCAATGACAGTCCATGATCTTTCTACCCTTTCCTTTTTTAGGATTGAAATGTCAGTGAGAGGGGCAGCTAGGTGGCGCAGTGAATAGAGCACCAGCCCTGGAGTCAGGAGGACCTGAGTTCAAATCCGGTCTCAGACACTTAACACAAAAAACTAGCCGTGTGACCTTGGGCAAGTCACTTAACCCCAACTGCCCTCCAAAAAAAAAAAAGCAAAAAAAAATGTCAGTGAGGAGGAATGGGGGTACATCATGTGAATGAACATAGTATATATTGGATCCAGTGAAGCTAGAAGGATATAGATCACTCGTTATAAAATGCTATGACTGGGACAAGAAAATGGGTGATTGTTTCAGAGGACAAGATAGGGAGATTCCAGGGTAGATGTGGTGGGTTGAGAGGCTGGACTTGGAGTAAGGAAGATGTGTATTTGAATTCTTCCTCAGACACATATTAGCTGTCATAACCCTTTTTGTTGTTCCGTCATGTCAGACTATTCGTGACCCCATTTGGAGTTTTCTTGGCAAAGTACTGGAGTTGTTTGCTATTTTCTTCTCTGATTCATTTTACAGACAAGGAAACTAAAGCAAACAGGATTAAGTGACTTTCCCAGGGTCACACAGCTAATAAATGTCTAGTCAGATTTGAATTTAGGAAGATGAGTCTTCCTGACTCCAGGCCCAGCCCTCTGTACACTACGGTATCACCTAGCTGGAAGGAACCCACCTCAGTTTCTTCATCTGTAAAATTATGAGGTTGGGCCTTTTGCAGCCTTACATCTGTAATCCTATGCTCCAGAAGTAGAGTAACTGGGAAAAAGTATTTTTTTTTAGTTAATTGATTTCCTCAAATTGTGTTGTATCATGAGCCAGTTAGGAACTTGGTGTTTTTGTTCTTCCTTCAAAATACTTAACTTTGAAAATATCCAAAACAATCTTTATTGCAGGGGAAATACTTTGAAATCCAGTTTAGTCCAGGTGGAGAACCAGATGGTGGAAAGATCTCCAACTTCCTTCTGGAAAAGTCCAGAGTGGTGATGAGGAATCCTGGAGAACGGAGTTTTCACATATTTTATCAGGTTAGAACACTTTTTTTTAATGAAACTTTTTCCTCTTCCTCTTTTTCTTTCCCAGAAGAATTTTGCTGGGGTGCTAGAGGGGTTCTAGAATATGTAGTGTGTACAACCAGCCATCAGCAAATACTCTTACCAATACAAATCCTAAGGATATGCACACTTACAATAAATGAATGGCTTTTGTTAGACTTGGTAGAGCACAGAAAGGAACATAAGAAAGTCTTTGCTTTAAAATAGCTACAAACTCTATAGAGAGACAAAATTGTTGTTGCTCAATCATGTCTAACTCTATGTGACGCCATTTAGGGTTTTCTTTGCAGAGATGGTTTGCCATTTCCTTCTTCAGTTCATTTTCCAGATGAGGAAACCAAGGCAAACAGGGTTAAGTGACTTGCCCAGGGTCCCACAGCTAGTAAATGTCTGTGGCCAGATTTGAACTCAGGAAGAAGATAAATCTTCCTGATTGCAGGTCCAGTGCTCTATTCTCTGTGCCACCTATCTCCCCTGACAAAATACAGACACATAGAAACTAGATATTATTTCCAGATTTAAATTCTTCTCAATGAAAAGAGAAGAAATTTCCCAAGGCCATAAATAACTTTTTGCCAAAAGAATGATCTAGACCAGTTACTACTGGAAATGGATTAGTGAAATGGATCCACTAAACCATACATAAGGATTCCTTGCAGGCTGACTATTAACTTAGAAAACCACATATTAACATTATCTATGTACAGATGTAATTTTTTTCATTTTGTTAAATATTTCCCTTAATGATTTTGATCTGGTTCAGGTCACACTTGGGAGTGATAAGCTCATGTCTTTGATCTGATCTAGATAGTAAATATCATAATGAATGCTTGGGAAGAAAGCATAACAAGTGCAGAACTGGGAAGCCAAAGCTAAATAACATGCAGCATTTGAGAGTTTAGTGTACAGCTGGCTGGGTGGTGCAGTGCAAAGAACACTGGTCCTGGAATCAGAAAGACTCATCATCCTGAGTTCAGATCTGCCTTCAGACCGATTTACTAGCTATGTGACCCTGGACAAGTCACTTAATTCTGTTTACCTCAGTTTTGTCATCTGTAGAATGAGCTGAAGAAGGAAATAGCAAACTAGTATCTTTGCCAAGAAAACCCCAAACAAGGTCATAAAGAGTCGATCTTGACTGAAAGACTCAACAAAACAGATTTGCATCAGCTGCATGAGATTGCAACTGAAAATGCCAATGCCATCCTAATCTGCCTTAAGGAAATGTATTCTAGTGTACAGCAGGGAGTTGGCAGTCCCATTGAGTTATGCCCTGTTCCGACCACTTTTGTGTTCATTCTTTGAAGAAATACAATATGTTTCTATTATGTTCCATTCTCTGTACTATATTTTTGGCAGAACACTGATAAACCAGAGAGAACTGAGAAGAGGGCAAGAAGGATAGTGGAAGATCCCGAGATCATGTTGTATAAGAATTAGTTGAAGGAATTAGACATTTAGCCTAAAGAAAAGAAGACTTAGTGGAGAAATGATTGCTATCTTCAAGTAGTTGAAGGACTGTCATGTGAAAAACAGAATAGGATAGTTCTGTTTGTCCTCACAGTGTAGAACAAGGGGAAATGAATAGAAGTTGCAAAGAGGAAAATTTATGTTTAACGTTGGGGAAATTTTCCAAATAAATAGAGCTCTCCAAAAGTGAAACAGGTTACCTTGACCTGGAATTAGGGATCTCTCCTAATTGGAGGTCTTTTTAGCAAATCTGGGATGATCACCTGTTGGATTTATTATAGAGAGGATTCTTGTTCAGGCATAGATTAGCTAGATGGACTCTGAGAGTCTTTCCATGACTTAGATTGTGCATAGACAATGGCTCCAAGATTCAAATGCGAATTTATCCTTCATATCATTTTCTCAACAGCTGATTGAAGGTGCTTCGGCAGAGCAAAAACACAGCCTTGGCATCACTAGCATGGACTACTATTACTATCTGAGCCTCTCAGGATCCTACAAAGTTGATGACATTGATGACAGGCGGGAGTTTCAGGAAACATTGGTACGGATGGACACCATGACTGAGTGGGTTTTACTGAGTGAAATGTGACCACAGTTACAGAGATGACCAGCATGTCAAAGGGAAGAGGCAAACTGCCAGACATTTCAGATTTGGTCAGGCCCTCGTTCTGAAGCAAATGGTTAAACAACCTTAGAAGCAACCACTAACAAATATCAAAGGCTTAATTGATTAATTATCTGAGACATACAGAGGACAATCAGTTTTATGTATTTTAGTATTTTGTCACATTTCTGTCTTTTATCTGATGGCTAGCTTGTTAAAGTTGGTAGTGAATATAGCAAGTCAAACTTTTTTTTTTTTTTTTGCTTTTTGGAGTGGGAAAGCAGGCAGGTGAGGTTAAGTGACTTACCCAAGGTCACACAGTGTTAAGTGTCTGAGGTTAGATTTGAACTCAGGTCCTCCTGACTCCCGGGCCAATGCTCTATTCATTGCACCTAGCCACCCCACAAGTCAAACTTCTTCAAGAATGAATGGAAAAGGGGTGACTGGGTGGCACAGTGAATAGAGCACTGCCCCTGAAGTCAGGAGGACCTGAGTTAAAATCTGGCCTCAGACACTTAACACTTACTAGCTGTGTGACCTTGGGCAAGTCACTTAACACCAATTGTTCTGCCTTCTCTCCACAAAAAAATAAAAGAAGAATGAATGGAAAAGCTCTTATTATTATTTGTTCACTATATTATACTATACTATATATGTTATATATAGTATACATATAGTATTATACTGTATGTTTATTTACCATATTATTGTTTATTATCTATTACTTCTTGTCAAGCACTGTGTTAAATTCTTCTGACACAAATTTTATTGTTTTTTTTGTTTTGTTTTGTTTTTTTGTTTTTGCTTTTTTGGAGGGCAGTTGGGGTTAAGTGACTTGCCCAAGGTCACATGGCTAGTTTTTTGTGTTAAGTGTCTGAGGCCGGATTTGAACTCAGGTACTCCTGACTCCAGGGCCGGTGCTCTATTCACTGTGCCACCTAGCCACCCCTTCTGACACAAATTTTAAAGTGAAGATGCCCACAGAAAGGAAACTATACATAAAGGGGAGTGGAGGCCTGATTGGGATACTTTCATTTGGGAAGTTCCTTGGGTGGTTAGTGGAGAAAAGACCGGCACACCCTATTCAATTGCAGTGACTGTACCAATCTGATTAGAGGGTAGGGAGTAGGTAGCCAGGGTAGAAAGTAGCATGGCCAGCTCTGGCATGATCTAGAGGACCTTATGAGTCACTCACCTATCTGGACTGGGAGGGCTGAGAGTTAAAGGTTAATCAGTATAATGGTTGGAACACCTATCATTGTTTCCCCCACACACTATTATTAACTTCTTTTCTATGAAGTCTTCATATCTGCCTCTAAAGCACGGTGTCTGAACATATATTTTAAAAATATTTTGATTACTCTATTTGAATGTAATTGGTTTCCTTTGTAATCCTATGTGTTTTGCTTTATGCATTTAAAAACATTCTGACAAGGGGTCCCTAGGCTTCCCTAGATTACCAAAAGGATTCATGACATGAAAAAGATAAAGAACATTCATTTACCAAATACCATTCCCATTATGGCCAGGAGAAGAAGCTGCAGATGAGCTCTTCTTGGGGACCAACTTGAGCTCACTTACTTTGACACCCTCCCAAGAATTTCCAGATCAACTATTAAGCCAAGTTATGTTCTTTGCTCTGAGACGCCCATCACTTTTTTTCTCTACCCTACCTGAACTCTGACTCATTCTGTTTATGGCCTGTCTCAGAATGACTTGAAAAACTGATAAGGAGTATGATTTGTTTGTATAACTCAGTACCTTTCCTTTTGTAGCATGCAATGAATGTGATCGGGATCTTTGCGGAAGAGCAAGCCCTGGTGCTGCAGATTGTAGCTGGAGTACTCCACTTGGGGAACATCAGCTTTAAAGAAGTTGGCAATTATGCTGCTGTGGAGAGTGAAGAGTGTAGGTGGCCCTAAAAATGTGATAGAATGAATGTATCTTGCTTAATTGCTCTGAACCGGCTTGTACCTTTTCCTAGCAGGCTCTGGAGCTCACCATTTCAATGCTGATTTTTTACTGAAATCTTTTGGTTTTAATCTCCTTCATTGCCCAACATATCCCTCTCCTACCCAGCAAGCCTTCCCTTGTAACAAAAAGTAGGAAAGACGTTCAGCAAAATTAACTAGCGCATCGCTAGAGTCTGAAAGTTTGTGCGGCATTGCACACTCACAGTCCTGCCCTGCAGCAGAGAAGGGACGGAAGGGAATTGTTTCATCCTTTCTTGTAGGTCAAATATGCTTAATATTATTCATAATGTGCTTGACTTCTTGTTTTCATTCTTTCCACCTGCATAATTATAATGATTATGCATTATTTTCTTGGTTCTTCATTGAACATCAGTTCATATAAGTCTTTCCATATTTCTGAATTATTCATATGCATAGTATCTTATGGAATGGTATTACACTCTTATACTCATGGGCCACAATTTGTTTAGCCATTCCCCATTCAATAAGCATTGACTTTAGTGGTGGCTAGGTGGCACGGTGAATAGAGCACCAGTCCTGCAGTCAGGAGGATCTAAGTTCAAATCCAGCCTCAGACACTTAACACTTACTAGCCGTGTGACATTGGTCAAGTCACTTAACCACAACTTCCCTGCCTTTCCCCCTCCAAAAAAAAGCAAAAAAAAAAACCCAATAAGCATTAATTTTGTTTCCAATGTTTTTGTCACTAGGAAAATGAATATTTGGCTGTAAATGTGATCCTTCCTCACTTGGACCTCTTTTGGGGATATGCTTTGCAGTGGCATCTCTGGGTCAAAAGATCAGGATATTTTGTTTGCTTTCTCAGCATATTTCTGCATTGCTTTCTGGAATGGTTAGACTAATTCACAAGTTAGCAGGGTTTAGAAGCACATTTCAGCCTACTACATGGGCCCAAATCAAACTGTTTTATTATGAGGGGTTAAGAGTATTGCCTGCTTTCCATTTCCCCGCCTTCATCGTGCACAGAAAAAGCAATACCATTGTAGGATGAGAAAAGGGATGCAGGTCCCTGGTAACCTTGTAACATTATGGCAGCATTTCATCTCTGCATAAAAGAGGTTTTTTTTTCCCCCCATTAACTTTTTCTATGCCAGCAGACACATTTATAGGGATTAATCTTCCAGTGAAAACCCTGTCTTCCTACATTGACCTGCAAAGCCTGAATACAATGATAAATTCATGTTCCTTTGGGATTGATATGTGTTCATAGCTTATACTCAGAACTACCCAGAATCAGTTCTGTAGTGGTGGGGTAAAAATCAAAGCTGCAAAGATTCTTTGCATATCCACGGGTATCTTTTATTCCCATTTACTGGGGAGGAGAGGTGAAGGTTCTTGTGAGAAATCCAGTTCTATTTAAAATTTTTATCTTATCTTATTGATACCTTTTAACTAATATCTGAATATATACCTCTTCCCCACCCCTCCCCACCCCCCATCCCTTACCCAGCAAGCTATCCTTTTGGCCAAAACCTTATAAAAATAGAAGGAGGAAAAGCCAGTTAGCAAAACTATCAAATATATCAATTGTGTTTGGCAGAATATACATTATTTTATATCCATTGTCCCCCATCTTGGCAAAGAAGTGAGCAAAGTACATTTTCTCAGCTCTTCTACTTTTCCAAGCATCAGTGATGATCTTCTTTAAGGAATAACTTCAGGGGTTATTTTGACTGCTTAGAAAAAATGGCACTTCAGTAGAACAAAGTCACTGGTTACCTTTGCTTTCAGTCTACCCAAAACCATTGGGGAGCACTCCTAGGCTTTCAAATGCAAACTTGAGTTTTTCATTTTTCAATGTTTCTGGTCTTTAACATTAGACTTCCTAAGAAGTAGGTGACTCTTCAGTCTTGTTAGAGAATTCACATATCCCTTAACCACCCAAGAAAACATTTCTTTGCATCTCAGCATTCTTCAAGGATGATAAATTTAGAAATTTAGAAATAAATAGTATCCCACTCATTGCTGACAGTGCAGTGGAAAATTAGGCATGGGGATATTTCCATTCCAAATAAGGCTCCTTTTTGGTTTTTCTTTTTCTGATAAAGGAGGAAATACTGCTAACTCCTTGATTTCTGATATTGTCAATCTTGATAAAGCAGATATGGTGTATTTCATATATAGCATTGTAGGCAAGAGGTAAAAAAATAAAAGCATTTCTTAATTGGTCTAGTTTCTCACACATACACACACACACATACCACACTAACATAAGCCAGCACAGAGCCACATATACATATATACACATACATATATATATATATATTGCAGATCATCATCTAAGTATTCACTGGAGTCACTGATACTCTCTCTGTAACATTTCCAGTTTGGGGTTCATTTTGATTTTTACATAGATAACAGTGTTTTCATTGGCTTTGTAGACTTGATATATTAAAACCCTTTGCATTCTATTTATACACCAGAACAAAATCATGAGACTGCAATTATTTCTCTTGGTGTTTGAGCCAAGATGAAATTATTTGTTCTTCACTGATGACAGGAGGAAGTAACCATCTTAGCCAACTGGGTAAGACCCAGCATTGGCAACTACTGGTGAATTTCCCTGGCCTGAGCTGGTGATGGGATGGGCTCGGATAATCCCATACTAATGTATCCAACAAACTTACTCCTAACTATCCTGTTATAAGGAGCCATGGAGTTCCCCCAACACCACAATCTCTTGATCAGCCTAGAACGGCAAAAATTCCCCCTTAAAACTGGGAATGTTTGATCCAGCTAACCTTTGACAAATTAAACCTTACTATAATTATAAAAATTTGACATCCTTCTACCCACTAATTTTAGAAATGGTAAATCAACAAAAAAATGGAGGAAGCTATGTCCCAGTCTGATGAAACACAGTTTGGCCTAGATGAATTCCACAAAAGTATATTTTCAAGAAAAATGGAAATAAACAATTTACCCTTAAAATTATACTGGAGAGAAGAGATGTACCCTACCCTCATGATGAGAGGTAAAAGATGAAAGTATTCTTAGCTAGATGGTATAGTGGGTAGAGTGCCAGGCCTGGAATCAGGAAGACTCATCTTCATGAGTTCAAATCCAGCCTAAGATACATACTAACTCCATGACCCTGGACAAGTCACTTAACCCTGTTTGCCTCTGTTTCCTCATCTGTAAAATGAGCTGGAGAAGGAAATAGCAAACCATGCTAGTGTCTTTACCAAGAAAACCACAAAAGGGGTCATGAAGAGTCCAACACAACTGAACAACAATTTCTTTCCCTCACCCTGTATTTATATGTTAGGTACACAAAACCTTCCAAAGAACCTAAAAAATTCACATGCATCACACTTCTTTTTATTTTTTACTCACTGTTGAAATTACAAAGATTTAAGTAAAAATTGAATTTTGACTGGCTTTTTTGGTGAATGACATCATTAATTGTTTTTAATTGTTTTTTTTCTTATGCTAGGGAGAACTGATAAAATACAGGTATATGATTACTATATGTTATCTCCCTAGCAATATATGTAGTACCCTGTTTTTTCTACTGCTAATTTCTTCCACAGTCTCCCTGCTTGTGCCTTGATTTGCTTTCTACCCTGCCTCTTCTTGGTCTCTCTGTTTGAGACCTTTTATCTAGCCCCTAATCCAATCAATTCCTGGCATCTATTCCCTCCTCTCCAGGCACACTACCTAGATTATTAAAATAGTTTTCTAAATTTTCTTCCCCTTCATTCTCTCCTATATATTGCTTCCAAACTAATGACTTTCCTATACATTGCTAATAAACTAATGACTCTTACCTATTCATTCCCTGCTCAAAATTTTTCAATGTACCCCCCTTGCCAGTTTATTCAATTCCAAATTCTAGTTTGGAATTCAAGGCCCCCCAAATCTAGGACCAGTCTACCCTTTCATATGATTCCCCTTCATAAACCTTTACCAAACTACTTGTCATACTCTGAATGTATCTCACATTTTTCCAACCTCTCTTTGTTCTCAAGATTCCTTTTACCTGTGCCTTCTTCCTTTTAAGTCCTAATATATTTATTTTAATTCCCCATATGTCTTAGATTGTAGGCTCTTAGGATAGATGGTATATGTAGATATTTTTCCCCCAGTAAAAATATTTTCTCATTCTAGATCCACTGATTTTATATGTGCAAAAGCTTTTAGCCTTTATTTAAAATGATCTGTTTTACTTTTTGTGATTACCTCTATCCAACATTTAGCTAAGAATTCCTCTTGTAGTCACAGCTATTGAATTATCTGATTTTGTTCTCTTCTCATTTTTGGTAGTAGGTCCTTAAATATTCAGGTCATGCCACTTTCAAACTTACTGTAATACACATTGTTAATATGTTAGTTTAATCATAGTGCTGACCGATAGTGATTCTTGTCAAAGAGGGAGTTCTTCCTCTAATAATTTATATCCTTGTTGTATCAAAAACTGTTATGGAGTTAAACTGCTTTTTCTTCTTTCTTGATTCATCTATGCACAGTTCTACTTTTTTCTTCTTTAATTAGCCAAAAAAGTTTCAATGACTGCTACTTTGTAATATCATTTGAAGCACAGAAAGGTTATTCCCTTTCATTCTTCCTTTTTTAAAAAAATTTCATTACTTCCCTGTTGCTTCTAGACCTTTTGTCCTCCAAATAAACTCTGGAATTATTTTGTCTAGTTTTATAAAGTGCTCCCATGGGTAGCTTGATTGTTAAAGTACTAAGGCTGTAAATTTATATAAGACTTAAGTATGTTTGGGTAGATCGACTCCTAGATATTTTATGCCTTATGTAGTTGGGAGAGCTTTTAAACAACTCATCCAGGTGAAAGGTAAAATATTTTCATATCAAAAAATAAGAGACTATGTTTGTTTCCACAGTTTTGGCCTTTCCTGCTTTTCTCTTGGGGATAAACCAAGACCGTTTAAAAGAGAAACTGACCAGCCGGCAGATGGATAGTAAATGGGGAGGCAAGTCAGAGTCTATTCATGTGACTTTGAATGTAGAACAAGCCTGTTACACCAGAGATGCTCTCGCCAAAGCTCTGCATGCTCGAGTATTTGATTACTTAGTAGATGTAAGTAAACAGAAATTAATTTCTTTGGGGTGATGTTTTTTATTCATACGTAATTTTTTATTGTAAAGCTACTAAATGCTCACTTTTCACGTTGAATCCCTTTGTTTTCCTCACTCATCCACTCCTCTAGCCCAGGACTCATTTACCTATTCACATCCAAAATTGAATTCTGAGGTATTTAAATCCAAAATGATATGATTATGAATTCTGAATGAAAAATTTGATAGAATTAGGATAGAGCACTGAAAGATCAAAGTAAAGCAAATTAATATTGTAAGCCTTTTCACTCCCAATAATTCCTAATACTTAGAACCTGTTCATAAATGCTAGTCACATACAAGTTGGAAAACTAAATTTCTCAACAGAGTTATTTTGATGTTGATGCAGCTCAGATAATCAGATTATCTGGGTTATCTACTACAAAGAGAATAAGATGGCTCCTTATGTGTCTACCTAGAGCATACCTTGTGTTATTCAATGAATGGCTGGCCCTTGCTAAGTCTATACAAGGGTTAGCCATATCCAGAAACATGACTACCTAGGTCATTTTGTTTCATTGTGAATTTATAGCCCCTCAGATTAGCAAATTGAAAGAAGAAAATAAAAACGCGAGGTTCAGAGCACTAAGTTACAGAATCTTTTATTTCTCGAATAGGAACCACATTAACAAAGTTCTTCCTCCAAAGCTGGATTTTTATTTACAATCTTAGACTGTCAGGGGATATTGATCATTCTTGGGTTCAGCTATACTTTCTTTTTTTTTTTTTTGCTTTTTTTTTTGGAGGGCAGTTGGGGTTAAGTGACTTGCCCAAGGTCACACGGCTAGTTTTTTGTGTTAAGTGTCTGAGGCCAGATTTGAACTCAGGTACTCCTGACTTCAGGGCCGGTGCTCTATTCACTGCGCCACCTAGCCGCCCCTCAGGTATACTTTCAATGAAATCAATCCAGTTGAGAATCTATTCTAATTCAAAGGGCTCCACAGAAGTGATGAGCCATGCCAGAACTGAGTAACCTTCATCATAAAGAGGGCCCAACTTTTTCTTCTTTCTTTTGTATCTTGGATCACAGTTGGGGGGGGGGGGGTTATTTTGTTTTTAATAATTTTGCTATTTGGAGTAGCAACTTCATGTGGTGAGGAAATAACACTAGGTTTGAAGCCAGAGAACTGGCTCTCATTAGATGTGTGAACTTGGCCAAGTAATTTAATTTCCTTACTTCAGTTTTCTCATTCCCAAATGAGGCTAATAACACTCTCACTATACATATCTCACAGGGTTGTGAGAAAAGTGCTTTGTGAACCTAAAAGCTCTATATAAAGGAAAAATATTATTGTTATCCTAAAGAGTTTTGCAAGCCAAAAGCAGAATGTCAAAATGAGGTCTGCTGATGTGAAGACAGTATTCTTGGACAGACATTCCAACTAACTGAAATTTTCCTGTTCCACCGAGAAGGAGTGGTTGGTTTGTTTTTCTGAAGGAAAAGTTGTTGACTATAATTTTGTTGTTTATTCTCTCTTAGTCCATCAACAAAGCAATGGAGAAAGACCATGAAGAATACAACATTGGTGTCTTAGATATTTACGGCTTTGAAATATTCCAGGTGAGAGTTAATGGAGAAGACAGGGTGAATAGTTGGGGAGAAGGGTGAAATGTTTCACTGGAGTTACAAGAGATGGTTCCAGTTAATGGAAGAAAAGTGTAGATGTATTTTTTTTTGTAGATGTATTTTAATCCTTTTTTCTTAGCACTATCTGTTCTTTACTTTAATAGTTTTACACAAATATAAATAAATTTGTGAGAAATTATACATCTAATCAATTTCTTTTTATTTTCTAGAAAAATGGCTTTGAACAATTTTGCATCAATTTTGTTAATGAAAAACTACAACAGATTTTTATTGAATTAACACTAAAAGCAGAACAGGTAAGTCAATACCTAGTTCCCTTCCCTGGTTTTCTGCTTGGTTGGTCTATAACTTAAATTAGTTGTAATTTAGAACTGCTTGCTACCCTCCCTTTCTTCAGGTTTGTCTGGAATAATGAAATGCTTCCTTAGAGAATCAGACAGAGAAGCCCAATGATATTGTCAGCTAGCTTATTAAATGGTAATGCCATCTGTTATTCTCTTTTTTCTCTCCTTAAGCAAAGATACAGTGAGTCTGGTCTTATGACTGACTAGCTGGGGTTTTTCTTTTTCTTTCTTTCTTTTTTTTTTTTGTTTTTGTTTCTTTGTTTGTTTGTTTTACTACTTTCTGACTCACTGACCAAAGTGGAAAATCTAAACCTGGTTCCAGACTCAGTTGTCATTGTCTGTGGCACACACAGTGTTCGAAAGGAAAAACTTGGTTTTCTCAAATTTGTTCTACACCCAATTTTCCCTATAAATAAGTAAGTCCATAACAGGGACAAGAATTTGGAACCTTACTTGAGACAAGTAGCAAGACTTGTTTCTCATTAAAGGAAATTAGCATCTTAGTTTAATCATGGGAATATAACATCTTTCAACAACTCACTCCTGTACTTAAAAATTCTCAGTGGCTTCTTGCTGACTACAAAATCAAATTGAAACTCCTTATTTTCATAACTGAAGTCTTTCCTGAGTTGGATCCACGTTGCTTTTCCAATATTCACAAACTTACATAAAACCTTTACATCAGCCATTCATCCCCTCTGTCTTAAGGTTCTTTCACCTTTAAACCTTTCTTCAGGCCACTGTTTCTGTCCACTCTCTCCCCTTTTTGCCTGGCATGACACTTGTTCCTCATCCAACCTTACCCTCCTCTGGATCAAAATCTCATTCATTCATCCTTCTAAGCCCAATGCAGACCCCATCTTTTCCATGAATCCCTATCCTCATCAATCCAGTGTAATTTGATTTCCTCTCTGTGGGACACATTGTCTACATTAGATCTTTTCTTATTTTATTAATTACTAGTCAAAGAATTGTTACTGGCCTTATATCATAATTACCCAATAGTGGGGGCTTTTTAAAATGGTAACAAAGAACTACCAAGCCTCTGTGTTAATTTTTTTCTAGGTGTGTATTTTTTAGTCAACTCATCAACAAGGGTTTTAATAAATACCTAGGCAGTAAATACAGAAATATAAATAAATAAGCTAGGCACTGGAGAGACAATACAAATGAAAGTCACTGCCCTCAAGAAGCTTGTAATCTAGCAAAAATATGTATGTAAATAGGTATGTAAACAAATAAATACATGGTAAATGGGGGGGCATTAGGTTCTAGGGGCTTTAGGAAAGGCTTCATATAGAAAATGTTATGGGGCGGCTAGGTGGCGCAGTGAGGGGCAGCCAGGTGGCGCAGTGAATAGAGCACCAGCCCTGGAGTCAGGAGGACCTGAGTTCAAATCTGGCCTCAGACACTTAACACAAAAACTAGCTGTGTGACCTTGGGCAAGTCACTTAACCCCAACTGCCCTCCAAAAAGAAAAAAAAAGAAAATGTTATTTGAGCAGTTTTGAAGGAAAAAAGGGAGAGGTGAGACAGGTAGTGCATTTCAGGCAGGGGGACAGTCATTACAGCAGATACACAGAAAGGTAGATGGAGTGTTGTGTGCGAGGCACCACACTTCCTAAAGGAAGCCAAACAACCAAGAAAAGATGGTAAAGGAAATTGAATCCATGTTATATGAGGATTGATTGAAGGCACTAGAGACACTAGTGATGTTTAGCCCAGAAAAGAGAAGGGAGGAGGGAGATGAAATACAGGAGTGTCACTTGTGAGAAACATCAAAAAGACCAACTATGGTGGTACGCAGCCAGCCTAATCTGCTTACACAGTTATCATAAGTCACCAATAAGATCAAAGGGGATTGTAAGAATTTTGATTTCTCTTGCAGGAGGAATATGTGCAAGAAGGCATTAGGTGGACTCCAATTGAATACTTTAACAACAAAATCGTGTGTGACCTCATAGAGAATAAAGTTGTAAGTGTTGGGCCTGATCACGATTTCCCTGTTCCCAAGTTCATAACAAAAGTTTTCTGTGTTTAAATAAACATGGAATTAAAAGTTAAATAAAAAGAAGTCTCATAATATTGCATATAACACTAGGTTCTGCTGATGGGGTGGTTAGCTGTACCGAACTCTTTCTTTCTTTCTCTGTTTTTCTGTGTCTCTCCCTCTTTTTTTCTCTGACTCTCTATTCCCTCAATCCATCTTCTCTCCCTCTTTCTCTGTCTCTGTCATTTTTCTCTTTACTTCTGTATCTCTTCCTCTTTTTTTCTCAATCTCTCTCTGGGTGTCTGGGTATGCCTCTCCTTCCCAGCTACCTACCCACCCACCCACACTTTCCTACACATTTCTTCCTCCTCTCTCATTTCTCCTTTTTGTTCTTTTTGACAAAAGATAGCTCTCTAAGGAGGGGTGGAGAGAGAGATTTGTAAAAAAAAAAAAAAGAAAGTGATATGAGAAAAAAGTTATCAATAAAAATAAATAAAATCAGTATTTAGGCTTGAGTGAGGAATAATTCAACAGTGATAGATATAAGATTTTAGCAAATAACTTGCTGTACGAATGTTTGTGTGTGTGTGTGTGTGTGTGTGTGTGTGTGTGTTTGTAGATGGATGGTAAGATAGTTTTTTGAGGTGTTCTGGTATTTTCTCGTATGAAAACATTTTCAGGGGCTTAATGAGAATTAATTGGCCATCTTTTAGACACAATAACAATTGTCATGTAAACTATGTGCCAGTGGTCTTACAAGATGCCTAGAGCATTGAGAAATCAAGTCACTTGTTCAAGGTCATATAACTAATATGTGTCACATGTAGGATTTGATCCCAGGTCTTTCTGGCTTTGAAACCACTTTTCTGTCCACTGTCATATTATCTTTTAGATGTGAGTTATTATGGTGGAGATCATTCAGAATGCCATCTGCTTGCCTATAATCTAGGATTAGGAAGAGTAGAAATAAAAATATGGATTGAATTCAGTTCATCAAATTCCTATCACTTTTGGGTCAGACTTCTGATTTTCCATTTCATCTACTACTATAAAATAAAAGCTTGGATGGGGAGTAAAAGTCAAGCCCATGCTACTTTTAGGAAGAAAATAATGTATTATCTCATTGTGTGATTTCAATTAAACCTAAAGGGAGTTAAATAGCTTTTCACAGAAAAGTCTTTTTTTCCCCATCATTATCCCTATTTTGTGGCCCTCCCCTTAAAGGGTCATTGACTGAATTCTTATTTTAAGGGAAATACAGGCTTTCAAAATAGGAATTGTTTATTTTCTCAAGCAAGAAACTGACAGCATCTATATCATTTTGAATTTGTATTGAGTTCACCTTTTCAATTTGTCAAACTAGAATCCCCCTGGGATCATGAGCATCCTGGATGATGTCTGTGCCACAATGCATGCAGTGGGTGAGGGTGCTGATCAGACACTGCTTCAAAAGCTTCAAATGCAGATTGGAACCCATGAGCACTTCAATAGCTGGAATCAAGGATTTATCATTCATCATTATGCAGGAAAGGTATGGTAAGAAGCTTTGGTTTCAGAAGGAAAGTGGAAAGTAATTTCAACATTGACCTGTTCCATTTCTTTTGCATGAAATAGTCTAATAAGTGTTTATTAAAAGCCTACTCTCTACCAGATACTATGCTAAGTGCTGGGGATACAAAAAGGCAAAAGACAGTCCTTGTCCTCAAGGAACTCACAATGTAATGTGACCTCTTTGTGTCCAGTTTGTTTAGTGGCTATGGCATGGAGTGATTGAAATGCAGAGTTTGCTATTGATCTCTGAGATTAGTCCTGCCTCATTTATGCTATTATTCCTAAGGAGTGTAAATGAGTTCAGTGAAATGCTATCATCACTGTGGGGCACCCTCACTGCAAATGGTTTCCTGGTCAAGTGTTATTAGCTTCATCTTTTAAAATAAAATAACAATACACATTTTTGTATTCCTTTTAAACTGAAAGTTGGTTGAAGGGTTTTGTTTGTACCAATTAATTTGTAAACAGTAAACCTCTGCTGACCATACAAAGCAAATTCCCTTCTAGAGTAAAAGTCTGAGCTCTTGTGGATTCAGGTATGCAATGATCAGCAGAACTGTCTGCTCATGATACAGATGAGCTAATGGCATTGACATATAGCATGTGCTCAGTCCAGAGTACAATGTCTGTTCAAATGCCTTCATCAATCACGAAAATGGTTTCATATGGATTCACCAAGATACAAGCCTAATGACTTATTTATTTTGGCCAGGTATCCTATGACATGGATGGCTTCTGTGAGAGGAATCGTGATGTCCTTTTCATGGATCTGATTGAGCTTATGCAAAGCAGTGAGCTGTGAGTCAGAATATATGCATGTGATAAAGTTCTTGGGATTGTTGGTTTAGATCTGCTTGGGAATGGGGAGGTAATCTAGTTCAACCACAAATGAGGATCCTGACACCCTAAAAGATCTAGGCTTGCCAAGATTAAGAAGGTATAAACCAGAATTTGCACTCAGGTCTTGTAACTGAAATCTGGTTTGTCTTCCATTATATCATCCTTCCTCATGCTTGGTGGCATGCATCTGTAGCACCAATGCAATCAAAATATAACAGATTCTCCATATAGAAGACAGAAGCAAAACATTTATTCGGATACCAGAAAACCAAATCCCCAAACCAGTAAGCCGATTCCATCATATAGTAGCAAAGAAGTTAATAAGCCACAATAGCACAGAGAGCCACACCATCCTTTAGGCTTCCCATAAACTAACTACTCACAGGTCTATCCTTGGAAGTGTCCTCTCCTCCCAACCATCTAGCTTGCTCACACTCCCAGCTTCCTGTGGGCTCTGCTCCATCCTTCAGCAAACTCTTCCCACCACAGGCTCCATGTGACTACATTCAGCCTAAACGGGGGCAGACTTTATTTTTAAAGCAGGGAAGGTCTTCAAATTCCCTTGGGGTTATTAAGGGACAAGAAGATCTTCAAATTCCCATTACCATTACAGCACTTTAGTCCAGCATGATTTCAAGGCTAGGTAGCAATGGAAAGGCTAAGTCAACTTTTAGAAAAGCATTCTATTTGTCACTCATCTTCTCTCACATTTCTCCCTATATACATTTTTAATTATATTCCTACTCCAAACTTACACTTTTGTGATCCCACTTAGATGATCCTTCTAAATTCCCTCTTTTTTTCCGCATTCATCAGGCATTAGATGGGCCCAGAACTCTCCTACATGAGAGTTCTTTGTGTCTCATTTCACTGCTGGCATGGCCATCACTGACAATTCTAGATAATTCATCAGAAAGGCCTAGACACATCAAAAATCCAACCCAGTGTTTTTCCATGTCTTTAATTCTAGCAAAGTGAGAGGTTTGCTTCTTTCATTCCTTTAAGGGCCTATTTTTCTTTTGTTTGGGGTTTGGTTTTTTTTGAGGGGTGAAAGCAAGGCAATTGGGGTTAAGTGTTATACCCAAGGTCACACAGCTCGTAAGTGTCCAAGTGTCTGAGCCTGAATTTGAACTCACTGGCTCCAGGGCCAGTGTTCTATTCACTGCACCACCTAGCTACCTACTCCCAAGGGCCTAGTTTTCAAAGAGTAGTCAAGAAATTTTTATATTAGGGTTTTAAGGTTCACAAAACACTCCGCGTACATAGGTTCTTTCATTTGAACCTCACCATGACTCTGTGAAGTTGGTACTTTTGTTCTACCCATTTTACAGATAAAGAAACTGAAGTCATGAAATTAAGTGACTTGGCGGGGATCACAGGGCTACTAAGTATATGAGGTTGGATTCAAACTCAGGTCCTCTTAACTCCAAGTCCAACATTCTATCCACCACCACAGCATATGCTCTGTCCAAGTTAAGTGAAGAGACTACCAAGACAGTAATCAGGATAATTCCAGCAGCTCCAACTAGCCATTTGGAAATAATGAGAGTTTGGCTCTATATCATCAAATTCACCAAACAACTGGGGGTTTTTCTCCATTTAAATTTGCACATAATCAATAGCTTAATTTTTTCCAACGTAAAAATCTAAATGACACAAATTTCATCTGTACCTAGTCAGCATGCACTTATTAAATGACTACTATATGCCAGACACTGCACTAAGCTGCTGAAAAGTATATGTCCCTCATCTACCCTTCAGATTCTAGAGGACACAGTATCATCCCATTGGATTCACTGGACCAAAGCAGAGTAGAGAGGAACACCAGCAAGTCAAAACAATGACTATATTTAGGCTTAAACCTCCAGGGAATACTGAATTGCAAAAGCAAATAAAAGAGGAGAAAAGCAGAGAAACAGGTTTCAAAAATCAGTTGCCCAGCTTTATACTCTCGTAATAACATGTATCTTAGAATTCTTTCTCATGTTGGTTGTTTGCTCTACACTCCAAACCTTGTAGCTCAAGGGATGTAGCTGTCCCTGGATTGTCCCCATCGCACCTGGACATGCTCATTCTCTATATTACCTAGAACAAGGTTTCTTAAACTTTTTCCATTCATGACCCCTTTTTGCTTTTTTGGCACTTTTTTGGTTTTGCGTGGCCTGAGGGCAGGCACAGTGCGAAGTGCACATGCTTTGTGTTCAAAACCAAGGCTGCAGTGAGGTTGCATGATGCAAAATGGGGGAGCTCTGCCAGAAATACCTCAGATGCAGAAGTATTTGATTTTTAATTCATTTTGGTGGTTGAGCATGCAGAAACCTTTTACTGATGCCATAGTTTAAGAAATGCTGATCCTAAAACATCATTCTAGGAGGAGAATTGCAGCCACTAAAGCTTGTCTCTGATTTCTTACTTACTCTCTTGCTCCTTTTTCAGGCCTTTTATAAAGGCTTTATTTCCGGAAAATCTACAAGCTGACAAGAAAGGACGTCCAACCACTGCTGGCAGCAAGATTAAGGTACTGTTTTGTTTTGAGTTGTCATTTAGATTATGGGGTGGGGGGGAGACTTACCCTAGAGCCAAGGACTGGGTTTCAAGGCTCCAGGGCAAAAGTGAAGCCAAAGAGATAGGAGGGGCTTGATAAAGAAAAGGCTTGAGGACTGATGCAACTGTTTAAGATAGGGGTCATAGGCCATCAGCTGAATTTGCCTTGGCCAAATATAAATCCAAAATGGATTTTAAGTACCTTGACTGACTATTATTCAGCAGATGATAATCAGCTGCTCACTAAGAGGAAGTAGATTTTAGCTGAAGCTGGAGGAATTTTTGTTAAACCTAAGAGGAAAGTTTCTGATTCAGAGCCATGTCTGAAAGCCCAGTTCCAAACCTGTGTTCCAAATCAAGGCTTGAGACTGGCCAGTTTCAGAGCTTTATGGACCTGAAATTCTGCTGGGCTATTATAGAAAATGTTCATTTTATCTTTTCCTTTTTTTTCCTTCCTTTCTTTTTGTGGGGGGGGAGGACTTGACAAACTGTGTGTTGATTGTACCATTTGTCTCTTTGGATGTTCAAAGGCAAGGAGTTCAGAATCTGTCAACATATATTTAATAAACACAGTTTATAGAACAATGAAGAAAAATGCTCCAAAAAGAGTTTTGGTATGGTCCATGGATCGAGCAGCAGATTTGGAGTTATAAGGCCTGGGTTTCAAATCTTGACCCTGCTGCTTAATACTTTTGTAACCCTGGGCAAATGACCTCCCTGGGCCTCACCTTCCTCAACTGTAAAGTGAAGGGATTGGACTCACTGACCTGAGGTCCTGAAGCCTGCAAATAAGGGCTTTAATTAAGGAGACGAGCCAAATGCACGTGGAAACATAGGAGCACTTTCAAAGAAATATGTGTCCAGATGTTAACGGATAATGTGCTAATCAAGTACCTTTTCAGCATTCTTTTCCATTACTTCCTAATACAATCTCCATTTTCCAGGTAGGCTATTTCTTGATAGTCCCATTCCTGCTCTCACCATCCCATACCATGTCCCACCATCCCACTACACCCAATCCCATATGTGTACCTCGTTCTCTTTCCATAAATGGTACTTGAAATGCCATCCTCCCTTTCCCCAGACACATTTATCCATCTTCCAAACTCATTTCACAACCCGTCTCATCAACTAAGCCTTCCCCAGTGACTCCAGCCAACATTTCTTTTCTCTGTGAATATCCCCATACTTTGTATATATCAAAACAGTAATAGGCTTACTCAAGAATAATAAAGATAGGCCTACGGACAGATTTAAGCAAAAAATTTTGTTATGGTTTAGCACTTTATCGTATGCTGTCTTATATTGTCTTTTTAATTTATTTGTATTGGTCTCCCTTCTCCAAAGGAATTACTAGCTTTTTAAGGGCACAGGACAATGTTGTACGCTTCTTGTGTTTCTCTAGGATGCCTAATACAGTATTAGTCACATTGTTATAATAGCAGCTCAGATTTATACCGCATTTTCTAGCTTTTCCATGCTTTCTCATTTGATTATCACAACACTGTGACTAGACAGTATACATAGTTTTATACCCATTTTATGGATGAGCAAATTGAAGCTCAGAGATTGAGTCTCAATGGGATGCAGTCTTGGGTTTGGGGACTCAAGTCCAGTGCTCTTTACATGATGCTTTTTATTGTAATATCCTCAGTAAACAGTTATTGTATTGAGTAAGTGCTGAAGGAGTCAGACTAGGGACAAGATTAGAGTCATATGTATTCATTTAGGCTTCATGAGGAAGTAAGTTGTAAACTGGCTTCTGAGGGAAGGGAAAGAAATCAGCATGTGCCTAGGGCCAGAGGGAGGAGCAAGGAATCAGCCATGGACAGGCATCAGATTAGGCTGGCTGGAGCTCAGTGTCCATGGCAAGAGAATTCATCGTGAAATAAGAGAAATTCTCAGAAGCCACAAGCATTAATATCTGTATGCAGCTTGTGACTCATGGGTTCAGTTTTAGGTCCAGACTTTAGCTCTGGGGTGGAAAATCTGGTCACACGGCTCTCAAATTCATATCCAAAGGACCCAAATCAGCAGGGTTGCACATGACCCAACTTTGAAACTAGCTGGATTTTTTCCCTATGTCTGTTTTATGATGTATAAGGATGCCTGTAAAAGAGGTGATAATCTCCTCTTTCTGACTTGACGCTCTACTCCCATCCCCCCAATAGCTTTAATTATTTGTTTCTTTAGTTTAATTCTGTGACTTAATAGTGCTGCCACTCACCATGCTAATGGCTAATACTGCCAACCAATGAACTGAAAGTTTTTGTTCAGTATCTAGTTTAACCTTCAGTTTATCCGATGATGTCTGCAATCTGCTCGCTTCTGTCCTCCATCATACTCCACTTTCTTTACCATGTGATTCACTTGAAATAGTGCGGGGGGGGGGGGGGGGGGATTGACCCCACCCTCTCTTGTTGAGGGAGTTTTTTTATAGCACATGCTATTATTCTGGGACAACCTGGCATAGTGAATGGAAGCTGGGCTTTGGAGTCAGCAAGATCTTGCTCTAAATCCTACTTTTGACACATACTAGCTTTCGGACCATGGGCAAATGTCCTAAACTACTGGTGCCCTCAGGAAACTCTCTAAAACTGTGTTAAAAGCATGTTGCTGATCTTTATCAGTGGAGATATTTTCTACACTGAGAGTTCTCCCAAACTGATGAAATGACAAGTTCAGCTCAAAATGAATCAAAACATACTGTACTTACTGGTCTGTATTATAAAATCATTTTAAGAAATTCCTTCCCATTGGGTATATTGAAATTTTAGGATCTGTCTACAGGTTCATAACTTTCCATTCCTCCTCTCAGAATATTTCCCTGGTTGAGGAGCTTCTTGAAAAACATTAAGAGGATTTTACTGCATTGCATAATGATGTACGTGGCAGTTGGGAGAGGAGGATTTCTTTGCCATGGTTGTAGAGATGTGAAGTAAGAACAGTGTTGAAATCTATGCCAATGGCACTTGAATACCCAGTTTATGAGATGGGAAAAAAAATGTTTCATTTGGTTCCCACTGAGCCAACTATAAATTAGCAGAAAAACATGGTGAAATTCTCAGCAAGGAAGCTTAGTGAAAATCCAGATGCTGCTGCTCCCAGTTTGTTTTCTAGGACACTGTGGAGCAAAATGATCCTTTCTGCTGATCAAAGTCCAAAGTAGAGCTTGGGTGGAGGACAGTTGAACTTTGAATTCTCCAGTAAGCCATAGCCTCTCCCACAGGGTGGTTACAGGTGCCCATGGCTTCATCACACTCATCTTCTTCCCTTTCTTTAACATGTGTTGTCTGCCCTTAGAGACCTCAGCTATTAAGTGTCATTCAGGCTCTGAGGGTTGGAAGATTCTGACGTGTCTTCAAAAGTTCTCCTTTTTTCTTCCTGAATTAATTCCTTTTTATTTTACCCTGACTATCTGAATCAAAACTAAGACAAGGAAAACAAGAAACAACTGAACTTAACATCTAGTTTGACAGAACTGGGAAGCTACCAGATATCAGCTGCTCTCAAGTGAGCTTTTCAGTGATTTATTCCTCCAAGTGAGCTCTTTCTTCACCCTCTGATTCTGTGAGGCATTCCTAACAATGTCCAACAATCTTCCACCATTCAAATGAATTTATCTTAAAGCTTTGACTTGTCATCATGTTCAATGCTCCTTGCCTTTGGTATCAAAATTGCTAGTCACAGTGAAGATCAAAAATCAGTGCTTTGTCTCATAGTCCCAAGTTTGACAAGGATTTTTCATTCTTGTTATTTTATTAATTTTATTTTGAACTTAAGAAATAGAATAGGCACTTCCGTAATATAGTAGAATAGAAAAAAAGATGATTGTACATAAAACTGCAAATTAAGTATAACTTCCTATTCCTTTTAAATATATAATAAAGTTATCTTATAACTTTCTTTTTCCTTTCTTTCTTGCTTCTCCATCCTAGAAGTGGCTACCATTAGATATAAATGTGTGTGTGTGTGTGTGTGTGTGTGTGTGTGTGTAGTGTAAGTAAACCATTCTGTGCATACTACTATTTATCAGTTCTTTCTGAACTAGGCAAAGAGTGGTGGAAGGGTTAAAGAGAGATGACTAAGGAGGCTTTTTTTCATTCTTCAGTCTCAGAGGTATGCTTCTATCAGTAAACATGTTTAAAATGTCATATTCACTAAGCTTTTTTAAATAAATTCAAAGCAAAAAGAGGATTCGGGGTAGGGGGGAAGGAGGATTAATTCAGTGAGAAAATGAACTCTTAAAGAAAGAGAGACAGTAAGAATAGTGTGGTAAAAACAGCCTGGGTTAGAGTCCCCTTACAAATGGTTATATGATCCTGGGCAAATCGCTTACCTTCTCAATCCCCCAGGTAACAAGTTGCAGATGAGGGAACAGATAAGGAAACTGAGGCAAACAGGGTTAAGTGACTTGCCCAAGATCACACAGCTATTAAGTGTCTAATGAAATCATGAAGGTGAGTTTTCTTGAGCAGAGGTGACCCTTCTCCTTGCCAAGGTTACAACCTTCTCCTTGCCAACTTCTCATCCCCTCCCTTCTTCAGCAGATTGCCCTTATTCTTCTCCCCCCTCCCCCCTTTTTCTTTTACCAAGTTTCTAAACTTTTTCATAGCAGGGAGTGTCAGGATCCCTTCTGACTCTAAGATTCTATGATTCATCTTCTTCCTTGCTATGGTATCCTTCCCTAAAGTTCTCCTGGTACTCCTCTATAAAGTGGAGGTTACCCCAAGTTTCTGGAAGGCTTTTCCAGCAGAGAAAATACTCACACAGATCCTACTAGTCAATCAATCGATAGAAGTTTTTTGACCCTACTAGATGTCAGGCACTATGCTAAGTCCTGGGAATATAAAAATAGGCAAAAGACAGTCCCTGCCCTCAATGGGCTTACAGTCTAATGGGTGGCTTTGGTCTTTCTGACCAGCTTATATCCCATGGTTACCATAGTCTTCATTTGATCACTTCAGGGGCTCATGACTTTGTCCATTTGGTGCTCCTTTTCCCAAAACAGTGAACACGACCCGACTACAATTTAATAGATGATGTTTGCCAGTTGTGGTGGCATCAAAATTTCATTTTCCCTACAACCCATTCATGAAGAGTTTCTTTAAACTTAGCTAGGCTGGTTCTTGGGCAGCATACAGCCCATCGAGTTTTCTTAGGGCCTTTTATTACAGCCTCTACTCTTCTAGCAAAGACATCTAGAACTCAGTATCTCTTCCGTGATGCAGTGAGACCTCAGAGGAAGAGGATAACAAGTTAGTATAGTTTACTTTAGTCTATCAATGATCCCATCTTTCTGAGTTCAAATCTAGCCTATGACATTTACTAGCTGTGTGATCCTGGGCAAGTCACTTAACCCTCTTTGCCTTAGTGTCCCTCATCTGTAAAATTAGTTGGAGAAGGAAATGGCAAACCACTCCAATATCTTTGCCAAGAAAACCCTAAATGGGGTCAGAGATAACTTTAAAAAAAAAAAAGACTGAAATACCTCTTCAAAAGTTCCATAAAGGGCTAGTGCTATTAGCCTGGCACAATTACTCTTTTGAGTAAGATGTTATAAAAGCAGAATACTGCTACTGTTATGAGCAATAGGAAGATAGCCAACATTGTACAAGAAAAAATTAGTGAAAGGACAGAGCGTTTGGGGTGATATGGAAATAGTTTAAGTAACAGGAAATGGAGTGACTTCTCCATTGTTACACAGATAAAAGCTTGCCTAGCTGGAATGTGAGTTCAGATCCCAAATCCAGGGTTTCTTCAAAGACAATATGCCCACACCTTCATGAAAAGTCCAAAATGCTGTGAGAGTCCAAAAGAGGAAGAGATATCTGGCTGAGAGGAGCTAGGTGGTAGTAGCTAGTGTAGATGGTGTTGGATTTAGTC
Organism: Pseudocheirus occidentalis; assembly: GCA_028646575.1. Classification (NCBI taxonomy): domain Eukaryota; kingdom Metazoa; phylum Chordata; class Mammalia; order Diprotodontia; family Pseudocheiridae; genus Pseudocheirus; species Pseudocheirus occidentalis. The sequence goes on from CM053598.1 coordinate 128,174,488, forward strand.
AAGTATACCCTCTGCCTGCCTCAGTTTCATTATCTGTAAAATGGAGATGATTCAATGAGTTAACATGTATAAACTACTAACTGGCTATAGCATACCCTTGGTTCCAGGTCACACTAATTAGTGACCAAGCTAGGATTTGAACTCAGGCCCTATGCCTGACTTCAATTTTAACACTCTTTCCACTCCCACACAGCCTTGTCGGTGAAGACTCTAGAATGTGGTTTGAAAGAAACTAGGAGTCGAAATCCCCAGGATGGGGAAAAATATTCCAATTGAACAGACTTTAATTCAAATGAAAAAAGAGTGGGTTGAAGCTGCTGACAAGGTGCTGGAAGTCGCATATTGTGGTACTTATAACATGAGACATAATGGAGAAGGATTTAAATGCCAAAAATCAAAAGGATGTAAAGGCTGTGAAGAGTTTTGTCTCTCTGATACAAGAATTAAGCCTGAGGAGAGAGGGCTGAATCATACTGCCCAGGAGGGCTATGCTGTTTTTTGCTCTGCTGTGTGAAAAAGACAAACTTGATACTTTGATGAGAAGAACAAAACAATTAAAGAAGCCATGAGCCAGGAACTTATTCCTAAAAGTCCCTTTCAGTTTGTCACATGATCGGCACAGTTTATTAACCCAACCTCTGACACTCGGGGTTGGCAAGATTTTAAGGAAAAATCTCTACCCATTCCTTACTAAGTGTCTTAGCCTTGCTGTTCAGAAATGCATCTCTTTAAGCTTAATAGCCAGCAGTAAGCACAACCCACAGGAGAGGCTAGTTAATTGGTCCCTGGATGAGGAGAGACCTAGCTGCTGACAGTACCAGCTTTTAGCAAGTTGCTTAACGTCTCTGGGCCCTGTCTGCATAGATTAACAGGAATTTCCTCATTGGGAATTCCCTATACCCATTAAATTACAGGTCCATTTTCATCTAAAAATAATCAAATTAGCCAAATCAAATAAGAAATGAAGTCTTATGCAGACTTATAATTTCTCAGGTGGTACAATGGACAGAGCACTGGGCCTGGACAGAGCACAGTTAAGAAGACCTCGGGTCAAATCCAGTCTCAGACACTTAACTAGCCATGTGACCTTGGACATGTCACTTAACTGCTGCCTGCCTCAATTTCCTCAACTGTTAAAAAAAATAATAATAACACCTACCTCCCAAGGTTGTTGGGAGGATCAAATCAGATAATATTTGTAGCATTTAGCACAGCACCGGGCACATAGAAGGGGCTTAGCTATTCTTATAGTTGTTAAAAGAAAAATCAGGTATATAAATTTTAACAAAATAATAGATTAAGTGCTCCTGGTTTCCTTATCTTTTCTATGCTATCAGATTTTGTTGCTGCTACTATTTTTATATCACCACAATCAGAGTCTCTTTGGAACTGATTTCTTCACTCATCATTACCCTTGAAACTATAACTCATTAATGAACTGAAATATATGTGGAGTGTGTGTGCATACCATGGAGATTTGACACCTGCCCCATCTGTGTTGATTTATGCATTTTTGTCTTTTATTCAAGTGAACACCATATAAACCCCCCCTTTTTAATGTGTTACTTAAAAACTTTCAATGGCTCCCAGTTGCCAATGAATATAAAACACAACATATGCAAATAATATGCATGTATGGCCTGGGAACTAGAGGTAAATCATAGAAGAATGCTCATAGTTTTCAACTAATACTGTGATGATTGATTAGTACATTGGTACAATAATTTTGCCAGTTTAGCTCATAGCCCAGACGTGGCTCACTGGGGCCGTGTCTAATGAATTTTTATTCTCCCCTTGCTGACTAAGATAGCATAATACATGTTGGCTGAGTAGAATTAAACATATTTATAAGAAATCTTGCATCTTTCAAAGACCACTGGAGTCAGATTGATTGCTTGAATACTTGCTAACTGACCAACTGAACACCCATGTAAACCATGCAGTTGTTAGGACTTAGATTGGAACTTGGATTTTCCCACTATGCTCTACTGCAGTTCTATTAACTTTCACTGAGTTAACCAGGGAGAAAGGGAGAGCCTGGTCCTGAGGGGGATGAGACTTGTACTTCATGAAGAAGCAAAGGTAAAGGAGGTGTGACTGTGGATGGGAGAGAGTAGGGAACCTTTCAGGGGACGAGAGAGAAATTGATGAATAAAAAGAGGAGGCCCACATGGGGATGTGTTGGGGGTACGGAAAGAAGAGAGAAAGATAGTACTATGCTTGGGTTTGATTTCTCTCTAACGTTAGGGATTCATTGTTAAGTAGTGAGTAACTAACACCTACCATTTGCTTTAGCAGACTAAGTCAGCAAGTATAGATAGATTCATTTCTCTGGGCTTAGAGTAGAACTCTTGGTCTTATCTCTCCTACATCTACAATTCCAGGCAAGAATCATTGATATTTTTAATGATGTGTCTGAGGGTACTACCAGATCATAGTTGAAAATGATCTCCTCAGGGTGATAGCATAGATCAGTGGAAAAAGCCTTGCCTTGGGGTCACAAGACTGGGATTCTAAACCTAGCTCAGCCACTTAATGTCTGTAGGTTCTTGGGCAAATCATTTAACCTCTAGACCTCAGTTCTTCATTTGTAAAATGGTTGTGTTTGATCTGGTTGCCCATAACATTTCTTCAAGCTCAAATTTCTATGATCATATGACCTTAGAGTGAAGAATCATAAACATAGAAAAATAATTTGTCCAAGGTCATACAATGAATTAATAGCAATCCATAATTTGCAACCCTAATTCAAGTCTCTATCTCTTCTTGCCTTGTCTATTTTAAATCTGTCTTCCTCTCTTTAATAATCTTCCAGACACCTTGCTTTTAATGTGTTACTTCTTTACTCAAAAATCTTTCAATGCCTCCCAGTTGCCAATGAATATAAAATAAACTTCTGGTCACTGAAAGTCCAGTTTCAGTCTTTCTAGTTTTCATGTCTCCATACACTAATACTATATCATATGTTTCAACTAGACCAAACTATTGGCTAATTTCTAGTTTTGTCCAGTCATCTCAGTTTCCTGGCCTTTGCTCACTTTCTTAGAATAGGCTTTCCTGCTGCCCCTAATCTCCATTTTCATACATTGATACTCCTCCCATAATTTGATGTCCTTCTGTAAGCACCACTCCATCCATAGTCTTCCCTGACCACCACCACTAGCACCCCCAGTTACAGAATCATAATGATCTCAGCTATCTCAAGTTTGCTTGGTCTTCTTTCTTCTTATATCATTCTCCTTTGTATCCCAGTTACTTGGATGTGTGCCTGTTTTCCATCTTGATATTGTGAATTTGGAAAAGGGTCAGTAACAGTGATCTCCGTATTTTATTTAGGTTTTGTATTTTTTTTTTCAATCTAGGCCTGTGGTTTCATTGGCACAGAGAATCCCTGGGGAGGAAATTCTTTCTGTCAATGCAATACAGAAATTGTTCTCAACTTATAGTCTAAGGGAGCTGAGACGCTGAGAATTGAAATGCCTTGTCTAGGGTCACAGGATTAGTATGTGTCCCTGCCTTCCTAGCCTGGCCCTTTAACCATGTTGCCAAGATGCCTTTCACATAATTAGGCGTTTCATAAATATTTGTTTAGTAGTAATAATAGAATCATTAGAGAGAGCTTATTTCTCAAAACCTCCCAGTCTCCATTTTCCAGGAGTATCTTATGAATCATCAGAGAAAGATTGTCTTCATTATAATTTTAGTACTAAGAGTTAAATTGTGAGGATTGAGGTTTGAGTGCAGTATATTACTGTGTTTAATATTCTTTAAAAATTAATAACCCATGGATGGTAAATATTGTACCTTACCTAAACAGAAGATTGAGTTAATGGAACCCATCATGGCCATGATTCTGGGTACTGTAAGAGAGCAGCCATTTGACTTAGGAACTATTTATATCAAGATCATTTCTATGTAAAATTGCGAAATAGGCCAAGTGAAGGAAAACTTAAATAGCCCTTTTTTCTGTTTGTGTTTGTCCTTCTAATTAGTTCCTTCTGTTTCTAAGAATCTCCTTTAAAGAAAGAGATGTAATCTCAGTAAAATTTGTATTATGCTTTGTAGTTAAAAAGCATTTTCACAAACATTATCTCATTGATCCCAGAACAATCTTGTGATAATGTATTATCAGTACTGTCATCCTTGTTTCAGAATGAGGCATTTTGGGGAGTGAGCCATCCTTGCAGTCAGGAAGGCCCAGGGTTCAAGTCCTATTCTGATATATGACCCTACGGCAAACCACCTAGCCTCTCAATGCTTTGTTGTTGTTCAGTCATGTCCAAAAATTCATGATCCCATTTGGGATTTTTTTGGCAAAATATTGGCATGGTTTGCCATTTCCTTCTCTAGCTCATTTTATGGATGAGGAAACTGAGGCAAACAGGGTTAAGTGGCTTGCCCAGGGTCACACAGCTAGGAAGTCAGATTTGAACTTGTGAAAATGATTCTTCCCGATTTCAGGCCTGGCACTCTATCCACTGAGCCAGCTAGCTTCCCTTTCTCTCAATGCTAAGACTGTTCATTTTGTTGTTGATCTGTGTCTATGGCAGAGTTCTCTTACCAGGTGTTTCCCAGAGAAATAAAATCATAAGTTTGCATAAATACATATTCATGAGGGAAATGAGCCTCAGAAAGAGAGGTTTAAATGAGACTTAGTAAGTGACAGAGCCCCTAGGTCTTCTGACACTGACTCCATGATGCCCCTCTGGCAAAATTCAATTCAAGCCAAGGATTCCATTTGTCATTAGCTTTCACTAGGACTTAGTGGAGGAGGAGAAGCTTGGAAACATTGATATTGGGATATTGGTGAGGTTTTGGACTCATGAATTGAGTTTGCCTTGGAGGGTCCTTTGCCCAGCCTGACCCTAGAGGAAATTGTGAAGTAGGCTGAGTGTCAATTCAGTGCTATATCTGGATTATTGCCTTCAGTTCTCAAACCGACTTTTGGGAAGGCCGTTGGCAAACTCAAGCTTGTCCTGAGCATGGTCATAGCCAGATGGGTGAGAGGACAAGAAGCAAAATCACAGGAGAACTGATTGAGGAACTGGGGATATTTATCCTGGAGAAGAAAAGATCTGTAAGGAGGAGAGAGGAGATAAGATCACTCTCTCATCTTGCTTTATCCTGAAAGGCAGAATTTAGAACAATGGGGGTGGGATTCCATTCAAATTCATAAACATTTAAGTTTTAGCCTTCCATATTTGACACCCTGTGCTAGCCTCTAGGGAGACAGAGAGAGAAAATAAAAGTCTTCACTGTCAAATTTATATTTGACTGCACAGAGGAAATTTTTAGTTCAGTCAAGGAGCATATTTCCTAACAACTAATCATTCAAATGTTAAAAATGCCATTTGGGGGAGGTAATGAGTTTCCCTGTATCATAGATCTTGAAGCAGTCTTTAAGATCATTTGTGGCTCTGGGTGGGGCAGAAGAAGCAGTATATTAATGATTCCTTTTAGGATAAGAAGGCCACTGATATCCCTTCCAACTTGGAAATTCTGTGCTTGCATCCATTCACCTTTTCTTTCTATTATTCACTCCTTTCTCCCTTATTTTTTTTTAAATTTTCTGCTTATTAATTCTCATCTATGGCCCCTGAATGCTTAGAGCACCTTCTCAAGCCTTACATTAATCAAGCGTGTTCTGTATTTTCCTTACCTGCTTCCTCTTTATGGCCAGGGCCTGATTTGCTCTGGACTTATGCTGAGGAACTAATAGACTACTTTTTGCCAAGGAAATGATAAATTGATTATTCTGAATAAATACTGTATAAGTTGTTACCTAACTCTCTCGGCTTCCCTCTATTTGCTTCCCTTGAACTGCCCTCCCATACACATACACACACACACACACACACACATATATTTTTAAATAAGTATATTCTGGAGACAATATCTTGACTCAGGAATGGACGAGTTTCAGCCACAGGCCTGTGGAGGATTTTATTTTTTTAACTACCTACTTCTCCCTCATCCATATCACTAGAATTGCCATCATGAGAATGGTGAGTAGGTGGGTAAGAATGACCTCCATGCATCTCCCCTCCTCTAGGGGCTGCTTCTACTCTATTTCTTCAACTTCTGACGAAACAAAAAAGTTGCAGAACCCTACTCATTATAGCTTAGGGATAGCCTCATGGCTCAGCGTCAGCGATGGCCTTGTAGCTTAAGCCCCAGGAGAACTATAGCAATGAGGGCTGGTCAAAGAAACTTCTGCTGTTTATTCCCTCTCTTATTTGTAGCCTTGGAACTAATGACCCAAGTGGCTCTGACTCCATTCTTATACTCGAATATGCTTCCCTCTCCCTGCCCCCCCCCAATACCTAAAGAGACACCTCAGACTATGCTTTAATTCAGATTGCCAGATGGCAGCCCTAATCAAAAGTTGACTCTAATTGATTTGCCTTAGTAAGAAGCAAAGCAGCACCATGTACAGTAGGTAGATTGCTGAACTTTCTGTTAGGAAGTTCTGGGTTTGAATCATACCTCAGATGCTTACTAACTAAGTGAACCTAGACAAGTAAGTCACCCAACTAACCTCTCAGTGAGCCTCAATTTGCTCATCTCTAAAATGGGCCAGTAGGTGTATAATGATTAGAACATTGGTCCTAGAGTCAGGAAGACTTAATTCAAATCTGGCCTCAGACACTCCCTATGTGACCCTGTTTGCCTCAGTTTCCTTATTTGTAAAATTAGATGGAGAAGGAAATGGCAAACTATTATAGTATCTTTACAAAAAAAATCCCAAATGGGGACCCAAAAAGTTGGGAAACACTGAACAACCACACAAGATGCAGTTAATAATAGTACATCAGAATTGTTGGGAAGATCTGATAAGACAGTGTATATAAAGTATTTATTACATCTTAAGTGCTACATATGAAGGACCTATGTTATTGCTGTGAGCTTATAGTTTCTTTTAAGAGAGACAAACAAGTCTCGTCAAAATTCATTCATGTTCATCTCCTTTTTTTTCCCCAAAAATACATTGTCAGTTTTTTAAGGACAAGGGTCTCCTTGCTTATTTCTTTCCTTCCTCTGGGCTAAGAGTTAAGGCAGAGGGTTGTGGGAAGTACAATAGGACCCATTCCCTGCCCTCAAGGATCTTAAAAAGTTTGCTAATTTTTTAAGAAGACGTGGCATTTATGCAAATAACTAAAATATAAGGGGAAAATGTGCTAGGAGCCATAAGAGAAACATAGAAATCAATTGGAGTGGAGGCAGATGGTAACTTCAGAATGTTTCTATGAGCAAATAGCTAGTCTCTAAATTCTGAGTACTGAAATCCTCCGCTGCCTGGGCCAAGTCACTTACCATCTTAGGGTCTCAATTTCCTAATGAGCAAAATGGACAAGATGGCCCCTGAGGTTCCTTCCCTCTCTGGATCTGAGATTCTATAATTCTTTGAGTCAATAGATGATATCTACATTTCAGAATTTTATCCAGCATTTAGCTAGTAAATAACTTTGAGGCAAAGAACAAATTCCACATTTATTTGAGATCATGGTGAACAATTCATTTGTTAACTTAAATTGAGCTACCATCACAAATAACCCTATGGACAAAGATAGCACCAAATGGAAATTAGCATTCATCCTGAATCTCATGGTGGGGAGACAGGTTAAAATTGTCTGAGAAGGGAGGGGGGGGTTAAGAACCCACTTTTTTCCCATATAGTTACTACCTAATAGCATGTTCTGTATAGAGTAGGCAGCCATGAATTTGTGTAGCTGAAAATTGAAGGCCTGATAATAAAAATAGCTATCATTTACCTAGTGTTTTAACATTTGCAAAGCTCTGTACAAATGCGATTTCATTTTATCCTCACAACAGTCCTGGGAAGCAAGTGCTTTGCTATCATCCTTGTACAAATGAGGAAATACAGAGAGGATAAGTGACTTATCTAGGGTCTGCTTACACAGGTAAGCTAGCAAAGTATCCTCGTGGAAAGGAATGATGTAAACAAGAAAATAAAAAAAATTAATTATAACAACAACAACAAAAAGCTAGCAAAGTATCTCAGGCCAAATTTGAACTCAGGTCTTCCTAGATTCCCTAGCATTCTATCTACTATACCACCTAGCTGCCCAATCCTTTGTAGCAGTGTTTGGAAAAAGTGGATTCTAACTTAGACTCTTAAATTTCCTTTTGATCTCGTGGGAGAATTGTCACCTATAATTTGCTGTTTTTCTTAAAGAAATCTAGCAGGGGCGGCTAGGTGACGCAATGGGGCGGCTAGGTGGCGCAGTGAATAGAGCACCGGCCCTGGAGTCAGGAGTACCTGAGTTCAAATCCAGCCTCAGACACTTAACACAAAAACTAGCCATGTGACCTTGGGCAAGTCACTTAACCCCAACTGCCCTCCAAAAAGCAAAAAAAAAAAAAAAAAAAAGAAATCTAGCAGCTGAAATAACTGTGACTTATTTTTCTCAATCAGAATGACTGTCCACTGTCTACTTCATTATTGGACCCTGCCTTACCCATTAGACAAAATTCCTTTTGTATTCCCCAAATCATCCCTCATCTGAATCATGTGACCCATAAGTTTATCTCTTTGTTATTTTGGATTTTTCTAATGCTAATATGTGAAAGTTGTGATGAAAAGTCAATACTTAAAAGCTATCTAGTCCATCTCCACTCGAAAGGGAGTGGGAGGAAGACTGAGAAATTTGTTTTAACCAACTTTGGAGTTGTTCACTCTTTTTTCTCTTTGTTATTCTAAGTGAATCAGATTTGAGTTCAGAATGCATTTCATATGTTAAAAGGAAAGGATGGAATCACTTTACTTCTTATTATTAAAATTATGTGCTGTTTTTCTTGGGTGGTATGATAGAATCATGGGTACTTAAGTCTCTCCAGCTATCCTTCCATCTCTCTCTTACCCCTGATTGCCTAGTGGTTTTTAAAAATCTGTCTACAGAAGCAGCCAGGTAGCACATTGGGCATGGAGTCAAGAAGACCTGAGTTCAAATCCAGGCTCAGACTCTAGCTGGATGACCCTGGGCAAGTCACTTAACCCCAGTTGCCTCCCCCCCAAAAAAGTTGTCTATACCTAAGCCTTTGCTCTCTAACTTCTGTCACCACCATTATACTGAAGCTGCTCAAGAGAAAGTCAGTAATGACTTCCTAATTGCCCAATCAAATGAGCTTTTTTCAGTCTTCATCCTTGTCATCCTTGCTATAATTTCTAATATTGTTTCCCTTGGATTGAGAGAAAACTTTTCCTGGTTCTACTACTGCTTCTCTAAATGTGACTTCTCTATCTCCTTTCCTGGGTTATCCTCATTTCAACCACTTAAGGCAACTATTCCTCCAGGGTTCTATTATTTTCCATCTTAAGTGCCCTTCAACATTCTCTGTCTTAGCAATGGCTTATCCACGGCCATCTCTAGTGAGTGTCAAAAGGAGGTTTGGATCCCTGTTCTTCCTAACTTCCAAGTCTAACACTGTACTGTGCTTCCTTAGGAATTGTGAGGTGTCACATGACTCCTAAATCTGTATTTCCAGTCTTTATCTTCCTGGGTGTGTCACAGGCACCTCAAATTCATGACATATAAAACTGAGCTTATCTTTTCCCCAAGCCTGCTTTCTCCTTCTGATTTCATTATTAATCTCAGTGGCCCTCTCATGTTAAAAACCTTAGTGTTAACTGTGAATCTTCTTTCTCCGTCTACTCTCATGTCTAATAGTTGCAAAATTCTGTTGTTGAAAAAACATTCTCACACATCTCCTTGTCTCCATTCTATCCTCACTCATTTATAATATTAATATAATATTAATAACGCTGTCATATGATCTGGTCGTAGAATTCTGAGATTACTAGGGTGTGGCAGACAGGCTAAACCAGGTTGAGGGTAATTGACAGGCCTTAAACCCCTACCTCAAGCACATGAAGACTTGCCCTGGTGGAATGGGTGGATGAGAACAATTTGTTCCAGTGGCCATGAAGGTGTCTGAAGTAGGCACTATGGAGTGCCTAGAACTTGGTCAGACACCTCAGAGATGCCAAAGTCATCCACTGCATTCTGGGCTATCTCCATTTGTCTTGACTTCTGTCTTGTCATTAGATTCTGATGACTCTGGAAGAGAGAGTGAGGCCATGACTTGGGACAACTCTGCCTCACTTAAAATATTACCCATACCATTTCCCACTCCAAATGTTCATATAAACTATTTGTGCCTGACCTGTGGTAGAGCCTTCCAAGTTTGAATTTATCTCATCAGCCATAGTTGGACACACTTTATTTACCTTGACCCCAATATAGTGATGTCATTTTGGTCTCCTTCAAGCACAAAGGAGAACAGCAACCAACCAATGCTAAGAAATCTTTAGTGGATCCCTACTACCTACTTAAGTCTAAAGTCTTTTTCCTGGTTTTCAAGTCTTTCCACAGACTGGAATTTTGAACGTGATTTTAGTCTCTTCCCCATCACATCACCTTTAACCAAACTGGACTCCTAAGCATAACATGCACTTTCTCCCCTCTAAAACATTGCTCAAGATGTTCTCTATGCCTAGAATGTTTTCCTTCACCACCTTTGTTAAATTTCCTCCAATCCTTTAAAAATCAACCAAAATATCACCTCCTTTATGAAGGCTTTCTTGATTTCATTTATTAGCCACTTTCCCCTCAGAACTCACTTAGAATTATGTTTTGTACCTCCCTGATGCATTATCGTCCAGCATCGTTATCTGGGTCTGGGTCTTTCTCCCCTCTGTGCTGGAAGACACATGAGGGTAGAGACGGGTACTTGTGCAAATTTTGAATCTCCTACAGTGTCTTTTACAATGAATGGTGTTCACAGTAGGCATCTGCTAAGTATTTGTCATATTGAATCGGGTTGTTTTTTAAATGAAAATGGGCTTTATTGGCATCACTAGAAATGTCCTCCTGACTTAAATGTGCAAAATTCAAGTTGTAGAAATGTTCCAATCAGCATGTTTGTTATGAGAAACATAACAAAGGCACCAGATGTGTTGCAGAGAAGAACACGAAAAATCAAAAAACTTTGTTAATATGTAGTCAGGTGTCTTATTAAATTTAAGCTGTATTGATACATTTATACTCAGCAATATTTCCATAAAGATGCCTTGTAAAGAAAATGAAATTTGCTGTGCATTAGGGCTCTTATATGCATCTAAAATTGTATCCTTCCTTTTCTCCCCAGAAACAAGCCAATGACCTTGTCAGCACCCTGATGAAATGTACACCCCACTATATTCGCTGCATAAAGCCCAATGAGACCAAAAAATCCCGTGACTGGGAGGAAAGCAGGTAATGTGAAGTAAAAAGATGGGGGAAGGGAGCCCGCTATAAACAATGCTTTCTTTGAGTCATGACTGCTGCTGCAGAGAGAGGGAGAGGGAAGAAGGGAGAGACACAGAGAGAGAGTGTGTGGCTTAAGTGTGGTTAAAGGTACATTATAACAGAGTCAGAGAACACGTTCATCTTTCCACTCATTCTGTCATATTACCACAAAGATGGTTTGAAATGGTTCCCAGATATGTCCATCATAGGCTTTGGGGGGAAATTTTACAATTATCAAGCCTATACAGTCTCCCTATCATCTCTGAAAATTATAGAAGTGCCATCTGTTCTGGACGAGCAATTCTTTGTGTTGATCATGGCCAGTTTGGGCATAATTCAGAGATAAAAAATCCTCAGATTTGAAAATACTACTGGGTCGTGCTGGGTTTTAAATTTAGTTCAAAGCTCTGTGTAGGCATTCTTTCTGTACGCAGATCCTTGAAGGCATTAACAGGATGTGGCATATAATGCTTAGACTCTGCCTCAAAAACACTGACTCTGAGAGCTGGTTTAAAAAGCAGGCTGTCCTTTACTTTTGCTCTCATGAATCAGCTTGCTTATAAAAGCAGCAAGGAAAAAACACTCTATGTTCTGTCTCCTCATCCAAGCAAAGTATTGATGTTCAAAGAGTGGCTGTGTTAGAGGGGACACAGCTCTAGGAGAGATGGGGAACATAGATGGCATTCAGAGACCCTCGCCACAGTTCCTTGGCTCCTTAACGAGCCCCATGTTACACAGATGCATAGTTGCAGTCACCCAGACCCTTCTCCCTCATAAATATCTCTGAGGGACCTGTCCTGTTCAGGATATGGTAAATACTTGATTGGATACTACAGTACTAGGAGGCAATTCAAAGATAGCAATCATTGTCCCCAACTGAGAAAACCCATTTCAAGAGCTCTAACCCTGAACCTAAGTAGGCATGAGAAGGAAACTGAGGTGAGAAATCACGGGAATTCAACACCATGAACCTTAGAGGAAAGCACCAGTTTCAGTCAGTAGATAAAGGACCCTTTTGTGGTCCTAGATCTCTGACAGGCTGGTGAAGACTGTGGAGCCCTTCTCAGGATAATATTTGTAAATTCATATGACGTAATACATAGTATTGTAAAGGTAACCAGTTATATTGAAAGCTTATTGTGTGTGTGTGTGTGTGTGTGTGTGTGTGTGTTGGGGGTGTAATGGATGACACATTAAGAATACCTACCCTAAAGGTATTTGTAGAGCTTATATCAGATTGCATGCCGCCATCAGGGGGTGGGGGGAGGAAGTAGGAGAAAATTTGGAAATCAAAAGCAAAGGGTGCCTACACTAGACCATGGAACCCTCATCTCTAGGGAAGGGGAAAAGGGGAGAAATTTACATGATACATTTTTTGTATATTTAGAAGAAATAGTAAGTTTTACATGAGGGATATGCAGTTTCATATGCAATCATCTTTTTTTTTAATTGTACTGTTATGCTTGTACAAATGCTTGCTTTATTCCATAAATTAAACATTAAAAGAAAAAGGGAAAAAAATGGGGGGGGGCACCAAATCCTATCTTATTGTCCCCTTTCTGTTATGTATTATATTAAACACATGTAGATATATATAAATGCCAACAATATATATATATATTATATTAAAAATTAAAAATCACTTAGCTTGTTACTTAGCTTTGGTTGTCAGGCCAGGCTGGTCCAGGGCAGGTGGGGAAAATGGAAGAGACAGGGGCTTCAAGGGATCACAGAACATAGAGTTGGAAGGAAGGTTGTGCCAAGAGCAGCACAAACTAAAGCAACTCAGTGGACCCCGTTTCTAAATTTTTAGTGTATTTAAACCTCAGAAATTAGCAGATGCTACAAATCATAGCTTGATTTATGATTTTATTGACTGTTTAGTCTCAAGGTCATGAGAAAAAAGTTAATAATGCAAATTAGACTGAAAAGTGTGCCTTGCATACATTTTTTTTCTTTTATAAGAGCCAGTTTTTAGACATTTAACAGCACATCCCTGGCCAGAAGGGACCTTATAAAGGTCATTTAGCCCAGCACTTTCATTTTCTAAATGGAAAAAGGGAGGCCTGGAGAGGTATAAGTGTTATACCCAGGAATGAACCCTGGGTCTTCTGACTCCCAACTCCAATTCGTGCTTTTATTAAAGTGCTTGGTTGGCTCCTTGGTCACATACAAGTCAGGAATAGAGCTAGGATTAAAATTTCTCAAATTGCTAATTCATAACCCTGTGAAAAAATAGCTGGGAATCAGCTATTCATATTTTAAGAAATATCCAGAAAATACCTAGCTACCTATCATGACCCAGTACTATTATTAAATCTGAGAATTTTTTGTCTCTGAATTATGCCTAAACTAGCCAAGATCAACACAAAGAATTGCTCATCCAGATAAGAGTGGCACTTGTATAATTTTCAGAGATGATAGAGAGACTGTATAGGCTTGTTAATCGTAAAATTTTCCCCCAAAGCCTATGATGGGCATATCTGGGAACCATTTCAAACCATCTTTGTGGTAATATGACAGAATCCGTGGAAAGATGAGCATGTTCTCCACCCATTCTTGGTATCAGTAAATCAGTATCAAAAAATTTATCCTTGGATATAACCTGAACACTGTGAGAGCATCAGTTGTTGCTATTTTAATTCAACTAATTCTTTTTAACTTTTTACTTTCAGTTTTATTGATGTGTTTTGTTTTTTGCCTTATAAATCTGTACAGATTACTATGACTTCATGAGAGGTCCCTCATAACAAAGTAAATCAGTTAAATAAAGCCAATAATAAAGCGACTTCGTCTGAAAGTGCACATTACATTTCCCATCTATGAAACCCTCCCCTACCTCTTCTTACAAATTAACAGAGAGCATCAGTTTTAGAAAGTTTAATAGTCTTTACACAGTAAATATCTTTACTAATAGGAGCATCTTTGAATGAATCTTCTGCAACATAAGTGGTTTTGCCACCACTTCAATATTGCTTTCCTTTTTAAAAAATGAAGCCTAGCTCTTTTCAAGGCCAAGAAACTTCTTAGTACAGCAATTTCCTGAGACATAAAGGAAGAAAATTCTCCCTTTTATGTTCTCCCCTCAAATTGGAGTTATTTCTTGATTAGATGGATGGGAGAATTTCCATCTATCACTTGCAGCCATATTCCCTTCCTCTAGCCACCATGAGGCTAAAGCCTACGCTATACAGGAAAAGGATTCATTACTTCTCTGCCCTATCTCTACCTGCCCTGAGAAATAACATTTTTATATTGCACACGAGGCTATAATACATTTTACATACATTATCTCACTTGATTCTCAAACAATCCTATAATATGTTAAGCCTTTGAGAATTATTTGTTGTCCCTGTTTGACTGATGGGGAAAATAAGACTCAAAAAGATCAGGTGACTTGCCTGAGACTGACCAACTAAATAGTGGCAGAGCTAGAATTCAAGCTGGGATGGCCAACACACTCACCCCTCACTACCCACTATGGATTTGTGCTGGATTAGAACCAGCATACTCCATTTCTGACTATATTCTCCCTCTCCTGGTGGATCATGGGAAGAGAGAGAAGGGAAGAAAAAATCAACATTGGTGCTTGTCAAAGAAAAAAATATTAATAATGTATTCACTGTTTTAGACATGTTGGCCATAAATAATTTTTATTCATTTAACATTCTAAATCCAAGAATTTCTAGCTAGAGAAACAGCCAAACTGATACAGTCCATTCCATACCTTCAGTCATCTCTCTATCACAAAACAGTTTAAGGTGACATTCATAGGAATCTTGAACAAGGGAAAATAAAGGGTTAAGGTAACAAGCATTTATCCAGTACCCACTGTGGGCCAGGAACTGTGCCAAATGCCTTACAAATATGAACTTGTTTGTTCCTCACAACAACCCTCGGAGGTAGGAGCTTTTATTATCCCCATTTTACAATTAAGGAAACTGAGGCAGGCAATGATTAAGTCACCTGCCCCTGATTCACATAGCTGGTAAATTTCTGAGGCTGGATTTGACCTCAGGTCTCCAGGCTAGTACTTTATCCATTACCTAGCTGCTAATGAAAACTATCCTATATTCATTTTGCTTATATTATGCATATACTTATAGCACACGTAGCTTTCTCAGAATCATGACTCAAATACAGGTCATTGTTGACTCCAAGTCCAGTACTCGTGGAACAAGAATTCAAGGAATCTCAGAAATAAATAATCTTGTAATTCCCTAATACTGTAGCACTTTGCTTTCAAAAGGCTAAAAGGTGGGTTAAACCACAGCAAATGGGACAACTGAGATTATAGCTTACATTTACTTCCTGAGTTTTCTTCATAGGGCTGTCTTCCTTTAGGAAAGCAAACTGGTTTTTCATTGCTGCCACTATATTTATTGAACAAATAGTTATTTAGCTTTCCAGTATACCAGCTTCTCTGGAGTTATCTAATTTCCCTCACCTAAGCATCCTGAGTAGGCACAACAGTAGTGTTGAATTTAAGTGACTAATCAAGTCATTTGCCTTGCTGGGTGTCTGTATGCAGTCAAAGCTTAGTTCTCAAGTGGACTGTTACCTAGACCAGAAATTGTGTGCAGTTTGTGCATTGTGGGTTTGGGTTTGGTTTTTTTTCTTCTTCCTCCTTGAAAAATGTGTTTTTGTTTGGATCCTGGCAAAACCACTTGGCCTGAAATCTGAAATGTTGCCATAGCACAGTCTTCAGGCCTTGACCTACTTGAGGTTAATGGCTAATGGGAGGCTCAATGAGAGGACTCCTCTCTGGAGGAGAAAACAATGCAGGGTCTGAGACAACGTAGTATTGCTAGAAACTGTCTGATGTTGGCAAGAAGGCAGTAAAGGGAAGAATAATGAGGCTGTGAACAAGAGAGAAAGCTACAAAGAGGAAAGCATAATTTTTAAGCATTTGATCCTTACCATGGAGGTGGTGTGGCTGCTGCTGCTAGTTGGACATAGGACTGCCTTTGATTCCTTGACTACAAAAAGATAATATACAGATTTCTGGTACTCTCACAGGACATGTTATTGGCAAATCTGTTTTACCAAGGATCTGTCTCTCCAGCATAAATTGTTTGACTGCTTGAGTGAATCATAAAGAATTTTTTTAAAGGATTTTTTAAAAAACTAAAAAATATTCTCCTTTTACATGTGAGTTATATCAAAGGAATGTCTCCATTTACATCTTTGAATGGTAACTCCTTAACTTAAAATCTCAGAGTAAAGCTACATTTGGAAATTATGAAATTCCTATTAAAATGAGCTACCTCCCAAAAGGTGGTTGAATTTGATTGTAAGAACAAATAACTAAGACCCTAAATTGAAAAATTTTGCTGAGAAAAAACCTTTCCACTTCCCGTTCTATATCAATAGCTAAGTTCTATGAATGATGTGCATGTATATTTGTAATATATAATATATGCATATGATATATAATAATACATAAAGATGCATATTTATATATGTGTTACATATACATATATATATATATATATATATATAATACATATTATTGATGGGGAAGTACTAATATCTGGGAATATGAGAGGTTTCATAAAGGACGGGGAACCTGAACTGAGCTTTAAAAAACCTAGAGCAGGGACCTCAAGGCCATACTGTGAAGTTCGGATTCAGTCAAAGGGCCACACTTGAAGACCTAGAGGGCCACATGGAGCTTCCCCACCCTGACCCAGAGATTCTAAGCTGTAAACAGGGAAAGCACTCCAGTCAAGGGAGAACAGCCAGTGCCAGGAATAGGATTGGACATGTAAGCAGGAGACCTGAGTCTTGTGGGTTCTTAGCACTGCCACTAATTCCTAGATTCTTGGCCAATTCTCTGGGCCTCTCTAGCTTTCAGTTCCATTATCCATTAAATGGGGCCATTGGACCAGGTGATCTCTAACTTTTTTTTTTTTTTGAAGCAATTGGAGCTAAGTAATTTGCCCAGAGTTGTTCAACTAGTAAGTGTCTGAGACCAGATTTGAAGTCAGGTCCTCTTGACTCCAGGGCTGGTGTCTCAACCACTAATAATAATGGTGGCCCACAAAGTCATTAGTTTAAATGATAGCGCATTGGCGTTCAAAGTGAGAGGCTAAGTTGACCAGCCTCCTGCCTAAGTAAAACTCTAAAATCTCAACTGTTAAAAAGAAAGGGATTTTGCAAGATGGTATTTCTCTATTCCTCTAAATTTCTAGATCACTTTTCATAGCCCAGACCCTTCTTAATTTACAGACATCTTACATATTATTTCTCTCCATGCAATCAATAATTCATCCATACTGGTATACTTGCTGTTCTTCACATCTCCTATCTCCTTGCCTTTGCCTTGGCTGCCTCCCATCCCTGGAATTCATCCCCACCTTGGCTCTACTTCTCAAAATCGTTGGTTTCTTTTAAGACCTAAGTTTTAAGTGCCAGCTCGTATATCATCACCATCACTAGCATTTATAAAGCATTTTAAGGTTTGCAAAACATTCTACAAATATCATCTCATTAAATCCTCACAATAGCCTGGGCAGTAAGTACTGTTATTATCCCCACTTTACAATTAAGGAAACTGAGGCAGACAGAGGCTAAGTGATTTGTCACACAGTTAGTAAATAACTGAGACAGGATTTGAATTTAGATCTTCCTAACTCCATGTACAATGCTACATCTACTGCCTGAATGGTCAACTGCGAGGGAAAAAAAAAACCTTGTATTCATTCATTTTGCTTGAATTCTGCATATACTTAAATATGCCCATTTTTGTCTTCCCCGTTAGACAGCAAATTCTTGGAAAGAAGGTACTGTTTCTTTTTTATAAGAAGTTCTAAGCACAGTTCCTGTCATGCAGTAGGTGTTTAATAAATGCTTGTCATTTGATTGAGCAATAAGCTAACTTAGTCGTTGGTGTACATTAGATAGCCTTTGTTACTTCCCCATCTTGTCCTCAGCAACTTCCAATATAATTAGCAACAGGAGTGATCTAGGTATTTCCAACTGTGTGTATATACAAATCTTGAGAAATTATTATCCTATTAAAAATAGTTTTGGTTTACCCAGTGGAACATTAGGTGGTAGATTCTAGGATGATTTTTCTCAGTAGCCATTATATTCCATGAATGTTCCAAAATATATTGCTAGTTTAGTGCTGTGTACTGAGAAAAAGAAAAATAGAGTTACTAAAAAAAGGATTTGCAGAACAAAGATGTTTGAGTTTTCATTGGTCACAAGTACTTTGTGTGGGCATTTGTAGTTACAAGCTTTTATTAGCCTTCTTCTATATTTAGATGATAACCAAAAGCTACAGTCTCCTCAAACTTGCATCAAAATTAAACTTCAGTTAAGAAAACAAAAAAGGAACTTATATTCTGGGTCAGAATCTTTCAGCTGAAGTCAAAAGGCATCCAGCTCTCTCTATAATATTAATAATACTTATCTAACAGAAATGTAGTGCTTTAACATTTGCAAAGTAATTTACAAAGATTGTCTCATTTAATTGTCACAGTAAAAGTTGTGAGAAATTGTGGGAGAGTAGATAGAGGACTAGCCTTAGAATTAGGAATCATCAGCAAACGTTTCTTAAGCTGTGGATTAGTACTAAGCACTATGCTAGGTGTGAGAAATACAGATACACTCAAGACAATCTCTAGTCTCAAGGAACATGTGTTCTGAGGTTGGGGACTGGGGAGGGAGAGATACAACATAGATAAATAAATATAATCTATTTAGGAACTAAATATATACTAATTTTGAAGGAGATATTCACTGCTTAGGGTGTCTTGGAAGGCCTCCCGAAGTAGTCTTTGAACTGGACTTTGGAAGGCATAACTGAAGAGGAAGAGAGCATTCCTGGCATGGGGTGGAAAAGCATGTACAGTGGACAACATAGGCACCAGTTTGACAAAAGCATTGAGTGTATTAGGAAGAATGATGCGTAATCATTATAGCCTAGAAAGATAGGCTAGAGCAGATTGCAAAGGGATTTAAATGCTGAATAGAAGATTTTGCATTTTATCCTAAAGACAATGGTGAGTCATTGAAACTTCCTAAGTAGTCAAGCAATGTGTTCAGCCCTGTACTTTAAAAGTGGCATTTTGCTGGCTCTGTGTAGGATAGATTGAAAAGGAAAGAGGTTAGAGGCAAGGAGACCAATTAGAAGACTTGTGATAATTCAGGTAAGAGAAGATAAGGCCTTTGGTAGAGATGGTACTAGTGGAGAAAGGGACACATGAAAGAGAGGTCGTGGAGATAGAGTCAGTGAAACCAGTCAAGTGAAAAGGAAGAGAGAAGAGGGAGTCACTGTCAAGAATCTCAGGTTATGACCTTGGCTGACTGGAAGAATGTGGGTGTCCTTGATAGAAATGGAAACATTAGGAGGTTGAAGGGAGAAGATAAGAATACCTTCTGTTGTGGATACAGGGTATATAGAGCTTGAGATGCCTGTGAGATGTGCTGGGGCAGGTGAGGGACTATAGCTCCAGAGTGAGATGTGCTGGATCTGAGACAGATCTGAGATCACTGAGAAAGATTGTAGAGAAGGAAGACAAGATCAGTCAGTAAGCATTTATTGAATACCTGTCATGTGTCAGGTGCTAGTCATACTAAAAAAGGTAAAAGACAGGAAGTAAACAAGAGAAGGAAGACACTAGAATTAGAGAGGGTTGGGAAAGGCTTCCTATAGAAGGTGGTATTTTTGCTGAGCTTGAAAGGAGCCAGGAGAGAGACAGAAGAAAGGAGAGTATTCCAGGCATGGGAGACAGTCAGTGAAAATAACCTGCATTTGAGAGATATGTCTTGTCACTGGATCAAAGAGTACATATTGAGGAGTAAGATGTAAGAATACTGAAAAGGCGGGGCAAGTAGATGGTGTAGTGGAGAGAGCACTGGATCTGCAGTCAGGAAGAGTTCAAATCTAGCTTCAGATATTTATTAGCTGTGTGATCCTGGGCAAGTCACTTAACCCTGTTTGCCTCAGTGCTTCATCTGTAAAATGACCTGGAGAAGGAAATATCAAATCACTCCAATCTTTGCTTAGAAAACCCCAAGTGGGGTCACAAAGGGGTGGATGTGACTGAAAAGCAAAACAAAATGATCAGAGGACAGAACGGTTAGGCTAGGAAGGCGTTTGAATGCCAAACAGGATTTTAAACTTAATCCTGTAGGTTTGGGGTTGGGATCCACTGGAATTTATTGAGTAGGGAAGTGATATAGTCAAATCTATGTTTTAGTAAAATCATTAGGAGAGTGCCCAAGGTAGAGGGGGGAGAAAGAAAAACCTGGGTTCAAGTCTAGACTTTAATATATAGTAGATGTAAGGCCATAAGCAAATCAATTAGCATCACCCCAAATAGCAATCTAATCTACAGAAAAGTTTTTATTTTGCATCTGTTGAAGGAGTTTCTACATCTGAAAACTTACCATACTGAAATTGTAGGGTGCAACCTCCCAAAAGTAATAATACAACAGCCCACATTTATATACTGTTTTGTTATAGCTCAAATGATGAAAAAAATTCTATGATATGATTAATCAGATTTATCTAGGTGTATGTATAATTCTTGTTGGTCTAAACAGGGACAAAAGTAGACATTCGTCCGTGTTTCAACACGGTTTCTTGTGAGTTAGGGATATATTATGGAAGGGAAACAGTTATTAAGAAATGCAAATCTTTGGATGTTCTTTAACTGTAAATGTCTGGATGTCCTCTTGCTTCTTAAAGGGTAAAACATCAAGTGGAATACCTGGGATTGAAAGAAAATATTCGAGTCAGAAGAGCTGGTTATGCCTATCGACGAGTCTTCCAGAAGTTCTTACAGAGGTAATGAACAAATGATATCCCTGTCTGTTCTTTAACGGTTTTGCTGTAGGATGCTAAAGTTTTGCTAAAATAAGGACACTAACTGTATCCAGTAGGTTGTGAATCCATTAGAGCATCATCAATGTGGAGTTCATTGTAATTGTTACCCTAGCTATGCTGGTCTGTCTTTGTACCATGAATGGAAAAAGGGTCTATTTACTCTTCAAGTTAACAGTATAAACAAGGTTTCAAAGGAATTGTTAGCCTGCTTGAAGAAGTTTTTCAGTAATCAGTAAGCATTTATAAAGTGCTTACTATGTGCCAGGGACTATATAAAGAAAAGCAAAAAAGAGTCCCTGCCTTCATGGAGCTTACATTCTGATGGGAAGACAATATGCAAACAGCTCAATACAAGCTATATACAAGTTAAGTGGGAAATAATGAACAGAGGGAAGGTGCAAGAATCAAGAGAGACTGGGAAAGGTTCCCTATAGAAGGTGAAATTTTAGCTGGTGCTTGAAGGAATCCAGGGAAGTCACTAAAGAGTTCATATGTAAGGTAGTCAATGCCCTAATTCCAAATTGTTATCTCTGCATTATTTCAGATTTGACAGAGATTCTGCTTTCTTGGGTTGTATATAAGAATAATAAAACTACGATTCTTTCTTTATAACCATTCTATAGTTCAGAGTTTAATTCAGTATGACCTCTGCCCTAAGTGAATCTAATGTGAGGTTTCACCATACTTTGAGTATCTACTTATTCTCTTCTCTTATGGTACCTTATAATATAGCCCATGGTCTGACCCTAGAACAAGTATATTCTCCTGGATAGAGTTCCAGATAATCAGTTCTAGTGACCTGGAAACAAGATGTAAAAATAGGATGTAACAGGGAAATAGAAGTCTCTGGAAAGGCTCAGTGCCAGCCTTTGAAACCCAATACTTCCTAGAAGACCATTTTTCCTATCGGGCTAGTGTTTTGTTTTCAGTATCATGTTTAAGACAGTCTGGAAAGAAGACCAAGACTAGCTAGCATAATATGTCAGTTGAGGTGGGAAAAAAAAAAAGCAGAGAGGATGGAGATTGCATCTTTTAATCTTTGAGTGAAAGCAGAGTAACCACACAGTGGTCCCTTACTATAAATGGCCACTTGGGAAACTGATGGCTGAAGACATGCCAAGTATACATAATATGGGAGCCATTTACCGTTTACCATTAGCCATTTATAAATGTCTGGATTTTACATAGTGATGGTTGCTTAATTGAGCAGGAAATTCAAGTAGCCCTTCTAGAATATGAGATAGACATTATTTCTTGTCTAGGCCCAGTGTGGTGATCTACACACAGTAGGTGCTTAAAATTTTTGTTGTTGTTATTGGAGTCTAGTGTAGGATCTGTCTGTCCACTGACTCACAACGTAACCTTGGTTAAGTAACTCAGCTTCAACGGGCCACAAAGAGTGATCTGTTCCCTTCCAGTTCTGGATCTATGGTGCTAGAGCTCTGAGATCCTTTAGGTCTAATTACCTATGAGTCTTTAACATCCTCATGGAAAATGGACCAACTCCTCATCCTCAGTAAAGTGCTTAGTCTCCTAACATGCCATTGGTTTTGTGCAAATGTGAAACAGTCAGCATGAACTGAAAAAATTTTTCTGGAGTATATGAGGTAACTCAAAATATTCTTGAAGGCTGAGTAGTTTTGTTTTGTTTTTTTTCCTTTTTGGAGGAGGGAAGGCAGGGCAAGTTAAGTGACTTGTTCAAGGTCATACGGCTAGTAAGTGTTTAGTGTCTGAGGCCAGATTTGAACTCAGGTCCTCCTGACTCCAGGGCCAGTGCTCTATTCACTGTGCCACCTAGCTGCCCCAGCTGAGATGTTTTTAACCAGTAAAGTCTTATCTTTTCACCAGAACAGTTTCCATAAAGTTTTAAAAAAAAAACAAAGAAGGCCTCTGATGATGAAAACTTTTATTGTGAGAATAAACAAATAAAAATTTTGGAGTGGTCACTTCGAAAAAATTATCAATTTCCATGAAATGGGTAGATCTTCTTTGAATTGGATTTAAGTAGATGTGTAAAAGAACAATTTTATGTAACCAACCTATCCATCATAAGGACCATGAAAGAACTGTAGAAATGGTCAGTTAATTTCCAAAAGCCCTCTGGTCTACAGTGTATTACCTAAAGTAACCCAACAGCCTTACTCTAATTGAGCATCTCATGAAAAAATGTCATCATTGGGCTGTTTATTAGAGATGATAGCAGCTTATATTAGGAGCATACTGTGTTGATGTTAAAACAGTACGTAAGGTAGATTTCTTTTTTTTTTATTACTCATAGTGGTACTCTGACCTCATTTGTGA
This sequence comes from Pseudocheirus occidentalis, assembly GCA_028646575.1. Taxonomy (NCBI): domain Eukaryota; kingdom Metazoa; phylum Chordata; class Mammalia; order Diprotodontia; family Pseudocheiridae; genus Pseudocheirus; species Pseudocheirus occidentalis. The sequence continues at coordinate 128,197,939 of CM053598.1, forward strand.
TTTTACATGATTTCATTGTGAGAAGAACTCATTGCTCTTTTTTATTCTAATTTACTTAGAGAGTGTCTAGTATCTACTCAAAGTAAAGACTTAGGACAAAAAAGGTATTTAGATATGAAAATTTAGTGCTTATTTTGTTCTGCATCAGTTCATATGCATCTTCCTACATTTGAATTTCTCACACTTGTCCTATCAGATAGGACAGTTCATGATAATTCACAATAATACTCCATTCACAATAATATTCCATTCAATCACATTCACATACCACAAATCTTTTTCAATCATTCCCCAGTTGATGGGCACCAACTATGTTTCTAGCTTTTTGCTGCCACTAAGAAACATTGCTACTTCCTCACATAGCATATTACATACCAGAATGGAAGAGTTCAAATGTGAGCAGTGGTTCTAATATCTTCATTGGTCATTACAATTGGGCAGCATTTGCCTTAATTTCAGTGTTTCTTTACATAGAATTAGGGTATCCTTGATGAAAACATGAAAGGAGAACAGATAGGCTTTTGCTGATGACTTTCTACAGCAAACAATATTTCCACAGTCTTACAACTAACCAAGAAATGTAAAGAATATAAATCCCACCGTGTCAATATATTATTTGTTGTTGTTTTTTTCAAAGCATTTGAGTTGGTAGAACAAAATTTAACCTTAAAGCTATTTCATTAATGAGATGTCTCCCATGCATACATAAATCAACATTATGATCCTGTGATAAATGTAACCATGGAAATAATTTTGTTCAATGATTTACTAAAAATCAGTACCATGGTAAAAATAAGTAGACATGTACATGCATGAAATTAAGGTGTCCAGCAGTATAATGAATGGATATTCTTCCCAGAATTCAAAATAGAAGATGGGTTCCTTCTTGATGGCAGAGTTCTCCAAAGGTTTCTGGGATTCGTTATGTCAATATACTAAATGTAGTAAGAAATCTACAGGGAGTAGACACATATTTTTAAAGAATATGACCCATTCTCCAAGACATGGTCAAAAGATATAGACAGTTCTCAAAAAGAGAAACACAAGCAATCAATAATTGCTTGGAAAAAGTGTTAATAATTGGGGGGGGGGGAAATAGAGAGATCCATAATAAGGCAATTCTGAGGTGTTCAAAAGTTTGCCCAAGAAGGTCCATCTGACATTCTCAAGGCCTTCCTTGTTTAATGTAAATTAAATGTAAATTAATGTAAATTCCTTGTAATAATGTAAAGGGATTCGTGGAACACTCTGGATGTCCACTTGTGACCGCTCACTCTTGCCCCTTGCCAGCTCATTTTCTCTTCTTTTCGTACATTCCTTTAATGACATCCTTTACTCTTGTACTTGGTGTTCTTCGTTGGTAATATGCTATAGCTTATTTATACCAGAAGTGGTAAAAAGTGATGAAATTTAATGTTTAAGGGGGTGGGGGGGTCGGAGATCATCATGCCAATTCATTTCTGCTGCAGCCATGAATTGATCTGGCCATTTTGGAAAACTATGTCAAATAGAATAAAATTTATCAAAATGCAACAGAAGTTAGAAAAATCCCCAAATCTTTTAAACCTGCAGTCCCATTTCATAGTCTATGTGGATTCATTTGTAAGAAGGATTCAGAAAAAAGGATTTATTTGTAGGAAAATATTCTTAGCAGCATGATCTTGTAATAGCAAAGAAATACTGGAAGCACATTATTTATCTAATGATTGGGAAATGGCTAAATAAATATTGACATATGAAGGAAATATAATGTACCACAGGAAAATATGCTGTACCATAAGGAATATTAAATATGAAGAATGAGGGTCTGCATGGTATAATAAGTTAGGACACTGAATTTGGAGTCAGGAGGACCTGATTTCAAATCCAGCCTTAGATTCTTATTAGTTGTGTGATTCTGCACAAGTCACTTAACCTCTCTGTGTCTGTTTCCTCATCTGGAAAATGAAGGCGTTGGACTTGGTGGCCTCTAAGGTGGCTTCCTGTTCTAAGTCTATGGTCCTATGAATTCAGAGTCAGGAGAGAACATTTACATAATGTAATACAGACTAAGGATGGTACTCTGAAGAATAATATCCACGTTGATTTCAAAGATGAAAACAGCAAGCAGAAACAAATGCAATGGTAAAACACAGATAATAAAAGTGAGAGGAAGCTGGGTGGTGCCGTGGTTAGAGCACTGACCCTTGAATCAGGAACACATGTTCAAAGCCTGCCTCAAACATTTAACTTAGTTGGGTCACCCTCAGTAAGTCACTTGACTTCTGCATCAGTTTCCATATCTATACAATGAGATAACAAAGATGCCAACCTCCTTGAGTTGCAATAAAAATAAAGAGAGCATTTAGTCCTTTGCAAATCTTAAACCACTATATAAATTGTTCTTGTTGTTGTTGTTGTTCAGTCATGTACAGCTCTGTGTGACCCCATTGTGGTTTTTTGGGCAAAGCTACTAGAGTAGATTGCTATTTCTTTCTCCAAACATAAATATTAGCTAATAAATAATAATAATATCTAACATTTATATAGCACTTGACACAAAAACTAGCTATGTGACCATGGGCAAGTCACTTAACCCCAATTGTCCTCCAAAAAGCAAAATAAAATAAAATTATTATCTCATTTGATCTCAAACTTTGGGAAGTAGGGCTATTATTATGCCCATTTTACAGATGAAGAAACTAAGGCAAGCAGATGAAGTGATAAACCCAGGGTCACACTGCTAGTAAGTGCCTAAGGCCAAATTTGAACTCAGGTCTTCCTAATTCCAAGCCTGGTGTTTTAATTATTGCACCATCTAGGTGTCCCTAATATTAGCTAATATGTGTATTATGCTTATCATGTGCTCAGGATGAAAGTTGATGCATATGGTTTTTGTTTCACTTACTAAGTGATAAATAATGAAAGGATACTGCTATGTGTACAAGCATTCACAACTACTTTTTAATGTGCTTTTGTTTAATTGCTTATGGGCGCTGGGGTTTTTTACTTTCCTTTTGTTGATGGTGTTTGTTTTGCTTGAAAGATCCCTCAAAAGGGATCAGCTTAGCTATCTAAAAGGACAAAACAAAGTTGGCGGAAAACATCTGGAAATAGATGATTGAGGTTCTGATTCTGGCTCTCTTGCACATTGTCTGTTTGACTTGAGCAAGGGACCTGTCCTCTTTGATCTTCAATTTCCTCAAATATAAAATGGGACAGTTGGACTAAGCAACCTTTAAGAAACCTTCTAGCTCCAATCTGTAATCTATATCTTGCTCAAGTAACAGCCTGTGTTTGAATGGACAGCCCCTTGGGTTTCTATTGAGATGGATGGATGGGACTGGGACAAATGGGGGGGGGGGAAGAGGGGAAAAGAGAGAGAGAGAGAGAGAGAGAGAAGGAAAGAGGGAGAGGGAAAGGGAGAGAGAGACAGAGAGAAGGAAGGAGGGGGGAGAGGGGAGAGAGAGATCTTGGGAAAATGCTGTTAACATCTTTGCAAAAAAATAGCATAAGCTCAAAATTGAATGAGAAGTAGAGATATTTGTAAAGTACTTAGCATAGTGCCTGAAACATAAGCAGTCGCATAATAAATGGTTATCCTAGAGCAGCTAGGTGGCTGCAGTGAATAGAACACAGGCCCTGGAGTCAGACACTTAACACTTACTAGCTGTGTGATCTTGGGCAAGTCACTTAACCTTGATACCTTGATTGCCCTGCGTTTCTCCTCAAAAAAAAAAAAAAGACCAAAAAAATCAACCAAACAAAATAAATGGTTATCACTTTCCCTTATCAGATGCCATTTTTGCAATTGCATGGTACTTTAAAATTATCCCAAGCTGCTTATAGTTACAAAAATCCTACTAATGCATAGCAGTATGCTGTTTGGCTTTGAATCATGACTTTCCACCCTCTCACAAGGACTGAAATTGCACATAACCCAAAGGGCAATGGAAATAAAGTGGGTGTAAACAAACTTTGTATAACTTGCACTAATGGGGCAAAAATGACATCATGAATATATATGATTGGAAAAGATGTGAAGCAGTAATGTTTCTCAACTGAAAACTAACAGGTGGGGTGCTTTAATGTTACCTTGGTACCCCTAAAATACAAAAACAGAGAAAAAATTTGTAGATTTTTAAACAAGATTCATAGGAAAGCAAAGTGGAAGACGTAAAATATGCAGAAGTAGGATGGCTGGGTGGTACAGAATAGAGCACCACCCCTGGAGTCAGGAGGACCTGAGTTCAAATCCAACCTCAGACAATTTAACACTTACTAGCCATGTGACCTTGGGCAAGTCACTAAACCCCAATTGCCCTGCCTCCCCCCCCCCAAAAAAAAAGCAAAAATATGCCGAAGTGAGTTGAGAACCATAAGCATCAAAGTCTCATTACCAAAACCTCTATTGATTTGGGCAGGATTCAGGATCCTCTGGGCCTGAGGAGGACTGAAATTTACTTTTGTGTCTTACAAAATGTTACTAAGTAATTTAATAGTTTAGACCAGAATATGTACAGGGAAATGTTTGGTCTACTTAAGAAAACAAATTTTTGGTGTATTTTTAAAACACTGAGGCAACAACTATGCATAACCACAAATTCACTTGCCAATTGAAAATGATGCCTTATTAAGTAGTACCTCGTAATGCTTCCTCTTGAGAAATCCATTTGTCAGAGAAGTGTCGAAGTAAGGTTGGGTAGAAAGTTAATGCCAGACTATGGAGAAGCCTAAATACTAAGTATAGGAATTAAGACTTAGTGTATTGGCCAATAGGGAGTTGCTGCAGATTTTTGGACAGGGGAATATTATAAAGCATTGTTTTAGGAAGATTGATCTGGGGTACTCAAGTGAAGGTATTCTGTAAGTAGTTGGACAGAATGAAGTAGAATACAGGTAATGAGAGAGAGATTAGAATTAAAAATAATTTGGAAATCATCTTCATTCACATGAAAGCCTGTGGCAGTGGCTGGGAGAGGGGGAGTAGGGGAAGAAGGAGATTTAGTAAGTGAGCATAGGGCAAGAAAAGTAGAGGACCAAAATGACACTTTTACAGATACCCACAGCTAGAAGAAAAGGAAGAGGGAGGGGCAAAAAAGAGAGAGCAAGATTTTTAGATTTGCCCCCCCCCCCAAAAAAAATTCCTTGGTGGTACTTTAAGAATGTCATTGTTGGGAGGGGAGATAAAAACTAGATTTCAGAGGCTCAAGAAAGAAATAGATAGAAAGGAGATGTGTAGCTTTAAAACCGATAGTTATTTCAACAAAGTGCTTGCTATACATGCTCTAGGTAAGCATTTTCCAAACCATTCTGATGGACTTCCAAGTCTCTCAGCTGTTCTTGCAATAGCAGTCACCATTGGGCCCTGGAACATTTGGTGTAAGAATTCTCCCCTCCTTCTCTTGGGAAAGCCCATAAAAGTCTGAATTATTTCTCCGCGTTTTCTCCTCATTTGCCTCAGATATGCCATTCTGACCAAAGCAACTTGGCCATCATGGAAAGGAGATGAGAAACAAGGTGTCCTCCACCTACTGCAGTCAGTCAACATGGATGCTGATCAGTTTCAACTTGGAAGAAATAAAGTCTTCATCAAAGCCCCTGAATCTGTAAGTATGTATTGTTGATCATGACATGGCTGATGGAGAAGGATCTCTTAGTCATCCAGGGAAGAAGACTTGTGGAAACCAATTGACAACTAAATCATAGAGGGTGGTACTTACCCGTGATTGGCACATACCCGTGATTCATCCCAGAAGGTTGAGTAAAGCATAGGATGCTTAGATAATAATATATGCACATAGCTTAGAGAATTTAAGGTACACAGAACTATCTCAACATGTCAATGTAGAAGGAGGGAAGAATCCTTAGAAAAAAGGAAGGTTGTTAATAAATAGTACTGTTATACTTTGGAAGCACACAAAATGAACAGATTTAGTGCACCTGTGAATGGTTTGTTAAAAAGTTATAGGGGGGGGCTCACTTTGCTATTAAATCATTGTGAGTCAGAGGTCAGTTCAAATGCTGTCTCCTACATGAAACCTTTGCTGATGCCATTTCCTCCTGCCTGCTAATGTCCATTCCTCATGATTCCCACTGAATGTACTTTGATTTTATTTTGTGTATGTGTTTTTTTAACTTATATGTAAAAATGTTTCTCTTCTCCTGATAGAATATAAGCTCTTTGAGGGCAAAAACAGTTTGACTTTTTCTTTTGCATCCCCAGGGCCTAGCATAGTGCCTGACATCACATAGTAGGCACTTAATAAATCCTTGCCTTTTGATTTAGGGGGAACAAAAAACACAGGGGTAGAAGCATTTATGCTAAAATCAGTAGAAATACTGATCATGCAAATAACCCAGCCAAGCATAAATGTCTTATAATTCTCACATTTGTCAGACCTCAATGTACCAATTTAGAGAATTCTGTCTTTTCTGGTGAGGAAGTTAGTTCTATGTTAGAGACAGACATATAAAATTACTCACTATGGGGGAAAGTCCAACATGGTCATGAGATTATCAAGGGCAACTTTGAAATGAATAAATAATTTCTAAGTTGGAAGATTTGTAAGTGACAAAATTCAAACTGTTTGCCCCTAGGGTCCCCTAATGCACCCACACAAGCTGCAAGGTACCTTTGTAAAGGAACCAACAGATTTTGTGAAATTTGTTACCAGACCAGAATGTGGAAGTCATAAGCACCAGTATTCATAGGGTGCATCAAAACAGAATGGTGAGACAGAACTCAATAGCTTGTTGCAAGTGTGGGTGAGCACCAGACAAACTGATATCAAGTCAGTAAGCATTTATTAAACACTCACTAGGTAATAGTTCTAGGTACTGTCTTAGAGAAGGCTGCCCTAACTATTATACAGGAGGCTTTTGTAGGTAGGAAGAAGTACCCTCGATTTCTCCAAGTAAAGGATAAAGACTGGAGCAAAAACTTATTCCTAGCCCCAAAAGCAGATTAAGGAATAGTGTTTGCATCCTGGACTGGACCAAGAAGGCCTTGGATGATAGCATATAAAAATTGTGTAGAAATTAGGTCATTACATTTAGTCATGAAATTCTCACTAGGATATCAGAAGTTCTTTTCAGTGCTTTAAAGCTTAAGAAGAATATGAACTTGGGATGGGTTCAGTTATGCACAATAAAGGAAAAGACTTAGAAAATGGAGTCTGAGGGAGGGGGAAGAGACTAATTAGAGCAAACTGAAAGGGAACATAACCAGTTTTTAAGTCATAGCACAGAGAATGTTAAAAGTGGCAGGGTGGAGTGGCTAGGTGGTGCAGTGAATAGAGTACTGGCCTTGGAGTCAGGAGGACCTGAGTTCAAATGTGGCTTCAGACCTTTAACACTTACTAGCTATATGACCTTGGGCAAGTCACTTAACCCCAATTGCCCAGCCTTCCCCTCTGCAAAAAACAAAAACAAAAAAATTGGCATGGACCTTTTGTTGTACAGTTGTGTCCAACTCTTTGTCATACTGTCTAAGGTTTTCATGGCAAAGATACTGGGTGGTTTGCTGTTTCCTTCTCCAACTCATTTTATAGATGAGGAAACTGAGGCAAACAGGATAAAGTGACTTGCCCAGGGTCATACAGCTATGGTAAGTATCTGAGACCAGATTTGAACTCACAAAGATGAGTCCTCCAAACGTGTTTACCACCATCAAGGAGGAGGTTGAGGGAAGGCTCTAAAGAAAAGAGGGGCTTCCCTATGGATACTGAGTTCCCTCTGTATGTTCCTGCTTGCCAATAACATTGTGCTAAGCCCTAGAACGTCGCTCAGCCCCCTAAATGAGATCCATAATTGCTTTTAAAAGTTCAGTCTAACTGTTCATGCATGAAAAACCATGTGAATGAAGAATGCCTGTTGTCCAGACATATAATTCAATGGGCCATCCATAGAGCCCATTTATCATTATACAGTGCTGTTCATTGGTTTTGGGCAGGCAGAGCAGAGTAGGCTAGATTACCTTTGGGAAATTTTGCATTGCTTTTAATTACTCCAGTCTTCTTCCTGCAACAAAGATCCATTTTTTAAAAATCAGTATTCTTTCAGTAATGCTTCATGGTTATGAGTCATAGACTATGACAGTCTCTGAAGAATTAAAACTTTAGGTCACCCAATGGACTTTGGAGTATTGTATGATGGGGTGGAAGAGTACTAATACTACTGAAGAAAACCTGCACATGAGAAGTATTGTAAAAGATGCCAACCATGTAGTGAGAGTATGGGATGTTGGTGTTTTCTATCATTAAATGTTAAGACTTCTAGAGACAAGTAACAGGAAATTGGGTGTACTCCTGTTGAGGATCTACCAAAAAGTATCTATCAGTCTATCAACAGCATTTAAGTGTTAATTGTGTGCCAGACGCTGTGTTTAGTGCTGGGGATACAAAAAAAGGCAAAAACATGATACCCACCCTCAAAAAACTCACATTCTAATGGGAGAGTGACTATGAACATGCGAAACAAAAATAGCCAACATTTACATATCACTTACTATGCGCATATACTTAGCATATACTTTGCTAAGTGCTTGGCAATTATAATCTCATTTGGTCCTCGCAACACCCTGTTAAGTAGGTGTGGTTATTTTTCCCATTTTACAGATGAAGAAATTGAGGCAAACAGATGTGAAGTGACCTTCCCAGGGTCACACAGCTTGTAAGTGTCCAAGGATGGAGTTAAACTCTGGTCTTCTGATTCTAGGCCTAGTCCTCTATCCACTGCACCACCCAGCTATAGTAAAAAGGGAGAAAAATATAGACAAGAGTTATGTGGGATGAAAAGTTGTAATGGGTTGTAGCTGATACCATTGGAGGAAGTATCCACATTGATGAGATCCCAAATCCATCAAAGGATTAATACATGTAGCTTCCATTCAATAAGTCCCTCACTTCCCCATCTTAGAATATTCTCATTCAAGAGTCAGTTCATATGGAACCATGTACAGTTCCCTGAACTCTCCAGCTGTTAGTGTTCTCTTTCTCCTCAAATTGCTTGTGTCCATATTGATTTTGCCCAGTAATATAAGTTCCTTGTAGTCGGGAACGATTTTTCTTTGTATTCCTAGTATGGTATCCTACATATAGTAATTGTCTAATAAATGGTTATTGACTTCAACTGAATGCCTGCAGAGGCTGATTTCTATTATTATAAGGGAGCAAAAGAAATTCACAATCATCAATGTTTTCAGGAGAGGGAGAAAATGGTTATGAGGTGAGGGCTGCACCAAGTTGGATCTTTGCTTGGCAAGGCCTCATTTGTCTGCCTTTAAGTAGCAACAGTCTAGAAGAAAGCCATGGAAATCATATTAATATTTAATCATGTCTTTGTGCAATTGGTTTTGATACATCCAAGAATCTTTCATCAGGTTTTGCGATGCTTTCCTAAGGCTAAGGGGTCAGAGCATTTTAGTGGCTTTTTGTTCCAATTCAGAACATCTGTCTCTTGGCCTTCAAAATATGAAATTAAATGGCACACATCGATAAAATCCATTTATGAAAAGGATGTGGTAGCATTTTGCACTTTGGGTTATTTGCAGTGACTTCATTTCTATATTTAAAAGTAAAATGTTGCGTCACATATCATTAAGTAGCCCACACAACAGTTACTGGGTGTTTTCCTCCAGTTTTTCTAAAATGGGACCAACTGATTTATTGGTCCAATGCAGAACATCCTCTGTAGTTCTAGATCCTCTTTGGCTTTTTAACTTGCAGATTTTCCTATGTAATTAAAACAGAGAACACACTTTAATGCCCTTTTCTCTCCCTCTCCCTCTACCCCTTTGTTGAATTGGGAGGTTCAGCTGCAAAATTCCAAGGGTCTATTTTTTTTTCTTTTCAATTTATCTTCCCCAATTATGTGACTGACATCATTTGAACACCCCAGTTCCCACCCCCAGATTGCGTACATACTCATCAGTCCCTGGCCCGCAAGTACTCTTTCACCTTATGACTTAGCCTTGGCCCTTGTAGTGACTCTGCTGAATTTGCAAAATGATCTGTTTGCTTTGAGAAGCCACTTTGTGCAATAAAGCTCAAAGATGGGGATGTTTTTCCTTTTGCTAACCTCCCTGGTTTCTAACCCCAGGGTTTTTTGCAAGCAATACAAAATCTAGCTGATCCTGGATGGAAAGATCCCATTTGGCATTGAAACAGCCTTGAGGCAGTTGTGAATTGGTAGCCTCTTTGTTCTGTTTCGTGAGTCGCTAGTGTCTTTTCTCTGGTACTCCCAAAATACTTCCAAAACCAAAAGGAAACTAAATGTATTTGCTCAGAAATGCTCAATGTGATAAGAAACACTCTCTTGTTTGAAAAGATGATTACTTTGGACAACTAACATGAACTGAGAGCACCTAAGAAATAAGGTACGTAGACCAGTGGGTACAAGTGAACTTTCCCTCCCTTCTTCATGGGATTCTGGTCCTGTGTTTTGTTATGGACATGTAGTCATATTAGGCTTGGAAGAAAAGTATAATAACATTGAGATGGCCTGGGAGTTAGAGGTAGTACATTGAATGTAGGTATGACCCCTCTTTTCAACCAATCTTTTTGTGTATGGGCAGTAGTTTCTGAGGGTTCTTTTCAACCTATTCAACCAATATTTATCTGAGAGAGAAAAGGGTTTTCCTCCAGTTTTTCTAAAATGGGACCAACTGATTTATTGGTCCAATGCAGAACATCCTCTGTAGTTCTAGATCCTCTTTTGCTTTTTAACTTGCAGGTTTTCCTATGTAATTAAAACAGACAACACACTTTAATGCCCTTTTCTCTCTCTCTCCCTCTACCCCTTTGTTGAATTGGGAGGTTCAGCTTCAAAATTCTAAGGGTCTATTTTTGTTTTTTTTTCTTTTCAATTTATCCTCCCCAATTATGTCTATACCCTCATGGAACTTACAGGGTTTAGTTATTTGGGGAAGTAGAGAGGATCTAGAATGGTTATATTATTGCTATTGAATTTTCCAATGTGGAAACCCACTCTGCCAATGCAGACTGGCAACTCATAAGTTATGGTCTTAGAGGGTTGCCTCAGGTACCAGGAGGTTAAACAATATGTGTCAAAGTCAGAACTTGAACCCAGGCCTTCCTAACTAACTCCAGGGTCAACCCACTGCATATTATCACAACATACTCCTGTGTAATGTTTCATATAGAGAAATAAATGTAATTCAAAATAATAAGTCTATAAAAACTAAAACAACCTATGTGAGGTACAAGTTGGAGATAGTCATTACCTTCTGAAGGCATCAAGGAAGGCTTCATGGAGGTGTTTGCACTTGAGTTGGACTTGAAAGATGGGCAAAAATCGACAGGTGAGGGAAGAAAAGAACATCTAGACATAGAGGAATGATTGAATAAAGCCAAAGTAACAGGAAAACTCAAAAAAATCAGAATGTAGAGTGGGATTTGAACTCAGTTCTCCCAGGTTCCCATTCCAGCTCACTATTCACTAACTACTTAGCCTTTCAGTACCTAGAAAATATTAAATACTTGTGGACTAAATTCTTGAACTAGATAATCTGGGTTGAATTTCAAGGACCTTTGTGACCTTGGGTAAGTCACTTAACCTCTATGGGCCTCAGTTACCTTAATTCTAAAATGAGTCAGTAGGACTAGATGGCCTCCAAGGTTCCTTCTAGCTCTGAAGAGATGCTTCTTTTGAATTCCAGACCGAGGAGTTTTAATTTTACTAAGTAGACAGTAGGTAGTAATTTATGGGTTTTGAGCAATGGATGACATGACGAGATCTCAGTGTAAAGAAGATATGTCTGCTGTGTGTACAATGGGTGGATTGAAGGGACAGAGAGTGAAGATGAAAGAGCTATCAGGGTGGCACTAAAAGACTGCAGCTGAGGGTCAGCTAGGTAGTGAAGTGGAGAGTACACAAACCCTAGAATTAAGAGGACCTGAGTTCAAATCCAGCCTTAGACAATTACTAGCTACATGACCCTGGTCAAGTCAAATAACCTTGGCTGGAAGGAAGGAAGGAAGAGAGAGAGAAGAAAGAAAGAAAGAAAGAAAGAAAGAAAGAAAGAAAGAAAGAAAGAAAGAAAGAAAGAAAGAAAAAAAAGGAAGGAAGGAAGAAGGAAAAAGAAAGAAAAAGAAAGAAAAAGAAAGAAGCAGTGAGGTGTCATAATGGACAGAAGAGGGCTTGGTCAAGAAATTCTAAATTCAAGTCTAGTCTTAGACACTTATTAGCTATATGTTCCTCAGCAAATTACTTATCCTGTGTCTGCCTCAGTTTCCTCAACTGTAAAATGGACACCTACCTCACAGAGTTGTGGGGATCAAATGAGATGATACTTGTAAAGAACTTAGCACAGTGCCTAGCACACATAGTAGGTGCTTTCAAAAATGCTGATTCCCCTTTCCTTTTCTTCCCTTTCCTTTCTTTCATAGCGTGTTGCAAATATTGAATTTAGAGTCCAAAGACCAGGATTTAAATCAGAGCTTTGCCACTTACCTGTGTGTGCAACATTGGGCAACTTATTGGGTCTTAGAACCTCAGTTTTCTTCTATCTATATAACTATCTATCCACTTATCTATCTATAGATGGGTGGATAGATAGATGTTAATATAATACTAGATTACCTTTAAGGACCCTTCCAACTCTAGATCTATGATCTTATGACATTTTATGACATGATATATCTATAGACAGGTAAATGGATAGATAGATAGATATAGATAGATAGATAGATAGATAGATAGATAGATAGATAGATAGGATAGATAGGATAGATAGGATAGATAGGATAGATATAGATATAATACTAGATTACCTTTAAGGATCCTTCCAACTCTAGATCTTATGACATAATGAATTTAAGGTTCTGGTGGAGGACAGTGAAATTAAGATGCCAATTAGGTAATTGGATATATAAATCCATACTATGGATATATACGTATACCTCCATACTCATGTATGGAGGCACAGAGTTTGAAAGTCAATTGTATCCAGATAATAGTAGAAGCCATGAGGATGAATAAGGTTGCCAAAGGAGAGAAACCAAGGAAAAACCTGGGAGGAACAGTGGGGATATGGGCTCAGGGAGAGGAGGCAAGAAAGAAACCCTTAGAAAAGTAAGAGGAAAACTGATAGAAGGTATGGTGTTTCTGATGACAGGCAAGGAGAGAGAACCTAGCATGGTGTTTGGTAGGTGCTTAATATTTATTAACTGAGTGACTGGTTGAGGTTGAGGGGAACAATGTTCAACAGTTTCTTTAACACGACCATTGGGTTTGGTAACTAGGAAGTCATTGGTGGCTTTGAGAGAACAGCTTCAGTAGCACAGTGGGTACAGAAGACAGATTGCAAGAAGTTGATGGGAGTGTGGGTGGTGAGGAATATAGAACTATGAAACAAGAAATAAAATCCTGTTCCTTCATAACTAAAGCCCAGTTATTTTTATCAGAATATTTTTACTATGGGCTTTCAGTTTTCTTCATTGTAGGATTTTTCCCTTCGGTTTCATTCTGTGAAGTCAGGGACATTGTCCCATGTCTTTAAAAAAAAAAATTGATGAGTATTGGAGGAAGGAAAACAAAAGGCAAGGAAATCATTTTGCCCATCTTAATTAATACAGCTTTCATGATTGATCAACCCATGCCAATCACCTTTTCAAATAGCGGTCTTAAATTGTTATGGCTTTACAGTTGCAAAAACTCACCTCATGTTTCATCACTTTCAGTTTGGAGATCATTTGCAAAATCGCATTAAATAGGAAACTAATGTTCTTCATTTAATAAAATATCAGCCACTCTCTTTTTCAGGGCCCGAGATCTGCCTTGAATATATCTTGAAATGGACTTTTCCAGTTATTTTTTTAAAAGGACTATATATAATACCAAGTATCAATTACTTAAATAAATAGGCATTTTTAAAAGCATCTGATGTGTTTGATACTCTGAGAGACACCACATATAAGACATGATCCTTACCCTCAAAAAATTTACCATCCAGTTAGGGAAACAAGACTAATACACACAAAGGAGGGAAGTGGCACAGGGGACCTGAAGTCAGGAAGACCCAAGTTCAAATGTGACCTCAGATGTGAGTCTGTGCAAGTCACTTTAAACGCTGCATTCCTAGGTTTCCTCTTCTATAAAACAGGGCTAGTACCCAACCTCTCAGGTTTGCTATGAGGATCAAATGAAATATTTGTAAAGCACTTTATAAATCATAAAGCTCTATATAAATGCTAGTTGTTATTATTCTAAAAATATAAAATTATAGGAAATTGTGTTGAATTACATGATTCAGGCTATACAATAAGATCCATTTGTCTTCCATCACAAGAACTTTATAAGACAGCATGAAAATTAGTTACTGAAATGTTTCCCCACCTAGCTGAGGATAGACAGCTGAGAAACAGAATGGCATAATGTAGAGAGAGAGTCCAGGGTTCAAGTACCACCACTACTGGATTTGTGGCCCTGGGCAAGTAATTTAAACTCATAATGTTTTAGGCAACTCTCTAAGACTATAGATAACAAAGAAAGTACTAACCTGCCTTAGAGAGAGCTCAGCCCCTGGGAGTTCATTATACCAATGAGATCACAGACCGAGTCCCAATCTCTTTATGGGATCAATGATTTAGAGCTAGAAGGAACTTTGGAGGTCATCTAGTCCAACTGCCTTGTTTTAGAGTTAAGGTATCTGAGGCCCATAGAGGTTAGGTGTTTTACCCAGGATCACAAAGGTAGTATTCAACAGAACTTGAAAATCAATCCAAATTATCTTTTGGTTTAAGAAGCAGTACTCTTTTCATTTTGTCATGCTTCCTCCCAAAGAAGAGGAGGAAACATATGAGTCTGATTCAAATCCTTAATTCCGTTATCTCAATATGAATCACAAAATTAAAAGCTCCCTTGACTAAGTAATTGAACTAACTGTATCTGTGGGGCCATCCATAGTGGTGCATGCCTTCAAGTCCTTGCTATTAAGAACTCTGAGATTGGTGTATCACTTGAGTTTGAAAGTTCTGACTTTCAGAGAACTAAGCACCAAGTCTGGCACCAAGATGGTGAGACTGTAGGATCAGTGAACCAACAGACTACCCAAAGAGGGGAGTAGTGGTCCAGGTTCAAACAAAACTTGGAACTCTAGGAAGACCCTATCTCAAAAGAAAACCAAAAAACAGTTGGTAGATTATTACATATAGTGTCAAAAACTGTCAATATAGGTCAGCTTTGATTGATTTTTTTTTTGTTGTTACTAGCCAGGGTTCACTAGAGGGGGAGGAGGGGAGACAGAGAAATGACTGATCTAAAATAAAAGACATTAATAAAACTTAGAAAATAGCTGATGTTTGTTTTCCTCTCCATTTAACAGTTATTTCTTCTGGAAGAAATGAGAGAGAGAAAATACGATGGGTATGCTCGAGTGATACAGAAAACTTGGAGGAAATTTGTGGCCCGGAAGAAATATGTCCAAATGAGGGAAGAAGGTATATAAATAAATTGATCATGCATTTATCAAGTCTTGAGACTAGGCCAGTGCCAGATGGATCTGGAACTTATCATTATTTTTGCCAGGATGTGAACATACAATTCCCCTAAAAGATTCACATAATACTCTCTGATACTTTCATGCTGAGTTCTTCTCTGCCCCTTCTTACATGATCATCTCTTCTCTTTGTGTTCCTCATCCTCTTGGGAAATCTTAGCCTCCGACCTCCTCCTGAACAAGAAAGAGAGAAGGAGAAATAGCATTAACAGGAACTTCATTGGTGATTACATTGGAATGGATGAGCACCCAGAGCTCCGGCAGTTTGTTGGCAAACGAGAGAAGATTGACTTTGCAGATACAGTCATCAAGTATGACAGAAGATTCAAGGTAGGTACTATGGCCCAGAGTGGCACTGAGCTGTATCTTTTGTAACTCTCGAGCAAGTGACAATTTATACCGAGTGAGAAATAAATGTCGGCATGGCTTAGTTTTACTACCCACATAATCTGATAAATAATCGGTGAGTAAACATTTACAAGGCTGCTGAATCCAACAAAGAGTCTTAGAAGACAGTCCTGCCCAATAAGAGAAAGGCAGATTTAAGTTTGATGTAAGAGGAAAACTCTGTAATAATTATAGACAACTTCAGGTGGCAGTAGTTTCCCTATTGAAAGAGGTCTCCAAGTAGATATGGTATAAGTTAGTGGCTAGGGCTTGAAATCATCCAGGCCTGGGTTCAGATGCATCTCAGGCACTTCCTATGTGAGTGCTCTCTAGTCCTCAGGTTCCTTACCTCCAAAATGGGGAGAATATCAGCACTTTCTTCACAGAACAGTCAATGAGATAATGTATGTAAAACTCTTTGCAGCTTCATCTAAATTTTGGCTAACATTACTATGATGTTATAGAGAAGATCCTTGGTTAGATGGGTTGGCGGGGTTAAAATAGAGACTCTCTGGGGTCCCCTCCAAATCTGAGATTCTAAAGGTTCTAATGTAGTGGCAGAATTAGGAGCTGAATTCAGGTTGCTCTGCCAGCCTCAGATTTCATCAGTGCTCCTAGCTCTTTTGCCATGGATACTTTTGAAGTGTCTCATTTTAGGGACACTCCCTTCCTTTTTTCTGTAGTTCTTCCCCTCCCCTCTCACTATTCTTTAATCATTAAGAATGCCTAATAGACTATGAGATAAAAAATGCTGCTAGATCATAGAAGGAGTGAAATCAGATGGCAACATTCTTATTGATTAAGAAATGAGAGGGAAGACTTAGAGAAAGGAGGTAGGGAGTGCCACAAAAATGAGACATTTTAAAGGCATCCATGGCAAAAGAGGTAGGTCACTGAGGAAATCCTAGACTAGCAGAGTGACCTGAATTCAGGGACTGATTCTGCCACTCCCAGAAGTATGCCTGGTGGCTTTTACTAGTCTTGGCTTCATCTTCCTTATCCGTGAAATAGAGTAAGATATCTCCGAACTCTCTCTCTCTCTCTCTCTCTCTCTCTCTCTCTCTCTCTCTCTCTCTCTCTCTCTCTCTCTCTCTCTCTTCTCTCTTCTCTCTCTGCCAGAATTCTTTAGTGAGAATGTCAGAATAAACAATCAAACCAAGAAAATCATTCAGTATCTTCAGTGACTGTATTTCTTGTTGTTGTTTTTAGACAATAGTTAGCCTGTATATAGCATTTTGAAGTTTGCAAAGTCATTTACACAAGTTATTTAATTTAATCCTCACAACAGCCCTGTGAGGTACTATTATTATCCCCATTTTACAGATGAGCAAATAGAAGGGTTATGTAAATTAATGTAAGGCTCCACAGAGATTAAGGTAGAATTTGATCTCAAGTCTTCCTGACTTCCAGATCCAATGCTATACCCCATACATACTGGCATCATACCCAGGCATGGAGAATTTGAAGCTGATCTTTGCAGTTGAGACACCGAAAGTTAATAAAAGATTCTTTCACAATAGGCAACTTGGTTTCCAGTCGGCAAATACTGGGCTATTTTCTGTGTATACTCTGTAGCTATAAACAGTTTCCTCATTAGAGAGAAACTGTTTCTACTGTGTAAAAAGGCACAAAGAATCTTGATAATTTAGGGAGTGTTTATCCAGTGTAAGGGTACTATGAATACTCTGCTCCATGGCGCCACCACCAGCCACCTTTGTGTTATTTCACCACCTGTTAGTCCCTTCCCCAGAGACTGATTGTGGAAACAGCTAAAACTCAAACCACAGGCTATATTGCTTTGTGTAGAAGTGACAAAAAAGTATTTAAGTTTTTGCCTTCCTATGAGATTTGTTGCCACTGATACATTACAGAGGTCATTATAAAAGCTACTGTCTTTGGATGCTCACCCAGCTGCAGATGTGGTGTGGGTATAGCCACTATTAGTCCCTCAAGCCTCTTGGTAGTCTGCTTTTTTTTTTTTTTGCCTTTTTTTTGGAGGGCAATTGGGGTTAAGTGACTTTCCCAAGGTCACACAGCTAGTAAGCGTGTCAAGTGTCTGAGGCCGGATTTGAACTCAGGTCTTCCTGACTCCAGGGCCGGTGCTCTATTCACTGTGCCACCTAGCTGCCCCTTGGTAGTCTGCTTTTGCCTGGTATCCCAGCATCTTTCATAGGATCTTAGGTCTAAAACTAGATTCCTTAGAGGTCATTCAGGTATTCTTAACCTGGGGTCTCTGGGTTTTGTTTTGTTTTTTAATTTTGATAACTATATTTTGACATAATTAATTTTTTATTTTGATAATTATATTTCAACATAATTTATTTTCTTTGTCATCCTATATTATTTATTATTATTATTATTATTATTATTATAAGGGGTCCATAGGCTTTTTACTAGACTGCCAAAAGGGAAGTGTCCAACACATGAAAAATGTTAAGAAGCCCTAATTAGTCCAACTCTCTTATTTTTCCAATGAGGAAAGCAAAGGCCAGAATGGCTGAATAAGCGACCTGAGGTAATACAGGAAGTAAGAGAATCCAAACTTGAACTCAGATCCTCTAGTGCCCTTTTCACTATAGCATGCTTCCTCCTCAAAATGTTCCTCTTTATGTAGTAGTTATTTGCCCTTGTGCTACCATATACCTATCCTTTGCCCATTGGGATGGTAAGGATGGGGAGGGTTTACTTTGCTTTTATCTAAGATAATCTCCACGGTAGCAGTACACATGTCTTTACTACCACAAATCCAAACCATTCAGTATATTCCTGCTTGGATCCCTTCCACGGGTGTCATTTTAACCACCGTCAAGTCTACTCAACCTCCTTCCCATGTTCATCTTTCATTACAGGGTATAAAGCGAGACTTAGTTCTTACCCCAAAGTGTTTGTATTTGATCGGAAGAGAAAAGGTGAAGCAGGGGCCTGATAAGGGCCTGATGAAGGAGGTGCTGAAGCGGAGAATTGAAATGGAAAGGATTCTGTCTGTGTCCCTCAGGTGAGTAACAAAATTGTTCCTCAGTCAGGGCTACACCACCTCCCTGTAGCCTGCCAGTGATGGTTAAGGGAAGGCTTATAGCTGCTTTCCAGGGGTATTTAGAGTCATAGACAGTTAGATCTAAGGAAGGGAGAGGCAGGGGGGCTGAGAGAACACCTGCACAAATGGCATGACAGAAGTCATTTCTTTTTTTCCTTCCTCTCAAAATGGAAATCTTAACTTCATGAGCAGCCACGTGGACCCTGGTACAATGGGAACAAAACACCAAGAAGCTATTTATGGCTGTGTATGTAATAATAGCACTTTGCATTTGTATAATGCTTTATGATGTAGAAAGCATTTTGCATATATTACCTAATGTGATCCTTAAAAAGATCTCTGTGAATCAGTGCATATGTTATTATCCCTATTTTATAGCTAAAGCTCAGAGCTAAAGTGCCAGGCTCAAGGTCATAGAGCTAATGAAACAGGTGGAGCTGGGACCTGAACCCAGTTCTTTGACTCTTGACCCTGTACAATATTCCGTCCTATATTCTGATTCATTAATGCATGTCAGTATGACAATGATTAAACAAAGATGGTGAAAAAGAGAACAGATGATGTTTTAGTCAATCAACAAGCATTTATTAAGTGTTTACTGTGTGCTAGACACTGTGCTAAGGGCTTAAGGATTCAAAGAAAGGCAGAAAATAGTCCTTGCCTTCAGGAAGCTTATATTCTAATGGGGAAGACAACATATTTTTTAAAAATAGGTACATACAGAATAATTGAAAGGTAATTTTAGAGAAGAAGCCTCCAGTAACTAAGGGTATGGGAGAGATTTCCTGCAAAAGATGATATTTGAGCTGGGTCTTAAAGGAAGTCAGAGATCCTGTGAGGTAAAGGTGATCTGTGTGCTTCAAAACCACAGAGCACTTTCTAAGACCAGCCTCCAGCCTGAAGGGTACAGGGATGACTGAGCACAATAATGCCAGCAAGGGCCATCTCTTGCTGCAACACGATCTGGCCGTGGAGCCATCCTCTCACTGGCAGCTGCCTTGCAGCCTGTTCAGCCAACCTGCTCAATAAGTCATCACTGAGTAGCCTGGGTTGACTTTGGGTGCTAAAAGGTACACCTGGAAAACCCCTCATCTTCATGAAGCTCTGATGAAAGGAAATAACTCTTAATGCATGGAAAACAGGAAGAGAGGCTTCTGATCCCCACAGTCTCCCATTCCAAGTCTTTCCTCCTTGAGTCATGTTTCCGGGACTTTTTGAAAGTTGTTGATGCCCCTTCCAGAGAAACCCTTTGGTCCCCATTTTACAAAGATTGAGTAAAGATGAGCACCAGGAAAGCAGCTTGTTTAAACAAACTGGGGGGGGGGGGGCAAGCTCTCAAAATTCTTAAAGCATAATCAGCAAAAACTGTAGTACTCAGGAAATTCAAAAAGTTGTATGCACTTAAGTCTCTGTCTCACTAGGCTCAAAATCCTGGCACTAGAGAGATAGACTGAATAATCTAAAGCAGATTTCAAGTAGTGCCTCTTGTCTGTGTCATCATGATTTTCAATTCCTACTTAGTTGTCCCAAGTGAAGGGGGGCTGGGGGGCTGGGGAGCTGGGGAGGCAAGGGATTTTAAACAATGCCAGTTCAAGCTATGGCAAAGTTTTTAGGCAGATGAATCCATCAAGTTCCTGTCTTTCCACCAAATTCACATCTGATCTATTTTATTACTAAGGATTTAACAGGGAAGGCCTAAACCCATGCCTGACTTTCAGATGCCCTTCATAGCAATTACAAAAATTACCAATCTCATAGAAAGGGATTTGCCTATTGCCTGTTATCCAGAAAGCTGAGCAAGGTTTGTCAGATGAGACAGTGATTACAAAGTGTTAAGCATAGTGCTTGGCAAGTAGTACTACATAAATGCTATTACTATTATTGTTAATGCGTCCTGCTCTCCATACTTAATCACAGCTAGCTTTGAGGTAGCTAAAGCTCACCAAGGACCCCTTGTGGACCCCAGGCAACATTCTTGTTAATCTATGAGTGCCAAGAGGGAGGCTTTTCTTCAGACTGTGGAGAGATGGGTTCTCCCTTTCTTGACTGTGTTCTCTGTATACTTTATAGTAGCCACAGAAGAAACCTGGGGAAGTAGGAACTTTAGCTATGTGTGGCTCATTTCTTCTGGGAAGAGAGTGGAGATCTTTCCTAAAGTTTATTCTTTTATTTACTGACTTGAAGCTAGTGTTTGATCTTTTGTCTGTTGATATTTTTATTTATATATCTTTAGATATAAATATTAAGATATAAATACAATAAATATAATATATAAATAATAAATATAAAGAAATATTTTATATCTTTATTTTCATGTCATCTAATGTTCTCTCCCCTTTTGAAAAGAACCATCCCTTATTTAAAAAAAAAAAGGAATTAAGGGCAGCTAGGTGGCGCAGTGAATAGAGTACAAGCTGGAGTCAGGAGGACTTGAGTTCAAATCTGGCCTCAGACACTTAACACAAAAACTAGCCATATGACCTTGGGCAAGTCACTTAACCCCAGTTGTGCTCCCCCAAAAGGCTAAAAATAAAATTAAAAAAGGAATTAAGAAAATTAATTGAGAAAGCCTACCCAACACATTGAAAGAGTCTGCTATTATATGAGGTGTTATTGGCTATGAGACATTCTTTTAGTCATTTAGATGTATGTACAAAAGGGATTCATTCCCAAGTCATGCCCGTGGCACTTGAATTTACTTTTTTTTTTCAAGAAATTGTTTTGAGAAATCCTGAAATAAAGACTGTCCCATTTGTAGGAAGATGTGTTGAACACCTTTAGAATTAATAAGACTTGTTGTGTTGTTCTGCTACAATTTTTGAAGGCATAAGCCTTGGCTAGTCCAAATGAGCTTAGCCACCAACTGGTATGTCCATTATCTAATAAGGGCCAGCTTAGTTGAGTTCAGGGATATTCAGAAACAGCACATTGGATACAAGGATCAATCTTATTCAGCCACAGATAACACAGTCAGACTCAAACTAAGGTAGATCCCAGTTGCAATCTGGGTCAGTAAAAGCCAAAACCACCAGAACAAAATCACAGATCACCAAAGTACTGGATTATACTGGCCCTTATACCTAATAGCCACTTTGAATGGGCAGTGCAAGCTGGGTGCTTAGATCCCTTAAGTCAGTGGTGTCAAACTCAAATAGAAATGGGGACCACTAAACCATACATAAAAATTACAGTGGACCATATTTTGACTTAGAAAACCATATGTTTTTGTATGTCTTCTCATGAATTTATCAGTACATTAAAATCAGATAGGAACTACATTTTAATCTGGTTCAAATCTCACTTGGGAGTATTGTGAGCTACATGTAGCCCTCAGACCATATGTTTGCCACCTCCAACAACTCATTTTACAAACAGTAATGCTATTGCCCAAATAGGGTGCATAGTTCACTGCAGGTAGTAGTAGCAGGACCAGCAATTTGAAGACAATGTGAAGATGCTGCCTCTCACCATAAGTGGTCAATCACAGGTGGAGAAGGAGGCATAGCATTGTCAGACAAGGCCAACATGTTGAATGGTTTTGCTATTTCTTTGTTATGAGAGATAGTTTTGTTGGTGTTGGGGTGAAGAGGGGAGATTCCTTGCAAAGTAATTGCAATTTTTTTTTCAAGATCATCAATAAAATATTTAAAAGAGGAAAAGAGAATAATATAAATGGTACTATTGTCAGGGTCAATTAAAAACAGGAAAAATTCCCTGGTCTAAATAAAAAACTACTTGACCTATATTAGCAAATCTAACAAAAATGGATGACTTGGCAGGATGTGGAATCATCAGAGGGTGTAAATACACCCATACATAGATTTAGTCATCTGCAAATTGCAGAGTCCTGGCCTGTTTCCTGAATCCTACAATACAGAGTCATCAGTTCTTATTTCAAATGGCAGTTTGACTCCTAGTCATACATTGATCTGGTCCAACTCTTACCTGTAAAAACTCTGACCACTAGAAGGATACCCACAAATTGTGATGTCTCGGCATCTTTTCATTCCTATTGTTGGTATTGCTGAGAGGTCATTCCTATTGTTGGTATTGCTGAGAGGTGTCTTGTTGAACCTTCAAGGACATGTAGGATTTGGTTGGGTAAAGGAGCAGAAATTATCATGGCCAGAGTAAAGGGTTTGATTCAAACTCCATTTGAGAAGCCATTTAACTTCAAGAAAGATACATTCTAGGGTGGGCAACACAAACCTTTCCCTGTTGACCAGTTGACTGGTAGGATTGGTATGTTTGGGAATGACCACAAGTCTAGTTTATATTATATATACATGTCTCAGAATGGCAGAAGCAGAAGGAAACTCAGAAGTAATCTAAGCCAACCTGTACCAAAATCCCTTCAGTTTCCCTTCCTTTTCCTCCCCATTTCTTGAATTGTTCCTTGTGAAATAAGGAGCAAAAGTCATGCCTGAACCATCTGCTTGAACCCCTGAATCTGGTAAATATACAGGTTCCCGAAGATTCACAGACCTTGTTACCTGTTCCCTTGTTAACTGTATTACCTTGTTGTGTTAGCTTGTGTTATTAGTTGCCTTGGTAACCATGTTACCAAATTGGCCTTTGTACCCTTCACTTTCTTATTTGTTGTTTCCTGGTTTGCCATAGTCAAATAATTCATCACTTAGTGACTAGTCTGCAGATAGTATTTAAAACATCGACAGTTAAGGAGGCCATTGTAGACTACTTGGATCATAATAAAAGTGGATAGTTCCTTTTGTTAAAACAAACATACCTCCTGTTAGGATGAGGAGGGCACATGTTGGAGATCTGAAAGATGAATAGAGGAGAAGGGAAAAGTCAGTCATAACTGTGAAGATGTGTTCTGCTGTTGAAAACTGCAAAAATCTTCCTGCCATCTTTTCATATTTTCATCAAGGACATATTCAGTTTATATAGAGAGCATTTTCAAAAGATTTTCTAGAAATAAAGTTGGTTGAGTAGCTATTAACTCTTTTTTAGATGACAGAACTCAGAAATAGACACTAAGTCGGTGGGGACCTGGAGCAGAGCCATTTAAGGTACTTTAATGAGACCCCAGGTGTTTTACATAGTAGGACCAAAACCTCCCAACAGGGGATGTGGAAATAAGGTCACAAATTTCAACCATGTTAGAAGTCACAACTGTCTTCAAATCTTTCACAATTCATTAGCCTCCTTTGCCAAATCATGTCTCACATGTGACTGGACCTCCTCCTGTTCTTGCTTGGTCCCTGGCCCCCACATGTCCTCAAACTGTATGCCAGCCCCCTTTCTGCCTTTTAGGCCAAAAAGAAAACAAAAGCATCTAAATCTTATATAAAACTGGGTCATACTAGAAAAATTCATTTTTGTAGTTTAGAAAAATAAATGGTTTTATTTGGACTTTTGCTTAATAATGTTCTTGAGAAGAAGAAAAAAGAAATGAAGATATAAAACAATATTTTCAAGTCCTATTAGCCACAAGCCCTAGAGATGAAAGAGAACTGAACACACAGCAGATCCAGAGAATAGCAGAGGGCTTCTTTCAACACTGTATAGAGAGTCAAACATCTGTAAAAAATTGCAACTAGAGCATATGAATAAGACAGTAGTGAGTTCCAAGGATAAGTCTGATTTTTTAGAAAAAACAAACATTTAAGTTTTGATTTGGGGCTCTTGAGTCTGAGCTGAGGAAAGGCAAAAGAGGGGGAGAGCGGTGTGAAGTGGGATGGTGTTGCCAGCTTACCCTCCTAGGTCTTGGGAATGAGGTCTTCAACTAATTTGTTATATATGGAAGTTCCAAAAAAACACATTGTAGTGGAAAGAGTTCTGGAAGTGGGTCAGAGATCCTTGGTTCATGTTCCAACACTGCCCTCTGTTATGTTGGAGAAACTTACTTGACCTCTTGGCCTGTTTCCTCATCTGCAATGTTAAGAAAGGTAGCTGAAATGATCTCTAAGATCCTTTCCTTAGGATCCTATGATCCTGTTTACCTTTCTTCTCCTTAGAAGTGTAGACAGATTAAGCCACTCAAGGGGTTATTTGCATTTGGTTCATTCAGCAGTGATGCAAAGGGACCATGATGCCACCAAACAAACTAGAAACACTGATTTCCATAAATGATCCTGATAGGTGCCCCTTAGCAAGAAAGAAGCATCAGTGTGTTCATTTGCTCTCATTGCTAAGGATGTGACCAAACCAAACTCAAGAAGTTTTCTTTTCCTAAATGTGCAGGTGGACAGAAATCAATGGGATAAAAATCACTGAATTTGTCTCCAGATAAGATTAGAGGCTTTTTAATCATATGTTTAATAGTTATATATGACTTGCTCTGCAGAGAGTAACTTTTGGCAAGTTATATCCCTTCTCTGAACCTGTTTCCACATCTGTATAAGGAAGAGGTTAGATGGGATTTTTCTAATGTCAAGGTTTGTCATTTCTGTGATATAATATAAACTTATTCAAAGAAGGGGCTATTTGTGTATCCAGTGACTGGCACATTGGTAGGTGCTCGGTCCGATTCACTCCCTACTTTTCCGCTAGCTTTTGTGTGTTGTTTTCCCCAAATTCAATTATAAGCTCCTTGAGGGGAGAGATTGTCTTTCTTTTTTGTATTTGTCTCTAAGTAGCAGATGCTTAGTAATGTTTCTTGACTGTTGAACTGAGTGAATCTGTCTTTCTAGTCTGCTGGATTGCTATAATATGATTCTTTTACTTTTTTGTTGTTTGTTTGTTTTGCTTTTTGGAGGGGGGAAGGTAGGGCACCTGGGGTTAAGTGACTTGCCCACAGTCACATGGTGTGGGTGGAGGTGTGAAGTGTCTGAGGCCCCATTTCAACTGGGGTCCTCCTGACCCCAGGGTTGGTACTCTATTCACTGCACCACCTAGCCACCCCCTGTTATAATATGATTCTGAAAGCAATTTCAGGCTTCCATCTGCTCATAAATAGAAGAGTAGTAAGTAGGTCAATAGTTCTTTTTTGTGAAGTCTTCAATCTTTTGAGCAAGAGCATAGTGGATACCTCTATGGTCTTTAGCCAAAAGGCTGGCTTTGGAATCAAAATCCCAATTCTGACACTTTATTAACTCTGTGGCCTTGAGTAAATCATTTGATTTCTCTAACCCTCAATTTTCTCATCTGTAAATAATAAGAACTAACATTTATAATTAGCATATTGTTGTTGACAGTAATTTTTATGTCAACTCTTGATTCTTCATGACTGCATTTGGGGTTTTGTTGGTAATGATATTGCAGTGGTTTGCCATTTCCTTCTCCAGCTCATTTTACAGATGAGGAAACTGAGGCAGAGTTAAGTGATTTGCCCAGCTTCACACAACTAGTAAGTGTCTGAGGTTAGATTTGAACTTTGATGAGTCTTCCTGACTGCAGGCTGGGCATGCTGTCTACCACACCACCTAATTGCCCTAATTATCCTTTTAACATTTGCCAAATCCCTTATACATCCTCAAAACAATCCAAGGAAGTAAGTAGTAGAGGAATTACTATTCCTATTTACAGATGAGGAAAATGAAGTCTAGCCCCTCAAGTACTGAATGACAACTAATAGGAATACTTGACCAAAAGGTTTTAGAGTGGATTTATTATTCAGTTACAGGTTGCACTGGGTGGCCTCCTAGTTTCCCCCTCCCCCCAACTTTTATATTCTGGTCTTTTGCTTCACAGAAAAGGTTGAGTTTTGATTCAACATTTTAGAATAAAGAGATTAAATTACTTGCCAATGATCACACAGTTAGTAAATGGTAGATGCAGCCTTTGAACCCAGATCTTTCCTGGTTTCGTGCTATTTTCATTACACCATACTTGCCTCCTTGTATCTATCTTACTTGGGTACTATTAGAAAACTATTTTGTCAACCTTTAAACATTGTAGAAAGGAGATAGAATTTTGATATATTATCTATTATTTGTACTACAGGGTTAGGAAGACTTGAGTTCAAATTATGCCCCAGATACATACTAGCTGTATAATTCTAGGCAAGTCACTTAATCCTCATGTGCTTCAGGTTTGTTTATTTGTTTTTTAATCCAAAGAGTGGAGGGTAGGGGAACACATAGACAGAGACGAGAAAGGGCACAGATCTCAGATTGAGATTTGGGGGAACAGATCATGAAAATGAACGTTTCATTCAAGATAACTGGGACACTCAAATAATCAATAACTGAAAAATAGTGATTTCCTTATGTTGGGGTAGAGGAGAGGGGCTTGATTGGAGTGTGTTGTGATAGGTTGACAACAGACATTTCCCAAACCAGTTCAGTGAAGGGATGGATGACCCAAAGACCATAGCTGCAAACTAACATTCTTTGGTGGGAGGTAAGCCTGTCAGGAGACCAATGGATGGGATACAGCACAGACATAATGAAGTCCACAGTAGGGACGGCATTCGCATCCTGGGGATTTTCTGTTTGTGTACCTACTTTACAGGATCATCATGGTGGCCAAAAGAAAAGTGTGTGTGTGTGTGTGTGTGTGTGTGTGTGTGTGTGTGTGTGTGTGTGAGTGTGTGTGTGTGTGTGTGTGTGTGTGTGTGTGTGGTCTTGCCAATATTTTAGCATTGTAGAGATAGGAGCTATTTTATATGTGTTTATGGATATACATACATACACATACCTGTGTATGTGTACTCATTTGACCATCATAATTATCTTGCAAAGCAGGTTCATAAATAAGAAATCCCCAGGATGGAACTGTATCCACTAATAGGGATTTCAATCTGTGACTTTGTAGATAAGTCTGAAGCAAATGAAGTGACTTGTCCACAATTATACAGCTAGTAGGTATCAGAGGCAGAATATGAACCTAGGTCTCCCTGACCCTTAATCTTTCTTTACCTGTAAGGTAGATTGGCATATTATTCCCATTTTACAGATTTTCCAGAAAACTAATATCAAGAGAGGCTATTATTTGCCTCTAATAGAGAGAAAGTATCAGAAATTAAATCCACATATCCATGAGGATTTGGAAATAGTGCCAGTTTGGGGGAAGGGAGTAAAATCCTGCCTGGATCAGTCCTTCCCTCTTAGGCTAAGAAGGCAGTGAGTTAGACTTAGGAATAAAAGGAACCCCACAACTGGTAGAAAGAAGCGTCATTCATGCTCAGCTCTGTGGCAAGTCATTCGTTGCTTCCACATGAAACTGAGGCAACTGGGGGCAGCCAGCGGGAAAAGACACCTGATACAGCTTTGCACAGTCTGATTGACAGGCAGCCCCATGGTCCTTGGCTCCTACAGCTCTCTTCTCTGTCACCCCCTGGCCTGCAAAAATGTGCCATAGAGGTTAGCTTTCAAACATGGTTGAGTTCCTTTTGAATAGAGAGAGTATCCCAGGTTTCAGAAGTTAGATCCAAAGCAAGGTTTCTGCTTCTACGATGAAGTCAGCTCAGTCTCCATGACCTACCTTTCCTCGAGGGATCCCAGTAGACAGTCAATGGCAGCAACTACAAGGAAGCCTAGGTCACTGCCTTAAACAAAAGATCACAGAGGAGAGAGGGCTACCTTGGTACAATAGAGCCTGCCAATTGTTGCTGTGGCAACCAGCTCTTGGTTATTTCCTACGCTGAGACTTCACATTTTCACCCTCAACAATTCATGAATGCCACATTGCACTTAATTTATTTTTAATAACAGGAAAAAACAATTTTCTTCTCCCTTGACAAAATGTCCTTCCCAGAGGAGGCTGATCTACCAGTCCTGATCATTTGTTAAGTGGCACTAGGAGATAATTGAAAACATGAGTAATGTATAGCCTCTGAGAAGTCTTGCTGACAGAGAGAGAGACAGAGGGAGAGAGGAGAGAGAAAGAGATGGGGGGAGAGAGAGAGAGAGACAGAGAGAGAGATGGAGACAGAGAGAGAGAGAAAGGGAGAGAGGAAGAGACTTCATCTAATACAGTTTTAAACTTCCCCAGCTTTAAAAAAAACAACAACAATTCGGCCTCAGACACTTAACACAAAAAACTAGCCATGTGACCTTGGGCAAGTCACTTAACCCCAACTGCCCTCCAAAAAAAAAAAAAGAAAAC
>CM053598.1:128227372-128297049 GCA_028646575.1 Pseudocheirus occidentalis
CTTTAAAAGGTGAAATTCTGAGGTGGGAGAGGACTAGAATGAGAGGAGACAGGGAGAGACAAAATGGGGTTAATCATCCCATATAGAAGAGGCAAGGGATAACTGTTACAATGGAGGGGAATAACAGGAAGGCAAAAGGGAAAGGGTAAACCTTACTCTCATTGAATCTGGCTTAGTGAAGGAACAATGTAAACTCTGAACTGGGTATCTTGCCATACAGGAGAGTAGGGGGGATGGGGATGAGAGGAGGGATGAAGGAGGGGAGGGCAGGGTCTGGGGGAGGGTTGCTGGAAGCACACACTTCAGTAAAGGGAAAGGGACAGGATAGAGAATAGAAGAAGGTGGGGCAGGATAGGAAGGAGGGACATATAATCAGCCTTTCACAATATGTCCACTGTGGAGATGTGCTGCATAATTATACATGTACAGCCTGTATTGAATTGTTTGTCCTTCCAGTGGGGGTGGGTGACAAGGGAGGAACCAAAAGAATCTAGAATTTAAAACTCTACAATCAAATGTTTTAAAAAGCCATATATTATTATTATTATTATTATTATTATTATTAACTACATGCAACTGGGAATTAAGATATACAGGACTGGGGTAGAGAGACCCTCCCTACCCAACCAGAAAGTTAGAGGGCATTGGAGGAGGACATAAAAGAGAGCAATTGTGGGAGGGGCTTTACAGAGTAATCTCTGTTTTGGGGTTGGGGGTAGGGGAAAGATGGGGAGAAAATCTGTAACTCAAAATCTGGTGGAAATGAATGATGTAAAAAAGAAAATAAATGAAAAAAAAAAGAATTGAAAGAAGTTAAGTGACTTGCCCAGGGTCACACAACTAATATGTGTCTAGACAGTATTTGAACTCA
The DNA here is from genome assembly GCA_028646575.1 of Pseudocheirus occidentalis. Lineage (NCBI taxonomy): Eukaryota > Metazoa > Chordata > Mammalia > Diprotodontia > Pseudocheiridae > Pseudocheirus > Pseudocheirus occidentalis. The sequence goes on from CM053598.1 coordinate 128,228,244, forward strand.
GGACTTCTTGACTCCAAGCCCAGTATCCTTACCCACTGTACTCTCTAGCTTTCTCATCTTGTTTATATGCATATATAATGCCAGCAAATTTCTTTGTAATTAGGGACCATTTCCTTTTGTATCTCAAGTGCCTGTTATGGTGCATTAGACAAGATAGATGATAAATGTTTATTGAATTGAGTAGAAAAACCTTAAAGTTTTGACCTTAAGTAACTAGGCTAATGTTGATGCAATTACTAAAAAAAAGAAATTGGGATATGGAATGGACTTTTGGATTTGATTTAAGACATTCAATATGAGGTAACACACATATCATAAAAGAAATATTTATTAGGCAGTTAGATCTATGTTAGGTTATATATAGCTTAGGTTAGAATTCAGAAATACAAAAAGATTTTTATTAGTTATTAGCAAAAAGGTAATAGTAGAAGATAGCTTTTTATGTTATATAAGGCCATATAAACTTTTTACGTACTGAATAATGCTTATAAAACCTGGAAATAATTTAGTAGATTAAATGAGCCTCTTTATTCCCTCATTCTTTAATCTTATTACTGATATTCATTTATTTGTTTAACAAAACCATTTTGGGGCAACAAATAAAAATTAAAATAATCCTTTGTCTAAATTATTGCAAATTCTAAAGAAGTGATGTCTAGATGAATGAGGTTCTATTATATTTAGCATAGAGAAAAGGAAAGCAAGTTTACTAAACTGATAAGTGTGGAATTTATCAATCCCTAGGTCTGAAAGAGATTCCTACAAAGAATGGTAGGTGTTATGAGCAGATCATTCCTCTATGTAAAATTGATTTGCCTACCAAGTAGAAAATATGACTTTTCTCTGTAAAGAAATAGCTCTTTTGAGCAAATTCCTCATTTTCACATCAGGAAACTAAGAGTCAAGAGGTAAGACAATATAACCAATATGGAAGATAAAATGAAATACAAATGCTGGATTAATTGGTATCTTCAAAGATGTTGAAAAAGAAAAACAGGTATTGTCTCAATAGATGCTGAAAAAGCTTTTGATGAAGTGCAGCATCTATTCCTATTAAAAACACTGCAGACCATAGGAATAAATGGAAAGTTCCTTTAAAATAAGTAGCATCCACTAAAACCATCAGCAAGCATTATATGTAATGGGGATAATCTAGAGGCAGTTCCAATAAGATGAGATATAAAACAAGGATTACAATAATCAACATTGTTATTCAATATTGCACTAGAAATGTTAGCTTTAGCAATGACATGAAAAAGAAATTGAAAGAATTGGAACAGGCAGTGAAGAAACAAAAATATCATTCTTTGCAGATGATATAATGGTATGGTTACAGAATCCTAAAAAATTGACTAAAAAACTACTTGAAATAACAACTTTCGCAAAGTTACAGGATATGCAATAAGCCCACATAAATCTTTGGCGTTTCTATATATTACTAACAAAGCCCAGTAGCAAGAGATAGAAAGAGAAATTTCATTTAAAGTAACTGTAGACAACATAAAATATTTGGGACTCTACTGGCCAAGACAAACCCAGGAAGTAGACGAACATAATTACAAAACACTTATTCACACAAATAAAGTCTGATCAAAATAATGGGGAAAATATCATTGTTCATCATCATAGCTCATGGCTGAGCTAATGTAATAAAAATGATAATTCTACCTAAATTAATTTGCTTATTTAGTGCCATAGCACCAAAAATTATTTGAACTAAAAAACTCCTCTAGAAGAAGAAAAGGTCTAAAATATCAAGGGAAAGAATGAAAAGAAATGAAAAGAAAGGTGGCCTAGCCATACCAGATCTAAACCTGTATTATAAAGCAGCAATCAGAAAAACCACTTGGTACTAGCTAAGAAACAGTGATATAACAGTGGAATAGGTTAGGTACCCAAGACACAGTAGTTAATGACCATAGTAATCTACTGTTTGATAAACCCAGAAACTCCAACTTCTGGGATAAGAACAAACTATTTGACAAAAACTGTTGGGAAAATTGGAAACTATTGTGGCAGAAAACTAGACATAGACCAACATCTTATACCATCTACCAAGGTAAGGTCAAAATGGCTACAGGATTTAGACATAAAGGCATATAAGCAAATTAGGAGAGCAAGGAATAACTTACCTGTCTGATCTATGGAGAATGGCAGAATTTTTGACCAAACAAGAGTTAGAGAACATTATGTAATGCAAAATGGGTGATTTTGATTACATTAAATTAAAAGATTTTTGCACAAACAAAGCCAGTGCAACCAAGGTCAGAAGGGAAGCAGAAAGTTGGGAGCCAATTTTTCTAGCCAATGTCTCTGATAAAGGCATCATTTTCAAAATATGTAGAGAACTGAGTCAAATGTATAGAAACATAAGTCATTCCCCAATTGATAAAGGGTCAAAGGATGTGAACAGGCAGTTTTCAGAGGGAGAAATTAAATCTATAGTCCTATGAAAAAATGCTCTAAATCACTATTGATTAGAGAAATGCAAATTAAAACAACTCTGAGGTACCACATCGCACCTATCAGATTGGCTTACATGACCAAACAGGAAAATGATAAATGTTGGAGAATATGTGGGAAAATTGGAAGACTAATTGTTGGTAGAATTGTGAACTGATCCAACCCCTTTGAAGAACAATTTACAACTATGCCCGAAGGGCTACCCTTTTGCTAGAATCTAGTATTGCTAGAATCATCAGTACTACCTCTTTTTGGTCTCTATCCCAAATAGATCCTAAAAATGGGAAAAGGACCCACACAACAACAACATTTATAGCAGCTCTTTGGCAAAGCATTGGAAATTGAGGGGATGTCCATCAGTTGCTGAATGGCTGAACAAATTGTGGAATATGAATATAATTTGATACTATTGTAAGGAAATAACTTCTTATTATAAGAAATTATGAACAGGCAGTCTTCAGAAACACCTGGAAAGACTGATACTGAATGAAGTGAGTAGAACCAGGAAAATATTGCACACAATACTGTGTGATGACCAACTTTGATAGATTTCACTTTTCTTAGCAATGCAAGGATCTAAGACAGTGCCAAAAGATTCATGATGGAAAATGCTATCCATATCCAGAGAAAGAACTATGGAGTCAAATGCAGATTGAAGCATACTCTTTTCGCTTTTTTTGAGTCTTCTTTCTTGTGTTTTTCCCCCTTTAGTTCCAGTTCTTCTTTACAACATGACTAATGTAGAAATATGTTTAATATGATTATACATGTATAGCCTATGTAAGATTGCACACCATATTGGGGAAGGAGAACAGAGGGAGGCTGAGAAAATTTGGAACTTAAAATCTTATAGAAAGGAATTTTGAAAACTAAAAACAAACAAATAAATATTTTTTAAGAAAGAAAAAAGAGGCAAGCACTGGATTTCAGGGAGAACCTAATTAAAGAAAATCTTTCATGCTGGATAAGATCAAGAAATACCTAGAGTTCAAGAAAATACACAGGATGTTAGGAAAGATATATCCTAACTTTGATTTAACAAGGAATTCATTTATAAAAATATAGAATTACAAAGGAAGAGACAAATTATCTGAGCATCAAGGAAGAAAAAAAGGTGTGTCCAGTTCTGTTATGATGAAATATATGCATTCCCCAAAAGTGCCACACTGTACAAAACTCACACTATAATAGCCACAAAGCTTATGGGGAAGATGATATTTGGACACTTTAGTTAAAAACTTCTTCAGTGACCAAAAAAAAACCCAAGATAGTAGGAATCTAATAACACCTGTAGCACAATTTAAAACATGTTAAATGGTTAAGAGGTATATAAATTCTGCAATAAATAGTAGCCACCTCTACTTGGCCTGGGCTCTGAGTTGCTGAGGCAGATTGTGCAGACTATAACTCTGGGTTGTCTGGCCATGTTAGAAGGGAAAGGGGTGGTATAGATCAGACCTTATCTGCTTATACCTTTTGCACCAGAAGACATGCAATAAATATTGACAAAGAACTGAAGTTTGTTTGTGGAAGTGGGTGTGAGAAGGATTGAAGCTTGTGCATTATTGTGAAGTTGTACAGTTTTCTGAGTTTTCAGAAGAAATCACAGAGAAGAAAGCTAGAAATTCATCTTATTCTTAGAATGTTCTCTAATATAGCCAATATTTCAAAAACAACAAATGACAAACATTAAATTAGATTAAAAATATGGCTTTTAGGATTAAACCTGATTAAATTAGGATTAAACCTCAGAGGTATGTAATTTATTAATTTGATTTTTGTTGGTAGTTGATTTGATTTTTAACTTTATTTTTAATCTGAATTTGACAAAGACTTCTAAGTTAGCATTTCCCTATAAGAAAGCAGAACATAAAAACAGGATGATGTGTGAAACTACAAATTTCTATCATGTGCAGCTTGCTTCTTCCTCCAAATATACAACCAGTTCAATATATTGGCTTTAAAGCAGTCCTCCTATTCTTGGTTTCCTAACGACCATCTTTCTTTTCTCTTGTATGCATGCTTTCAATTTACCCTCTTTTCTTCTTTTTTCGTTTCGGTAACTTTATCATCATATCAACCAAACCAAACTGAGAGAAAGAAAAATAAAATCCTTGTATCAAATATGTATAGTCCAGGAAAACAAATCTCCATTTTGTCCAGATCTGAAAATATGTCTCATTCTGAAACTTGAATTAATAGCTTCACCCTCAGGATATGTGTAGCTTGTTTTACCATGTGTTCTTTGGATTTGCAGATTTGAGTTAATCAGAGTTCTTAAGTCTATCAAAGTAGCTTTCCTTTATAATTTTGTTATCGTTGTATAAATTGTTCTCAGGGTTCTCACTTCACTTCATATCATTTCATACAAGTCTTCCAAGGTTTGTCTGAAACTATCCCTTTCATAACTTCTTATGGTATTACATCATATTTACATACTACACTTTGTTTAATCACTCCCCAATTAATGGGGAGCACCTTACTTTTCACTCCTTTGTCCCAACAAAAAAGAGCTGCCTTTTGCCTCTACAAAACTAACGTTTTGTACATCTGGATCCTCTTCTTCTTTATTCTCTTTGGGGATATCTTGTAGTAGTATCACTGGGTGAAGAATATGTGAAATTTAGTGACTAGGTATAGTTCCATATTGCTTTCCAGAAAGGTGGGACCAATTTAGAGGCATATTAACAACAGTACCTGTTTTCCCACCCTCCAACAATTTCCACTTTTTTGTCATTTTTGAAAAATTCAGTGTGTATGAGATAAAACCTCAGAATTGTTTTAATTTGCATTTTTCTAATTATTAGTGATTCAGAACTTAAGAACATTTTTCATATGATTTTTGATAAGTTGGATATCTTCCTTTGAAAATTCATTGTGTTCTTAACCTTTATTTATTGGGGAATCATTGGAAATTATTTATTTATTGAGGAATGGTTCTTGTTCTTATGTATGTTAACTTGTGTTTACCCATCATGGCTATCAGCTCTTTGTCAGAGAAATGTGCTATAAAAAATGTTTTCCCAGTTAACTGCTTCCCTTATCATTTTAACTGTTAGATTTGTTTGTAAAAAACCTTTTTATTTATATCTAATCAAATATGTCCACTTGAATCTTTTGATCCTCTTTCTCTTTTGATCATGGACTCTTCCCTTAATTCATATCTGTGATAATTATTTCCTTGCATCTCCACTTGTTTATGATATAACCTCTTCTATCTATGTTATGTATCTATTTGGAGCTTATCTTCATAGATGATGTGAGACTTTGATCTTAACTTAAGTTCCAATTGATTCTTTTCCAGTTTTCCCAGTAATTTTTGTGTAATAGTGAGTCATTACCCCAGGAATTAGAGTTATTGGGTTTATTGAACACAGTGCTCCTTTTTTTTGTTTCTGCATGTTGTGTACCAATCTGTTTCACTGACTGACCTTCCTATTTTTTTAGCTATTGTCCAGTAGTTTTTAATGATGATTGCTTTATAGCTGTGGTTCTCAACCTTCCTAATGCCACGACCCTTTAATACAGTTCCTCATGTTGTGGGGACACCCCTCACCATAAAATTATTTTTGTTGCTACTTCATTACTGTAATTTTGCTACTGTTATGAATCTATCTGATATGCAGGATGTATTTTCATTGTTACAAATTGAACATAACCCACAGGTTGAGAAATGCTGCTTTTATAGTATAGTTTGAGAGCAGGTACTGTTGGATTTTCTTTGTTTCTGGGTTTTTTTTTTCATTATTCACTTGAGATTCTTGACCTTTTTGTTCCTCCATTTAAATTTTGTCTATAATTATATTATAAGTCTATGATTAGATTATAATCATTTTTCTAGCTCTACAATGTAATTCTTTCATAGTTTAATTGGAGTGGTACCGAATAATTAAATTAACTTAGGTAGTAATGTCATTTTTTATTGTTCAAGTCTTCTATTTCCATAACTTTGAGTTTGCAGATATGTTCATATAGTTCCTGTGTGTATCTATCTTGTTAGTCTGAGTCTCAAATATTTTATACTTTCTATTGTTATTTTGGCTGGTAATTCTCCTCTTCCTGCTGAGTTTTTTTTTTTTTGGTAATCATGATTTGATATTTTGCTAAAATTGTTTCAGCTTTTCTCTTAGTTGACTCTCTAGGGCTCTCTAAGTAAACCATTATTTCATTTGTAACAAAAAAAGTTCTCTCTTTGCCTGTGCTTATTAATTAATTTCTCTGATAAAGGTTTGCTTTTCAGGATAAGGAATTTATAAGAATAAGAGCCATCTAGATAATTAATAAATTAATGAATAATTGATAAAATAATAAATGGTCAAAGGATATGCCAAAGAACATAGGAATATGAATTGGTCTTGCTTTTTCTGTAAAGCCATTTAGAACTAAGCCCAAAAGGATATTAAATTGTGCACATCTCCTGATCCAATAATACCACTACTAGTTTTATATGATACAGAGATCAAAGAAAGAGGGAAAGAGGACCAATGTGCATAAAAATATTTATAATATCTCTTTTTGTGGAGGAAAAGGACTAGAAATTAAAGTGTCTATCAAATGTGAACTAGTTGAACAATTTACGGTATGTGAATTTAATGGAATACTATTGTGATAAGAAATGATAAGGGAGATAGTGTGTGAAAATCCTAAGAAGACTTGTGTGAAGTGATGCAGGGTGAATTCAATGGAAAGAATAAAATAATTTATACAATGACAATATTGTAAAGACCAACATATTTGAAAGATTTGAGAACTAGTCAATAAATAGTCAATAGTTGATAAACATTTATTATATATCTGCTATGGGCCAGGCACTGTGTTAAGAACTAGGAATACAAAAGAGGCAAAAAAACAGCACATGCCCTCAAGGAACTTACAATCTAATGGGGGAGACAGCATGCAAACAAATATATATATATATAAAGCAAATAATACAGTATAGATATGAAATAACTAACAGAGGCAAGGCTTAAGTAGGTTTGGGAAGGCTTTCTGTAGAAGGCAAGGTTTTTAATTGAGACTTATAGGAAGCCAGGGAGATCAGTAGTCAGAGTAAAGGAGAGAGCCCTTTTTGGGCATGGAGGACAGCTAGAAAAAAATGCCCAGATCTGAGAGAGAGGTAGCATCTTGTTTGTGGAACAGTCAAGAGGCCAGTGGATCACTGGATCAAAGAGTACATATTTGAGAGTAAAGTGTAAGAAGACTGGAAAAGTAGAAAGGAAGTAGTTATAAAGAACTATGAATGCCAAACAGAGCATTTTGTATTCAATCCTGGAATCAGCAGAAGCCACTGGAGTTTATTGAGTATTGGAGTGATATGACTGAACCTGCACTTTAGGAAAAATCACTTTAGTAACTGAATATGGGATGTTTTGGAGTAGGGAGAGACTTGAGGCAGGAAGATCTACCAGCACACTATTGCAATAGTTCAGGTGTGAGGAAATTATTGCTCATGACAGGATGGTGATCAATATAATGATCCAGGGGACATATGCAGAAACATACTACCTTCTGATAGTAAGGTAACAGAATCAGGATACAGATTAAAACATATGTTATTTAGATATGACCAATGTTGGAATTATTTTACACACACACATACACACACACACACACAGACACACATGAGGTTCTTTTTTTCTTTTTTTCCACAGTGGGTAGGGGGGAATAAGAGCAAGAGAAAAGAAATTTATGATAATTGAAAAAAAAATTAAAAATTTAGTGATTAAAATGAAAAAAGGATTTTTATTATTTTGTTATCTATTATGATTAGAAATTTTCCATTATTAACCTATCACAATCAAGGTATAAATCCAGCCTAGTCACAGTAGATAATTTTTTAAAAATATATTGCTGTAGCCTCTTGACTAATATTTATTTAAAATTTTTGTATTTATAGCTATTACGGATATTGGTGCATAGTTATCTTTTTTTGTTTCTTCTCTCCCTGGCTTAGGTATTTAGATAATATCATAGAAGGAATTTAGTAAGATAGAGTGCATTCATATTTTTGTAAATAGCCTACATAATATTGTAGTTAATTATACCTTAAGTAGTAGAATTTGCTTTTAATGTAAACTAATTTAGTTCTGGGATTTTTTCCTTGCAAATTCCCTTATGATTCAATTTCTTTTTCTAAGACTGAGTTCTTTAAATACTTTATTTCTTATTCTTTTAATCTGCATTTTTATATTTTTATAAATATCCATTTCATTTAAGTTGTTAACTTTTTGCTATATAATTGGCCAAAATAGTTTATAGTAATTTTCTGTCTTCTTCAGTAGTTCTGTCTTCTTCATTTTTGATACTGGCAAATTGTTTTTTTTCTTTTTTTTTTAAACTTGGATTAGTTAATATTATATCTATTGTTTTGCTTTCTTTTGTCTTTTATTTCCTATTTTTATTCATCATTGCAATGGATTTTTTGTTTTCAATTTTGTTAATATTTTCTTTACTTTTCAGAATGTCTCAGTGTTTAGCTGGTGTTTTTTTTTCTTTGTTGCCTTTCCTTTTTTTAATATATATTTATGCACAATTCATTGATGATAAGTGTTTAGAGATATAAATTTTCCCATAAGAATGACTTTATCTATATATCAAATGTTTTGATCTGTTAACATAATTTTCTTCAGTGAAATTATCTATTGTTATTATTTTTATCTCAGTTTTTTAGAATAATGATAATTTTAAAAATAATAATAATTGATAGTATTTGTGGTGATAGTGCTTTAAGATTTTCAAAGTATTTTATATGTTAACTCATTTGATCCTCTCAACAACTGTGTGAAGTACTTTCTATTATTATCCCCATTTTATGATAAGGAATTAAGATAAATATTCATTAAATGATTTGCCCAGGGTTACACAGTCAGTGTCAGAGTCAAAATTTGAACTCAGTTCTTTCCTGATTCCAGGTTCTACACTCTGTCAACTCTGTTACCTAGCTGCCTATGTCTTTTTCTGTTACTGAATAAAATTTTTATTAAATTGTGTTCAGTAAAGAATTTGTTTGATATCTCTGCTTTTCTGCATTTGCTTTAAAATTTTTTATGCCTCAACATGAGATCAGTTTCTGTAAAAAAGTTATGCACTTCAGGGAAACATAAATACTCTTTTTTATTCCCTTTCAGAAATTGACAGAAAGTTGTCATTTCTAACTTTTCTAAAATTCTTTTCAGGTTCTTAATTTCTTTTTATCTTTTGTTATATTTGTGTAAGTTGGAAAGATGCTCATTAAAGTTTCCAATGATATGGTTTTATATTTACATACCTTATAAACTTATTTTATTTTTTACAACAGAAGAACCCACTCCTAAGACAAATAAAATTTCAAAGAATCAGTAAATAAAATTTTGTGTCTAAAGAGATGCCAACAAGCAGTGGAAGAAGAAATCCAAACTGACTGAACAAAAACAAATTTTGTCAGCTACTAAGAAGGAATTTAAAAATAATTAAAAAAAACAATAATAGCAAGAAGAATAGGAGGAAAGAGCTGACAACCTCAAAGTCAAAGTTTTTCCATTTATTTTAAGGGGGTTGACCCTCAGGGAAGTATAAGAATTAACCATCTAAAAATTGAAACATAACCTGTTTATTTATGAATTGTGATAGTTGAAAAGAATGTAGAATATTAAATTGGAATGTTCTCCCTTTAGATAACACAAATAATAAGAAAATGCAGAAGGCATATCCAATTTTTTTTTTACCTGTAAAAATGAACTTAAATGGTCAGAATTTTCTTGGCAAAAGAATAAGAGTTACAGACTAACTGGAAATATGGGTGAGAATTTCACTGGGCAATTTAGCAGGAAAGAAATTTTAGAATCTATCTTACATCATATATTACAGTGAATTTCAAGTGCATGAGAAGCTTAAATATTTACTAAAACTATAAGAAAAAAGGAAAGAAACAGACTGTATAGTATTTCAGTTGTGGAGAAGAGATAATTTTAAAATTTAATAATATGAGGAATTATTAAGGACAATATATATGTACTCAATTATATTGAAAGGAAATTTTTCTATATAACAAAATGGTAGTTAAACCAAAAATAACATTCGAAAAACATTAATTATAAATATGACAGATAAAAAGCTATAAATTACATAAGAAACTTTAAAAATTATCAGTGATAATTTCTGGTGAGCACTGAATAAGCTGTCATAAGATATGAACAGATTCTCTTTTTTTTTAATTTTATGTCTTTTATTTTGATATTACATTAATTTCTACATGTCTTCCTTTCCTAGCAAACCTTTCCTTTTACCAATGATTTTTTAAAAATCCTATAACATTCTGTGAAACTGACATTTCATTCACGTTTAGTAGTATGTGCAATATTCCATATCCATAGGCCCTCACCTCTCCAGTAAAATAGGGGAGGTACAATATTGTTCTTTCCCAGAAAGAGTAAAAACAAAGGGCTAAGTATTTTGCCTCAGAAGAAACCAGAAAAGGAGGGGTGGCAGTCATAATCCCATACAAGTCAACAATAAAAAACATAGTAGGTATACAACATATAGAAGCAAATGAATCTAGTAGCCTAATATTTAATAAAACAAAAGACCTCAGACACTGGGGTAAGACTCATTATTTGACAAAAGCTGCTTGCAAAACTAAAAAGCAGTCTGGCAAAAATTATATTTAAACCAACACCTTATACTGTATACCAAGATTAGCTTCAAAGGAATACATGACAAATATAAAATGTCACATAATAAATTGGAAGAACAGAAGACATTTTCCTTTTGAATATATGTGGATAGGGGAAACATTCATAATGAAACAAGAGATAGAATCACAGAAAAGAAAATAAAAAATTTTTATTACATAAAATCAAAACATTTCTACACAAAATCAATGCAACTAAAATTTGAAAGGAAATGATTAACTAAAAAAAAATTCTTTGTTTCTGTTTTCTCTTATTAAGGCCTTATTTCAAAAGAATTGGTACAGATTTATAAGAATTAGAGGCATTCCCAACTAATAAATGATCAAAGGATGTGAACAAGTAGTTCTCAAGCTCTCAACGGCCATAGCTGAAAAAAAAAATGCTCCAAATCATTAATAATTATAGAGATGCAAATTTTTAAGAGTCTTAGATTCCAGGACTCACACATCAGATTGTTTGGAAAAGATGACAAGTGAGTAAAAATGACAAGTGTTGGAGAGTTCATGAGAAAACGGTCACCCTGTTGGTAGAGCTGTGAATTGGCCCAGTCATACTTTAAAGCAATTTAGAACTATCCCTCAAAAGTAACTAAACTGTGTACGTCTTTTGATCTAACTATACTACTGCTAGGCTTATGTTCCAAAAAGATAACATTAAGAGGACAAGGACCTATTCTATAAAAATATTTAAAGCAGCTGTTTTTGTGTTGGCAAAGAACCTGAAACTCAGGAGTTCTAAATTAGTTGAGGAATGGCTAGACAAATGATAGTGTATTAATTTAATGAAACTCTATTATGCCAAAGGATATGATAGAAAGCGTTTTTTTTTAAAAGCCTGGATAGCGTTATACATGAAGTTATACATGAGTTATGTACTCATGAAGAGTTAAATGAACAGAACTGGGAGAATAATTTATACAATAATAATATTGTAAAGACAAATAACTTTGAGGGACTTTAAGGACTCTAATCAATGCCATTCTTCCAGAAAGAACAATAATGAATAATTCTAGAAGACTGATAACAAACTATGATGTCTACCTTCTGATGGAAGGGTGATTGGATTTAAAGTGCAGGATGATACATATATTTTTTGCCAAAGAAAAATGTAGAAAATTGTTTTGCTTGACTATTCATATTCCTTACAAGAGATTCATTTTATTTCTCCCTTCTCCATGGGGAGAAGTGGCAGGGAAAGAAAATACATTTTTGTCATAACTTGAAAGAAAATAAAAGACATTTCCATTCTATCCTTTGTGGACACGGGAGGTCCATAAGTATTATACATTGAACATATTTTTAGACTTTTTTTGATATATCTATCGATTATGCTGATTTTTTTCCCTCTTTTTTGTTTAAAAAATACTGATTTTTTTATGGGATGGCTTTCTGGGAAGGGAAGGATAATGTCCTTCCCTTAAGTCACTTAACCCTGTTTGCCTCAATTTCCTCAACTGTAAAATGAGTTGGAGTAGAAAATGGCAAACCACTCCATTATCTTTGCCCTATGACCTCACAAAGAATGCAATGTGACTGAAAAGTGACAAAACAAATTGACCCACAATGAAGTTGGTCAGCAAAACAAGAATAGTTCATCAATTCATCATTCCAGGGACAGCCCTAGAAAAATTAATAAAATGTCAGATAAGAAAGAAGTTAAGGGGCAGCTAGGTTGTGCAGTAAACAGAGCACCAGCCCTACACTCAGGAGGACCTGAGTGAAAATCTGGCCTCAGACACTTGACACTTATGAGCTGTGTGACCTTGGGCAAGTCACTTAACCCAATTGTCTTACCTTTCTCCCTTCCCCCCCCCCAAAAATTAAGGACATGAAGACAGTTTTACAAAAGTTACATTGAATAAACCTATGGAAGTTACTGAATGGAAATTGTAGAAAGTATATGTATTTCTCAGCTTTGCATGAAAACTTTGCAAATTTGTCTATGTGCTAAGACAGGCCTGCACAATTCAGCTCATGGGCGATTTATAGCTGCTCTCTGCTTTAGACCAGCGAAGGGATTTTGAGCGACCCTCAGAAAATGTTGAAGAGACCCACAGACCATATGTTGTGAAAGCTTGTGCTAAGATATTAAAAATAACTCATGAGCACAAAATTTTTAAATCTACCTTTTGATGCCTAAAACACAATTATAACAAGACTAATAAATTAAAAATAAATAAAAATTATAATAATAGGAATTTGAAGAAAGGATTTAACATTAAATGGAGACTAACAGGTGGTACAATGGCTAGAACACTAGGCATAGCATCAGGAAGACCTGAGTTCAAATATGACTTCATATACTTATTAGCTGTGTGACCCTATACAAGTCATTTCAGCTCTGTTTCCCTGTTTCCTCAACTGTAAAATGGGGATAATAATAGTAACTATTTCCAAGGGCTGTTGTAAGGATATCATAATTATATTTCTTTTTTTAAATATAATTGATTTTTTTTAAGTTTTCAACATTCAGTTCCATAAGATTTTTAGTTTTCAATTTTCTCCCTCTCCCTCCACCTCCTCAAGATAGTGTGCAATCTGATATAGGCTCTACTCATATATTTATATTAAATATGATTTCACAATAATCATGAGGTAAAGAAGAATTAGAACTAATAGGAGGAACCATAAAAAAGAAGAAACAAAACAAAAGAAGACATCTCTGGGGTACAGACCAAGAAGTGGCATTGCTGGATCAAAGGGTATGCACAGTTTTATAGCCCTTCAGCATAGTTCTAAATTGCCCTCCAGAATGATTGAATCAGTTGACAACTCCACCAACAATTCATTAGTCTTCCAACTTTCCCACATCTTCTTCAACATTGACCATTTTCCTGTTTGATCATGTTAGCCAATCTGATAGAAGTGATGTGTTGCCTCAGTTATTTTGATTTGCATTACTCTACTCAGTAATGATTTAGAGCATTTTTTCATAGGATTATAAATAGCTTTAATTTCATCCTCTGAAAACTGCCTGTTCATATCTTTTGACCATTTATCAATTGGAGAATGACTTGTGTTCTTATAAATTTGACTCAGTTATCTATATATTTTAGAAACGAGGCTTTTATCAGAGACACTGGCTGTAAAAATTGTTTCCCAGCTTTCTGTTTCCCTTCTAATCTTGGTTGCTTTGGCTTTGTTTGTGCAGAACCCTTTTAATTTAATCAAAATCATTCATTTTGCATTTCATAATGTTCTCTGTCTCTTGTTTGTTCATAAATTCTTCAATTCTCCATAGATCTGACACGTAAACTATTCCTTGCTCTCCTAGTCTGCTTACAGTATCAGTCTTTATATCTAAGTCATGTACCCATTTTGACTTTATCTTGACTTTATCATACTGTTTTCCAGTTTTCTCAGCAGCCTTAAATAGTGAGTTCTTATCCCTGAAGCTGGAGTCTTTGGATTTATCAAGTAGTAGATTACTATAACCATTGTCTGTTGTGTCTTGCAAATGAAATAATTATAAAACGCTTAGCATGGTACCAGGTACATAATAAGCTCTATGTAAATGTGAGCTATTAGCATTATCAATGTACACCCAACATTCTAAACATTGTGATACCTACTTTTCTTGTCCTATAGATTCAGCCAAAAAAATTGAAACAATAACTTTAGTAAAGTAGGATATGCAGCAAACAAAAATCATCAAATTTTTCTGCATCTTACTAACAACATATATCAGCAGTAGATAGAAAACAAATGTAATTCCATTCACACTTCTATAAATACAGTCAGTAAAAACTATTTCTGGAAATAAAGGAAGACTTCAGTAGTTCAAGAAATACTAATAGTTTATTGCTGGGAAATGTTAATATTTTTAAAAATTAAACCAGTACACATATTAATTTACATAGTGCTATATCATTCAAACTTCTAAGACATTACTCTATAGTAATAGACAAAATAACAGTGAAATTTGTCTGTAGGGATAAATGGTCAGGAACCTCAAAGGAAGTGAAAAAAATAGAAATGAAGTCTAATTGTTAAGAAATTGTCCTTATATCAAATGTAAATTTGTCGGTTTGCAACTTCTACTTTCTACAAGAAGGAATAAGTCTAATCTTTTTAACACAAAGAAGTCATTCCGATATTTGAATTCAACTTTAACAGTATTTGGCTCTTTAAGAAGATATATTTTAAAAACAAGTTAGGACCATATCTTCCAATGAAGGAAGAGATAGTGGCCCATTAGAGCAAAGCTTAAGACTGTACAAATATGTTAACTCTCCTCTCTAGCAGTACCAGCTCTCAAACTATATTATAGAGCAATACAAATTGAAATTATTTGGTACTGGTTAAAAGATGCAAAAATTAGTGGAATATCATAGGTGGAAAAGATTCAGATGTAGTGAAAGAGAGTAGCATAGTATTTGATAAACCAAAAATTCCAATGACTAGGATAAGAACTCTCAATTTGAAAAAAAAATGCTGGAAAAACTGGAAAACAGTATGGCAGAAATCAGGTTTAAGCCAATATAACACAATAAAGTCTAAATGTATACATTACATAAGTATAAATGGAATATTGTTAAGACATGAAAGGATAAGGGAAAGAGATACTTTTTACAGGTATGGGAAAAAGATGATGACAGATGGTAAAATGAAAATTTTTAATTACATAAGATTGAAAATTGTTATATAACCAAAATCAATTCACCTAGAATTAGGAAGCAGCCAGTTAGGAGTTATTTCAGGAATGATATGAAATATTATTTGTAAGACTGGGTTTCATTGATTTACTTAAACCCAGGGTTAGAGTTGATTAATTTATCTAACCCCATCCCATTTAAACTAAGTGATAAGATGCCCAATCAAATAATCATAGGCTTTAGACTAAGTATGAAGTCTTTGAAAGTCTTTGGTGAAATTAAATGATGCTAGTCAGGAAGCACATTCTAACTGATATGTGTAACAATTTTGCCTTAATGAAGCAGTCAGAAGAGCTAATATGCCTTATTTTTAAAAATTAAATTAAATTTTTATTTTCAGTTCCAAATTCTTTTCTTCCATCTGCCTTTTTCTCTACCCATTGAAAAGGCAAAAATACGATGCCTATTATGTATATGAAGTTATGGAAAACACATTTCTTCATTAGCCATGTTCAGTCTGTACCCTTTGTCCATCAGTTCTCTATTTGGAGGTAGATAGCATTTTTCATCATGAGTACTTTGAATTGTGGTATATTGTTTTATTGATCAGAATTACTAAGTTTTTCATAGTTGATTATCTGCAATTTTGCTGTTACTGTTTACATTGTTATTGTGGTTCTGCTCTTCATTTTGCATCAATTCATATGTCTTTCCAGCTTTTTCTGAAACTATCCCCTTCATCATTTCTTACAATACAATAGTATTCCTTCACATTCATAAACCATATTAACTTGTTCAGCTATTTTCCAACTGATATGCATTCCCTCAGTTTCTAATTCTTTGCCACTACCGAAAGAGCTACTCTAGGTATTTTTATACATATGGATATATATATATATATATATATATATCTCCTTTTTCTTTGACCTCTTTAGGATATAGACTAGGCATAGTTGTGTACAGTTCCCAATTGTTCTCCAGTACAGTTCACTAGTGTACCATATCCCCTCACTCATTGGTCATTTTCCTTTTCTGTCATCTTAGTCAGTCTCATAAGTGTGAGGTAGTAACTCCATTTTAACTCTCATAAGCCTTCCTATCTCTTGTTTGGCCATGAATTCTTTTTCTCTCTACAGATATGATATGTAATTTCTTCCATGCTACCCTAATTTGCTTATGATATCCCACTTTGTCTATATCATGTACCTGTTTCAGACTTATATTAGTATGCAATGTGAGATTTTGGTCTATACCTACTTTCTGCAAGACTACTTTCTAGTATTCATAGCAGTTTTTGTCAAATAATTTTTGCTTCAGTAGCTGTGATGTTTGAGTTTATCAAACACTAGACTATCGTGCTTATTTGCTCATGTATATTGTTTACCTAAACTAGTCCACTGATATTTTTCTTGAGTACAAAATTGTCTTGATGGTTACTACTTTGTAGTATAGTTTGAGATCTTATACTGCTAGGTCCTTTTCCTTTACATTTTTTTTCATTGCTTACTTTGATATTCTTGATCTTTTGTTCCTCTAGGTGAATTTTGTTATTATTTTTTCTAGCTCTGTAAAGCAATCCTTTGATAGTTTGATTGGTATGGCAATGAATAAGTAAATTAATTTGGGCAGTATTGTCATTTTATGATGTTGGTTCAACCTACCCATGAACTTGGGCTGTCCAAAGTTTCCCATTTAGGATCAAATCTTTTCCTATTTTGCCTTCCTCTGAATTGCATCACATAACAAAATTTCCTCTTTCTCCTAGAATTAAAACTGCCATGCATTCAGCTAGGTATTAAGGAAAAAGCAGTCTTTATTTAGATTCTCACCAAGAAAGCAAAGATCAATGAAATCCACCCTAACCGTCACCAAAGGACTTTAATTTTTAACAGTTATTCTGAATTTTTTGTGTGATTTCACTAGGACAGGGGAGTTCTATCAGTCAGCAGAATGATTATAACTTATAGTCATAGTTTCCAGGACCACTATGAAGTTAAGTTCCTTACTCATGATGATACAAGCCAGTCTATGTCAGAGGGTTAGCTTGGACCCATATCTTCTTTATTCCTCTGTCTACTACATCATACTGTCTCACATTAATTTACTTAAATGGTCCATAAAGTGGTCTATACTGAACATTTCACTCAAAGTAATTTATAACATGTTATATTTAAACATAAAAACAACAACTTTCACTAGATGCTCTGATAAATTCTGATTATAGTTATGCGTATGATATATTTTTTAAAATTATATAGTAGGCATTTAATAAATGAATGTTGAATTGAATGGATAGTATAGTCAGTGTCTATACTGTTCTAGCTTTCTTTTATCCATGTTGCATTAAGTTCTATAGTTCTTTTCATACTTCTCATATTTGTGACTCCTAATGGCGGTTATTACATTGAAGTAACAGTCTATTCAGCCATTTTTTAAAAAATCATTGAACATCTAAATTGTTTTCAGATTTGGTTACTACAGGGTATTTGAATTTTATAAGATAATCCTTGTTAACCCAAATGCATGTCTAATTATTAAAATTTCAATGTGACATTCAACCCACCTCCTGCCAGTTTCAGTTTCCTAAAGTATAGATCTGATAATGTCTACTGCTTATTACCAAAAACAGCCCTTCAATGGCTCAGTATTCCTAACCCTTCACTTATCTTTCAAAGCTCTCCACAATGTGATCCTGAAAGTCAGTGAGGTATTAAAGGGAAAGAATTTGTCATGGAGATAAGACTTGGGTTACTCTAAGCAAGTAACTACAATACTTTGAGCTTTGGTTTTCCCACCTGTAAAATGGCAGTAACTATACCTGTATTTCCTACCTCATAGGTTTGTTGTGAGGAAAACACTTTGTAAACCTGCAAGTGTTATATAAATAAATGTGAGCTCTTAATATTATTAAAAATTTATCTTTTCAATCTTATCTCCCACTTATCTCTCATTTTGGTCAAACTAGACTATTTCCCCAATTAGTTTCATGTCTTTATTTTTGGCCTTCTTCCTCCTCCACCTTTCCTAGAAGTTCCAATTAGTTAACTCCTACATATCCTTCATGGCTCCATTCAAATTCTAATTTATCCATGAATTACCATTTCATTTTGCAATTTAAAGCGATCTCTTCCTTGTTTGAACTAATATAATATTTTATATGTCTTTAATTACACTTTAATATTATGTTACATGATAATTGTTTGTATCTTATTTTTCTGTGTTAGGGATTGCATCAGCCTAGGGCACTGATGCCTGTTCCCCAGTGCCACCTTACATCCATTAAATATTAAGGTCCATGAGGTAAAGCACCATGTTATATTTTCTTGTATCTCCCATAGTTTTTAGGATAGTGATGTACACATAGTAGTTTAGTTGCTCAATTATTTTTTAAGTGGAAAAGTAACAATGTTAAGCAGTGTCAGGGAGATACTTTAAATAAGGGGACTCTCTTAGGGTTTTTAAAATCATACTATTTAGAGAAATTACTACAATATCTACATGGGAGGTAATCCAACCCCCTCTCCTATGACCATTTTTTCCCTTTTACTGCCCAGCCTTTCCAACCTTATTTCTAAATCATGAGGCCTGGATTCTCTTAGTATGCCTAGAGGAGAGAAGCATGGTAGAGAGTAATTTGAGTGATGATCAATACAAGCAAAAAAAAAAAAAAAAGCAATATTGTAATTAGAGTGAACTATAGATCACCTGGAAAGAAATAGGATGTAGATGAAGACTTTAGGAAACATTTAAAAGCTCAGCACAAAATTCTAGTGTACGGGAGATTAATTGTACAGAAATCTGCTAAAGTTCTTCTACCAGAAGCAAAGCAAGTAATAATGTCTTGACTTGCCTTCCTGATACTTTTATTCTTTAAAAGATAGAAGAACCAATAAGGTGAATTTCTGTTCTGGATCTGTTTCTTACCCACATGGCTTCTGTAGTAGAAATGGTAGCAATATTGGGGGCAAGTGACCCTTCAGTCCTAAAATTTGTGAGAAATAAGAAGAGAAAGATAAGCATTGATATTTCCCCATAGATTTGTATAGAACAAATTTTAAAGAGTTCAGAAAAAGCCTAGGTGGAAGCATATGGGCTAAAATTCTATATGGTGGGGCATGGCTAGGTGGCACAGTGAATAGAGCACTGGCCCTGGAGTCAGGAGGACCTGAGTTCAAATCCGACCTCAGACACTTACCACAAAAATTAGCTATGTAAACTTGGGCAAGTAACTTAACCCCAATTGCCCTACCCTTCCCCCTGCAAAAAGAAAAAAAATATTCTATATGGGAAGTCAGTTAGGGAGGGATAGGAAGCTATACAAAATGAAAGTCAAAAGACACAAATAAAAAGCTCTTTTTAAAATATAGGTATAATTATTGCCATTTACAGATGAGAAAAGGAGATATAGCTGAAGTGATAAGGATATAAGGAACTGAACAGGTCTTTAAGATGTGTGTGTGTGTAAAAGTAGAATGGAATAGTGTATTGAGAATCATGCTGAAAGTCAGCTTCACTTTATGATAACAGAACAAGTCTCTTAGGTCACAGAGCTAGTGCCTTGGGTAATTCTGTAAGACTATAAATTGTAGAACAGTTGCCATTCTGCTTCGATAGAGGGAGCAACGACACTTTAAAGTTCCTTACAGTAATGAAATCATAGACCCAAATTTTATATACACTTTTTGTTGTTGTTGTTTTTGCTTTTTGGAGGGCAATTAGGGTTAAGTGACTTGCCTAAGGTCACACGGCTAGTACTTGTTAAGTGGCTGATGCTGGATTTGAACTCAGATCATCCTGACTTCAGGGCCAGTGCTCTGTTCACTGTGCCACCTAGCCTCCCCCAAATTAAAAAAAATTTTTAGGAAAATGTTGCACTTATAGTTTATCTAGATTTTAAAAGTCTTAATCATATTTTTATGTTGTACCTTCCCTTATTAAAAAGAAAAATAATTAAGTAAAACTGATCAATAAAATTACTATATTTGACAATGCTTGCAACATTCTGTTCCTTTAGTACACCACTTCTCTGCTGGGAAGAGGGAAATAAGTTGCATTGCCTATTATTTGGGACAAAAATTGGGTCATCATTATTAATCTAAATTCAACTTCCTTTTAGTCTTTATATTTACATGTGTAGTCTTTATGAAGGGAAAGTGGGCACTAGATGTAGGGAAGGAGTCCAAAGGTAAAGAGGGGCCCACATATGGTGGGGACTGTCATCGAGTAGCTTGAAGGGAAGCAATTTCTGGCCTCTTCTCCCTCTACCTTTATCTAATAGAGGTTTTCATTCCTGCCAGAAGGGGAAAGAAGTAAGAAGCTAGGGCTCTACCATTCTGCTCTCTTCAGAGTCAGGGTACTAGCTAGACATATGTTCTCTTATATATTGTTCTTCCAGGGCAGTGGTTCTCAACCTTCCTAATGTCTCGACCCTTTAATACAGTTCCTCATGTTGTGGTGACCCCCCCAACCATAAAATTATTTTTGTTGCTACTTCATAACTGTAATTTTGCTACTATTATGAACTGTAATGTAAATATCTGATATGCAGGATGTATTTTCATTGTTACAAATTGAACATAACCCACAGGTTGAGAACTACTGGTTTGGGGATATGATCAGGTGCAAGCTAACTTCCGGTCACTTTGTCATTATTTTGGAGGGGAAGGAAGACCCCAATATTCAAAGCTTGACCCCCCCTTCCCCATCTAATACCAGTTCCATAATGAACACACATAGAAAATAGCAAAGAATTCCATTTATCGAAATCATAGGAAAATAGAAATCAGAGAAGGTATACATACATATATACATACTGACATATATACATACATACATACATACATACATACACATACACACACACACCAGAGAAAACAGCATGAAGGTGCTTTCCTGTTGGGAGTGAGGTAACTCAGCTGAACCAAGAGAGGCGGTCCTGTTTCTCACCCAAGGGGAAACGCCCAGAAGTCTTTAGCGTAGCAAGCTGGGAGTATAGCTTGCTACACTACTACTACATTGGGTCGACAGAGATTGCCAACTCTTCTTGTCTTCCCAGAGTCTTTTCCTTAAGCAACCTGAAGTGAGGTTGAACTTTTCCATCTTTTCTCTTAAAGTTGAAAACGAGAAGTACCCTAAACAACTTGACACTTGAAGACTTGAAGTTGGTAATTTCTTAACTTGCTTTACTGATTTTCTACCTTCATATCTTTCTATCTTCAAAAGGTAGAGGAACTAATAAGAAGAATTTCTATTCTGAATCTGAATCTTCTGAATACAGGGCAGGTTATTCATCTCCACCAATAAGGAGGGAATCCCACACTAATGGACTTTTGGACAGAGGTAACACTTGTAGATTTTGGGGCTTCTTATCCTAATTCTTACTCACTAGCAAATTGGCTACATGTCCCTTTCCTCTAGAGGTGCCCATCAGGAATTGGGATATCTTTCTATTGCTATCTGCTCATGCCACATAGAGTTAATAGCTCCTTTGTATTTAAAAATTGACCAAAATTTTTTTTTCTTTTTGGAGAGCAATTGGGGTTAAGCAACTTGCCCATGGTCACACAGTTAGTTTTGTGTCAAGTGTCTGAGGCTGGATTTGAACTCAGGTCCTCCTGACTCCAGGGCCAGTGCTCTATTCACTGCGCCACCTAGCTGCCCCTTGACCAAACTATTGATTCTACACTCTCAATTTAACTAGTTTTTAACTAGTTTTAAATTCCTCTATATCATTGATAAGCAATTGACATAAATTAATTTATGCAAAAGAACACTTACTGAAGCAAAACGATAAAAACTAAAGCATAACAACTTCCTCCCAAATCATCTATACAGTCATTCTTCTAACACTTCATTTCCTGGGAAAAGTGAGCTCAGAATGAAAGTTGCTACCTCAAAACATTCATCCCACCAAGCTGACTTCTAAATATAGCATAGCTTGTTGATGCAACAGAGAGCTATGCAATCACAGGCAACTTGGCAGGGGACTGGGTGGGCAGATAAAGGCCAGTGGCTTTTCTCTCTAACCAAGTTTGTAGCATTTTGACTCATTCTTTTGAATGCAGCTAGGGAGAGAGGAGCTCCTTCATAGTGTCTTTTGTATGCACACTTAGCTTTAGTTCAGCAGCCAACTGAAAGTCCTTTTCTCACCTCACAATAAGAAAATGGATAGTAGTCAGAGAATACATGTATAGGCTCTGAATTAGAGAGTTAGGACTCTCCATTTCACATTATAGATTTCCAGAATCAGGTTTCCCCAGATCAAGGAAGGCAAGATCCTTGGAACACGCTCCAAAAATTGGACCCTCTTTGGCCAATTCCTATGTTACACATTACTATCGTCATTATATTTATTATTCTTTTTTTTGTATATGTATTATTCTTCTCTGAGTCTACTTATTTTGCATATCACCAGTTTATACAAGAGTTCTGTTGTTTCTCTTAAGAACTAATATTCATTTTTTCTTATGGTACAGCATTTTTTAAAATATTCAAATGCCATAATCTGATCGGCCATTTTGCCGTAGTTAGATACCTATTTTGTTTGTTTTTTTTTTCTATGACAAAAAGTGCTGCTCGAAATATTTTAGTGATATTGGGACCTTTTCCTCTGTCTTTGACTTCCCTGGAGTATGTGCTCAGAAGTGAGATCCCTATGTCAAAGGGAATATATAATTGAGTGACTTTGTTACATGATTTCAGATTGTCTTCGGACTAATCAATTAACTCCTCCAGCAGCTGTTGGTGTATTTGCCCAACAGATCGTGTAGCACTTAATATTTCTCTCCTTTATTATCTTTGATACTTGGAATAATGTGAGGTAAAACCTAAAAGTTGGTTTATTTTGCATTCTTATTATTAATGATTTGGAATATTTCATACAGTTATTGATTATTTGCATTATTTTATCTGAAATGCTTATATTTGTTCTTAAAATAAATTTGTATTGATGCTTTTTTAAAAATATATTTACAACCATTAACAAAAGAGAAAAATTGTCTGAATATGCAGTTAAGAAAAACAGAAAACTGATACATAAAAACATAAAAAAAATTCCTGAGACCAAAGGAGAAATGGAATGAAATTAAAAAAAAATACATATATATATATATATATATATATATATATATATATAATAAAGAAGTAGGCTTCATTAATGCTTTTGTAAGGGTAGAGGTTATAATAACTCTATCCCACTTAGTCTGGTTATCTTTTTTTCCTAAACAGATGTCTATATAATAATTTTTAAGAGGATTTTATATTTTGAAATAAAACAAAGCCACCAGAAAATTGATAGATTAAAAAAAATTCAATGATTCTTTTATTGAAAATTTATTTTTTACTATCATCCATTAATTTAAATATGAATTTATTGTCAGATAAGCATACAATGAGCATTCTCATTTGCATTTAATTAATTCTTTCATTAAAATGTATTTAAGGTCTAGAATATGCCAGAATATCATTGTCATATATCTCCAAAAAAAAACATTTCCATGTAATTTGTCATCTGTATATTTTATGGTATTTTAAAAAATATTTCTGATTATTACTGGCAGGTGCAACTGCTTCTTGGTAATTTTGTTTATCAGACTCTGTACTCTGGTCACACATGCATTTATTTTTTTCTGATCAAATTCTCATGTTAGCCATGTGAGATACATAACTTACTATCTTGAGTATCCAACTATTCCACACTTGTGCTTTGTGATTATATCTTACTCATAAAGAAATATAGTATAAAGAAAATTTTTAATGTAATGTAATTCCATGATCCAATATAATTAAAAGATATCTTTATCAGATAAGAATGTCTTGATTGATTTATCAGAATTGGGTGAACTCAATATATACAGGGCCTACTATCTCCATTGAAAGAATATCAGCTAGCTATAGCAAGAAGTATATTGGGATTGGTTGATAAAGCTAGTCATCTCTTGTGGCACTTATACAAAAACAGGAAACTAGTTTGGAATTGAGTGTTTTAGTATCTAGAAGCTTAGTGAGATATGCAGATTGGAACATGCTT
Organism: Pseudocheirus occidentalis; assembly: GCA_028646575.1. Taxonomy (NCBI): domain Eukaryota; kingdom Metazoa; phylum Chordata; class Mammalia; order Diprotodontia; family Pseudocheiridae; genus Pseudocheirus; species Pseudocheirus occidentalis. The sequence continues at coordinate 128,252,998 of CM053598.1, forward strand.
TTTTTTTAAATTATATTTTTCTTGGGTTTTTTTTTGAGGGGGCAACTTTTTTGCAGCCTGGCTAACATGGAAATATATTTTACATCAGTATAAATGTATAGTCTATATCAAATTGCTTGCCTTCTCAAGGAAGAGGTAGGGAAAGAATTTAGAACTCAAAATAAAAAAAAAATAATGTTAAAAATTGTTTTTCCATGTAACTGAGAAAATTTTTTAAAAAATCAGTGACTGTTAATCTTTTATTGTTTTTTCCCAAAAAACTAGTTCCTAGTTTTATTTGTCGATACAAATTTTTTTGCTTTTTAATTTAATTTAAATTTATTTAATTTATTTTAATTTTATTAATTTCTTCTTTCATTTTCAGAATTTCATCTTTGTTGTTTAGTTGGGGAATTTCAATTTGTTATCGTGCTAGTTTTTTATGTTATATGCCCATTTCATTGATTTGTTTTTTCTAGAGATGTGAATTTTCTCTAAGGACTGCTTTACTTGATTCCTATAAATTTTGATATGTTGTCTCTCATTAATGTCATTTCTTCTGATAAGATTTTTCCTTGTTTTTATAATTGGTCCTTTGACTCAGTTCGTTAGAATGAAGTTTTAAAATCTCCAATTACTTTTAAATAATTTTTTTCAAAGACCCTTTCTAGTCTGTATAGCATTGTGATCTGTAAATAAACTGTGTAATATTTTTACTGTTATCTTTTGGTGACATCTCTATGCCCCAAAACATTATCTGCTTTTAAAAATGTTCCATGGATATCTGAGAAATATGTAAATTATTTTTTTATTCCCATTCAACAGTTGCCAGACATCTATTTAACATTTTAAATTTTTCTAAAGTTCTATTCAGGTCCTTATCTTCTTTCTTGCTTGTCTTTTGTTTAGATTTGTCTAGATCTGAAGGGGGCATTTTGAGGCCTACTACAATATAGTTTTAATCTCTATAGTGGCTACCTTGACTTATAAATTTAATTTGTTCCATTACTGAGCTCATAACTCAATTTGCTTGTATATCAAATCAATTTTCCCCATTGAAATTAATTGAAATATCATTAATCTGTTCCAGCCCCCAAAATGCCACCCCAGTATTTTTTGTTACATGTTTTTAAATAAGAAAAAGTATTTATAAATAACAAATATTGTATGAAAACATAATAAAAGAGAATGTAAAGAAATAAACTGGTTTTATTAAGTGTATATTTACCTTGGATATCAGACTAATTGAGCTAACAGAAGATACTGCCAGAGGTGGAGGATGGAGGAGATAGATGGAGGTTAGAGGAGTTTTGTTTCATACTCTTTTGGTCACTTTCATTCACTTACTTGCTACACTTTTAATGCTACACTTTATCCCTGAACTTAATTGCTACAGTATCCTTTTTACTTTCATTTAACTTAATTTTCTTCACTGGGGAGGTAAAACATGTGGACTTAACGAGTGAGGGTGGGATGCTGGGTGGGTGTTGGGTTGTGGTTTTTGCTGTGCCAACTAGAGGCAGCTCACACCTCAAATTTTGGCTCACAATTTAAAGCAAAAAATCAACTGAGTGACAACCCATATCTTGGAATTCTTGTAAGCTGGTGTACTAGTATGTCAAGGTACCACTGTATTTCTATTTGAAATTCAATTAACTTTTCATTTAAGTATTTAAATGGTATTTAAATTTAAATTTAAAGGTATTTGATTCCTATATGTTAAATATTGATGGGTTCTCTATGGTTCCTTTAAGGTGAGTGTATTTTCTCTTTTCTGTATTTGAAACCATCATTGCTACCCTTTTGTTGTTGTTTTTCAATTCACCCCAAGCATAATAGATTTTGCTGTAGCACTTTAACTCCATGTGAATATTTGTGTTTCAAATATGTGGGTTTTTTTTTTTAAAGCTTTTTGGAGGGGGGGAAGGCAGGGCAATTAGGGTTAAGTGACTTGCCCAAAATCACACATCTAGTAAGTGTTAAGTGTCTGAGGCTGAATTTGAACTCAGGTCCTCCTTACTCCAGGGCCAGTGCTCTATTCATTGCACCATCTAGCCGCCCCCAAATGTGTTTCTTACAAATATCATTGTTGGATGCAGGTTTCCCATCCATAGTAATATACTCATATTTTATATATGAGTTAATTCCATTGAAATTCATAGTTATAAGTACTCTATATTTCTTTCCATCTTATCCTCTTGTACTTTTCCTCTCCTTACTTCCACCCTCTTATTTACAAATAAGAGGAAATGAAAAGGGAAAGGGAGTTTGCTTAAAATTTGTAACCTGTAAATGAAGTGGTCTCTTTTTGCACAGTTGCCCTTCTTCTCTTCCCCTTGCTCTGCCCTGATCCCAGGTTTTTACTCTGTCTTCCTATCTTTTAAAAATCCTCCCTTTAACATTGGAATTCCTTTTGTTTATGCCTATTCCTTTACCTGCACTAGCCCCTTTCTTAATCCTGGTTTCCACTCCATTAATCTCTCCCATTTCTGTCTTCTAAGAACGTCAAAACCAAACAAAGCTACCTTTAGCCCCTCTCTGTTTTATTTACCTTTCTTTATTATCTGTTGAAAAAATTAGGTTTCTGTGAAAGCCTTTGTTGCTTATTCTCTTATTTTCATGCAAACAATTCATCCCAATATAGTTCCTCCTAGCCCTATGTACTTTTCTGTCTTTCTTTTGACTCTTATGTTTCCATTTCATAATGTCTACTCAGTTCCATCCTTTTTCATCAGAAATTCTTGATAATCCTCCATTTCATTATGCACATAATATATATGTATGTACACATCTATGAGTCCTCTGTGTAAAGATGATAGTTAAACTCTTGAGAGCTGATAATATTATTTAGAGAGTGGAGTTGGAGAAGACTCCCTAGGATTGACTGGGGAATATCTACAGTTTGAGGCATAATACAGATGATGAATTAGCAAAGTAGATTGAATGATCAAATAGGTTGGATATCTCAGAAGAGGTGCTGTTCAGTTAATAGCATGTGCTTCACCACATCCCTGAAATTTTTCCCTTACTTGAAACTTTTCCTTCCCAAGCTGTTTTAAACATTCCTGATGAGCTGAGGCTATATCTAGGAGGACTGAGGGCCTCCTTCACTCCTTAGCTGGATATTTTGAATCATGAAACCAGAGGTCAGAGCCCTGGAAGGAAGAAAGGTGCTTCTATACCTTAGAGAGACCAAATTCCAATAAGCTAGCTGAAACAGTGCTAACCTGCAAGTGATGAGAACCATGTCCTAATCTCTCTCTTTTTTTTAAGACTAGTCCCTTATCTGACTAACTCTCAACTTCAGTTTTCTTCTTCATAAAAGATCCCTTGCTGTAATAGCATGTGACTTATCAAGATTTGAGCTTCATTTAACTATCTTACTCTCATTTTCTTTTTCAAAGCATTTACATAAACGGCATTAGATAGAGCAGTAATTTCAAAGCATATTCCCCCCAAACCAAGGGTATCTTTTCCCACGAATATACCTGAGAGTCCAGGGAGTTTGGGGGTGGGGAGAATGAGCATTAATTAAAGTATAGTGATAGTGAGGGATATGTGTAAGGAATATTTGTGGGCCAAGGCCACTTATATCCCTGGAAAGATAGGGCCTCAGTATCCTTTCAGAATATTTGGTATGTCTATCCACTGTTCAGTTGGACTGGCTCTTCTTTTCTCACAGTTCCTTTGCTGGAACAATGGCTCATCCTTGCTTGCTCCTCAGGAGAGGATAGTATCTTTTTTGGACTAGCCAATCTGCTTTTTTATTTGTTTGTTTAATGCTTTTAGTTTTATTGATGTGCATTGTTTTTTACATTACAAACATTTACAGACTACTTCTGCTTCAAGGGAGATCTTTCTATAACAAAGTAAAATAGTTAAGTAACCTGTGACCTGGACTTAAAAGTTCATACAACGTTTCACACCTGTAGTACTTGCCGCCTCTGAATTTAAAAAAAAAAAATCAACAACAATCTATTTCCTCTGTCTCTCACCCCTACACCTTTGGAATAAAAAGGGGGCAGATTTCTTGTAACAAATATGCATAATCACAACAAATTTTCTAATGGCTGTACCCATATATATATATATATATATATATATATATATATAATATGTCTATATCTGTGTCCCAAGTCTATCTGTAAATCCATTTCTCTGTAATGGACAGCATTTTTTATCATCAAACCTCTGAAATCATGATATGGATTATAATTCTTACAGCTTTCAAAATGGTTTGTATTTACAGGATTGTATAAATTGTTCTCCTAATTTCATTCTTAGTTCATCAAAATTGTTCATTTTTATAATATTGATGTTATATAATTGTCAATAAAAATTGATTCTTCCTTGGTGACTTGAGAGAAGTCACTTCTCTTTCTGAGGCCTTAGTTTTTTGTTTTGTAAAATTCAGGAGGGAACTAGATGATTACTAAATTCTCTTCTGTCTCTAACATTATTGTTTGAGGGTTTTTTGTGGGGAGGGGCGATTGGAAAGGCTTTAAACTCTGTTTCAGTCCCATTCCGCCCCTCCCCCATACAGTTTGCTGTAAAGTGAAGTGAAGAAAATAACTGAGCTTAGAACCTTAAGATCAATCAATTGATCAATTAATCTCAGTCAGTCAGGCATTTATTATATATTTACTATGTGCCAGCCACTGTGCTAAGTTCTAAGGACACAAATGTCTTTATGGTTTAATTTGAGAGGCAGCATGCAAAAAATTGTACATACAAAATAAGTACAGTGTAAATTGAAGGTAGTTGTTGTTTGTCCTTACAGAAGGAAAGCATTAGCAATGGGATATTAAAATTCTACATATGTAGCAGCACTGTGCTAGGCAATGGAGATACAAAGACAAAACAAAAAAGCAAGTCCCAACTCTAAAGGAACTTACAGCCTATGTAGAGACATGTACACACGTGGATAAGTGCTAAATAAGTAAAACTAAATTGGGGCATGGGAGGGGCAGCTGAGAGTTATCAGGAAAGGCCTTATGTGGGTGGTTATATTAAAGCTGAGGAAAGGAAACTAGGAATTCTAATCCGAAGGGAGGAAAGATTTCAAATACACACTTACATTCCACACATATAATAAATACACATGAAATCTTAGCACAATGCAATTTATTAGCACATTATAAACACTGATAAGTTAAATGAACAGTTTATATATCGTGGGTTGTCGTCATCTGGGGAGGTGGGTGGGTGGGTGGGTGGGGAGCTAAAGTGCTATCCGTAAAAGGCCAGGCTAATCTATTTTAGAACGACTGACACTAGCTTGCGGGACAGCCTGTGAGAAGGCCCCGTCGTGGGAGATAAAGTGTCCTGTTTGAGGAACAGCAGGGCAGCCATTTTGGCAGACTTGCAGAATTCACTGTATTATAAAAAATAGTTTAAATAGGAAGCTATCAAATTGTTCAATTCTTCGGGGAGTCAAGATGATCAATCTCCTCAGTAGCACCCTCACAGTTCGGGATCTCTTTTTGCATGGGGTTTCTTTCCCAGCTGTGAGCCTTTTCTGCTTTGTGGTGCTTGCCTCAGTTTCAAAAATTACCAGTCCATTTTCAGATGCACCTTAACAGGCCTCGTGCAAATTAGCTTGTATCATCAAATAATTTTTTTAATTATTAACTTTTGCAGCGAAAATTTTAATAAGAATATTTTAGTATAGGACGTATGTCCTGTTTTTATTCATTTGGCATTGCCATTATGCAAGGCACTTTCTCTGTTGTTTTTTAGTTAGCATATTAACACAGTGAAGAAATATAATTAGTTATTACTGAAGAAAATGAAATATATGAGCTTTGGAGCTGGTACTATGCCGAAAGATTAGAGGGGGATGGGGGAGCAGGCGGGGCGGAAGGGTATGAAGAGTAGGAAGTCGCGCAAGCGCATAAGGGAATGTATCGCTGCGGTGGGGGTGGGAGGAGGGACAGCCTTTTGCGTCCTCGCTTTCCGGATTGTCGAAAAGTTGCCTAAGTGTCGCGCTGGCTGTGGTGGGGGGAGGGATTGGCTGAGGCGTCGGCGGCAGCGTCGGCGGCGGCGCGGTGCTCGGACTGCGCAGTCCAAGACAGAAACGATCGCTGGCGGCGGTGGGACTGAGCTCGGGTCTTTACGCCGGGCCAGGCTGGGTTTACTGGGCTGGCCCTGTACAGTGCCTCTTCCCGGTTCGTCTTGGGGAAGTGCCAGTGACAGACTCTGCTCGGGACCGTCGGGGCCTGTGGGGCCAAGGGGAGCAGCGCGAATTCTTAGTTGCCAACGCCCCCTTTATATTCCCTGTCCTCCCTCATGGGCCGGTGATTCCCCGGACCGGGAGGAAGAGGGTGGCCAGTGCCTAAGGTGAGGGGGGCGAAGGGGGAGGAAAGAGAGAGGGAGGGACCGCAGGACGCGCGTGCGCGCGGCGGGGGAGGGGCCGGCAGGGAGGGGAGAAAGAGGAAGGGTTGCGGCCCGGGATGGCTGGGGTCGTCGGCGACTGGCGGGTTATCTCTGGTCCGGGAAGGAGCTGGGGTCTGAGTCTTTCGGCAAGATTGCCTTGGACTTTGTGGGAAACTAGTGCTGTCTACAGACACACCCACGCCCCAGAGTAAGGAGTAGTGGGGGAGGGGATTTAGCTTACATTTTCGGGTCCCCTCTTGACTTTCGATATGGACGGAGGATTGAGGCGTGGGAGTACAATTTGACAATGGACTTATGAAGGTAACCGTGTTGGAGGATAGGGATTTGAAAGACGTTAAATTAGCTTTCTGCCTGACTAGAGGATTGTCTGTTTCTGAAATCCAAGGGAATGTGTAAACTACACAACGTCAGAAATGTAGACGCATAAAATGTGTGTGTATTGTTGATTCTTGTTACGTAGATAAATGTAATATTTCTATTATTGTTCTTAGAGATTTTGCTAGTCAGTGGCAGTGCAGCTGCAGTGGGAATATCTACCCTCAACTGCAGGATAAGAGGTTTGTGTCAGTCTTTCTAAAATAGGTTAGCCTAGCCTTTTACGGACATTTCATATCAGAACTATAGCTCCCCCACCTTAAGACAACAACAACAACAACGACAACCCAGGCAGTATAGGCCGTTCATTTAACTTGTTAGTGTTTATATATAGCTTGGTGAAAACAAATTGTATTGTTCAGAGATTATATGTGTATTTATATATAAGTAATTTGAGTGAATGTATAAATTTGAGGTAAGTTGTCATAGCTGCGATATACTCCATTTTATAAGAGGTGTTCTAATGTATCAAGCTTATGAATCTTTCTGATAATTTTACCTTTTGGGGGGCATTTTATGCTCATTTTCCTTATTTGAGGGCACTTATTCAGCCTGTATGATACTTGAAAAGCCTCATCTAAGTTAGGCTTCCATTCTGGTATTTTTAATTTATTCCTTACAGAATGACTATTAACATTGCATTACATCATTCTAATGCTAGTTTTGTTTTGTCCTACTAGGTTAAATACTTTCGCCTGGGTCAAAATAGAAAAGTGTTCTGTAGAGTAGTAACAAAGGAAATCACAAAATATTAAGTTAGTTGTAAATAAATTTATTCATTTAACAGTAACTAAGTGATTTTGCATTCTAGAATTTGAAAAAGTATAGGCATAGTATTAAAATGAAAACTTTAAGATTAGTCAGAAATATTTAGGGAATAATTAGAATCAGCTAGGTGGTACCAGTGGATAGAGTGATTGTCTCTACTTTTCTTAAAGAAGATAATTTAGGATTTAGAGAAAAATCTCAACAGATAGATACTCTTTACCCAACTTAAAAAATAAAACGTTTGGAATATTTTCTAATGGTAATGCATACTTTTTTATTTTTAATTAGCAGTTTAAAACAATTCAATGTTAGTACTCCACCATCAAATTTTTGTAGCATTGTGTTTATATAGAAGTTTATAATGAGTTTGCATTTTGCATATCTAGTCTGGGTAGTGAAACAGTCCTGAGAGGTAGTTAGTGTAGATATTATTAGTTCTAATTTACGGTTGAAGAACTGTACAGATATTTAAAAACTTGACCATTGTGACAAGTCTAGTAAGTGGCAAGAACCTGGAGCTGAACCCATGTCTTCTTACTCTAAATCTAGTTCTCTTTCCATTACATCTTAATGTTCTCAAGAAAAAAAGTCCATCATGGGATGATGGATTTGGGACTGCAAAGAATCTTACAGGCCATTCAATACATCCTCTTTTTACAGGTGAAGAAACTGGGGCTTAGAAAGATTAAGTGACATGCCCAGGTTTTTGGACCTTTCTGGTAAGTATCTAAAGCAAGATTCCAACTCAAGTCTTCCTGACTCCAGGTTTATTCATCCATTGCTGCTACCTAGTTGATTAAGATAATTCCCTAAAATTTTTTTGTAAATTTCAAAATATTCATCTTAATTCTATGACTTCATAATGATCCAGAATGAGGAGGGGGTTTGTCAGAGAGCAGAACTAGAACACAATGTCAACTAATAATCAGGAAGGACTGTGTGAAAGAGGAGGAAGTGGATGGCAGTACAGGGAGGATGAGGACCCAAAAAAGGCCATTTGATATACAAGTTAAAGATGATTGGTAACCTTGGAGGGAGCACTTTTACCAGGGTGGTAAGTCAGAAGGTCTAATTAAAAGAGTTAAGAAGTGAGTAGTGAGGAAATCAAGACAGCTAGTATAGATAAGCTCTCTATAGGAGCTTGACAGTGAAAGTGAGGAGAAATGTAAAGCCAAAGCTTATAGAAATGAGGCCAAGGAAAGGACTTTTTTTTAAGCATGTGAAGAATCCTGAGCATGTTTGTAGACAATCTTCTTTGGTAAATAGGGGTAAATGAAATGAAAAAGGAATGATTGATGTGGAACATTCCCCAGGGAAGTATGAGTGAGGGGCACAAATGGAACAATACTGGAAAGTTGTAGGGTCTTCTATGAGATTAGACCAAATACAGTGAGGACAATTGAACATATTATTATACTTTGCAAATCTGGATTAGGGAAGATGAGAGTTCCCATGACAGCCTCAGTTTTGTCAGTGGAGTGGAAAGCAAGGTCACCTAAGAGACAGGTTTTTGGGGACTAGAGTAGGAGTTTTGGAACAGCTTCTATGGGGTGCAGGAGGGACTATCTAGGAAGAATAAACGTGTTGCTATGTAGCATGAGAGACCAGTTGAAATTAAATAGCTTGAATTTATGGTGTACCCATTTAATATGACTTCTGTTATTTCCTTCAGTGTTCTGGAGTAGTAGTAGAAAGGAGTGATGGCAAGGTTGACCCAACCTTAGTGATTGGCAAGGGATTCAAGGATAGAGAACAGCGCATGGATGAACTGGCTAACTATGTTGTCAAGTGTATGAATGGAAGAAAGTGAGACCAGACCCTGAGTGTTGTTAGACAAACAAAGGGAACAGGAAAAGTTGGAGAATACAATGAGGGCAAATAGATTTAGGACATGTGAGGGAAAGGAAAAGATTGAAGGACAATATGGTGGACTGTAGGTTAAGGTAAGAGAGTGGAATTTCAGAGTTCAAAATAATGGAGAAAGTGAGGTTTAGGATGTGACCCCTTGGAAAGTCTGCTGAGGTAGAGAATAAAGTCGTGGGAGTTGAAGAGGTTGCTGAGTTGGAAGACTAGTCTGTTCAGTGGAATATGAGAGTCACCAGGCAAGGTAATGGCAAGAAATCTTAATCTTATGTTGGAAGTCATTTATGAAAAATTTTTACTAAAGAACTCAAAACAAGACAGAACAGCTTTTGTAGCCTATACTCATATACTAGTCAGTGATTGAGTTAAAACTGAGACCTGGACTAAGAGAAAAATGATTTGGTCTTCTAGTTAGAGTACTGTATTGGGATTTGGGGAAAATGAAAGATTACACTTGGATATAAGGAAAAGTAAATTATGGATCAATTTTTATAATCAAATTAATTTTCATACTTACAATATTTTGAAGATAAAAGTTAAAACTCAAGATGATATTGTTCTAATTCTGTTATTTCACTTAAACATTCCAGATGTATTTAATTTTTATAGAAGTTGGCTACATAAATATAATAGTTTTTAATGCAATCATAAAAAGGAAATATATGATTTTTAAAAAATGGACAGACATTGTGATGGCACTAGAAAATAGCTTAAGAATCCCATCCTCCCCAAGGAAGGCATGTATGAGAATCACACAAGAGAGTATTCCCTCTTGTGTAGGGATGGATTGTGATCTGCATAAATTCAAGGAGTATATAGATCGATAAGATCATAGACCATTTGAGTATAACAATGAAGTATGAGATGAACAATTGACTAATTTTGATTTCATCTTTGTGGATCCTTCTTGTTCCAGTGTAGATCTCAGCCTCTCTAGATTTCATGAGTTGTCATTGCTGAAAATTTTATCACTTGGTTGCCAGCCTTCTATGATAATTTTAACCCAGCTTAGCTAGGCTTCTTTTTAACTGAGAGGATTTGCTGAAATAGTATTGAAAGAATTTCTATGTAGAGCTCCACAGCCTTCAAGATCCCATGGTTTCCTTTACACTATTCTGAGATAACGTAGAAGATGATATAAGAAAAAGAAGTTTTCTGGTGTTAGTTATTTGGTAGATCTTTCTAAGTGTATATATTTTTTCCCTTTAACTTAAATTCAGAAGCTTGAAAAGGTTTTTTTTTTTTTACAAGACCATGAAAATTGGATATAAGACCATCCTTCTGTCAGAAGTTTCCTTCATTATGCCTTATTTTTAAAAGCATAATTGTGTCTTTGTTGTCTCCCCCCTTCACTCCTTGTAGGTCAGTGGTTCTTAATAGAAAAACATGTCTCCTATATGATTATGAGCATTAATTTGTACAACAGTTCCACACTCACATTCTTTGTGGATCTATACAGTGTAATAGAGCCCTTGCCTGGGGAACATAGTATTTGGTTTTGTCTTGTCTCCACAATCTGGCTCATCTACTTTTCCAACTCTATCCTGAGTGACCATGAGCAAATTATTTGACCTATTAGGACTTCATTTAATTCATTTGTAAGGTAAAAATGTTAGCCTTCATGTTGTCTGTCCTTGTAGGTCTTAAATTCTCTTTTTAATTTGTCTCCAAGGTGACCAATATCCTCTTTTCTACTAAATCCTATGGCTTGTCCTCAGTTTTCATACTACTTGTTTGTTTTGGGTTTTTTTGCAGTTTCTGACACATCAACTCCTGATTCTTTTTGTATCTTCGCTCCTCCTTTGCCTTCTGTTCTCCTGCTTTTCTTTTCAGCTGTCTGACTGGTCTTTCTAATTTTCCTTTTCTAGATCATCTCCAGCCCCTTAAGTTTAAGGGACTCTTGAGGATCTCTCCTGGGTCCCCTTTCTTTTTTCTCCAGAGATCTCAGCTCTTATGAGTTCAATCATTATCTTTACACTAATAAACTTCCACATCTTATGTATCTGGTTCTGCCCTCTCTAAAAAACTCCAGTCTTAAATTATCCAGTGGCTGCTGGACATCTCCACCTGAATCTGCACAAATTTTCAAAATCAGTAAGTCCGAAATGATACCCAGTCTTCCCCTTCCTTATCTACCTTTTCAGACATGCACACACATGTGTGTATATGTATGTAATACATATACATGTATTTGAGCATACTACCATTATTCTAGTCAACCAGATTAAAAATTTTAGATTCAGCTTTGAATCTTTGCTTTTCCTTGTTGGTTTCCACGTCTTGTTCTACCTTTATGGCATCTCTTGCATGTGTCTACTTCTCTTCATGTTGTCCCTTTTTCAGGTCCTCATCACCTCTGACTTTAACCTACTTTATTTGGTCTTCTTTGTCTCTACTCTTGCCTATCTATCTTTCACATAGATTTCAAATAATTATTTTAAAAACGGTTTTGTTTATGTGTTCTCTGTTCAGAAAAAATTTAATATCTCTTTATTGCTTACATGATGAAATGCAAATTTTCTGGTTCAGAATTTGAAAGTCTCTACAATCTGGCTCACCTACTTTTCCAACTCTATCCTGTCACTCCCTTCACATAGTGTATTCTAGCCTAGCTGGCCCTACTCACTTTCTAAATTGACATTCCAATTTCTCTTTGTTGTGCCTTTGTATAGAATGCCATTCCACATTCATTAGAATGGAAGCTTCCTGAGGGCTGGAACAAATTGCATTTTTTTTTAAAGCTTTTGTCATGCTTGTTGGTTCTTTGTTGATTCACTCCCCTCCAGGCTCTTAGAATCCCTAACTTGTCCAGACTCACTGTGGGAAAACCTTTCTGATTATTTCTAGTTGTTAATGCTCTATCACACTTGAAATTAAGGTGTATTTGATTATCTGTGTCTCTTTTGTATCTTCCCAGTAGAATGTAAGCTACCTGAGGCCTGAGAGGAGTTCTTTTTTTTAAATCTTTCTATATTCATTGTCTTATCACCAAAATTAGGTACTTTTAAAAAAGACTTTTTTAAAGGCTTAGAGAAATTTTTAAAAAGCTTTCCTCAATTTAAATAGTAAATTATTTATTATTATTGTTATTTAGCATTTATGGTGCTCATACCCTTAGAAAGAAAATATACTAAGAAAATAAATCACTTCATATATTCAGTAAGGAGAAAGACATCTCTACTGAAGTGAAAGCATCTTACTTGTATAAAGTAAATTATCACTGACAGTACAGATGCCATTTGTAATGTTGTCCCTCAGTATTAGTCATTTACTGTTTGCTTGCAGATATTTAAATCTTTAACCTTTATTTTGTTCAATTTTGTTGAACAAAATTCAATATTATGTGTTTGTTGAATTCTGTAGTGCACTGAAAATTTAGTACATGAATACACAAACATTACTATGAATTTAGATGCTCAATAAGTATTTCTTAAGTGAATGAAATTTTAAATTATTAAAATTTTGTTTTCTGTGGTGCTTTAGGAGCAGCTATGTATTTCTTAACGTATGTTAGTTAGCTACATCAAAATTATTTTTATTTGTTGGATTAGAATAATGACATTGCCACTTTACTACCTGTTTAACTTTGAGCAGTTAACTTCCCGGCCCTCAGTTTCCTCCGTTGTATAATGAAGAAACAGATCACTTCTAGGTAGAGCTTCACATTCTGTAAATCTATGATACTATGACTGAATCTTTTTTAGATTATGTTTGCATGCTAGAATCATTACTATAAGAATTTTTAAAAGCTGTTAATATCCAGTATGTACTCTTAGTTTGTGAATCTCTTTATTTCGCCTACTTTTCTATATTACAGTAGTGTTTTTTTTTTTAATGATTCCTCAAGAATTTTCTTTTTTTGTACTGGCAAAGGTCCTAGATCTCAAGGTATAGGATAGTTTACATTGGAGAATATATTTTTATAATTAAGAAACTGAGGAATGACAACTTTGAAACACTAAGTCACAAAGAAATTTAGAAAGGAACCGTCCTGTCACTTCAGCCAACTTATTACCCAGTACAGAAGTCACTATACAGTTATGGCCCTTACTCCTCTTTCTAGTCTTGTTTCATATTATTCCATTTTACTCACTCCCTGGTCCAATAAAATTGGCCTGCTTAGTGGGGAACCATGCACTATATCTTTTGTTTCTGTGCCACCGTTCCCCTTGTTTAGAATGTATTCCTTTCTCACCTCTACCTCCTTCATATACAGTTCAAGTGCCACCTTTTTAAACAAAGACTTTATTTCACTGTGCCACTGGTTAAAATTCTGTCTGTTGAAATTACTTTGTATAGCTTCATATATATTTTGTATTTACTTGTGAACATGCTGTAACCCTCCCCTTTGAATATAAATTCCTTGGATTCTTTTTTTTTTTGTTTAAAACCTACTACAGTCCCTTAATACATATGATAGATACTTAAGAAATGTTTGCCGAACTGAAACCCGTCTGTAGCTTTTTTTGGGATAAGGATAAGGATAGAGATAGGGAGTGGGGACTGAACCTGTATTCTCATTTTTATGGGGATTATTGAGGTAAGAAACACCCTCTACTAATGTATATTATCATCTCAGCAATTGAGAGAGTTACCTAGTGCACTGAGAGGTTAAGTGATGTATTTGTTCAAGGTCATAGGGACCTCTGTGTCAGAGCGGACTTGAAGCCATGTCTTTGCTTTGGCTTGCCAGCCATTACAACCTTTTGCTTCAACCTGATTGTTATCATTTAAATTACTGTCTAACTTTAGGTTTTTAATAAAGTCTCAAATATAAGTTTTTAAAAAAATATTTGCTTGCTTTTACTGCATCAGTAGAGGGAATTTTCACATAAGGAGATGAAATAGCAAGTCCAGGCTAAAAAAAACAAGCCAACCCTGAAACAAATTAAAACCTGCTTTTTATATAACTTTACCAGCTCTTTACCATGTAGGCCATCATTATTACTGTAAGATATTAGTGAATGACAGAAATTAACTATGGTACTACTAAAACTTGATTAGATTTATCATTTGTTCTTGCATCTTGATTATCTCACAATTCTTATTTATATACATTTTTATTTTCTCACTTTCTCTGCTGCTATCAGATATTAAATTATTTTATATATTTAGATTCCAGAGCCTTGCACAAAGTAGACACTTAATTCTGGCTTAATTTTTTCCTCCTTTGCATCTGTTTCAAAGGAATAAGTGATCTTCACAACAGTGCTAACCCATCTACTTCTGCCCTTGGTCCTTTCAGAAATGTCCCTCTTTGATCATCTTCTCTTCCTAATTTTTAATATTGCCTTATTCACTATTGCCTACAAACATTCCTACTTATCCCTTATCCTTTAAAAAAAAACAACACACCTATCCTTCCATCTCTTCTGTTGGTCTATATCTTTTCAGTCACCTTCACAGCCAGACTAGAAAAAAAGAAATAAGCTGTCAGATTCCTCAGTTTTTTTCAGTCTGGCTTCCAGCTACTACTACTTGAATAAAACTTTTCTCCAAGGCCATGTTGTTGCTAAATTCCTAAATACTTTTTTTTAAAGCTCTTCCTTAGCCCTCTTTTTTGCCCTTAAATCTCTCCCCTTACCACTCATCCAGCAACTACCCATCCAGATTGGGTCATCATCACCTTTCCTCAGTTATATGCCATGTTCTAACATTAGCCTCCCACTGGGCCCATATTTCTGACTGGTCAGAATTTTTCATAACTAGTCCAGGTGAGACTTAGTATACTGCTTTCCCACCGTTTTCATGCCATGCCTGTACTCTCCTTCTTTTATATTCTCTCCCTTACAGCCTCTAGCTATGGGGAAAGTAATCAAATCAGACTGTCATTCTTGGAAATAACCTTATCAGTCAGTTGCCCTGTGATTCCACTCAGCATCCCTGTGTCCTCCAAAATAAAGTATGTTGTTTCCTCATATTAGAAAGTAAGCTGATTTAGGAAGGAAAAGCTTGCTTTTCGAATTTGTATTCCCAGCACTTAGCACAATATCTGGCACTTAGTAAGCTTTTTTTTTTTTAGTAGAATCTTTTATTCTTATTCCAATATGTTTCCAGAAAAAAAAAAAATTTTTTCAAAAAAAAAAATCTTCCCAACTACACATAGGAAAGAGGTTCAAAAGGAAAGGGGGAGGGGGCGCCTCTCCATCCAACCTGGGTGCCCCCCCGGGTGTATTTTTGGCAACAACAAGTGGGTGGGGGAATGGCCCCCCCCAAAATGGTGAGGGAAGTGGTGCAGAAGCCTTGGAGAAGAAGGGGGGGACAGGAAGGGTCAGTATTGAGAGCGTGGAAGGTGGGAAGCCATTTCCCCATCAGCAGAACTAGCGTCTTGGCAGTCAGTAACTGTGAGGTTGAAGGTGGGAGCACCCCCAGTGCTCTTCATAGGAAGGTCCATGGTGTACTCTCCATCTAGCAGCAGCGAATCCCTGATCACTGAACATTTCTGGCCCCCAGTTGTCAGCCCATTTACAAAGAAAGTTGAACAATCTTTGCCAGACAATACAGCTACTTCAGCTGGCGTGATACTAGCGAAGGTTTTCCCGGGTACAGCGGCCCAGATCAAGGGCGAGTCCTTGTATCCGACGATGGCTGCGTCCTGACAGGCCCTGTCCTCCATGAGGTAGTTGATGTAGGCATTCCAACCAGCCATAGCGCTGGGGGTGGCTCTGCTGCTACTGTGGGCAGGGGGTGGTAGAGAGCTGGGAACACCAGCTGCTGTCCAGACTGGCAGGTTCTCCACTTAGTAATGACTTTTTAACAAATGACTTTTCATTCATTTAATAGTTGCCTAATTGGTTTTCATAGCTTCTTTTTTTCCCCTCTCTCTAATCCTTAACCGCCAGATTGTTATTCCAAAAGCAGTTTATTCTCCCCTATGCATTATTTGAAGTAGTCAGACTGGCCTACTAGCTATTTCTTCTTATAGGACTTCCATCTCCTCCTTCTTTTATCTTCATTTTTGGATATACTCCATATTCCTTAATTCAGTTAACTTTCTTTTGTTACAAAGAAAAACAGTAGAACCAAGTGACAGTGTAGCGCCAACACAATATTCACAGCACCAAAGGTGACTGTATATATGTCAGCATAGTGCTCAATCACAAAATATAACAGACTCTCCACATAGAAGACAGAAGCAAAACATTCTTCTGACACCAGAAAACCAAATCCCAACACCAGGAAAACAAATCCATCCTAGCAACATAGAAACTAATATACTACAGTGTAGTAGAGAGCCACACCAACCTTTAGCTGTCCTACAAACCCAAACACAAACCTTGCTGTCTGCTTGAGTGCATCTTCTCCCTTGGTTTTTCACTGCTCTGATTCTCAGCTTCCTATGGGCTCTGCTCCACCTTTCAGCAAGCTCCTCCCACCACAGACTCCATGTGATTACATTCAACCAATTAGGGGGTGGGGAGGATCTTCAAATTCCCGTTACCATTACACAGTCACATTGTCTGATAACATAGCTCTCCATTGTGCCAAGGAAAAGTAGGTACATTTTATCTTTCTTGGGCCCAGATCAGGTATTACATATCCAAAGCATTTAGCTTTATTTTACTGGTTTTTATAACATATATTATACATATGTATGTGCATATATGCATACACATATAATCCTGGTTATTGTATACAATGTTTCCTTATTCTGTTTATTTCAGTATGCATTATTTCATAAAATCTTCCCCTTCTTTCAAATGTCCTTTTCCCTTATTCATTAGTTTTATAGTTACTACAAAAAGTACTGTGAATATTTTGGTATGTGCATTTATGAAGGTCACTTATTCCTTTGAAAAAGATGCAAAGGAGGAAAAATTAAGCCACAATCAAGTGCCTACTATGTCTGTCTTTGATCTTTTTGGAGATATATGCCCAGCAGTAAGATCTTAAGAGTCAAAGAGGTTGAATAATCGAGTCATTTTCTTACATAATTCCAAGGGATTTTATGAAATGATTGGATAATTTTACAATGCCACTCAAAATGTCTTATTTCACCAACAGCGTGTTGGTATGATTGGCTTCCCATAGCTCCTCCAGTGCATTGACTATTTCTCTCCTAAATGTAGTCCTGCTAAATTGTTGATTGTGAGATATAACCACAGAATTACTTAACATTTATTGTTTTCTCATTGGTGATTTGGAGTAGTCTTTCATTGAATTGTTGATAGTTTGCCTTTGAAAACTGTTCATATCCTTTGATCGTGTATCAAAGAATGACTCTTGGTCTTAAATATTTGAATTAGTTCTCTCTTGCATATGTATCTTGGGTATATCAGAGATACTAGGTAAATACAAGTTTTTTTTTTTCTTATTTGACAATTTACCTTATTGTATCTGCGTTGATTTTTATGCAAAGGCTTTTTTTAAAAAAGTATAGTCAAAATTGAAAATTTTTCTCCATATATTCTGATCTTTCCCTTGTATGGTTGACAATTTTCCCATTTCTTTCTAATGGAGAAGTGGTCAAAGGATAAAAGATGCCTCCAAATAACTAAGAGAAATACAAATCAAAACAACTCTGAGGTTTCACCTCACACCCAGAAAATTGGTAAAGTTGACAAAAGTCAATGTTGGAGGGATTGTGAGTTGATGGACACAGTAGAGCATTGTTAATAGAAATATAAATTGATAACTATTCTGGAAATTAATTTGGAATTATTTATATAAAGTGTCTAAAATGTCTCTACTCTTTGGTCCTCAGATTTCACTGTTAGGCTATACCTCAAGGTTAAGTCATGGACAAAAAGATTCCATATGCACCTAAATATTTATAACAGCACTTTTTGTAGTAGCAAAACAAAGAAAGAACATACAGAAGATTGGGGAATGAATAAACAATTCGTGGTACATAATTATAATGGAATATGACGGTGCTATAAAAAATGACAAACATAAATACAGAGAAGCATAACAGTATTTTCATGAACTGAAAACTATGAAGCAGATACAGAAAACTATACATAATTATGACAGTGAAAAGAACAACAATGTCAAAACAGTCATACCAAGACCAAGTTTGGATGATCCAGAGAATAGATATGGGAAGATACTTAACCCTACTCCTTTTGGTGGATTGGACCCATTTGTATGGAATACTGCATTTATTGTTAGATTTTTTTCCCATGTGTTGATGGCTGAGTTTTTTTCCTTTTCTTCCTCCCTCCCCTTAATTGTTATAAGGGATTATTTTCTAGAAGAGAGAGAAGGAATTCAGCTATATAAAACCTGAAGTTCTTGATAAAAAATTTTTTTAAAGAAAATTCCCTCCCCCCCTAAAAAAAGTTTAAAAGGTACTACTTTCCATGACCCTTTTTTTTTTTTTTGGCTTTTTGGAGGGCAATTGGGGTTAAGTGACTTGCCCAAAGTCACACAGCTAGTTTTTGTGTCAAGTGTGCATGACCCTTTTCTTATGTAAATCATGTAGTCTTTTATATATAGGTCATGTATCCTTGAGACCTTGTTTTGGGATATGGTGTAAGATACTAATCTAAATCTATTTTCTGCCTAACTGCTTTGCAATTTTCCCATTGCTTCCTGTCAAATAGGGAATCTTTCCTCCATCTTACCTCATGGTATTCATGAGTTTATTTTATATCATGTAAGTTTTCTGAAATCTTGGTAGAAATGAACTACTTGGCAAAATTAACTATTTCAGGTAATCTTAGTGATTTATTTTTATTTTTATTTTTTGCTTTTTGGAGGGCAGTTGGGGTTAAGTGACTTGCCTGAAGTCACATGGGTAGTGTGTCAAGTGGATAAGGCCAGATTTGAACTCAGGTTCTGACTTCAGGACCGGTGCTCTACTCAATGTGCCACCTAGCTGCCCCTCTATTCACTGTGCCACCTAGCTGCCCCTTCTTAGTGATTTCTTCAGGGTTTTCTAGGTAGACCTAGACAACTGGACAAATAGTTTTAATTTTTATTTATCTATATTTACTCCTTCAATTTTATTTTCTAATTGCTTTACCTATTTTTTCTAGATAGGCAACTCTTGAAATGTAAGTTGCAGGGAACTTCCCAGCCTAAACTAGTGAGTGAGAGTTTCTTCATCTGGGATTTTCCTCTATTAAGGAATATCACAAATTTATTTCCAATCTCTACTCATTTTCATTGATTTCACATGTCAGACAAACTGAGATAAAATTATTCCTGAATTTTTCTTTCTCCCTCATTTCTTGAATTTTCATGTGCTGTGTTACATTCCTAAGGTATAATCCTCTATTTACTCTTATTGAAATTCTTTCTGTCCTTCAAGACTATACTTAATGCCACTCCCTCTTCCTAGTCTTTTCTTGAATTTTCCATGACTTTGAACTTTCATTTGAATTTTTAAAGTTTTGATTATCTTTTGAGAGTATTTTGTTCTTTCTTCTTTTTCATTACCCATACCCAGTGAGTTGTCAAGTCTTACCTATAATAGCTCTCATCTGCCCTGTCCTTTCCACTAAAACTGCCACCATCTTGACTTATCACTTCCATGATTTTTAAAAGGCTTTTAATTTTGCCCCTCTTCATTCTGTCTTTTATGCAGCTGCCAACAGTCTTCCTCATAAGATGTGACCAGATTACATTACTGCTCAAAAGCCTTTAGTGGTTCTCTCTTGTCTATAGGATTTAAAAACAAAACAGCTCCTTAGCTAGTCTTCTATGTTGTACCTTTAACATACCTTTCCACATCTCTTTTATATTATTCCCTATTAGTTAATGGTTATTTTTAACAACACTTACTGTACGTTAGGCATTGTACTTACATTCTAATGGGGGAAGATTACACATAAAAGGAGGCTGGTTGTAAAGTGGGAGGGATATGGGACAGGACTGAAACAACCTGGGGAAATGGTAGAGAAAAGCCAGAGTGGCAGCCTGGAGAGGTTGTGTGATTTGTCCTTTGTTCTCAAAGAAAACCATGACATCTGGAAGGTAATGCTATGACTTGCAGTTGAATTGGATTTAAGTGAGAGAGGACTCTACAGAGTCACCAGCCTCACTTTCTCTTCCACAACCATCTGGGTCCACTGGCCAAATATAGGTCTAGATAACTGGAGATGGCTCAGGATTCAGGCTTTGGCCTTTTTAAGCTAAGGTTTTTTGAGTTCTTATTTGAGTAAGGTAAAGCCTATTCAATGATTAGGCCTGTTTAAGTGTGTCAAGGGATGTCTCCTTTAATAAAACAAAACAACCCAAGTTGGAAGGGGAAGATCCTCAAAATCAAAGAGAAACAATTACTATTTACATTTGCTCTGAGCCATCTGGGCCCAAAAAATTACCATTAAGTGGTGCTTGGGCAGGGACCTTTTTGTTATCCAGTCAATGAAAGCAAGAGAACTGGGTAAGACATAGTAAGAAAGAAATCTAGCCAGTAGAGGCCAAGAGAACTAGGTAAGTTTCAGCGTCTCTGGCACCCTAGAGAGGAATGAAGACACAGTGGCCTTCATGTCTTCCTTAAATAGAGATTTGGGGAGGTGATATCTAATCAGAGGGGAGAGGCTGCTGTAATGGAGGATGCTTCCAATTTGTGAATTCCAGGGCTAGACTGAGCTTTTAACTTGAAGAAATTTCTGGGGCATAGGAGAAAAAAGTCTGTAATGCAACCTAGAAAGGATTGAAATCTAGTTGGGAATAGGATTATTATTGTTCCATTTTGTCGCACTCTCCATGACCTGATTTGGGTTTTCTTGGCAAAGATAATGAAATGGTTTGCAATTTCCTTCTCCAGCTCATTTTACATACGAGGAACTGAGGCAAAGCAGGTTGTGACTTGCCCAGAGTCATGCAGATAGTATATGTCTGAGGCCATATTTGAACTGAAGATTGATCTGTTTGACTTCAGACCTTTGTTAGAATCTAGATAAAATATACAATCAGGAAATGAGGTTAAATCAGGCGGGATTTTTTTCTTGATAAAACCATCCTGACTTTTTGTAACTACCACTTCCCTTTCTGGATTTAAGCTAATCATCTCTTTAAACTGTCCTTTCAAGAATTCTGTCAGTAATTAAACTCAGGCTCACGAGTCTATAGTTTGCAGACTTTATTCCCTTTTCTTTTTTTGAAAATTGAGGCATTTTGCCTTTTCCAATCTCGTGATATACTTCTCTCATTTTCCGTGATCTTTCAAATAACAGGGACACTGTAGCTCAGCAATAACATCTAGTAGGACTTGGATATAGTTCACCAGTATCCCATTTTGGTTGTTTTCTATTAGAGTTCCTGCAACTATGTTAACTGTTTGTATTTATATCTCAGTGGTGCTTGGCAAATAGTAAATATTTTATTTTCCAGGACTCTGGATTTTTATAGTTTGACAGTCTTAGGATCAGGGATCTCGGACTCATAGGTTTAGAGCTGCAAGAGACCCCAGAGGCCATTTGTTCCTACCTTTTCATTTTATTTTATTTTATTTTTGTTTTTTTGTTTTGGAGGGGGAAGGGAGGGCAGGGCAATTCGGGTTAAGTGACTTGCTCAAGGTCACACAGCTAGTAAGTGTTAGGTGTCTGAGGCTGGATTTGAATTCAGGTCCTCCTGACTCCAGGGCCAGTGCTCTATTCACTGCATCACCTTGCCGCCCCTCCTACCTCTTCATTTTAAAGATGATAAGACTGAGACCTAGGAAGATGAACTCTTTCCCAAGGTCACACAGGAAGTGGCACAGGCAGAGATTGAAACCTGGTCCTCTGACATCAGAGCTAATATACTTAAATTATATTAAAACTTTTCCTTTGGAGTTGGTACCCAAGACAAGTAAGGAGATAGAGAGAGCCCCAGGCTCAGGTGAACTATATCCAGGTCCTGTTAGATGTGATTACTGAGCTATACTGTCCTTATTATTTGAAAGATCATAGAAAATGAGAGAAGTGCATCACAAGATTGGAAAAGGGAAGATGCCCCAATTTTCAAAAAAGGAAAGAGAATAAAGTCTGCAAACTATAGACTGGTGAGCTTGAAGTTAATTACTGACAGAATTCTTGAACAGACCATTAAAGAGATGACTGGCTTATATCCAGAAAGGGAAGTAGTAAGTGGTACTTACAGAGTCAGGATGATTTTATCAAGAAAAAAATTCCGCCAGATTAACCTCATTTCCTTTTTTGATAGTATGGTTTACCTAAATTACAGCAAAGCTTTTGCTAAACTTAATCATTTTTTGGGAGAAGATTGAGACACAGATAAATGATAATACAATCCAATGCATTCAGAACTGGTTGTTGAATTATAAGACTTAATTAAAGGATAATGATTCAGTGTCAGTGTGGCAGAAAGCCTCCAGTGGAGTACTCCAGTGTTCTCTATTTGGCCTTGTATTCTTTAACATTAAATTTGCAGATGACACAAAACTGGGAAGGACAGATTCCAGAAGGATTTTGACAGACTAGAGCATTTGGGCTGAATCTGATAGGATGAAATTTAGTAGGGATAAATGTAAAATCTTGGACTATAGCACAAAAAAATCAGCTCCATGAATTAAGTTAGGGAATATGCACAGATATAAAGCAACTCTGAAAAGGATCTGGGAGTTTTAGTGGTATAATATGACAGCGGGACATAGCTTCCAGGAATACAGAGATGATAATGCCAGCGTGCCCTGCCTTTGTCAGATGTTATCTGGACAACCGTGCATTTTATTGCAATTTTAAACTTTAGTAACTTAAAAGATGTTTTGAACACTCTATCATTTTGAATTTTTATCATTAAGAAAGTCACTATACTTCTCTGAGTATCACTTTCTTAAGCTTAAAATGAAGGGGTTGGATGTGAAAATTTCAAAGGTAAACTGTCTCACTAATTCTACATTTCTCTATATTCTTAGTGTTTGTATAATATATATTTATTTTTAAGCTATCTCAGAGAGAGAAACCCCTTCAAATGTATTGATAATAAAGAAAAGAGTTAGAAATTAATGTATGATCCTTCTTTTTCCTCCTTCTCCCAGTAGGGGAAGAATAGGATTTGCCTGTGTTCACTTCTGAAGGAAAAGCTGGATGGGACTGGATTAGGAAGAGCTGAAATTTGAAGCCTCCAAAGTACTTTTAACATATGGATTAGTTTTGGTTTTGCTATAGGGCATCAGAGTAAAACCATATGTTGTCACTCCTCTTTTGAGATTCTAATTCACTATTTGGCAGTTAATTTGCCTAGAAATAATACTCTCCATAACTGCTTACGTGTTTTAATTTTTAATTAAAAAATTGTCACTGGAAATTTATTTTCTCTCCCTCCCACTTTCTACCATTGGGGAAACAAATCCCTTGTAATAAATATGCATATTCAAGCAAAACAAACTTCTGTTTTATCATGTTGAAAGAAACTTAAAATTCAAAGTTTATTTTTAAGTATGTAAGCATACTTCATGAATTCCTCAAAGTTTTGTCTGTAAAAGAAGCATTTGTTTCAAGAACCCCATTTACTGTTTTTTTTTTTGTTTGTTTTTCTGTGACAAAAATGAAGGTACTCTTTCTCTTCTCCCCACCCCTTAAACAAATAGCCTTTTTAGAAAGGATTAGCCCCTCTTTACTTACTCTTGAACTGATCTCCTTAAGCTTTCTGGGGATATAGGGACTGTGGCTTGCTGATAAGCTTGACTACCCAAAGTGGGGAACAATTTTGCTCTGGATATGGGATATCACTTTTGTTTTAGTGATATACCTGTCATAATTATGCAAATAAAGACAATCTTTAGATATTTGTTGAATTTCTTTAAACCCCCTTAGTATCAGAAAATTAAGGGATTTAGGATTTTGTTGTAGTAAAACATTTTTATAGGATGGTTGTTACCATGGATTTGCATTATTAGTGGTCAAAACCTTTCCCCTGAAATTTCATATGGTAAATAACTGATAAAACATAATTAGCTAATGATGTATTAGCTTTTCTGTCCTCCAAAATTAATATTCTAGAGAAGTGGTTCTTGATATTTTTTGCTGAAAGATTTCTTATTTTTTATCTGAAGAATTTTTTTTTTTTGCATTCCTCTCATATTCAATTTTTTGGTGATTTTTTTTTTTTCCACTAATGAAACATTTGATTTTTTTTTTATCACTTTCCTTCTTCCTTTTCTTAAAGAACATTCCTGTTCCTTGACTTCTTTTTCAAATCACCTTATTTTTTTCAATATGTCATTGCTTGAAGAAATATTCATGATTTTATCAGTGTAGCTATTTCTTCTACTTTGCACAGATTAAAGCTTGGACTAGTGAATAGACAGCTTCCTTAGATCCTGGAAGACTTGAGTTCAGGTCCTACTTCTGAAACATACACATACTGGCTCTGATCCCCTATAATTTGTTTAACTTCTCAGGGTTCTAGATAAGTCTCTCAGGATTATGAATCGCAGAGAAGGTGCTGATCTGAATATCTAGAAGAGCGGTTCTCAACCTGTTTGTTATGTTTAGTTTGTGACACAGTGAAAATATATTCTGCATATCAGATATTTAATAGTAGCAAAATTACAGTTATGAAGTAGCAACAAAAGTAATTTTATGATTGATGGTCACCACAACATGAGGAACTGTTTTAAAGGATTGTGGCATTAGGAAGGTTGAGAGCCACTGTTCTAGAGGGAATTTCTAATTTTGAGAGTCCCCAATATAAGAGAAAAAACCCAAGGGTCCAGAACTTGTCTCTGTTCCTTTCCACACATGTTAGCGTCTCAGCAAGTTAGTAGACAGTCTTCATGAATTTGTGGAACTGCTGATGTGAATTACCACAATCAGATGCTACTGTACCCTGCATTTCCAACTTGCGTGTGGTGTTTGCTAGTCTCTGCTCTCGACTTTGAACTTGAGAGAACAAAGAGTCACTTCCTCTTTCAGTCTGTTTCCTCATTTATAAAATGGGGATACATTACCTGTCTACTTTATTGCAGTTTTTCTTAGGTTAACTGTTATGAGTCAGTCAGTAAGTCATTAAACATTTATTAAATATCTGCTGTGTGCTTGGGACTTGCTGAGCCCTGGGGAATACCAAGAAAGGTAGAAGATAGTCCCTTCTCTCAAGAAGCTCCTAATCTGAGCGAAAGACAACACACAATTGACTAGGTACAAACGAGCTACTTACAGGTTAAATTATTTTATAAATTGGAAATAATCTTCTTAAAAAAATGAAACAAAACAAGTATTTCCATAACACAATACAATAAAAAAGATAAAATTGCATATCTACCATGCACAACTTGTTATTCCTTCCAAATATACACCAGAGTTACCATATAAATTATTTTTCTACTTTTTTTCTTCCCTCTCCTCCCCTGCCCTAGATTTGGCTACAATTAGACACAAATAAATAAATATGTAAAATATTCCATACATCTGTTTATCATTTCTTTCTTTAGGTACTGATAGCATTTTTCTTCATATGTCCTTTATTTTTAATTGGTGCATTTATAATAGTCAAAATAACAGTCTCTCAAAGTGTTTCTTAAAACAATATTATTGTAACTATATTCTCTTCATTCTGCTTGCTTTGCTCTTCATCATTTCATGCAAGTCTTTCATGATCAGTGTGCTCATCATTTCTCATACCACAGTAGTATTCCAGGGAAAGACTAGAATTAAGGGGAAACATCAGAGACTGCAGGACTTTAGCTGAGACTTAAAGGAAGCCAGAAGTCAGAAATAAGGAATGAGAAAGAACATTCCAGGCATAGAAGACAACCAGTGAAAATGCCTTGGAGTCTGGAGAAAGGAGTATCTTATTCAAGAAATAACAAGGAGATCAGTGGCATTGGATCAAAGAATGTAAGGTGTAAGAAGACTAGAAATAGAAAAGTGGTGGTAGGGCAGGAGGTTATGAAGGTCTTTCAGTGTCAAAGGACTTTAATCCTGGAAGTGATAGGGAACTGCTGGAGTTTTTAGAGTAGGGAAGTGACATTGTTAGACCTGAACTTTAGGAAGTTCAGTTTGGCAGTGGAGTGAAGTGTGAGGCAGGCAGACTCCTACCAGCAGACTATTGTAATAGTGCTGCTTGCTGTTTGTCCTTATTCTCAAAGAGCTCCATGACATTAGAAAGGTGATGCCATGACATTGGATTGGATTTAAGTGAGGGAGGACTGCATAGACACCAGTGTCACTTTCTCTAATGGAGCCATCTGGGTCAGGTGGCCAGATAGAGATGTGGACAACCAGAAATGGTCCAGGATGCATTTGGGGGGCCTTGGTTTTTTTAAGCTAAGGTCTTTAACAGGTCTACATTTGACTGGGACAAAGCCCATCATTGATTAAATCTTAATAAGAAATGAGACTGAGAATGGCCTCTTTACCTAATTTTAAAAAAATGAATCAGGATTTCTGGCCAGAACAGACTCCGTTGCTATTTACATTCATTCTGAGCCAATCTCAGCCCAAACCATGACCTCTAGTCGGTCTTGGTCTGAGACCTATTGTTGGCCAGTGTTTGAGAGCCAGAGTGATTTGGGTTTTAAAAAGAAAGTTTCAGAGATTCAGATTCGCATTCCCTTTGGGCAGAGTACCTACAGGTAATAGTGCAGACTTGAGGAGATGAGGATCTGCAGAAGAGTGGTGGCCATGTCAGAGGGGAGAAGGGAACATATTCAGAGAGATGCTGTGTGGCAGAGCCAGGATGACAGAGTGAAAGTCAGCATTTTTTGCTCAGCTTATCCAACATACGATGCACTATATGGGAAAGCCAAGAAAAAGTCACAGCAACTTTTTTTTTTTAATCCTCAGCCCAGGGCAGTTTAGGAATAGAGAGAGGTCTTTGGACATTAGAATGGGGGGAGTAGCCAGGAGCACAGTGAAGTGGCGATAGAGGCAGGGCAATGATGGGCAAGCATTCTAGCACCCAGTAATGGTAAGAGGACTGATTCTGAACACCAAGGTTGGAAGCACTGGAGATCCCATGGGACTTTTCAATCAGAACTGGTAACAGTTATATACACTTGTCTGCTAGCATCTTTGTTGCCTATTACACAGTTTGGGGGCAGAGAGGATGAGTCACAGTCATGGATGAGAGAGGCACCAACTGTATACAGAGCAAAGAACACATTTCAAAAACTTAGCTGTGTGTCTCTGAGCCCAAGAGCAGATTGGGGGAAAGGGAACTTCTAACCTATAATCTAGCACATAAGCCTACAGTAGAAAAAATTGGACAGGAAAACAGCACTAAAATGGGAGAGTCAAGCCATGCGTTTGCCTTGAACCTGCATAATCTCCCAGTGGGTTAACAGTGACCAAGTACAGCAGCAGTCTACTGCAACTTAATCACACACAATCCAACAGCCTTAAACCTGGGTTAGAAACTTTAAAATAGAGTCCTTACCAGGAGGGCAGTGAACAAACCTCTCAGGAAATCAAGTCCACTTTGTAACCCTGAAAGCTTTTGGGCTGCTAGAATGATCTGTGAAAACAGCAGGTCATAAAAAGACAGAAGTTCAGGCTAGACCCTTGTCCCCTATTCTCCCAAAAGTGAGCAGAGCCCAACAATAACAAAAGGTTAGTCAAGTCAAGAAATGGGCTGGGAAAATGAGCAGATCAAAATAATAATAATAAAGAACCCAACCAGAAAGTGCTACTCTGATGAGAGGGAAGCTCAAAACAAACATAGAAGAGAATGACTAACATCAAGAGATGCTACAAAGGAAAAATCAATAGACCTTGGCAACAGATTTGATATGGGAGAACAGAGAGAGTGAGGAGTCAAGAATAATAATTAATTGTGAGCTTATGTGTCTGGGAGGATGGTAGTACCTTCAGCAGTAGTGGGGAAGTTAGGAAAAAGAGGGAATAGGGGCAAGGAAGATGATGGTTTGATGTCTACAGGACAGCCGCTTCAAGTTATCTAATTTGGATATGTGAGACTGAAAGTGAGGGGAAAGAGTTCAGTTGGATAGGTAGATTTGAGAATTATCTTCATAGAAATGAGAATTGAGCCAATGGGAGCTAATGAAATCACCAAGTGAAATAGTATAGCAGGAGAAGAAAAGAAGGCCCAGAACAGAGCCTATGGTCTGGTATCACTTTGATAAAGATCTAGCAAAGGAGACTAAGAAGGAATAGATATGTAGGAGGAAAACCAGGAGAGGACAATATCACAAAAACCATGAGAGAGAAGACTGTCAAGGAGAAAAAGGTGATTGACAGCATTAAAGGCTGCAGAGAGGTCAAGAAGGATAAAGACTGAGCAAAGGACATTAGATTTGGTAATGAAGAGATCTATAGTGACTTTGGAGAGAGTAATTTTGGCTGAATGCACATCATTTGGGGAATGGTTGAAAAGTTGCAACTTAATGATTATGATGGAGTACTATTGTGCTTTAAGAAATGCCAGTGGGGGGTGGTTTCCATAAAAAAAAAATGAGAAGACCTGTTTGAATAAACTGATGCAACACGAAGTGAACAGAACCAGGAGGTGATTGTATACAATAACAGCAATATTATAATGATGATAAACTGAAAGACTTAGGTATTTTGATTAATAGTGATCTAAGAAAATTCCAAAGACTTAGGTTGAAAAATGCTATCCACCTCCAGAGAAAGAACTGATGAACTATGAGTGCAAAATGGAGTATAGTTTTCTTGTTTATTTCTTTTCCTTTTTTTCTGATGGCTAATATGGAAATTATTTTAAATTATTTTCATGATTTCACATGTATAATTGATATATCACTTGTTTTCTCAGTGGGTGGGGGAGGGCCAAGAGGGAGAGAATTTGGAACTCAAATTTTTTACAAGATTTTTAAAAATAATGTTTTTTAGAAAGGCAAAATATAAAATATGAAATAAGGTTCTCAGCTAAGAGGGTAATTGGAGAGGAAGCTCATAGAGCAGAAGTTCTTAACTATATCTGTGTCATGGACTCCTTAGCCAGTGTGGTGAAGCCTTTCGACCCCTTTTCAGAATCATGTTTAAAGGTAACCAATCACATTGAAATATAGTTATCAAAATATTTTTTTTAATTACTTCAGGCTAAAAATCTCTCTTCTAGGGACTTGTTGATGTCTGTATCCCTCCTTCCTCTAGTACCTTGTGTATAGTAGACATCAATTCATTATTTTACTTGAACTGAATGGTAGAATACTATATCATATGCTAGGTATTTCCTACTCCCTGTACCTCTCACCCTCTGTGCTGACTGTATTAAATATCTAAAATGCATTTTCACCTTACCTCTGCTTCAGCGTCCCTCTCTTTATTTAAGAGGTAAATGAAACATTGCCTTTGTTTTGTTTTTCCTTTATTTTATTTCTTCATTTTTATTTTCAGTTCTTCATTCTTTACCTCCCTGTATTCCCTCCAAAAATTGAGAAGGCAAGAAATATGATACCCATCATACACATGAAGTCATCCAAAACAGTTATATATTGGGTATATTTTTTTTAAGGCAAGAAATAAAGAAAATATGTCAGTAAGTCACACAGTCCAATCACTTCTCCCTGTGGAATTGGATAGCATTTTTCATCATGAGTCCTTTCGAATTGTTGGGGATCATCATATTGATCAGAGTTGCTGAGTCTTACACAGTTGATTATCTTTATAATAATGCTCTTACTACTGTGCATGTTGTTCTTGTTTTGCTCACTCCACTTTGTATCAGTTCATAAAAGTCTACCTAGGTTTTTTTGAAACCATTCTTTTCATCATTTCTTACAGCACAATAGTATTCCATCACAGTCCTGTACTGTTACTTGTTTAGCCACTCTCCAGTTGATGAGCATTCCCTAAATTTCCAGTTCTTTGTCAGCACAAAAAGAGCTGCTATAAATATTTTTGTACATAGGGATCTTTTTCTTTTTTCTTTAATCTCTTTGGGGTAAAAACCTAGTATAGTATTTGCTGGATCAAAGGGTATGACAGTTTAATAGCCTTTGGGCATAGTTCTAAATTGTTCTCCAGAATGGGTGGACCAGTTCAGCATTATTGCATTAATGTGCCTATGTTAGCCACTCTGATGGGGTGTGAGGTGGTTATCTCAGAGTTGTTTTAATTTGTATTTCTCTGTGGTTAGTGATTTGGAGCATTTTTTCATAGGACTATTGAAGAAGCACTCTTTTTTGCATGAA
The DNA here is from genome assembly GCA_028646575.1 of Pseudocheirus occidentalis. Classification (NCBI taxonomy): domain Eukaryota; kingdom Metazoa; phylum Chordata; class Mammalia; order Diprotodontia; family Pseudocheiridae; genus Pseudocheirus; species Pseudocheirus occidentalis. Next base: position 128,283,395 of record CM053598.1, read on the forward strand.
ACTTTTCTTTATCTTTGTTTCTTCACCTGCACAACTGCTTGTACCCTCCTTCCCAGGCTACTTTGTGTTATTTATGCTGTGTACATTTTTATATGTACTCGTCTACGGGAGAATGTGAGCTCCTGAGGAGTATGGATTGTTTTAATCTTTATATCTCTAGTGCCTAGGCATATAGTGTGTACATAATAAATATCTGTTGATTGATTCCCACATTTGATTCCTCTTCATGGCACCTGGTACTTTTCCTACTCTAACTTCACATTTTATCCTTTAAACCTACTTCAGGTTCCAAACAACACAGTGGGGGTAATTTTTGTTCAGAAGAACAGCATTTGATGTTCTGCTGTACATTCTACATATACACTTAAGTTGAGGATGCTTACAAATTGCAATTAAAAAGTCAGGCAGCATTCATTAATTATTGTTTGCCTGACATTAGGGATATATACCTAGCTGTTGCTCATGAAACTCTGAAGACACAACATAAATGCATATAGGTAAATAAAAAATTTTTACAAAGTAATTTTGGACATGGTACCAAGAATAGGGGGTAAATTTAGTTATAGAAGTGGGCTATTTGGAGACAGGTCCCAGCATTGCTATTATGGGAAGAGTGGGATGCAAGTCATCTTCCCACCCTCCACTTGCTTGATCACCCAGCCCTGGGGTCAGATTGCACTTTAGAGATTCTAGTATGCAGATGAAAAGGGAAATACTTTTTGGACTTAGGATAATTATGGGAACAACAAGCATGAAAAGATGTAACAGATTATGGAGTAATAACCATAAATGCCACATAATATCATACCCATCTTTAAGTATCGGGGTGAAAGATAAATTTTTAAGTCTAGTTTTTGAAGTAGGTCTTGTTGATTCTACCTCTAGTGTCTGTTGAGTCCATCTCCTTTTTGGCTGATACGGCCACTGCCTTAGTTCAAACCCTCATCATCTCTTACCTGGTAATAAATAGTTTCTTAATTGGTTTCTCTGTTGGCATTACCTGCCTTTCAGTTTACCGTTCACAGTTACCAAAATACTTTTCCTAGAAAAAAGGCTTGGTCATGTCAGTCTGTTGCTAAAACTTTCTCTTTCTAGTGCTTATAGGATAAGATAAAATGTCAGCCTGTGTAAGGGGTCCACCACAACCTCATTTCACCTATCTCCTCTTCGGGAAGTATTCCTAGATTTCAATGAACTTTCCTGCTACTTGTTCTCTGAACTCTGCCTTCCCACTTTTATAGAAGCCACTTCATATGTTTGGATAATTCCAGATATAGGAAATGTCGTATTATACTCTCTCCTGATCTTTACTTCTCAGAACCTCATCTCTTCCTTAAGCCTTCCTGATACTATCTTTCCACTTCCACACACATATACATTTCTGCACTCTTTCCCCCTTTTACATGTAATTAACCTACTAACGTACAAGTATATTCCTGTATTCTCCCTTCCCAAATGTTAATTACTTGAGGACTGGGATTGCTTTATTTTTGTCTTTCTATCTCCAGGTCTCAGCAAATTTTTCTGCACAATAGATCCTTAGTAAATATGTTGCAATCAATTCTCAAAGGTTTAGGAACATTGATCAGTGCAACAACCAACCACAATTCAAAGGACTCATAATGAAGCATTTGCCTATTAAGATTATGCTTCAGTTTTCTCATATCATGGAGCAGTTAAGTAGTTTGGATTAATTGATTTTCCAAATAATTGAAGCTTAATTAAGCCTTTAAGCACAGAAATATTTTTCCTAAACTGTATTATATACTTCCTTGCTTTTCTAAAAAGAATAAATGGAATTTAACATTTTTATCACCATCATTATGAAATAAGTTTAATAGTGTTATGCTGTAGCTATAGCAGTACATTAGATGTAGATGGTATGAGACATAGGATTGAATGCATATTGACTTGAGATCGTTTTCTCAAATTTTCTTTTTTCTTTTTTCTTTTTGGAGGGCAGTTCAGGTTAAGTGACTTGTCTGAGGTCACACGGCTTAGTAAATGTGTCAAGTGTCTGAGGCCAGATTTGAACTGAGGTCCCCCTGACTCCAGGGCCAGCGCTGTTTATTCACTGTGTCCCTAGCTGCCCCTTCAAAATTTCAATAAATGACATGATGTCATCTTGCTTCTCAATCATTTGCCTGTTTCTGATAAAGGTGTTGTCAGGTAGGTATAGCTATGTGATATCTGGTGCCAATGTAAAGTAGCTGTCTTTCCCAACTGGTCATCTTGACTTACAGAAGCAGCAGCTTTCCCATTGGTTTATTACTATCTTTCTTTTTTTTTTTTCCCATTTATTTATTTTCTTGTTTACATCATTAATTTCCACGAGATTTCAAGTTACAAATTTTCTCCCCACCTTTCCCTTACCCAACACCTCAAAACACTGTATAACCCCTCCCCCAGTCTGCTCTTTCCTATGTCTTCCTCCTCACCCTTCTGACTTTTTGGTAGGGCAGGATGGATCTCCCTACCACAGTGCCTATATATCTTACTTCCTAGTTGGATGTAGTTAATAACAATAACAACAATAATAATAATATATATTTTTTTTAACATTTGTTTATAGAACTTTAAATTCTAGATTCTTTTCCTTCCTCCCTCATCTCCCACCCCCACTGGAAGGATAAGCAATTAAATACAGGCTGTACATGTATAATTATGCAGAACATCTCCACATTGAGCATATTGTGAGAGACTGATTATATGTCCCTCCTTCCTATCCAGCCCCCCCTTGTTCTATTCTCTACCCTGTCTCTGTCCCTTTACAGAAGTTTGTACTTCCAGCAACCCTCCCCCCCACTTTTCCCTCCCTTCCATCATCCCACCTCTCATCCCCATCCCCCTTACTCTCCTGTGTGGCAAGATACCAGTTTAGAGTTTATGCTGTTCCTTCCCTAAGCCAAATTCAACAAGAGTAAGGTTGACCCTTTCCCTTTTGCCTTCCTGTTCTTCCCCTCTGTTGTAACAGTTATTCCTTTTCTCTTCTATATGAGATGATTAACCCCATTCTGTCTTTCCCTGTCTCCTCTCATTCTAATCCTCTCCCACCTCAGAATTTCATCTTTCAGAGTATTGTCCCTTTCTATTCAATTGATCCTGTGCCCTCTCTGAACTCATATATACACATACTCAGATACGTGATTATATTCATATATAAACCCTCCTATATTGACATGTGTATGTATAAATATCTACATACACACACATATACACACACATTTGTATTCCCTTCACCTATTCTCATACTGAGAAAAGTTTCATAAGTTACAATTCTCATTTTTCCATGTTGGCATGTAAATAGTTCAACTTTGATAAGTTCCTTATGATTTCTTTTCCATGTTTACATTCTCATGCTTCTTGTATTTGAGTATCAAATTTTCTTTTCAGTTCTGTTTTTTTTCAGCAAGAATGTTTGAAAGTCCTCCACCTCACTAACGACCATATTTTCTCCTGGAACATTATACTCAGTTTTGCTGGGTAGGTGATTCTTGGTTTTAATCCTAGCTCCTTATCTCTGGAATATCATATTCCAGATCCTTCAATCCCTTAATGTAGAAGTTGCTAGATCCTGGGTTATCTTGATTGTGTTTCCACAGTATTCAAATTGCTTCCTCTTGGCAGCCTGTAATATTTTCTCCTTTATCTGGGGACTCCAGAACCTGGCTATAACATTCCTAGGAGTTTTCTTTTGGGGATCTTTTTCAAGAGGTGATTGGTGAATTCTTTCAAGTTCTATTTTGCCTTCTGCTTCTAAAATATCAGGGAAGTTTTCTTTGAGAATTTCTTGAAGGATGATTTCTAAGTTCTTTTTTTGATCATGGCTTTCAAGTAGTCCAGTAATTTTTAAATTGTCTCTCCTGGATCTATTTTCCAGGTTAGTGGTTTTTTCAATGAGATATTTTACATTGCCTTCTATTTTTTCATTCTTGATTTCTCATAAAGTCATTTGTTTCCATTTGCTCCACTCTTAATTCTGAAGGAATTATTCTCTTCAGAAAGCTTTTGAAGTTCTTTTTCCATCTGGCAAATTTGACTTTTTAAGGCATTCTTCTCATTGGCTTTTTGGGCCTCTTGCCATTTGAGTTAATCTATTTTTTAAGATGTTATTTTCTTCAGTCAGGTTGTTCACTCTCTTTTCATGATTTTCTTGCATCATTTTCATTTCTCTTCCCAATTTTTCCTTCACTTCTCTTATTTGGTTTTCAAAATCCTTCTTAAGCTAGTCTATGGGTTGTATGCAGTCTTCATGTTTCTTGGAAGCTTTTGGTGTGGGAGTTCTGACTGTGTTGTCTTCCTCCCATTCCATGCTTTGATCCTTTTTGTCCCCAAAGAAGGAACGTAAGGTTGGTTGCTGTTCTTACTTTGCTTCTTTTGCCTGCTCATGTTGACTAGTCAGTTACTTGATTTTTTAGCTCTGTGGAACTCTGCTTCCAGGGGGGAAAGCTCTGTCCCAAATTGCTGGGGTTTTCACAGGTGCCTGAGTGATTGGGAGGCTGCTGCAGCCCCCACCAGTTTTGGCTCATTGAAAACACACCCCAGGACCACCATCCAAGACCGCGATCTTGATCCAGGCTGCTCAACACGAGAACATTTAGCCTCTGAATGATTGCTTGGTCCCCCTGCAGTTTGCAGGCCAATAGCTCTGAAGCAGCCATGTGGAAGCTGCTGCAGGGCCTCCACTTCTGCTGCTTCCTTGCCCTGGAGGCAGTTTGGCCAGATTGCTTTTCTCCCCAAAAATTTAGCTGACTTCCACTGACCTTTCACTTCATCCTTATTTCTTGAGGCTTGATACTTCTGGAAACTCCCGTGGCTGCTGTTGATCCACTTTCCTGAAGGCTCCAGCTGGGGCTCATCTTGGCAGCCTGGGGCCGAGCTGCAGTTTCATGCTGGGCTGATTTCTGTTCCCAGCGTGCTATGATAAGCCCCTTGCCGAGCTGCCTTCAGTAGGAGATGTGATTTTTTTCTGTATTTTTGTGAGTTTTGGAGCCCTAAAATTTGTTTAGAGTCATATTTTATGGGTATTTGAGGTGGCTATATGGGAGCTGTGAAACCTTGCTGCTTCTATGCAACCATCTTGGCTCCACCCCATATTATTATCTTTCAAAACATTTCTGCATCATACTGATGAATCATGTTAAATATTAGACCGTTCTTCTCTCTCGCTTGTACTAAGTTGGTTAATGGTTTTTGAATGAATATTCCATGCTGTTTCAAGAATTTATACTGGTTTATTTTGGAGAAAATTTAGTTCAAAGCCTACACTGTATTCATCAGAAAATTATCACACATGTAAATATGATAGCATCATATAACATCTAAATTAATGTTTATGAAGTCCAAGCCCAAGCAACATTGAAGATTGTATAAGTGGTATTATTTTCAGTAGGCTTCTGTTCTAGCCTTCTTGAGGGCAGGGAGTTTCTTGCTTTTGTTTTTGTGTCCTCAGAACTCAGCACAGTTCCTGTGCATTCTGAGCACTTAATAAAAGACTTTTCATTCAGACATTTACCATCTTAGCCATTATGGTGACTTGGCATTGATTTTTAAATTTCTTCTAGTTTATCTTAGGTCACAGTTTTAATGATGTAGTTGATTCAAGTTGGGTTATGGGAAAAGTAGCTGATGAACATACTGGCAAGTCAGACATGATGAGGCTGAGGAAAACACACTGCTAACCATAAAAAGTCCAAGCCTTCAAGAGGCAGATTCTACCCTTTCATAAAGCAGTGCATCATAAATCCCCCTCAGTGAGTTTAGGCCATAGGCTAAGAGACTTCATAGTATTGTATGGAAAGCATTCGGTTTTCAAGCAGAAAACCCAAGTTTTCTCAGAATTTGCCATATATTAGCAGCATTTTCTTAGAAAAGCCCCTTAACTTCTCTCTCTGTCCATTTTTTGGGGGGTTCACACTTAATAATTCAGTTGTTGTTCTGAAGCTTAATGTTGTATGGGACACATTGTGAGTTGCCCATGATCACATTGCCTGGATATGTCAAGAGGCCCAAAAGTAGGACTTGAACCTAAACTCTCTACTTCCAAAATAGTCCCTTCCTTAAGGAGCTTTTTTCTTCCTGACAAATTCTGATCCTGACAAATTAACCTTATTTTTTGGTCAGTGTTACTGAACTGGTAGACAGGGAAAGACTTTGTAGATGGTTTCCCTAGATATCAGCAAAGCATTTAATGAAATCTCAAATGCTGTTCTTGTGCAGAAGAAGATATGTGAACTAGATGGTGGTAGAATTCAATGACTTTGGAATAGATTTACTGACTAAATCCAAAGAGTAGTCATTAGTAGTTGAATATGAACTGGGAAGGAGAGTTACTTATAGTGCTATATAGAAATGTTGATTAGTGTTGGGCCTTACTCAAAGAGTAAAAAAGATTGGTAGGCAGCCTTTGTGGATAGAGTTGATCAGGTAACATAAATTTGTATTGACCTTACCAGTGCAGTTTTGTGACATCCTTAAGCACATAAAAAGATGAATGCAAAGATTTGTTACAGCTAAATTAGAGACCCTGTCTAGGGACTCTGTACCCCAAACTGTTGCTTTTTCTTTATCCTCATTTCCCGATAGTTATATGTCCACATAGTGGTAGAGGAGTATTGGCTTAGGAACAATGCATCTAACAAATTTAGGTAGTCACTTTTGCCCAAGTTCTGTATTAAATATCCAACTGAAGGAGTATTATTTAGCCTCTTGGACCTTTAGTTTGTTCTTTTGTCAAATGAGGAGGTTGAGATAGAAAATGGAGATCTCTGAGATTCCTTTCTAGCACTAAAATTCTACATGGGTAATTGTTTGGTTTTTATCAAAGCAGTTTGATTTGAAGTAGTTAACCTTGTATGTAATAAAGTTTTACAGAAATGAAAGACAATTTCCATCATTAGGCATATAATTTTAAAACAAGATACTTATAGCATACAGATATTTTAACCATTTATACTTAGAAATGTTATTCTCTAACAACAATCTTGTCAAATATATCATTTGGTTGGCTTACATTTTTTAAAAATAAATTACAGGGGCGGCTAGGCAGCGCAGTGAATAGAGCACTGGCCCTGGAGTCAGGAGTACCTGAGTTCAAATCCGGCCTCAGACACTTAACACAAAAAACTAGCCTGTGACCTTGGGCAAGTCACTTAACCCCAACTGCCCTCCGCCCCCCCCCCCCCAAAAAAAGCAAAATAAATAAATAAATAAATTACAAAGTAAACTTCAACTTAGTTGTTCTAGGCAGCTAGGTGACACAGTGGATAGAATACTGGTCCTGGAGTCAGGGAGACCTGAATTCCAATCCAGCATCAGACACCAGCTGTGTGACCTTGGATTAATCACTTAACTTTCTGTTTGCCTCAGTTTCCTCAACTGTAAAATAGGCTTAATAATAAATAGCACCTATCTTTATAGGGTTATCATGAAATCAGTGTTATACTATTTGTATAACACATAGCATAGTTTGGCATTTAATAAATACTTGTCCCCTTCTCTTCCCTTATTTTATGCCCTTTTCTGATCTTTCTATTCTTTGTATATACTTAGAGTTTTGCTTTTGTTTCTAATGTTGTTAGCATGGATATGTGTACTTCAAAAACTTATTGATGTATTTTGGGTTTTTTTTTGTCACCTTCATTTCCCAGTGTATCCCTTCTCCCTGTGTTCTTATTATGATCTCTAAAGCAGAATGGGGTAATGCCTTCTAGAATAATGACATGAGAATAAATTAAGTAACGTGTATATCTTAGTAGGGAAAATGAGCTGTGTTAAAGCAGATTTTTTTCACTGATAGTGAATATTATATCCTCTTTAGACATTGAGAAACAGATTCAGTTGTTTAAATATATACCATTTTAGAATAAACTGAAAGGGAAATTCATATTGACTGAATGGAGGTCTTAGTTTCAGTTCAATTCCTAAGCCTTTTATGTTCATTTGTTCTTTTCCATGATAATTTTTGAAGAGAATAGGTCAATTTTGACCAAATTTGTGACTTTAGTAAAAGCTGCCAATGTATTTTTAAGTTGAAATTATGATCTAACCCCCTATTTTGAAAGTGCCTAACATTAACATTGCTTCTGTAATTAGAAAAAAAGGCAGTAGTACAATATTAGAAATATGAAAGGATTAGAAGGTAGTGATACTGTCTCCTGAGAATGTTTTAGCAGAATTTAACATCTTCGTAATCCTGTAGTATTTATAGCACAATAAAGCACATTTTAAAAATATTTTATATTTTGTCTTTTTAGGACTTACTTACCATTTCCCATGACTCAATGGACTCCTGATTGTAACAGACTCTATACCTTAAAAGCGGATATGAAGAGTGAGGTACCTTCTGATGCACCAAAGACACAGGAGAGTCTAAAAGGGATCCTCTTGCACCCTGAGCCCATCGGGGCAGCCAAAAGTTTCCCTGCAGAAGTTGAGATGATTGCTAGTAAAGTAGAGAATGAATTCTCTCACTTGTGTGATGATTCTCAAAAACAAGAGAAAGACATGAATAGTAACCAACAAGACCAAGAAAAAGGTATTGTTGTACGGAAAAAGCGCAAGAGTCAGCAGGCTGGCCCTTCGTATGCCCAAAACTGTGTTGTTAAAGAAAGCCAGGGAATGTTAGGATTGAGACAACACCTAGAAACACAGAGTGAAGAAGATAATGATTCCTCTTTTAGTGATTGTGTTTCTTCCCCTTCATCTAGTCTTCATTTTGGAGATTCTGACACGGTAACATCTGACGAAGACAAGGAAGTATCTGTTAGGCATTCCCAGGCAATATTGAATGCTAAAAGTAGAACTCATGGTTCTCGGTCACAAAAGTGGCCTCGGACTGAGACAGAATCAGTTTCAGGATTATTGATGAAAAGACCCTGTTTTCATACTAATTCATTAAGGAGACTTCCGTGTAGAAAGCGATTTGTGAAAAATTCTTCACAAAGGACACAGAAACAAAAGGAAAGAATTTTAATGCAGAGGAAAAAACGGGAAGTCCGGAGAAAGTATGCCTTACTCCCAAGCTCTAGCAGTTCTAGTGAGAATGACCTCAGTAGTGAATCCTCTTCTAGCTCTTCCACTGAAGGAGAGGAAGATTTGTTTGTGTCCACCAGTGAAAACCACCAAAACAGTGCAACCATTCCCTCAGGTAAAACTAAGATTCTGTTTACTCAAGTGAGTAAAAAAATTGGGAGTAGTTGAATTGTTAAATTGTGCCTATAAATATGTGTGCTTTTAAAAAGGGATTTTTGTGTGTTTTCAAGGTATTAAAGAATCAGTATCATGGACTGCATTTTAATATTCAGTGCACTGATATGTAAATATAGTAGTTACAAATTGTGGCTTACATTCTGAGATGAACGTATATATTTTTCAAATTTCAATTTCCCTTTTAAAAAAAATGTTTGTATTTTGTTTTTACGTTCCTGTCATTTTGGGGGTGACAGAGGACCTGAATGTTTTGTTGTCAAGCAGAAAATCAGGGAAGCAAAAACAACCATGATGGTGAAGTGACCTTTTCTGATAATGGATGCAGCATTTCTGTACTTGAAGTCCTTCAGCTGGGACTGTTAATTTTTTTAAAATTTCTCAGAATTTGGCTTTTTTTTTAGTGATGTTTTAATTTTTATTGTTGTCATTGTGCATGTTGTTTTACAGGTTCTCCTTATTTCACTCAGCATTAGTTGATGCATTATTTTAGTATACTTTTCCCAGTTACTTGTATTTATTGTTTCTTAATACAAAATAGTATCGGAGTGAATTTTTAATTGTGTTTAATAAGTGCCTGTTGACTGCATAAAATAAGGAAAACGATGGAAATTGTATGGCATTTAGTGCATCTTGAATTACAAGGTCATAAAATATGTAACTTGTATAGAACAATTAAGATTTTATTTTTCCTCTTCAATTCCTCTTTAAAATGTTTTCAAGCAGTCTTGTTTTTCCTTTAGCTATTTTCCCCAGCCAAACTGTTAAGTTCCTCGAGGGCAGGTACTGTTTATTTCATTTTTGTCTTTGTATCCCCAGGACCTAGCACAGTGCCTGACATATAGTAGGGGCTTAACCATCCTTGCTGAATTATTGACTTTTAGGAATTAGATTCTATACATTTCAAAATTGATATACTTTCACCATGTTTTTATTCAGATTAATTTTATAGCTGCATAAGAGCAAAGTATAACTAATTTTATTTAACCACAGTTGACTGAAATAGATTTTTGTGAAGTGAATTATCAGTTCATTAGTGAAGCATGGATCTTGGGGAGCTATTTGCCTTATAGAATCAGAGTTTTTATACTCACCTTTTGCATCTTACTCCAGGCTTACCAGAGGGTACAACACAAAAAATGTAAATGAAACTGAATAAGGAAAAGAACTGTTATTCTTCTTAAACTTACTTTAATTTGCTAAAATGAAAACTCATGTACAGTTAGTTTTCATATGAACATTAGGTGATATTACAGCATTCTCCTGTTGCTGCTTGTGTGACTCAGTACTTTCCCACCTTGTAAGACATAGGAGGAGGAAACAACTGGACCAGAGTGCTGATTCTTTAGTCAGGAAGTCCAGAGTTTAAATCTTGCCTGAGGTGCTTGCTGTGTGACCTCAGACAATTTGATTTAGCCTCTTAGCTTTAATTTCTTTATCTGTAAAATGGAAGTAATAATAGCACCTACCTTACCAGGATTGCTGTGTTCTAATAGGATGACATATAAAAAGGTCATTGTGAACTCTAAAAGAGCTGTAAATATAGCTAACTGCTATTATTATCATATGTCTGGCAAGATACTATGTAATTGATCAAAAGTGATTAAAGACAATATACACAGTGGAGCTATATCTGGATTTCATCATTGAAAAGATTAATTCCCAAATATGTGTTCACTTAATTAGCCCTGATTCTTGCCTCCTCTTGTCCCAAATCTGGACTGTAGTTTTTTGTAGAGTTTTGTGTAGAGTTTTGATAGCTCCCATCTCTGTGGACAGGACCTTTATTATCTCTTTGCCCTTCTCACATTAATACCTTCCTTCTTGAAGCTCCCTTTTTCTTCTCATCAGTGCTGTTTATCTACTTTTATGCTGAAGTAGCTAGTCCCTAAAGGAAAACTTCTTTAGGTTTCAGGTGCGCCCCATTATTGTTTCACCTTTTCCCACCTACAAAACTGTTTTTAAATAAGAAAATTTCCTTCCCTTAAAAAACTACATTGAAGAAAGTTTTCTCACTTAACTCTTAATTCTTTTCCTTGAATGTACACACCAAGTGGGGCGGCTAGGTGGCGCAGTGAGTAGAGCACCGGCCCTGGAGTCAGGAGTACCTGAGTTCAAATCCGGCCTCAGACACTTAACACAAAAAAACTAGCCGTGTGATCTTGGGCAAGTCACTTAACCCCAACTGCCCTCCAAAAAAAAAAAAGCAAAAAAAAAAAAAAAGAATGTACACACCAAGTGGCCTAGGGATATATATATAAAATGCTTTTTTGACTACCTACCATCCTTTTATTCAGGGAGATGTTAAGTCAGGAAAAGAATTTTTAGCGATCAAAGATCCATAAATTTAGAACTGGAGGGAACGTTAGGGGATCATTTAGCCCAACTTTGGGAAAGGAAGGTATTTCACTTTTAAAGGCAAATTCCCTGTCCAGCTGGTCTGGGAATGAACTCGGTCATAAAAGCTCTCGATTTGACTTACAGTAATAAACAGGGTAGTAGATAAGGCCTTTTCGGTGCTTTGTATTCATACATAGGTACCGATGCTCTTTTTTGTTTTGCTTTTTTTTTTGGAGGGCAGTTGGGGTTAAGTGACTTGCCCAAGATCACACGGCTAGTTTTTTGTGTTAAGTGTCTGAGGCCGGATTTGAACTCAGGTACTCCTGACTCCAGGGCCGGTGCTCTATTCACTGCGCTACCTAGCCGCCCCCCGATGCTCTTTTAAAAATTTTTTGGCTAAAAGTATTGCAGGTCAAATCCCTGTTAATGATTGTAAGGAGTGAGCCAGCTTAACAGGAGTCAATAAATGACCCAGTTGATAGAGAAAAGTCAGCTTCACTAAAGAAGGCTTAAGTATATCTTAAAATATTGGTATTTAAAAATATATACAAATTATTTTGCCTAGTTTTGTTAAATTCTTCTAATATTGGAATAGTATTCTTTTCTTCTATTATTAGTTGCTGATGTTTAGTATTCCAGCCATATTATGGGTTAAATAGGTGTTTGTGGGCTCTTCTGGGAACCTAACAACCATTTATAACATTGTTGCTATGGGAAAATGTATTCCAAGTTCCAAACAGCCAACTTATAAATTAACTTTGGGAACACAAACATTTGGTAAGTAGGGGACTGACTTATTCTGGATAGTTTTTTTCTCATCTGTATATATTATAAGTGACAAGCATTATATCTAGAGACACAAATCCAAAGATTCAGAATTGAAAACAAATATCCTTTGGAACATTTTGGTTTTTTCTGCATATAGATTTCAATTAAACAAATATTTATTTAGCATTTTGAAGGATCTGATACATATGACTTGATCCCTGCCTTCCAGAAGCTTAAAATCTCATTTAATTGATGCCATTAACTGTGAAACACTAATAATACCAGATTTAAATAGTAGTCCATCAGTAGAATAAATGTCATAAGGCACTACATGATTAATTCAGGAAATACTCTATGTGTCTTATATGTGTAGTCCTCCTGCAGGATCTTCAAAACAACAAAAAATAAAAGATGATGGCTATCATTATATAGAGCTTACAGTTTAGTAGCCATAGATATTACATACCCAAAAAACTAAACACAAAAATAACATAGAATAAGTGAATAAGAGAAATATGGTGATTGTATAATTGAGAAAATAACCACCTATGGTCTAGAGAGGAAAAGCTCATTTACCAAATGGGTGGGATTAAAGAAGTTTTAAAGGAGCAAGTGGCATTTGAGTTGGGGCTAAATATATGGGTAAGTTTAACAGCCAAATAAATGGTAGAAAAAGATAGTACAGGAATTTAGAAGATAGAGAAGGAATATTGATTTCCATGAGATAAAATTATTTTCTTTTACCACTATGAATCTATAAACTAACTTGTGGGCCCTTTGTGATTTACTTGTAAATTTATTATTTAAAGGGTTTATAATTGTTTCATTTAGTTCTGTTTCTTAGATTAACTTGATATATCTTAGCTTTCACACATCTTAAAGTTGAATATTAGTCGTTTAAAAAAAACCTAACATTTTAGCAAAAACCTTTGTATATAGTCCTATAGTACACAGATGTGATTACTTCTTATAACTATTTTCCTTATAGCTAACCTTAAAAATCACATAGAAATTACTCTTTTGAGACTAATTTGTTTATAGAATGGTTATATAGGAAGTGCTTGATTTGAACGTTTCTTTCCTAATTTGTAGAGAAACTCTGCTATTTGCCACTTAAATTCTTACAGAGTTGAGGAGTTGTAGATATATTAATTGAAATTAGTTTTCTTTTTTTTTTTTGAATTTGAATTTGAATTTGAATTTATTTTCTTGGTTACATCATTCATTTCCATAAGGTTTTGAGTTACAGATTTTCTCCCCTTTTTGCCCCTTACCCCCCAGCCCAGAACATTGATCCCACTGTAAGGCCCCTCCTACAATCTGTTCCCTTTTATGCCCTC
>CM053598.1:128297549-128347445 GCA_028646575.1 Pseudocheirus occidentalis
GACCACGATCCAGATCCAGGCCACTCAACACAAGAGCCCTTGGCCCCGATGGATCGCGTCAGGCCCCCTGCTATCTGCAGGCCGAGGGCTCTGAAGCAGCCCAGTGGGGGCCGCTGCACTCTCAGCCGTTCCTGCTGCTACAGCCGCCTCCCACTGCTTCCTTGCCCTGGGAGCAGTTTGGCCGGACCTGCTCTTCTCCTCCCCAGTTAGCAAAATCCACCGACCTTTCTCTTAGCCTTTTTTTCTTCTGGCCTGATAAATGTGGTAACTGTGCCTCCATTGCAGCCGATCTACTCTCCTATAGACACGGCTCCCCGCCCGATGCCCCAGGGCCTGACCCTGCTGGGTTTCGGCTGCGGCTCCCAGACTGCTGAGAAGAGCATCGCCTGCTGCGCTGCCTGTAGCAACAGATGTGCTTTCTGTCTTTTGGAGAGTTTTGGAGCTTGAAAATCTGTTTAGAGTTCCATTTTATGAGTTTTTTAGCGTGTTTGTGTGGGAGCTGCGGTGCTTTGCTGCTTCTATGCCGCCATCTTGGTTCCGCCCCCCCAAATTAGTTTTCAAAAACCTTTAGAGAACACCAAATTACCAGTTTCACAGGATTTTTAAAATTGTTTTAGCAGCTGTGGTTTTGTGTAGACGGAGTCTTTTTTTTTTAATCAAAGCTGCTAGCTACAAATTAGCATTTTTACTCTGACCTTATTTACTCTTTAGTAAAATTAACCTATTCATAAGGTTAGACAGAACAAACTTACATATAAAAACCCAATTCTTTGGAAGCAAACTATCCAAAAATTATCATCATATCAAGGTGCCATTAAAAAATTAGTTCATTTCCTCATATATCATTGAACTTCTGACTTTCTTTGAAAGTGCAGTTGTTGCTACATATTTGAACTCATAAGTAACCAAGAAAATAAGAGAAGAAAATTCAAAAGAGCAGAGATTACTGTGACAGAAGAGAAAAATAATGAAGCCAAAAAGAACTCATGCAGGTACTATGTTCATCATACTTCAGTAATTATGTTAATTTATGGGAGTACTTGTCTGGGGTATGAAATCAGGAATGGGGTGATATTCCTTCTGCCCATTGGATGGAGTATGCCAGGAGATCACAGATTCATTGATATATTAAAGTTATATTGCAGCTGTTACTTAGCCTCATCTACACAGAACCTATTAGAAAGAAGAAAATACTGCTAAGCAGCCCAAATGGATGTCATAAGATGAATTCACATATTTGCTTAAAACTCTTTGGTGAGCTCTTAACAACCTAACTGCTTAGTTAAACTTGAATAATCGGGTTCCAAGTGAATAGTAGATTAGAAAAGAGGCTTCTTCAGGCAAATGCATAATAGTGATGAGAAGTGATAATTAATAGGCATGTAGAAAGAGAAGAAATGAGCTGTTATAAAAAAGACCCAGGCATTCAATCAAAAAGCAGAACATTGTGGAATCATTTGGTATGGGGTCATAGCACTATATACTTATTAAACCTAAAGGCATCATTATTACAGCATATTTATATTTCTGGTAATCCTTAGTCATCAAGAAAACTTTTGTATTTCATATAAACTATTTCATAGGCAAAAAAGCATAGCAACAAAAAAGTAGCAACAAAAAAAGCATGTATTTTAGAATGATGTCTGTCCAAACTGAAAAGCAATTTAACATTCAAATAGGTAGCCCTTTCTTTGATTGAACCAATTCATTCCCTGAGGTCTGTGGAGCCATGAAGTTTTACTATTAATCTAGATTGAATATTTCCTCTTATTAGGGTGATTGCAGTACATAGAGGGGAAATGTGTGAAGAAAATGAACTTTTCTTTTTTTTATAATTAATTTATTTTTAGTTTTCAACTTTCATTTCCATAAGATTTTGAGTTTTAAATTTTATTCCCCTTCCTCTCCTCCCCCCTCCCCAAGATGGCATGCAATCTTATATAGTCATTACTTATACATTCATATTAAACATAGTTTCACATTAGTCATGATATAAAGAAGAATTAGAATTAATGGGATGAACCATGAGAAAAAAGAAATAAAACAACAAAAGAAAAGGAGGGCAAATAGTGTGCTTCCATCTGCAGTCAGACTTGAAAGTTCTTTCTCAGGATGTGGATAGCATTTTTGATCTTGAGTCTTTTGGGGTTGTCTTAGATCCTTGCATTGCTGAGAGTAAGCAAGTCAAAATCAGTCATTGCATAATGTGGCTATTACTGTGTACAATGTTCTCCTGGTTCTGCCCACTTTACTCAGCATCAGTCCATAAAAATCTTTCCAGGTTTTTCTGAAATCCGCCTGCTTATCATTTCGTATAGCACAGTAGTATTCTATTATATTCATAAACTACAACTTGTACAACCATTCCCCAGTTGATGGGCATCCCCTCAATTTCTAATTCTTTGCCACCACAAAAAGAGCTGCTATAAATATTTTTTGTATATGTGGGTCCTTTTCCCATTTTTATGATCTCTTTGAGATAACAGGCCAAGAAGTGGTATTGCTGGGTCAAAGGGTATGCGCACTTTTGTAGCCATTTGAGCAGTGGTTCTCAACCTGTGGGTTATATTCAGTTTGTAACAATGAAAATACATCCTGCATATCAGATAGATTCATAACAGTAGCAAAATTACAGTTATGAAGTAGCAACAAAAATAATTTTATGTTTGGGAGTCACCATAACATGAGGAACTGTGTTAAAGGGTTGTGACATTAGGAAGGTTGAGAATCACTGTATTTGAGTATAGTTCCACATTACTCTCAAGAATGGTTGGATCAGTTCACAACTCTACCAACAATACATTGGTGTTCCAATTTTCCCATATTTTCTCCAACATTTATCATTTTCCCTTTTGGTCATGTTAGCCAATCTGATAGGTATGATGTGGTACCTCAGAGTTGTTTTAATTTGCATTTCTCTAATTGATAGTAATTTAGAGCATTTTTTCATGTGACTATAGATAGCTTTAATTTCTTCTTCTGAAAACTTCTTGTTCATATACTTTGACCATTTATCTATCAGTTGGGAATGACTTGTGTTCTTATACAATCATCTCAGTTCTCTAATTTTTAGAAATGAGGCCTTTATCAGAGACACTAGTTGTAAGAATTGTTTCCCAACTTTCTGCTTCCATTCTAATCTTGGTTGCATTGACTTTGTGCAAACCCTTTTAAAATTTATATAATAAAAATTAACCATTTTGCATTTCATGATCTCTATCTTGTTTGTTCATCAATTCTTTCCTTCTCCATAGAGCTGATAGGCAAAGTATTCCTTGCTGTCCTAGTTTGCTTATCCTGTCTATCTTTATATCTAAATCATGTACCCATTTTGACTTTATTGTGGTATAGGGTATAAGATATTGGTCTATACCTAGTTTTTGCTATAGTATTTTCCAGTATTCCCAGCAGTTTTTTTTTAATGTAATGAGTTCTTATCCTAGAAGCTAGAGTCTTTAGATTTATCAAATAGTAGATTGATAGTACAACAATAGTCATTGACTGCTATGTCTTGTGTACTTAACCTATTCCCCTGATCTACCACTCTGTTTCTTAGCCAGTGCCAACTATTTTTTCTTTTCTTTTTTTAATTTGATGTGTTTATTTACTTTTTGTTTACAAGATTCAGTTCCACAATCCCTTGAGTTTCAGAGTTTCTCCCCTTCTTCCTCCCTCCTCCCCCCCTCCCATGGCAGGACACAATCAAGTATAGGATCTGCAAATACTTTCACGTTGGACATTAGTCTGGTTGTATAGAAGGGTTGTAAGTGATGGCATGAACAATGGGAAAGAGGAAACAAAACCAAACATGGAAAAGAAAGCATGTAGTTTGTTTCAGTCTGCATTTAAACTCTGTTCTTTCTAGATCTTTCTCTGAATGTAGACATCTCCTTCCATCCTGAGTCTTTTAGAGTTGTCTTATAACCTTGCATTGCTGAGAAGAGTCTAGTTTATCCAAGTTCATTGTCACATATGTTGTGTCTGTCATTGTGTACAAATTTCTCCTGGTTCCGCTCTTCTCACTTAGCATAAGTTTGTATAAGCCTCTCCTCATTTTTTATAGCACAGTAGTATTCCATTACATTCACATACCACAACTTGTTTAGCCATTCCCCAATTGATGGGCATCCCCTTAATTTCCAATTTTTTTGCCACCTCAAAGAGAGCTGCAATAAATATTTTTGTACATATGGGTCTTCCTCAGTACCAAGTATTTTTGATCATTGCTGTTTTATAATAAAATTTAAGATTTGGTATAGCTAAGCCACCTTCCCTTGCATTTCTTTTCATTAATTCCCTTGATATTCTGAATCTTTTCTTCTTCCAGATGAATTTTGCTATTGTTAGAAAATGAATTTGTCTAAAAAGAATGCCATCCCAAAAACTATAGTTCCTTGACCATATATGGTTATATTTTATGTGATTAAAAATACAAATGAAGATTTTTTTAAATGTATGCTTTAGTTTTGCAATTTAGGCCCTGTATTTTAATTAGTTTTTGTGCTCATAGTGATCATTTTGCAAGATTATCTGACACAACCCTGGTTATTAGTTTTCATGTAACTCCTGGCATAAGTAGTTAACAAGGCACTCATTAATAAATTTCATTACATCTTGCTCTTATAGACTGTTGTATATTCCTATGAGGAAACAGAGTAGATTTTTAACCTTGAGTTTCTGGGATGAAAAAAAACCTTTTGAGGTTAAAAAAAAACAATGAGCAAAAACTAATAATCTGATGAAATTATAAAAAGATCTATAAAATCTGGGACAGAGCACTAACTCATTGTTCCCGGTAGTTTTCTTTGATTGGTTCTGTAACCTGTATGGTTCAGTCAGTCAGCTAGCATTTATTTTTTATGCCTACTATGCTTAAGCAGTGGAAGGATTAAAAAAAAGAGGCAAAAAACCAGTCTGCTCTTAAAGATTTCAGTCTAATGGGAGAGACAACATGAAGACAATTATATACAAAACAGGATAGCATATGATAAATTGGAAATAATCTCAGAGGAAAGGTACTAAGATTAAGAAGAACTGGAAAAGTCTTCTTGTAGAATTTGGGACTTCAGCTGAGACTTGAAGAAATGCAGGGAACTAGGAGGCAAAGATGAGGAGGGAAAGCATTCCAGGCATGGGGAGACAGTGAGTGAAATTTAGATTCGGGAGATAGAATATAACTTGAGAGGAACAGCAGGTAGACCAGTGTCACTGTATTGTAGACTCCTGGAAGAAAGTATGGTTCTAGAGTCATCAAGAAGAATTTATTAAGCACCTATGAGGTACCAGGTATTGTGCTAGGTGCTAGGCATACAAACAAAAATGAAACACTCCCTGCCTTTTAGGAGCTTACTGTAGTTGGGGAAGGCTGCATGTACGTGTATAATATATACAAAAGATCCACGAAATAATAAAGTGGAGGGAGAGAGGCACTTGAACTGAATCTTGAAGGATCCTAAGGAATTTTTAGACGAGTGTGAGAAAGGAGTGCATTGTAGGCATGAGGGACAGCCAGTGCAAATGCAGAAAGGTAGAAGATTCAGTGCTATGTATAAAGAAAAGTAAGAAGAGAAGTTTAAAAGGACCTCATTGTGCATGAATGTGAAATCTAATGTGAAAATAAAGTTGTAAAGGTAAGCTGGGACCAGATTGTAAAGGACTTTAAGTGCCAAACCAAGGTGGCTATTTATTTTAAAGGAAATAGGGAGGGGGGGGAAAAACAGTTAAATCACTTTAGCAGATGATTGGAGGAGGGGGTACTTGAGGCAGGAAGACCAGCTGTGCTACTGTAGTAGTCCTATTTAATTCTTAAAGGGTTTTAGTTTTAAGTTTTCTTTATCTAAAGTCTACTGCCTTGTAGTTTCCATCCACTGATCCCAGAGCTGTTCCTTAGAGCAGAACAGTGTTTTCCCTCTTTCATGTCAGTCAGTTTGTCAGGTGCTGGGCATCATGTGAAGCATTTAAGAACTTTGGAAGACCTTTGAAGACTTCTTTATGTCCTTGCCACTCATTACTTGTGTGAACTTCAGCAAGTTGCTTGACCTTTCATAACTTTAGATTTTTTTTTTCTTCAAACTGAAATTAAAGTAGGTGATCTTTTAGGATTTTTCCATTCTAATTCAGTGTGATTCTAACACTCATCCTTAGTCTTGTTAATTTAGGTTATCCATCTGAAGATAGCCCCAACTTTCTGCAGCATTCTTGGTGTCTAGAATCTTTACCATCCTGACCACTTTCCTTGGAATGGATCAAGTTAAGAGAATTCAGAATTCAAACGGACCTCAGAGGCTGTCTAGTCCAACTAATGCCCAATTTAAAAATTAATCTCTTCTGCAATTAATCCCATAAGTGATCATCCAGCCTTCTCTTGAATACTTTTCTTCAGGATGAATCTCCTAGCTCCTTTTCCACTTTTGGATAAAATCTAATTGTTAGGAAGTTTTTCTTTATATTGAACATGGATCTTCTCTATAACACCGCTCATAGTTGTCCTTTCTGGAATAAAGCAGAAGTGTAATCTTT
This sequence comes from Pseudocheirus occidentalis, assembly GCA_028646575.1. Lineage (NCBI taxonomy): Eukaryota > Metazoa > Chordata > Mammalia > Diprotodontia > Pseudocheiridae > Pseudocheirus > Pseudocheirus occidentalis. The sequence continues at coordinate 128,304,069 of CM053598.1, forward strand.
CTGCATGACAGTTTTTCAAATAAATGAAGACAACTGTGATGTTCCTTTTAAACTCTAGTATATAAACATCCCAATTCTGTCACTTCGTTCTAAAGTAATACGATCTTGAGATACTTTGCCATCTGGGTCATCTTTCTCTGAATTCTTGTTTATCAGTATACTGTTTAAGAACTGAACAGAAAGCAATATTTTACACATGATCTGACTAAGATAGTGGGACTATCATGTTCCTAGTACATTAGTCTTCCCATAATTTTCTATATTCATCATGTCCATTATTTTTTACAGCACAGGAATATTCTTTTACATTCATATATCACAACTTATTTAGCCGTTTCTCATTTATTTTTTTTGCAACTATTATTTGACCTCCTTGTGGCACATAATTGGCAGTTGAATCTCCTGTCCAAAGGATATGGATAGTTTAATTTTCTTATTTGCATAATTCTAGAAGTGTTACTTCTAATGATCTGGATGCTATATTTATATTATTACGAATTTTAAAGAGCAAGTCCATCATACATTTCTCAATATTGTACTTTTTGCTAAGAATGCAAAACCTGGTATTTGTGCCTTTTTCATGTGAAGTGTAGCTAAGTTGTTCTCTTACATTGTACTTTGGGGAGTGAATTTCTTTGGTAAGCTAAAGACACAAGACTTGGTATTTTTCCTGATCCATTTCATATTGAGTGTTTTAACTTATTTTTACAGATTTTTGAAGTCATCTTGAATCTTGATTTCATCCTTCAGCCCTTATTTTTGGATCAAAGTTTAATGGTTTCTTGCCCCCAGAAAATATTGTAAGATATTTGTTGTGCCATTTAAAAATCTTTGACGGTAACTACTACATTCTATCTGTTCTTGGTCATGCACCCTGTCTGTCTTCTTTATTTGTGGAAAGAGGAAGTACCAGAAAAGCACTCCCACAAAGGATTAATTTTTTCTTTCATTAGAATTTTGGATCATTACTTTAGAAAAACCTCTAAAACACTAACATTGAAGTAAGGAGACACAGCCTGTCATGGTGAGTAGTAGGTTGGTCTTTCAAGGAGTAAGTTCTTGACTAAAGTCCTTTATGTGACATTTACTGGCAGTTCAGTATTGGACAAAGTAAAGTCTTTTCAGTTTAACAAAGCAGCTTATTGCTATATTTTAAACATCTGTTTTTTTTTTAAACAATTATCTGTCATTCATGACATACATATGTTCTTTAGGCACATTTCTGGATGCTTCAATGGGAAGTAATTAATCTCTAAAGAAGAGTCAGTATTCACTGATGAAATTGTTTCTTTCCATATTTTTATTCAATTTTTAGCATTATCTATTTTAGGATTTTCTTTAGAATTTTTGTGATGGAAATTGTGATCAATTTAGAAGATAAAACACACTTCAGAGGCATAGACAAATGTATTTAAGGGCTACTAAATGTCTGTTATCTGGACAAATAGATAATTAATAGAAGCTTGTATCGTAAAACATCTCATATTCAACATTTACAAAATGGAAGTCATTTTTTGTTCCTTCCTCCCAAATCTTCATGTCTTTCATTCTTTTTGTATTTTGTTGAAGGTACTACCATCCTCCCAGATTGATAACCTTGATGTTATCCTTTACTCCTTTCTCTCTTTTTCACTGTACATATTGGATACTCAGTTGCCATATCTTGGCATTTTTACCTACTTGTTTCACATTGAAGGCCTTCTCTACTCACACAACTATCACCTTGTTTAGACCCTCAATCACTTCTTGCCTAAGTTGTTGTAGCAGTCTTCTGTAATTGGTTTCCTTTCCTCAAGTCTATCCTTACTCTAGTCAACCTCTTCACTTCTGGTAACGTGATTTTCATTACTGGCAGTTCTAATCCTGTTATTCTCTGACTTCATCAACATCAATGACTTTATTTTTTGTTTCTGGATCATATAGAAAGTCCACTATTTAGCCTGTGAAGTATATGTCACAAACTGGTCCCAACTTGTCTTTCCTGCTTCTTTGGAAATTACTTATCCTCCCACACTTGACAAATTCGAACCAAACTGTCCTCTCTGTTCTTGACACAAATATCTTCATACCTTTGGTCCCACATACCTGGAATGCATTGACTCTTCTCTGCGACTTCAGAGTTTCCCTCTCTTCAAGACATAACTTACATGTCATGTACCATGTGCTCATGTGCCATACCATTCTACATGAAGCCCTATCTGACTTTCCCCAACTGCTAGTGCCCTCACTCTCAAACTACCTTTAACTATTTTGTATTAGTTCTCTATGTGTTTATTTGTGCACTGGTGTAGACCATTAATGTAAGATCCTTAAAGCAGAGTTTGAGTCTATCTATTTGTGTTTCCAGGTCTTGTACAATGCCTGCCATATAACAGGTGCTTATTAAATGCTTGTTGATTGACTTACTGATACTTTTGTATGAAGTCTCTTTATTGGGCTCTTCATCTTATCTTCAATTTGTATTGAAGAGAAGTAGCAGAAATCAACATCTAAAAAGTATAGGGATATAATTTTTATTTTAAACACTTACAATATGAAATACCATTGATATAAAAATATTGTAGTCTACTTTCATTTTTTCTTCAACTTAGGAATAGTTATCAGTTTGAGTTTTTACTTTTGTTTTAAGGATTAAGATACTTTTCAGGGGGCGGCTAGGTGGTGCATGGGGCGGCTAGGTGGTGCAGTGAATAGAGCACCGGCCCTGGAGTCAGGAGTACCTGAGTTCAAATCCGGCCTCAGACACTTAACACAAAAAACTAGCTGTGTGACCTTGGGCAAGTCACTTAACCTCAACTGCCCTCCAAAAAGCAAAAAAAAAAAAAAGATACTTTTCAGTATCTAATTGTAGAATTTTTAAAGCCTTATTTGTTCGTTGAATTTAAGGAGTAATGTAAATGCTGCTTTTCATAAACTGCTATTTAAACAGTAAAGTAATAGAATATCGGTGGATTTATTTGTTTGCTTTTTACTTTTGATAGTCCTACCACAGTAAATACATCCTTGAAAAGATGTAAGGAAATATCATTTTTGTAAGTCATGTTTTAAATGTACTAGGATTTGAATTCTTTGTTGGCAGAGATGTTTTATTTGCTGTGATAAAAGCAAAACATTGGGATTTTAAAAAAATGCATAGCTAGTTAAAATAGAGCTAGGATTTTATTTTCTTTTTAAGAAAAAGTTGCTTTGTCAATATGAAAGAAATTATGGCCAAGATTTTTGAAAATTTTAGCACAATAGACTTTAAAATTAAACACCTTATATACAGTCTTTGTGGGCATTTGGGTGGCACAGTGGATAGAGTGCTGGATTTGGAAGTCAGGAAGATTCACTGGCTTCAGACACCTACTGGCTATGAGACCCCTGAGCAGTTCATTTAACCCTGTTTGTCTCAGTTTCCTCATCTGTAAAATGAGCTGGAGAAGAAAACGACAAACCCCAAATGAGATCATAGTCAAGCACGATTGAAATGACTAAAAAACAAACAACATACAGTTTTTATGTTAATATTTTATTAAAAGCTTTTTTGTTTTTAAATAACCATTAATTTACTTGTGATGAGGTAGGTAAAAGCTCTTTTCACAGTTTTTTTTTCTAGGCAAAATAATGTGTGACATGTGACATGATATGTCCACACTCTGAATCAGGATGATGGTTTCAGGTTGAGGTACTTTGATCTAAGGCCACAGTGCATATATCAGTACAAAATAGATGCTGGGCTCTTTCTTGTGCAGTATTAATCAGAAGGTTGAGAGCATGATGTTCTTCCAGATATGCCACTCTAAACGCTGTCATTTTCTTACTTTTCTTTAGCAAGTTCTTTCACAACATTTTTTTTTTAACAGGTGTTAAATAGTTTATTCAATGAGATTGGAAAACTTTCCCTTCAGACCTCAGGAAAGGTTTCCTGGGGGCCCTGCCCCCACCAAAAGGTTAGCCCTTCACCCTCATCCCCACTTTCAAGCTCCTTATCCCCCGACTGCTATGATGCTGCCACTTGAGTAAGGGGATCCTCCAGGTACTGGACCAGGGCCTGGGCCTTGGCCTTCAGCATTCCAAAGCCCACAGTCTCTTTGGCGTACATACACAGCAACAGGGTTGCCACCCGAGTGATTGCTACCCGGCCCTCCATGCAGTCCATTAGGATGAATTTGAGATTGTCTTCGTTAAAGGCTTGGTTCCCATTCCGGTCATAGGCAGCCCAGATGTTACTAGTGATAGCAGCAGTGACCCTAGCATTGGTGTCCCCATAACCTGAGTAGGCCAGCAGGGAGCCCTCATTATTCAGCAACAGTGTGCTCTGGACGCCTCCGGTGTTGGCTTGACTTAGCACCTGGGTCAGGGCCTTGGGGCGAAGCATGACTACGGCTCCGAATCCCCGCAACCTGGTCTCCCTCCCGGATTCCTAGGGTCTTCCCCCAGCTCCCTTTCACAACATTTTGATAATTTTTCTGGAATGTTTATAAATACTTTGAGCTTTCTAAACATACAAAACTCTTATATAATGATAATAGCTAACATTTATATAGAGCTTACTAGATGCCTGATACTGTGTAAGTATTCTCTCTCTTAATCCTTAAAATAATCCTGTGAGGTAGGGTCTGTTATTGTAACCATTTTATAGATGGGAGAAATGAGGCAAATAGGTTAAGTGACTTGCTCAGGGTCATATAACTATTCAGTGTCTGAGCTTGGATTTGAACTCAGCTTTTAAAAAAATTTTATGGGAGTGGCTAGATGGTGGAGTGCATAGAGCACCAGCCCTGGAGTCAGGAGGACCTGAATTCAACCGGCCTCAGACACTTGACACTTACTAACTGTGTGACCTTGGGCAAGTCACTTAAATCCAATTGCCTTGCCTTCCCCTCTCCAAAAAAGAAAAAAAATTTTTTAATGAAATTTGGAGTTTTTTCCTGTTTAATTGAACAGTTTTCAGAAATTCAAAATGAAATATAGAGAACAAAAATTTTAGAATATAATTTTATGCCTGTTCACCACCCTTATATTGGAGTGTTTGTTTTTTGTTCATTCAGTGGTAGGATTTCCTTAATTCTCCTATGTGTTACTATTTGAGGAGCTTTAGTGGATGCAAAAAACAATACTATGCACCCTACTCTGTTAGATTTTATGGAGGGAAAATACTATTTCTACATTGAGCTGACAGCAACCTGTGGGGTCCTGAAAGCTGGACTGAACATTTTCTTCTTTTTAGTTCAGGGTACATGTAGCCATATAAGCAATGTTTCAAACTACTTTTCCCTGAAGCAGCAGTCACCATGTGGTTTCTGTCTTGTGTTGGGGTTGAGAGAAGCTGATATTTTTTATTCCATAAATTAACCCATTTATTGTTGGACTGTGGGCTACAGAGATTTGATAAGATTTTACTGGTCTTTCAATTCCTTCAGTCTTCTGATGGCAGATTTGACTGTGACTGCAGAGGTAGTATTGTAGGTCCATGCACCACCAGCTACTGTTTTCATACAGGATCTACAATGCCAGATACCCACAGCCTGTCTCTTCATTTTGGTCTTGCCACAGAAGGAGCAGGTATACTTGGCATGCTGGCTGATTTCAGTTTTCTTCACCATTTTTTTGAGGGACGCACCATAACGTGTTCCATATTTACCAACAATTCCAACCTTCTTGGTTCTTTTAGCCATGTTAGCAGTGCTGGGGCTGGAGCATGAAGAGGCCTGATATTTTTTATTACAGCTTTTTTTTGGTTTTTGTTTTTTTGGAGGGCAGTTGGGGTTAAGTGACTTGCCCAAGGTCACACGGTTAGTTTTTTGTGTTAAGTGTCTGAGGCTGGATTTAAACTCAGGTACTCCTGATTCCAGGGCCGGTGCTCTCTTCACTGCGCCACCTAGCTGCCCCATTACAGCTTTTTTAATGCCACAACTTGCCATTCTATTTTATGGCCCACCAAACCAAAAAACAAACAAACGTGGTATTCTTTTTGAAAATGTTTTCTGAGAATGAAACCACATGCTAATATTCCAATTATCCTAGAATGAAACATTCGATCATGTTGAGAATAGTGTGATAAGCAGTTCTGGTGCTTTTCCTAGCCAAAGAAATTTCATGGATTGTTAGTAAATTTTTCAAAGCGTCCAAAGTAAATTTCTAAAACTTAAATCATTCCTTCAGAGATTAACATAACTTTCAGAATTCCCAAGAAAATAAAGGATTATTTTAATAATAGACCTTAAAGTTTTAAAATGAAATTGGAAAAGCTGTTTTTCAGTTATAGAAAAGAATATTCTAAACTGTTGTACTTGTTAACGTTTCAAAGGACATTGATAACTGGTAATTTATTTTTACACATTTAAGAGATAGATATATATATTATATATATATATATTTTTTTTTTTTCGCTTTTTTGGAGGGGGGGGAGTCAGGGCAGTTGGGGTTAAGTCACTTGCCCGAGGTCACACGGCTAGTTTTTGTGTTAAGTGTCTGAGGCCGGATTTGAACTCAGGTCCTCCTGACTCCAGGGCAGGCGCTCTATTCACTGTGCTGCCTAGCCCCATTTTTACACATTTGAATGAGCTCAATATATATATTACAGAACCTTAAGCCCCTCTCCCTTTTCTGCCTCCTTGTGTATTTTGAACTCTATTGTGTAGGTGTGTAGGCTATTTCTGTGTCTCCATTAGTGTCTATTTTCCTAAAGTTTACTTTTTTCCATCTTTTTCTTTCCCTTCTCTTCTTTTCCCTCTGCCCCTCCTGATACACACACACACACACACACACACCTTTTTGGAGGGGGAAGGAAGGGCATTTGGGGTTAAGTGATTTTCCCAAGGTCACATGACTACTAAGTGTGAAGTGCTTGGATTTGAACTCAGGTCCTCTTGACTCCCAGTCAGTGCTCTATTAAATGTGCCACCTAGCCACTCCTCATCTTTATATTTTTAAAAGAAATCTATTTACTTCTTGAGTAAAGTTTTATGTTCCTTTTTAAAAAAAAATGAGATGAAGTTTTCATATTTTTATCTTTTATAGTACGAAAACTTTAAATAGCTTTTTTACCCATAGAATCCCAGAATCAGTATATACTTCCCATCTATCCTTTCTAATAGGTTGTTGAAAGTTGCATAGATATGTTAAAACTTGATTGATTTTATATTAAAGAGAAATCTGAAAAGGTGAGAATTTGTATTATCTGGTATCCTAAATTCTAGCACTTCTTCCATTATTAACTCTGCTTTGAAATCCAAATTCTAGCTTTCTGTTGTATAGACTCAGGGTAAGGTCATTGATCTTTCAGATATACTTCTGAGCTCCAAATGGGTGTTGGTTAGATAAATCAGAATTGTACTATAGCTAATTTTCTCCCTCAGCATTTTTTAACTAAATAAGACTCAAATAGAACTCTTTAGACTGTATTTATTTTGGGCAGTTAAGGTTTACGTTTTCTTCACAGGCAGAATCCAGGCTATTTTAGCAGGGGGTATAACTGATTTAATAGTTTGGGTTTAAATAATAATGCCAAAGTAGAAGGATTGCTATCAAATGTTTGTATATATGCTACCGTAGTATCATAGATTTATAGCTGGAAGGAACTTTATAGGTCATTGAGCCTGACCCTCCACACATACCCCATTTTATAGATAAGGAAACTGAGGCTGAGAAGGTTAAGTAATTTGCTCTCAGAGTCATGAAAGTAGTTAGTTTCTGAGGCATGATTTGAATCTATGTCTTACTCCAGGTCTAATCTCTCACTTTGCCATGTTGCATCTAATACTTTCTAACTATTTGGGAATTTCTTGTGGCAGATGCGAATTTTCATATTTGCAAAGAAAATAATCAAGAATATACCCTTGTAGCCACATAGAGGTTTCAAAATTTACATTCATCCATTGCTGAATTAACATTCTGACTTCAGTTTTGTGTTAACTGAACTAGTCACCAGGACCAAACTGGTAATAGTATGGTTTTTTATGGGCAAACAAAAAATATTCCATGTTAAACTTTTACTCATGCAATTTAATTTATTGTAAAGGGTATAAAGTATTCAGGTCCTTGGGCTCTTGTTTTATTGCCATGCTAGAAAACATAGTTTTAGTTTTCCTCACTTCTTTGTTATTTTGAAAGTATGATGGAGTTGCCATATAATAATACAGGTAAAAGTTAATTCTTGGACTACTGGACTTCCTGTTTCCCTTATACTGTATCTTTAACTTATGTATTTGAATCTTCCGAATGTATCAGATTTGCTATTTAAATATAGAAGGTTTTGTCTCATGCTTTGTTTGGGACTATCTTGCTTATTAGAAATGCCTCACTAATTTTAAAGTTAAAATTTGGTTTTGTTTGGGAAAAAGATGTCACACATTTTTGATTCCTTTAGTGGACTTGACCTAGTTGCAGTTCTGTGTCGAGCACCCATTTAAAAAAACAAAACAAAACTTATATTTAACTATATTCTTTTCAAAATTTGTAATTAGCTTTAAAAAAAAAGAAGTGATTAAAATAAAAGTACTTAACTTTATCAGGAATATCTTTTTCAAACTTTTAATTTTCATTACAGGAAATATTGATGAGGATGTTGTGGTGATTGAAGCATCCTCCACTCCGCAGGTCACTGCCAATGAAGAAATTAATGTTACCTCAACTGACAGTGAGGTGGAGATTGTAACAGTTGGTGAAAGCTACCGGTAAGACTTTACTGTCTTGATTATAAAATATATATGTAAGTAGGAATAAATGGATACAAAACTATAGTGTTCAGGGTGCATGTAAGTAGAAAAACATTTTTCATAGTTTGGCAAAATTGAATTTGTTTTATGTTAATAACATTAATATTTAGAATTGAAATGAGATAAATGTAACTTTTTAATAGTTTTAAGGTATCATTGATCTTAAAGTACTATTTTGTCATTAAGAATAACAAAATGTAGATTATTAGGTATGGGAAAATGTATGTGAAGTACTACAAAGAAGAACTTTGAAGAACTACAAAGAAGGATTAAAGATTGATCATAATTTTAGGTGGTTTTTTGTTTTGGATTTTTCATTGTGAGTGGTTTTATTTTTAAGATTTTATTTTAGGGGGCATAAATTTAAGTGAATAGTTGTTTTCATGAAAAGAAAGAAAATAATTCTTAGCCTGGACTAAGTCTTAATAAGCTTCAAAATAATTCCAAAATTTAGAGAAACAGCAAGTGAAGAAAGCATTTGGATGAAGACGAATGAAGAGAGAAAGAAGTGATATTATCATCTGAATTTATCACAAATTATTTGGAAACGAGAAAATAGATGAGAAGTTCAGGAAGCCTGTCAAGCCAGGCTTACAGGTGTGGCAGTGATAGAGTGGTGTAGTGTAGTAATCTGGGCGTCTGCTGTAATTACCTGCTCAGAACAGAGCTGTTAATAAATTCCTGCTTTGATTTAATGATCATTTCATCCTTTAAAAGGTGGAAGAACCTCTGAATGAAATTACTATTTTAGATCTGATTAAAAACAACAAGAAAGAAGTAGCTGAAGTAGAAATGATGAAAAACTTGGGGGGATATGAACACTCTATAGTAGAATTTGTAATGAAGGAGGACCATGTACCACCTAAGGTTTTGGGAGAACAAATTTCAACATTTTCAAAGAAATATAGACTTCTACAGATTAAAATCCTGATAAAGAAGGTAAGCAAAACAGCTGATGGAGAGATCATAGCTGTTAGTGTTCAATTATCATCTCTATAGAGATGATTCCCAGATCTGTATATTAAGGCTTAGTTTCTCTCCTGAGCATCATTCCTGCACTACCACCTTCCTTTTGGATATCTTGAATTGAATTTCCCATAGGTGTCTCATATGAACACACTCTAAAGAAAATTCATCTTCTCTGCCCCTCCAAATTCTTCCCTTATGCAACTTTCTTAATACTGTTGAAGACACCACCATCTTCTCAGTCAGTCAGGCTCAAAACCTAGGTGTTCTCTGATTCCTCACTCCTTCTCTTACCAGTCATAGCTAATATTTTGCCATGTTCTTTTGATTCTTCCTTCATAGCATCTTTTCCTGTGTATCCTGTTTCTCCACTGACAAGCACACAACTCTCACATAGATGCTCATCACCTCTTTCCTGGATCATTGCTATAGCTATCTGGTTGGTTTCCCTGCCTTACCTCTCCCTAATCCCCATTCCAATCACCTTGTAGTCCACTCAGCTGCCAAAGTAATTTTTCTCAGTGAGCTCCAGTGGGTTCCTGTTGCTTCCATGGTCAAATATAAACACCTTTGTTTGGCTCTCAGAGTTCTTCATAACTTTGCCTCTTCCTTTCCATGCTTTAAAAAAAAAGTTTTAGTTTTCTCGCAACTATATGTAAAGATAATTTTTAGAATTCATTTTTATGAGATTTTGAGTTCCAAATCATTTTTCTTCCTTCTTCCTTTTCCAAGCTTTTTATGTTTTATTCTCCTCCACATACTCTTGTCTTCCAGCGATACTGACCTGCTTGTAATTTCTGCAACAGGAATACTCCCATCTGTTCTCTCCTTTACTTGACTTTGTTCTCATTGTCTCCCGCACCTTGGAAGGAAGGAAGCAAGCAAGCAAGCATTTATTAAGCTCTTACTATTTGCCAAGGACTGTGCTAAGCACTGGGGCCACAGGTAAAAGCAAAAAAAAAAAAAGAGAGAGAGAGCTTTTGTTCTAATGGAAGAAGACAACACTCAAAAGGGAACTCAAAAGGGGGTCTATGGAGCATGAAAGTATCCAGTACAAGGGGCATAGTTTTGAACTCCAGAAGCCAAGAATAGGATCAGAAAGGAAATTAAGACCAGCTAAAAATAGAGGTTTCAGGAGTAACTCAATAATGGGAGATGGAGATATGCCTTATAGTGGAATTATCCATGTTGTGAAGGCCACAGGAATGATGGGATGTACCAAGGTGGGGAGACCCTAGGCCTTGAGGGAAATTTCAGAATGAAACAAAGTGTTTTGTAAGTGCAGGAGCCTGAGAGAGCCTAAGGGAGGAATGAAGGCTAGCCCAGGCCCCTCTACAAAATGGAGGTCCCTTCTTCTATTAGTTTCTGACTCCCTAGAAGTCCTAACTCAAATCCCTACTATTCCTGGAAGCCTTTCTCTATTTCTTCACCTGCTAATGCTTTCTTTTCTCTGTGTATTTTCCTTCTTCCCTCTTTTACCTTCCTAATTGTTTACTGTTTTCACTTTCATTTGAATATCAGTTACTTGAGGGCAGAGACTTTGGTTTTGCCTTTCTTTATTACCTTAACCCTTAGCTCTGTACCTAAATTATAGTGTAGTTAATGTTTGTACCTGATTTAATTGATGTTTTCACTAATATCCTTTTTGAATAGACAATAAATGTAAAGTAACATTATCATGTGAAGTCAAATTTTTAGTTCCCTGAAAATTAATAGTATCCAATCCTTAAAGGTTCTTGTTTAAATGCAGATTTTTTTTTTAATAGCTCAGACTATGACTTTGAAACCAGCAAACTGACCATTATGTTTAAGGCTAATAGCAACTTTCCTTACCCCTGGAAGTAGGTCTAGTTCTTATATGCATTTTCTTATCTCTTAGCCAGGACCTAGATGAGCCAAATTTTGTTCCTAGTTCTCAACCACTCTGACCTGTAGTGGTAAGAATACAAATAATAATCCTGAAACACACACACACACACACACACACACACACACACACACACACACACACACACACGCCTTGTTTTGCCTGTAATCGTCTTTTCAATTTGAGCTTGTAAAATCACATTAATTTCATCATAGTAAAATTTAATTTTTATAGGTCTCGTTCATCAGTTGGACACTCCAGATCTCATTGGGGCCAAGGCTCAAATTCTCATACTACTCGGCCACAGGAGCCACGAAACCGTAGTAGAATTTCTACAGTTATACAGCCCTTGAGGCAGAATGCAGCAGAAGTTGTGGACCTTACTGTGGATGAAGATGGTAGGTTGGAATGGTATCAGTACATTTATACATGAAAGGAATATGTTTGAGTTGAAAATTCCCTTTAAAAGTTAGTAGGGGCAGCTAGGTGGCGCAGTGAATGGAAACATCGACCCTGGAGTCAGGAGGACCTGAGTTCAAATTCAGCCTCAGACTCTTAACACTTATTAACCATGTGACCTTGGGTAAATCACTTAACCCCAATTGCCCTGCCTTCCCCCCTGCAAACAAACAAACAAAAATAAGTTAATAGAAATGTAGGTATTTGTTTGTAGCATGCAAATGGGGTTGTCTTCTTTCCTGTGTATGTGTTATAATAGTGTGTATGTGTGAGATGTAGACTGTACCCAAATTATGGACCAATTGTGTGTTGAAAGTTTATATTATAGGTGATACTTCTTCCAGAAAACATGTTATAAATATTAACTTAAAATTATGATAACAATCCTTAAAATTCATGGTATAGATGAAATTTATAATGTAGGAAAGAATAGAGTTCTAACACAAGTAATAGTTAAATAGAAAAATGAAATTAGATGTTTATTTTTAATGCTGGTGTTTTAACATATGGAAATTTAAATAAAAGGGAACGAGAAGACAAGTGCGAGTTTTGAAGGGATTTTAAAGAGGGGAAACTAATAATCACTTTCAGGAAACTGCATATGAACTTGGGATACACTTTTATTTATGAGCTGAGAATTGTGATTTGGGTTTTGTTGTTTTTCTCTACTTCATTTGCTAAATTTTTATCAAGTCTTTTATCAGAAAATGGAATTCAGAGTCACTTTTACTCTAGTAATAGTTTATTAATTATTATTATTAATTGTTGTTGATTAATATGGACATTCTTTTTTTGATACTATCACTTTGCATTTCCCATTAAATTTCTTACCCTCCCTTATTCCTTGTAGTACATAAGTAGAGTTAAACAAATCACCACATTGGCCATATCCAAAAATGTATGAATCATTTTTCGCCTGGAATTATCACTACAAAGAATGAAGTTTTGGAATCTTTTTGTATTCTTTTACTTTACATTTTTGTTGGCATGACACATATTGTTTTCCTGGTTCTGCTTACTTTGCTTTCTTTCATTTGATCTTATTGCTCAATTTTATGGAATTTTTCTTTACCATATATCTGTCTATATGTGCTTTGACAGAATTTATATTTCCTAAAGTGGTATGTTTATTTAACTATTACTATTAGATAAAAATTTATGAAAACATTTGTAGCTTACCTGAAACAAAAATTAAATCAAATTTTTAAAAATTTTGAAATAATAAATTAATAATTTATGCTTCTTCATAGAACCCACAGTAGTTCCAACCACCTCTGCTAGAGTGGAATCCCAGGTTGTGAGTTCTTCCAATAACAATTCAAATGCGTCTACCTCAGAGCAGGCCTCTGAAGCTACTTCAGCTATCTCCAGTACCCAGCCCTCTGCAGTGTCAGAAATTTCTGCTCTTCCCAGCAATAGCTCTGCTGGTACGTCAACAGGAGGTCTGTGAAATGCAGTATTTTTCAACTTCTTCACTTTATTTTTTCAATAAAATTCGTTCACTGATTTTATTGGTGAAAATATTGGCACTGTTTTAAAAAACTGAAAAAAAATTTTAGTCATGTCAGTATGAACTGTTATTAGATTGGAATAAACTTCAGTCTTTTTGGACAAAAGTTACATTGGAAATAGACTATTATAAGGGATTTAATATTAATAAATATATTTTCAGCAAATGACCAAAATATTTTAGTTTACCTGACTCACTTTTGTCTTTTTTGTTGACTGTTAAAAAGAATTCCTACTGCGTAGTAAATACTTAATCAGTTCTTGTTGTTGACAGAAACACAATAGTATGCTCAAAAGTTAAAGGTCCATTAACAGAAAAATAAAGAGTCCTTAAAATCAAGCATGCTTCCATAATGTGGAAAGATTTAGTATTTCATTCTGAGATATAATAAAACTGGTTGTGATTTGGAAGTAACCTATGATTTCTTTGATTTCTGTTTTTCTTCCAGCAGTGCAATCAGCCTTCCATGCCACTCTATGCTATGAAATTTTTGTCTGTGTCATTGAATAAATTTTCTGTAGGGGGATCGCCCATATATGATGGGGGGGAAGGAGTATTGAATTTTAATTTACATGACATCATGAGAGCTCTTTCTCATTTATCACTCAATGTCATTACTTGACCAACCCTTCATTGTTAAGTATACACCTTTTTTAAACTTTAGTTTTATTTTAGTTTTTTTAAATTTATTTAGTATTTTATTTTTACCCCAATTACATGTAAAATCAGTTTTTAACATTCATTTAAAAAACTTTTGCGTTCCATATTCTCTCCTTTCCTCCTTTCCCTCATTGAGAAGGCAAGCAATTTGATACAAGTTAGACGTGCAAAACATATTTTGATATTAATCATGTTGTGAAAGAAAACATAGACCAAAAAATAAGCTCAAGAAAAATAAAGTAAAAAAAGTATGCTTCAATCTGTATTCAAACACCATCTGTTCTTTGTCTGAGGATGGATAGCATCAGAGCTGTCTTGGATCATTGTATTCTTGCGAATAGCTAAGTCATTCACAGGTGATTATCTTATACTATTGATGTTACTTTGTACACAGTACATTTCACTTTGCATTAGCTCATGTAAGTCCAGGTTTTCCTTAGTACACTCTGATAGTTATTTCTTATAGCACAGTAGTATCCCATCACAATCATGTAGCATAGTTTGTTCAGCCATTCCTTAGTTGATGGGCATCCCTGCAATTTTCAGCTCCAGAAATGAGCTGCTATAAATATTTGTGTATGTATAAGTCCTCTTCCCTTTTGCTTTTTCTTTCTTTTTGGTCACAGACCTAGCAGTGGCAGTACTATGTCAGAGGTAGGCATGGTTTTATACCCCTTTGTGAAAAGTTCTAAATTGCTCTAAAGAATGGTTGAATCACAGCTCCACCAACAGTGAATTAATGTCTCATTTTCCCCACATCCCCTCTAACATTTGCCATTCTCCTTTTTTGTCTTATTAGCTAATCTAATAGTTATGATGTAGTACATCAAAATTGTTTCAGTGTGCATTCTTCCTGGTAATAACAGTTTGGATCAAGGCTTTTTAAACTTTTTCAATTTGCAACCCCTTTTCACCTGAGAAATTTTTACATGATCATGAGCATATAAGTATTATAAAATAGGTATACAGATCAAACATGTACTGATAATAAATCATAAAGAAATGTTTAAAAATGATCTAATTTTACAGTTTATTAAAGATGAAAGCAAATTTGCATGCTAATAAGATGGATGTGCTTGTTTATTTTTACATAAAGAATTAAATCTTGGTGCAATATTTTGTACTGCAGGACATAGAGCATCTTCAATGTTTTCCAGAGTTGATTGATATTCTTATTTTATAATCATCAATGCTAAGAACACTGCTTTGCATAAATATGTAGTACAGAATGGCAGAAGTATGTTTAGGGTCATTTCAGAAATTGTTGGAAATACTGTCCTAATCCCAAGCCAAAATTCATTTAACAATTTTGTACATGCAGTAAAAATGCTGCAGTTTGTAATATACAGTAGTATTGATCTGAGCTGAAGTGTTTCTGGCAAAGTTTGTTGATGTTGTGCAAAGTGCACATGTTGTATGTTCAGAAACAAGGCTTCAGTGAAGTTGAGCAGCACATCGTGGGCAAGCATTGCCAAAAACACCTCAGATTCATTATACGTTTGATTTTGAATTAATTTTTGTTTGTTGTGCATTTAGAAACCACGTACTGTTGTCAAGTTTTTCGCAGCCCCCACAGTTATGTGACCCACAGTTTAAGAAGTGCTGCCCTAGAATATGTTCTTCTCAGATTGCTCTCTTGGCCTTTATTGGAAGTAGCTTGTCTAGACAGCTTTTTGTTTACTTGGTTTATCCCTTAGTCAGGCCTCAGTACCCCTTACCTTAGTGCTACAATTTCTCCTTTTTCTTTACTGCCTTTATATGGGCAGGATATAACTTAAGGAAGTTTTGCTTCGCTCTCATGAAAACTTTTTTTGTTGTTGTTTATACAGTGTATTCAACTTCTTTCTGATCCTTTGTTGCTTTGTAAAATGCCCCTTAAACTCTCTAGCTGATGATCCACATCCTTTTCCCCTTATTCTGTTTACTTTGATCTCTGGAAGTTTTTGTATGGTGATGGATGCTTCTACCTCTATCTAGAGCAGGAATTTTAAATTTGGAGTACAGTTGTTTTAGTGGCAATTATTTAACGGTTATTGTATGCATTGTTTTTTGTTTCAAGATGATATAAGGAGAACCACATCTAGTTCTGTAATGGAGACTGGCCCTCCTGCAATGCCAAGGTTACCTTCCTGTTGCCCTCAGCACTCACCATGTGGAGGGTCATCACAAAATCTCCATGGCATAGGGCACCCCCACACAAGTTGTTTTCAACAACATGGACACCACTTTCAACATCATCACCACCACCACCATACTCCTCACCCTGCTGTTCCAATTTCTCCTTCGTTCAGTGAGCCTAGTTGTCCCGTAGAAAGACCTCCACAAGTGCAGGCACCATGTGGAGCAAGTAGTAGTTCTGCTACCAGCTACCATGACCAGGTATGTATAATTTGTTAACAGTTTCTTAATTTTTCTTGAGAAGTATATATAGAAGTTCTCAAAAATGATTGCTGCCATGTTTTCATATATTACATAGCTTTTACACATTGATACTCTAATTCTGTAGCTTATCCAACTGCGTGTCAAAATCTGGGCAACAAATGTTTTCATCTTTTTTGTTTTTAGAACTGATTTTTTTCTTCATTATTGTGGCTTTCCCTGCTGAGGAATAGTAGTGATTTTGAGATTAAAACTGCATTCATGAATAGGAGCCATTTGATTTAAAGGATATGAATAAGCGAGTTTCAAAGGAGGAAGTACAAGCTTTAACTAATAATTAAAGAAATAAAAATTAAAGCAACTCTGAAGTTCAGCCTCACTTATCAGATTGGTGAAAATACCAAAAAAAAAAAAAAGACTGTTTTTGGAGATAGGGGAAAATAGATATACTAACACACTGTTGGTAGAGTTTTGATTGAAAGTAATTTGGACCTATGCCCAAATTTCTTGACCAAAGATACTTATCAACTGTTACCCATAAACTTGACACATGTAAAATACTTTTTAATTGTTTATTGATTAAATGTTTTTATTTTATTGATATGATGCATTGTTAAATAGAGCACTTTAGAAAATTTTTAATAAAGTTACATGTAAAATGTTAATGTTTTGAAATATTTTGTAGATTTTTTGTAAAGATTATTTGGAAACATAGTTCTGTTTTATACAGCAGGCCTTACCAGTAGACCTGAGCAACAATGGTATCAGAAGTCATGGAAATGCTGGCTTTCATGGAGCATCTGCCTTTGATCCTTGCTGCCCCGTTTCTTCTTCAAGAGCTGCAATTTTTGGCCACCAGGCTAGTGTTGGCCCAAGTCAGCCAATTTCTATGGATGGTTATGGATCAAGTGTGGTTGCACAGCCTCAACCCCAGGCTCCTCCACAAACTTCCCTTTCGTCATGCCGACATTATATGCCACCCCCTTGTAAGTATGATCATAACTGGGCATATTTACCTAGATACATTTTAATCTTAGTAATACATTTTTTTAAGTACTCCATGGAATTGTTTATCAGTACTATTCAATATTTACTTATTACGAGTATTCCTGGGTCCTAAATTAAATTTTCTTTAAAAAATCTGTCAGCTGGAAAATTCAGATGATTTAGGAAAATGAAAGTAAAAATAAAGTGTTAGAATGTAGTTCTCATTTTAAAAAATAGTATTTATGTTTCTTTAGAGTGCAAGAAGTACTTTATCTGTATCATCTCATTTGAGTTTTATAACCTTCAGGGCTAGATGCTGCAGCTATCATTTCCTTTTTACAGAAGACTAAATTGATACTTAGGGAAGTCAAGTTGCTTGCTTCTGGTCACGATGGTTTTAAATATCTGAAAACAGGGTTCAAACCTAAATCTTTCCTGACTCTGCATTCAGTATTCTGCCAAGTATGTTGTTCTGCTTCTCATACATATAGGTTTGAAAATTTTTATAAGTTATCCCATAGTTGAAAATAGCATTCTTAGGGAGCAACCAGGTGGCGGAGTGAATAGAGAACCGGCCCTGGAGTCAGGAGGATCTGAGTTCAAATCTGGCCTCAGATACTTCACACATTTACTAGCCGTGTGACTTTGGGCAAATCACTTGACCCCATCTGCCCTCCAAAAAACAAAAAAAAGAAAAGAAAAGAAAATAGCATTCTTAGTCTAAGGTATGTGAAAGAAGACTTCTTGGTCATTTTTTTCCTGCTTTGAAATAAGGTATTTTTCGTTTGCTAAAGAACTGACATGCAAGTAAAGGTGATTTGTCAAATATGGAGTAAACTTCCAAGAAACCAGAAGCTACTTTAAAAATCTTTGTTAAAGCCTCCATTAGTTATCAAAGTAATTTAAAATCTCCACTTCTCTAAAACTTAAGGGAATTTCTTTGTCAACCATATATTATGTAATTGATTTAAAAAATATTCTTCTAGGTTGATGTGTTAGTTGTCATTGCTGAATTATTTTCCTTCTCCCTTCTTTGTTGGGGAGGAGAGAAATTGAGAAATTTAGGTGATTTAAAAATAAAAGATATCAATTAAAATATATTTAAAATAAATATTTTAGCATTCCTTATATTCAGTCATAAGACTGCCTAAATTAGTTTGTATATGTACTCTGTCCCCCTTAGTTTTATCTAGTTTTTTATTCTCCTTTATCTTTAAAATTCAGGGAATTCTTTGGGAGTAAAGGGGAGAGTTAACCCTTGTTCTCTTCCTGTCATCAACCGACAGGCCCATCTATATACTGTGCTTGAGGGAGAGGAAGAAGGATCGTTAATTTGCCCACAGTGACCTTGTTCCACCTCTAGCCCTAGCCTATACCTACCCTCAAAGCAGAGCTATCGTTCTAGTTTTATGACTGGCAATTTTCCTTCCATTGTTTTATCTCTATCATAAAATGAAAAATTTCAATTAGAGATCTCTTTTTTGCTTTGAGGATGGAACTTTATTCTTATGGAACTATATTATCCTTAATTCTCTAGGTAGAGAACCTAGAGAATTAGGTAACTTCAGTTAATCTTAGTTTCTTACCATTCTAGTATCCTTTTTTTTTCTTAGTTATCATTAATTACTCTCATCTGGAAAACATGCCATATATTTTATTTTTTTAAATGCCCATAACCTTCTGGTAACAGTCTACAATCTAAATTTCTCCCTTTTTCATCTTTCTTCCCTTTGCCAAAAATATGCATAATGCTCCTCTGGCTTTCACTGGCTTGGTTAATTGGAGAATTTTTCCCTCCAAAGGATGTCACAGCAGATAAAAGACTCAAAACCAGCCAAATGTGTTCCGTCACTTTCTTTTTCCTTGAGCCTTTTTGATAGTCACCACTTAGGGAATTCTTGACATGGACTAGATAGAGTATGTAATCTGCAGAATGCAGTAAATCTTCCAATTCTCCCAAATATCTCAGCTCTATTGCTTATTGGACCATCGGGTACCTTATGGATACATTTTAGAACTAGAGAATTCTCTGGTCTGTTCTCTTCTGTACTTTTTTACGTCTTTTGAAAAGGAACAAATGGGAGTTGTCAGGGGAGATCATCAAATTAGATGTCTGATAATATCCTCATAAAGTCTACATTGCATAGTTGTACCAGACACTGCTAAATCTTAATGGCTTATCCCTAAGCAGTAGATCTTATAATTAAAGATGCTAGTGGTAAAGCTCTCCCAGCTTAAATCATTGTTTCCAAAAACTGAAAGTTTAACTTTACTGTCTCCTAGACCATTAGGCATTTCATGGATCCATTTTAGTACCAGAAAATTCTGTGGTCCTATAACCAGAATCTCTACCAGGTTGACCTAATTGCTTCCTAAGCTCTAAATTGTCTCATGTATGTGGTTTAGTAGCAGAGAGTTTACGTAATTTGTCTTGCTTGCTATCTCTAGATACCATTATGTCCCAACAGGCTTGTTTAAGAATTATTTAAATAGCCCTAGATAACCTCCTCATGTCCTAGGCCTTCAGGAACTCCACCAACTGGATTTACATGTATGGCAGTAGCCATAGATATTGATTACTATGACTAAAATGTGAACTTGACTTGTAGGAAAACAGTAGAAATAATTTTTAGACAGGAAAAGTGAGTTAAACCCCTTGGTTTTAACTAGGATTTCTTTTTTGAATGAGCCTCTAATAAATTTTAGCCAGTGGGCCTGAGGGAGTGTCAGAGTAGGGGAAATAAGACCCCAGGAGAATTCATGGAGCCTGAGGCAGAACTCAGAGCTATGACTGCTAGAACTAGAAAAAGACTTCTAAATAGCCTGCTTTTCCCCTCTGACCCTGTTTTATAGCCTTCTTCACTTAAGGCAAATTATAACCACAAACACTACAGGTATTATCTCTAAGCATATAGATTCCCTCATTAGACTTCTTTTCATGCTAATCAAAACAATTCTTATCCAAGAATACTGCCTCTTATTCTGGAAGATGTGATTTTGTACTTGGGATGTATAGGACACATTTTGTCATCTGTGCTGAAACTGACTATTCCACTGTACCACCTAGCTGTCTCTGGCACCTGGTACTGAAGATAGTGGAAATGGAAAAGGATTCGTGTAACAGGTAGCATTTGAACTGAATTTTGAAGGAAAATAGAAATTATGAAAACTGGAGGTGAGGAGGACATTGATTCCAGGCACAGAGGGATAGATTGTAGCAGTAGTACAGAGAGTTAGGCAGTGAATGAGAGGATAGCGAAAAGATGATAGCTTGAGAGGGATGTTAGGGACAAGTGAGTTTTTTTTAAAGAATGGGATAGATTTGTACATGTTGGCAGGGAAGGTAAGCAAAAAAGAATCAGTAGATGGGAACAAAGATTAGAGATGACTGAAGTATTAGCCTTGGTAAGAAGGGGTTCTTCATTGGACACTGGAGTAAAAGAAGAGAGAATGGGGGACAATGTTAAGGAATTTTGAGATTTAGCACACTATAAGGAGAATAGTTCAATACTTGGCTTTGTTTTTTCAGTAAAGTATAAGGATTGTTCTTCTGCTGAGGTGATATGAATGATATGGCAAATAGGGTGATATTAGAGTCAAGCAATCCATGATTTAGTGCTTGGAAAGAAATTAGCTATGGTGGGAAAAGGAATTTGAAAATAAAGGATTTGGGTGGCTAGGTGGTTGTACTAAATAGAGCACCTGCCCTGGAGTCAGGAGCACCTGAGTTCAAATCTGACCTCAGACACTTAACACACAAAAACACTCGCCATGTGACCTTGGGCAAGTCATTTAACCCCAATTGCCCTCCAGAAAGAAAGGCAAAAAAAGGATTGTAACAATGAACTGATTAACTTAGACGATTAGAGACTGAAAAGGGAGTAAAGTGGGGCCAGACCAAGGGTAAAAGCATTGGATAGTATTGAGGGATGGAGAGACAGGTTGTCATGGTAAAGAAGAATTATTGTAATTGTTTGTCCTTTGTTCTTGAAGAGGACCATAACATCAGGGAGGTGGTGCCATAGCATGCAGGTGAATTGTATGTAAGTGAGGGAAGAGTGTGCTGAGCCATCTGCATCCAGTGGCAAGCTATAGATCAGGATATGTTGGTGTAGTTCAGCCTCTCATATCATATATCCACAGTAAATTCAGAAGTGAATTCGTGCACTGAATTTAGAGATTATACATATTTCCAGTAGACAAAATCCATTTCTTTATTATTTAGTAGACAAGGAAATTGTAATCCATAAAAAAGATATAAATTTAAATATAAGAAAAAAATTGAAAGGGTTAATAAAGCTAGAATGGCTCTTTCTTTATAACTTAATTTTCCACTGTAAGGGTTTTGATCCTGTGATCTTTAACAGTCTTTTCCAGTTCTAAAATTGTATAATTTTATCTTTTGTATTCTTTAATGTCCCAATTCCTCAACATCCCAAGAGTACCTACTTGCTTTCCTTCTTCTGCGTTTGCTTATCTAGTTAACTTTACCTGTAATTCTCTCCCATCTTTTAAAATCCTGAAAGTTGAAAATAGGGGGTAGAGCCAAGATGGGGGATAGAAGTAGGAAAAAAACTCTGTGAGCTCACCTCATAACCACCTCAAATACCTGTAAATTATGACTCTAAATAAATGTTAGAGCTACAGAACTCACAAAGTGACAGAGAGAAACAGATTTCCCACTGAAGGTAGCCTGGGAGGTGGACAGAAAGGGTCCATTGCAGAATGCTGAGAGCTGAGCCCAGCCCCATGTGAGCACGCAGTTTTAGCCCCTAGGGCGGCCCCGACCAGCAGTGGCTGGAGCAGATTTCAGGAGAGTGGGTCACCAGTAGCTGTGGGTTTCCAGAAATATCAACCCATAAATGCCAAAGACAAAGTAAAAGATCAATGTATAGAACTCTATTGGAACTGGGGCTGAGGTGGGTGGGGGCAGTGAAATGTGGTCCAACTTCTGCCCCTAGAGCAAGAAGCAATGGAGGCATGGCGGCCATGCAGCCGCCTCCACATGGCTGCTTCAGAGCTCCTGGCCTGCAGATATTAGAGACACCAAGGAACCCTTGTAATCGCTCTTGCTTTAACCTGCCTGGATCTGGATCACAGTCTTGGGTGGTGGTCCTGAGATGTGTGACCAGTAAGCCAGAGCTTGTGGGGGCAGCAGAGAGGGCACCCAACTAATAGCTCTGGCAGCTGCGAAAACCCCAGCAATTTGGGACAAAGCTCTCCTCTCTGGAAGCAGAGTTCTACTGTGACAAAAAGGATCAAAGCATGGAGCAGGAGGAAGACAACACAGTCAGAACTCCTGCACAAAAAGCTTCCAAGAAAAATATGAATTGGTTACAGGCCATGGAGGAGCTCAGGAAGGATTTTGAAACCACATAAGATAAGTGGAGGAAAAATTGGGAAGAGAAATGAGAATGATGCAAGAAAAATCATTAAAAGAGAGTCAATAATCTAACTGAAGAAAATAACACCTTTAAAAATAGACTAACTCAAATGGCAAAAGAGGTGTAAAAAGCCAATGAGGAGAAAAATGCCTTAAAAAGCTGAATTTGCCAGGTGGAGAAAGAATTTTAAAAGCTCACCAAAGAGAATAATTCCTTCAGAATTAGATTGGAGTAAATGGAAGCTAATGACTTTATGAGAAATCAAAATACTATATATCGAAACAAATGGAAAAATAGAAGGCAGTGTGAAATATCTCATTGAAAAAACCACTGACCTGGAAAATAGATCCAGGAGAGAGAATTTAAAAATTATTGGACTACCTGAAAGCCGTGATCAGAGAAAGAACCTAGAAATCATCCTTTAATAAATTTTCAAGAAAAATTGCCCTGATATTTTAGAACTAGTGGGCAAAATAGAACTTGAAAGAATTCACCAATCACCTCTTGAAAAAGGTCCCAAAAAGAAAACTCCTAGGAATGTTATAGCCAGGTTCCAGAGTTTCCAGACCAAGGAGAAAATATTACAAGCAGCCAAGAAGAAACAATTTCAATATTTTGAAAACACAATCAGGATAACCCAGGATCTAGCAGCTTCTGCATTAAGAGATCAAAGGCCCTGGAATATGATATTCCAGAGATCAAAGGACATAGGATTAAAACCAAGAGTCACCTACCCAGCAAAACTGAGTATAATGTTCCAGGGGAAAATATGGTCATTCAGTGAGGTAGAGGACTTTCAAGCATTCTTGCTGAAAAAACCAGAACTGAATAAAAAATCTGATATTCAAATACAAGAAGCATGAGAAGGTAAACAGGGAAAAGAAATCATAAGGAACTTATCAGAGTTGAACTGTTTACATGCCAGTATGGAAAAACGATAATTGTAACTTATGAAACTTCTCGGTATGAGGATAGGTGAAGGGAATATAAATGTATATATGTATACATACACATATGTCTATACAGGAGGGTGTATGTATGTATGAATACATATGTGAATGTGTACAGGTATGCATAGACAGAGGGCACAGGATCAATTGAATAGGAAGGGATGATATTTTAAAAATAAAATTAAAAGGTGAGAGAGGGCAAGAGAGAACTGTTACAGTGGAGGAGAACAGGAAAGCAAAAGGGAAAAGGTCAACCTTACTCTCATTGAATTTGGCTTAGGGAGGGAATGACATACACAGTCAATTGGGTATCTTACCTTACAGGAAAGTAGAGGGGAAGGGGATAGGAGGGGGGATAATAGAGGGGAGGGCAGGTTAGGGGGGGGGAGTAGTTAGAAGCACACACTTTTGAAAAGGGACAGGGTCAAAGTAGAAAATAGAACAAGTGGGGTGCAGGATAGGATGAAGGGAAATATAGTCAGTCTTTCACAATATATCCACTATGGAAATGTTCTGTGTAACTACACATGTACAACCTATATTGAATTGCTTATCCTCCCAGTAAGGGTGGGTGATGAGGGAAGAAGGGAAAGAATCTGGAGTTCAATGTTTTAAAATCAAATGTTTAAAAAAAAATCTTGAAAGTCCTTCAAGACCTGATTCAGCTCACTTCCTTGAATTATTCCTTGATTGTTCCTCTTGTCATTGGCTTCTTGTTCTTCAGTCTGTACCATACAGTTTAACCTATTTATTTGTTTTCTGTGTACATCTTGTATGCCTAACTACATCATAAGTGTATTAGTCATAGGGACTGTGCCCCATATGTTTTTATCATCCCTGTTAACCCTTCACATGCACACACTGACACTCACATACATACAGCCACATACAGACTATCTACCATGATTGTGAGAACTTAGAAGCAGCTGCGTGACTCAGTGAATACAACCCTTGCTTTGGTGTCAGGAAAACCTAAATTCATATCAGGCTTCAGATGCTTGCTTACTGGCTTTGTGACCCTCAGAAAACCACTTCAGTGCTATCTGTCTGTTTCCTCAACTATAAAATGAAGGTAAGACTAGTACTTACCTCCCAGGGTTTTTGTGAGGATATTTGCTTTATTTTGTTGTTTTGTTTATCTTTATTAATTTGTTTACTTTTAGTTTATAAGATTCAGTTCCACAATCCCTTGAGTTTCAAATTTTTTCTCCCTCCCTCTCCTCCCATCCCATGGCGGCATGCAATCAAGTATAGGATCTGCAAATACTTTCACATTAGACATTAGTCAGGTTATGAAGAAGGGTTGTAACCGATGGAATGAACAGTGGGAAAGAGGAAACAAAACCAAACATGGAAAAGAAAGAGAACAGGTAGTTTGCTTCAATCTGCATTCAAACTTTATTCTTTCTAGTTCTTTCTCTGAATGTAGACAGATAATATTTGTAATGCTAATAGCACAGTATCTGGCATATAGTACTCACTTAATGAATTTTTGTCATCTGTCTAGCACATTGTTTGAGCAATTAGTCAAACTATTTAGTAAAAAGAATAAGGAACTAGGATTTAAGACATGGTGTTTTGTCCCAGTTCTCTTCATTAGTGATCTTTAACCTCTATGCCACTCTGTATCCCATTTGGTAATTCAGGGCATAACTATAAAGCTGTCCAACTTACTTTTATGTGTAACTTATTGAATCAGAGGGAAAATGATTATAGCAGGGGGATGCAATTTAGAGTGTTTCACTTTCTAGCAGAATTACTTTACTGATTGTCCAGTCAAACATAATAACCACTGTGGTATATAGAAGGGTCCATTGAAGGTTGAAATAAAAATAAGGCATAAAGGGAGAAAAGAACAAAACATCTTCGGGGCCAGTGAGGGAAACAAGCTTGATTGTAACAAAGGATTGGCACAGTGACATTGGTAAATAAAAGTTGAATAATACCAGAGAAGTCTGAGAGTGTGAAATAGGACCAAAGAGCCTTAAGTGGTGAAAACTGCTTTATTTAATGAATGATGTAAAATTGATATCTGTTTGGGTTTTTTTTTTGCTTTTTTTGGGAGAGCAGTTGGGGTTAAGTGACTTGCCCAAGGTCACACGGCTAGTTTTTGTGTTAAGTGTCTGAGACTGGATTTGAACTCAGGTACTCCTGACTCCAGGGCCAGTGCTCTATTCACTGTGCCGCCTAGCCTCCCCAAATTGATATCTGTTAAAGTCAATATGAAATTAAATCTGCAAATAAAGATGCATTAAAAAAAAAACTTAGGTGGACGAAGTTGCTTAGATTTTTTGATTTGCATAAAAAGTTTAGAGAGTGTAGGGGAAAGGGAAAGTAATAAGCATTTACATAATATTTACTATGTACCAGCACTGTGCTGAGCACTTTAAAAAATTTTACACATATTATTTAATCTTTACAATAACTCTGCAAGGTTGGTGCTGTTTTTATCATTACTGTTTAACAGTTGAGGAAACTGAGGCAAGCAGAGGTTAAGTCAGTTGTTCAGGGTTATACAGCCCCTAAGTGTCTGAAACTAGAGTTGAACTCAGGTCCTGTTTGACTCCCCAGGCCCAAGTGCTCTATCCTCTGTTGACACTTAGCTGCCAGCAATAGCAGCAACAGGGATAACAACAGCTGCAGCTGATATTTGTGTCAAAGTTGAGGCTTTGCAAAATTCCCAGAGTTTTGTTTAATTATTACAATAAAATAGGTGTTTTTATTTTAGGCATTTTAATCTCCATTTTACAAATGGAGATGCTGAATATCTGAAAAGATGTATGGCAGCTTATATGACTGTCTTGCAAATAAGTGTCAGAGACATGACCAAGAATATGTTGATATTAAGACAGACTAGTACTCCATTCATTCACTTGATTGAGTTAAATGTTGAAAACCTGAGAGAATCAGCTTATTCAGATGTATCTGTGATAATAATATTTAGATAATCAGTTTATGGTATTACAGGAAACAAAATAACTTCAAATTCTGTAGTGGGAAAATTGTAATATCCTAGGGAATCCGGAAGGCATGAATGTGAAAATCATAAATGAAAGCAGTATATTTGCCTGACATCATTGACCTCATTCACATAGGTTTGTTCCTCAAGCTAGTCAAAAATAATCTAGAAATTGTGAGTTTCTTTGAGGTGTGCATTTTCATTTGAGACTTTTTTTGTGATGTAAAAGAAATTGACTTGACTACTGATCAGTTTCTGTGCTGTGAAAATGCATGCCAGTGTACTTATTTTTTTTTTTACTAAAAGCAATACTAGCATGATTAATCATATCATTAGCAACATATGATTTAGAATTAGAGCTTGCAAAATGCAAATCTACCTCTAAAAGACAATGTCCACTGAGAATATTCAAAAGATTATAACTTAGTCTCTTGTGACAGTTGTGGAAAAGGAATTTTAAAGTATTTTATGTAATGGCAGTGTTGTTTGAGTAATGGAAATCTCCTTATGTGTCTGTCAGCTTCAAAGGGGACAAAAGTTAATTTGGCAGATAGACACTCTGGATGTTTGGTAGAATGATTTCATTACTTTGTAATCATACTGTCTGGTTATATAGGCTCAATTTTGGAATTGGAAGAGGCTTTAGTGATCATCTAATTCAACTCCCCTATTTTCTAGGTAAGAGAACCGACCCCCCCCCCCAGAGATGAAATGATTGTGCAATGGCATTACAGCTAGTTAATGACAGAGCTGGGCAAGTAACTCTTGGCATTCCATCCAATTTAGAGAAAGGTGTGGCCAAAATATATTGTAAGCATACTGTCTCATCTCCTGATTCCATTAGCATGTAGACAACGCCCTCTTTCTGTAGAGAATGGTCACTTCTTTGCCTTCTTTGTTAGGGAGCTTTTTGGACACTGATGGATTTGTTGACTTGTCCATGATTACACAGCTCTTCAGAAACGGGGTTGAACAGTTTTCCTTCCTGGTACTATTTCAGTGACAATGCTGTTTTTCTTCTCATTAATCTTATTAATAACAAGTAATAAAGAATGCTTTGTACCTATATGTAAATTGTGTTTTTCAGATCCTTCTTTGACCAGACCACTTCATCATCAAACTTCTGCGTGCCCCCACTCTCACGGGAACCCTCCTTCTCAGACTCAACCCCCAACTCAAGTGGATTATGTTATTCCTCATCCAGTACATCCCTTCCATACGCAGATGACATCACATGCTGCATCTCATCCTGTGCCTCCTCCACCCCCAACTCACCATTTAAGCAGTACAGCTGCTCCAATTCCTCAGCATCTTCCCCCTTCACATCAGCCAATTTCACATCATATTCCTGCTACAGCACCTTCAGCACAGAGACTACATCCTCATGAAGTGATCCAGAGGATGGAGGTCCAAAGGAGAAGAATGATGCAACATCCAACGTAAGCTCTAAACTTGTGCACGAAAATCATACGTGCTTTTTTCTTTTTGTCTCTTTAAGTCTTTAAAATCACAAAAATTTTAAGCAGCAATATAACTAATAATCAATGCTGTCCTCCATTAATCACTTCTTTCCCAAACCACTTGCATATTGGTAACTTTTATATGAAAAATACATGTCACAAAATCATTTTATCTAATGAATTTATGGAAAGCAAATAAATTCAGAGCTATATTTCAAGGTTAATATATGCATGAATGGAAGAAGGGGAGAGAGGAAAAGAAAAGCATTTACTCTGTGCAAAGTGCTGTGCCTTGTGCTGGGGATACAGATAAAAAAGCAAAATAAAGGTGATAATATTCTGGTAGAGACATTCCAAATAGGAGAAGGGTTCAGGGAAGCTGAAAAGACCTGGGGATCCATTTTTAGGCTCAGTTAGGAAGGCTGTGAAATCTGGGATCTGCATGGCAAGTAATCTACCTCAAAAGGAATGTAAAAGAGAGATAAGGCTGATGTATAAAAACATAATGTATATAATTTCTTAAAAACACACATGGCACAGCATTGTATTGTATGTTCAAAATGACTTGATGTAGTGCAAAATAAACCTTTAATAAAAGATTGTTTAAAACTACTGAATAAGGGGGTGGCTAGGTGGCGCAGTGAATAGAGCACTGGCCCTGGAGTCAGGAGTACCTGAGTTCAAATCTGGCCTCAGACACTTAACACTAAAAACTAGCCGTGTGACCTTGGGCAAGTCACTTAACTCCAATTGCCCTCCAAAAAGCAAAAAAAAACCCAAACAAACAAACAAAAAAAAACTACTGAATAAGAAAGCTGAGTAAAATAGTTGGATTTTCAAAGTTGAAACAAAAGGGTTCTAAATTAAAATTAAGCCAAATATTTAATTTCTCCACTATTTTGGAAAGTGAAGGTTTTAATCTTCTTGGCTGTGCAGGAAATGATCATTTTTTAATTACTGTCTTTTTGTTATATGAGAAATAATTTTGATCACTTGTGGTTTTAATTCTTCTGTAAACCTTTTCACAAAATTGCCACATTAATAAGTTTTGGTGCCAAGAATATAAAAGAAAATGGAACTGGTTATAAAATCATCAAAGTGATCCTAGAGGTTCAGCTGTGTGGATGGTATCTAATTGAAATCAGGGACAAATTGGGGCGGCTAGGTGGCACAGTGAATAGAGCACTGGCCCTGCAGTCAGGACCTGAAATCAAATCCAGCTTCACACACTTGACACACTTACTAGCTATGTAACCTTGGGCAAGTCACTTAAACCCCATTTGTCCTACTCTTCCCCCTCCATGAAGCCCCCTCCCCCCAAAAAAGGGGCAAATTTAAGGAAAAATCAGTAGGTGCAAAAGTATCCTTTAATTTTTTCAGCTTTATTTAGGATGTTCTGGGCAGTTATATCCATTGATGAATTACAACTATAGGAAAATCATAAGATCATATATCTAGAGTTGCAAAAGATCTCAAAGGTTATCTAGTGCCCCCCTTTACATTTTTTTTTTTTTTTTTTTGCTTTTTGGAGGGCAGTTGGGGTTAAGTGACTTGCCCAAGGTCACACGGCTAGTTTTTTGTGTTAAGTGTCTGAGGCCGGATTTGAACTCAGGTACTCCTGACTCTAGGGCTGGTGCTCTATTCACTGTGCCACCTAGCCGCCCCCCCCTTTACATTTGATGGAGCTGAGGTCTAGGTAAGGTAGTGGTTTGCTCAGGGTCATGTAGTTAACAAATGTCAGAGTTAGGAGATGAGGGAGAGAGGCTTTTGGCTCCAGATTCTTTGCTCTTTCCATTGAACTCTACAATCTGCTGAGATGCTGATGTTTTCTCAGTATATTGAGGAATATAAAAAGATAATGTGAATGGAAATAGTATAAAAGTTTTAGGGAAATGATTGTATTTTTCAGTCCAATGAGGTGGGTTTTTAAAAATTAAATAGCAAATTTTAAAAATTATGAATATAAGTTTTCATTTTAAATTTGATTGTTGCTTTTTGTTTTTCTTCATTTTTTCCTCAGCTACCCTGATCTTGAAAACCCTTTTTTATTTCTTAAATCTCACTATGCACATATACATACATACATACATACATACATATGTGTATTGTGTGTGTATATATACACATATAAACAACAAATTATTTATACACTCATATATATAAATAATTTGTTGTTTGTATCAACTTTTGTTTCCAAATTTAGCCTTCCCACCCTCTTCTCATTCAGTTTCTTATCTTTAATACATTCAATATATATTCACTTTGCAATAGTGGTGGAGTTGTGAGCTGATCTAACTATTCTGGAGAACAATTTGAAACTATTCCTGAAGAGGTATAAAACCGTGCGCACCCTTTGATCCAGTAGTACCACTGCTAGGTTCATGTCCCAAAGACATCTAAAAAAAGGGAAAAGGACCTATTTTGTATAAAAATGTTTATAGCAGCTTTTGTTGTGGTGGCTAAGAATTGGAAATCAGAGAGATGCCCATCAACTAGGGAATGGCTAAACATGTTGTAGTATATGATTGTAATAGAATATTATTGTGCTATAAGAAATGACAAGCAGAAAACCTGGAAATGAACTGATCCGCAGTGAAGTGAATAGAATCAAGAGAACATTGTAGATAGTAATTGCAGTATTGTTTAATAAAGAACTGAGAATGACTTAGCTATTCTCAGGAATACAATGATTTAAGACAGTCCCAAAGAACTAATGATGAAGCATACTGTCTGTCGACAGAAAAAGAACTATTGTTGATTGACAGACCAAAACTTACTCTTTTTCACTTTCTTTTTTTTCTTTTATTAAAATCTTCTTGTTCAAAATGATATAATATAGAAATGTCTCATAATTGCTATATCTATCCATATATTAAATTCGCTGGTTAAAAAGTAGAAAAAGATCTTCAGAGATACACTCATATATATTCATGTTTATGTGCGTGTGTGTTTGGATTATATTTTGAGGGGATGTGATAAGGGAAGGCTGAATGAATAAAAACACTGTCATACTTTTTTGTATACGTAATTACATACTTAAGTATTCAAGTATGGTGATTTTCTGAGTATGAACACAGGGCACCAGGTGTGTTACAGTGGAAATAGTGTTGTATTTGGAATCAGAGGACCTGGGTTCAGATTCCATCAAGTGCTCTAGACCTGAGTTTTGTCAAATCAAAAAAGTAGATTAGAATACATGAGCTAGCTCTAAGCTTCCTTCCATCTCAGTAAAGTTATGATGCCATCACCTCGGAGATTTAAATATATAAATAACCTGAAGATGATTACAGAATCATACTTTTTTTTCCTTGTGTTAAGAATACTTCAGTAAATATTGAATTATTTCTAATTGCCTTAATTACCTTTATTTGTTCTTTATTTTTAGGAGGGCACATGAGCGCCCTCCACCCCATCCACATAGGATGCACCCAAACTATGGTCATGGGCATCACATCCATGTGCCGCAGACAATGTCTTCCCATCCTCGACAAGCTCCAGAGAGGTCTGCTTGGTGAGTTGTTTGTTTGTTTTCTATGAGGGATAGTCATCTTGTGGCAAACGTGATGTTTTTCTCCCCAAGTCCTATGCCTCAAATTATCCTCTGAAATTATCCAGGTACTGTTGGCTTCCTCAGGCAAATACCAGCTTATTTCCAGTTAAATTCCTCTTCAGTTGCCCAAGATGACATTGAGGTTTCCAATTTTTTTCTTGGTCTTGGGGAAACCATTCAAAATCTAAAATTGGATTGAATAAATGGAAACTAGGCATACCATGTAGGCAAGTTTGCAAAGTCCTGGTTTATAATTCAAAGTTCACATTAAATTGTTTGTTATTGTGCATTTAAGTTTTCTCATTAGTCACTATCCTTGGAGAATTGCAGGGCTTTTGGAGTTAGTTGCAAGGATCAGATGTGAAAAGCAGGTAAAGCAATTTACATATGTAAACCACCATGTAAATAAATGCAAGGTCTTCTCTCTGCAGAGCTTTTCCTGTGTTTGTCCACTGAATTGCACACTCTGAATTTGGAGATTTTGCCTTAGGGAAATTATATATATTAGAGAGGTCCTGTGGTATAGTAGAAAGAGCAATGTACTTTAGTCCAAGTGACCAGGGTTCAGATTCTGGCTTTGACCGTTAATGTGTTGTGACAGTCAGCAAGGCACTGACTTTGTGATCCTGGCAAGTCATTTAGCCTTTCTCAGACTCAGTTTTTTCTTCTCTAAAATGGGGATAATATAGCACCCCACAGAGTTGTTGTGACAGTCAAATGTAATAATTTGTAAAGCACTTTGTAGATTCTAAAGTGCTATATAAATGCTAGCTATTATGATTTTTTATTAAATGGGAATTTATTTCCATAAGCATTCACTAAACACCTATTATATGCAAGGCCCATAATAATAATAATATTTTCACTACCTTTTTCATAGTATTATGAAGTAGGTCACAGAAATAGATAAAATCCAGTTTTAAATTAGGGTTTTGTTTTTAATAGTCTAAATATATAGCCAGTCACAGTAATGTTCTTCTCATCTTATTCCAACCAGTTGTTTTAAGTGCAAAGACCTATAAAATATTTTTGCAAGGCCTGATCTAAACAGTAGTAAGGTTGTATAATGAATTGGTTTTGGTTCAGCCATTACGTTTTCTGTTTAATTGTGTGTGCTACAACTTGTGTGAGGTGCACAGTGAGGAAGATGGACACTGAGTTGTAGAGAGGGAGGGAGGACAGTGAGGCTAGAATCTCGGGCATTTTCTGTGGCAGGGAGTTAATAGAGACACAATATCGTTTGGCTTTTTTTCTTTTCAGGCATTTTTAATTAAACATTCCAAAATTCCATAAATGAAAGAAAATATAAACTGTTCTTTAGCAGAATCAAATATATGTTTTTATTTCAAAGTATGGCATACACTGACAAACTTGCTTTTAAGACAGAATCTCATGATTGTTTTAATTGTGCTTTAATGAAATAACTTATCTAAGCATTTAATTACTGATAATTGAAAAAATAATGTAGCCTAATGGATATAGAGTATTTCTAATCTGGAAGACCTAGGTTCAAATTTTACTCCTGATGTATATTAGCATTTTATCTACAGGCAAGTCACTTTTAACTCCTCAGTGCCACTGGCATCTCTCTAACACTAAATCACAAAAGAAATGTTGATCTACACTGGTGGAATTTCAACTGTGTAAGTTCCCTGAACAGATGGAGTCATAATTCTGTATCCAAAATAAAATAGAAGCTGCTAAACTGTATTATTTTGAGATAAATTTAATCTTTTGAACTCTTGGAATTCTTTGGTAACACTTTCAACTAAATGTGTTGTTAAGCAAGAAATAATTTTAGAAAGGTACACAGAAATGTTCTCCTTTTTGATTGAAAGAGATGAATGACACCTAAAGTACTGACTTTTGTTTTTGATAGGGAATTGGGAATTGAAGCTGGAGTGACTGCAGGGACATATCCTCCAGGTGCACTGCATCCTCACTTGGCTCATTACCACGCACCTCCTCGACTTCATCATTTACAACTAGGAGCTCTTCCATTAATGGTAAGATGACTGCTTGTTATTAGAATAATTTTTAAAAAACATTCTCTGTTTTTATGTTAATTCTTTGGAAGGCAGTATGTGCAATATTGAACTTTTTGTTTCCTTAGAATTTACAAAAATTGCTTTAAGTAAAAGAAAATAGATTTGCTACAATTTTGTTAATTTCCATCTGGCAAAATTTGATTTTTGGATATAAAATAAAATTATAATTATTGTCCTTCATATATTAAATTCATATATTGTCCATCATATATTAAATTGTTACTACTCTGACACAGTATTAATAAGACATGGAAGAGAGCAAAGACTCTATTTCTACCTTTGTATCTCCAGTGCTTAGTTATCATAGTCCTTAGCACATAGTATTATCTTTTTCTTTTTTTCTTTTCTTTTGGAGGCATTTGGGGTTAAGTGATTTGCCCAGTATCTCACAACTAGTGAGTGAAGATGGATTTGAATTCAGGTCCTTCAACTTTAGGGCCAGTGCTTTATCCACTGTCCCACCTAGCTGCCCCAGTAGTAGTGAAGAGGGTACCCGCAGAGAGAGTTAGGGTTGCCTGAGACCCCAAAATATGAACATGCCGGGTCCTGTGGAAAGAATTCCACTCAAGTCTCCTCAGCCAAAGAAAAGTAGTTTATTGAAAGTTCATTAAAAATTAAAATAATTTAAAAAAAAATAACAAAGAAAGTTCATTAAAAGTTCGCCATATGGGGTAGACTCTTAAGGAGCTAGTCTGTGCTAGGTCATTCTATGGCTCTTTTACAGAGTAAGTCTGTGCTAGGGCATTCTGTGGCCCTCTCACACCACATGGAAGGGAGGATGGGATTTTTATATACAGAGGAATCTAGGGGTGGTCTAGAAGAGGAGTTTGGGGAGGGTCTTCAGGAGGAGTCAATGAGGTCAGACTCCTGCAGTGAGTTTGGGGAGGGTCTTCAGGAGGAGTTAATGAGGTCAGTGCAAGAGTGGATTGATATTTTGATAGGCTCAAGGGTGGGAAGCAGATGGACAATGGAGGGCCAGGCTAGTAAAGAGGTATGGGCCCAGCCACAATAAAATACTTATGGCCTCTGCAAATGCCTCATTAAGTGGGAAGATTCAAGGAGAGGTCAAGGGGGCTTCCAGAGTCTACCCTTCATCATTCCCCCCTCAAACAAATGGGACCCAGATTCCTTTGGGGTAAAGGGCAAAGGTCTCAGCTTCTGAAAGTACTTTCTGCTGGTAAGGGGTGTAGAGCTGTCCCTTCCTCTCTGGGTCCCATTCAGGGGGGTCAGACTTCATATCCAAGGGGTCAGACTCTGGAACATGCCTGATACCAGGTCTAGTGGGCTGGAGAACTTGGGGCTTTAACCCTAGAGAAGACAAACCTGGAAAAGAGGTTAAGCAAACAAAGACCAAAACAGGCACAAAAAAAGTAGAGAAAGAACAATTTCCCTGGTAGGAATTAAAGATGACTATGGCAAAGCCAAAATGCTGCCACATATCTCTTTCCTTTCCAAATTGCTCCATGGACATTAAGCACATGGAAAGTAATAGCAGCTTTTCAAAAACAGGCAACAACTCCCAAAGCCTATTCTCTCCTTCCATCATCATAGAGACTATTGGGTAAAGCTGCAAAGTCTCAAAAGCTTTCACCTGCTCTGGGCCCTACTCTGGGACAGTGAGACAGGGTCTTCAATAGCAATTAATGGTTGCAGTCCCTCCCAGGCCTTGCATTTAATTGGATATAGACCATAGTGGGGGGGACACTTTAGTAGTCAAAAACAGATACTAGGATGGCAGAAATAGCTCACCCAGGAATTTTTTGATCCCAAACAATTCATTCAGCTGTCTCCCACACTCCTAAGGGAACATGGGGAGATCTGGGAGGCTTAACTAGAGAAAATTGGCTTCCCAATTTCACCAACACCGGTCCCTTCCCAACGAGGGGACAGGGTAAGAGGAGAGCATAAGGAAGGAGTGTTCAAACAACAGATCCTCAAGTAGGCAGGGACTGGCTATGTCCGGAGACATCCCTTAGTTTCCCTTTTGATGCCCCTGACCTGAATGGTCAAGGGGAGGGTTGAACCAATTGGTTAGAACAGACAACTTAGCCATAATAAAGCAGGTAACCTTACCTTCAGCCAAGATGCTTGCCCAGAGTTCAGTGAGAGATGGAGAAAGTAGGAGCACTGCCAAGCCCCATGCTCCCCATCACTCCAAGTCTTGAGAAGACTAGAGGACAGGGTACTGGGAGGTGGCTCTGACATTTTTCCAACCTCGAGGACAATCCTTCCTCCAATGCCCCTCCTGGTCAGATGGGCACAGTACTAGAGGCCTTGGTTCCTGGGGCTCCCTCTGGGGGGGGGGGGGTTCCCTGGAGGGGCACTCCTTGGACCAGTGAACCTCCTTGTGGCATTGAAAGCAGATTTTCCCTCTTCCCAAGTGACTGGGCTTCCTCCAAGGGGGGGGGTCCCCTGGAGGGGCTTTTCCTGGCCATGGCAGCAGCCAAGAATTGAGCATGTTCTCTGTCTGGTGCATTCCCTGTGTTCTTTCTCCTCTGTTGCAGCCAGGTCTCTGTTATTAAAGACTCCAAAGGCCGTCTCTAGTAATTGGACTTGAGATGTTTGGGGTCCCGTTGCCAATTTCTGCAGTTTCCTCCTAATATCTAGGGCAGACTGACTAATGAAATACATGTTAAGAATTGCTGCCCCCTCTATAGAGTCAGGATCTAAATTTGTATATCTTTTAATAGCTTCTACCAGTCTATTTAGGAAAAGGGCAGGATTTTCTTTGGGAAATTTCTCTAACTTTCTGATATTTTACTTGCTTTTGAAATGCTGTTCTTAGGCCTTCTAACAGGCAAAGTACCATATGGTCTTTCTTCTCTCTATCCTCTGGGATTTGATAATCCCATTCTGGGTCACTAGTGGGAACAGCAGTTGTTCCTGGGGGGTATTTTTTGGAGTCATTGCTAGCCAAATGATCCCCAAATTTTTGGGCTTATTCCCAGATTCTCCTCCTCTCCTCAGTGGAAGAACAGGTAGAGAAGAGTATATGCAAATCACCCCAAGAAAGCTCAAATTGTAGGGTTAAGTCCTGAAAGCTTTCAGTAAACTTCGTGGGGTTTTCAGAGAACTTACCCAGCTTCTCTTTAATTTGATTGAGATATGAAATGGAGAATGGGACATGCGCTGTAGTTGTCCCACCAGCCAAGAAAGCTGCTTCCCTTAAGGGAAAAAAGTTCTGAAGGTGTTATAGGACAGGGGCTTGGGAAGAGAGAGTGGAAGTCCCACTTCCTGTGAGAGTGACTGGGGGGTGCTGGCTGAAACAGATCAGACTGCAAGACTTGGGGATCTGGCTGGGGGATCTGGCTGGCAAGGTCAGCTGGAACCTGAGAGGGGAAGGGGTCAGAAAAGAAGATACCCCTAGTGTTGCTGTGGGGGTAAGACCTGAGGCTTGAGTGGGTGTTGCCTCAGGGGGAAGGGCTACAGAGGAAGGTACTTCAGCAAGACCAGTGGCTGGAACCTGAGCAGGGGTCCCTGAGGGAAGGGCCATGGTGGGAGACGCAGGGTAGTAGATAGAGGATGGTGTAGGGGGCAGGAAATGAGGGGTGTTGGGCTAGAGGAAGAGGGCAGGGAACCTAGGGGGAAAAGGGTTGGGGGTACAGTAGAAGGGCCTGGGGGAGCTGCCTCAGCAGGACTGGTGACTGAGACCTGAGCAGGAGTTGCTGAGGGAGAAGGGGCTGGAGCTGGGGTTGAAGCCATAGGAAGGGGGTCATTTAATTGGTCCCCGTTGCCCCTTTGTGGAGAGCCTCTAGCTTCAAGCATCTCACAGTCTTTCCTGAGAACAGTGTTGCGAGAAAGTTCAAAGAAGGCCATTAGATATGCTACTTCTGTCCATCTTCCTTCTCTGTGACAGTATAAGTCTAACTGCAAGAGAGTATTATATTTTAAAGTCCCAAAAATCAGCCACGATTCATGGTTTTCTAGGTGATTGCTAGGCCAAACAGTGTTGCAAAAAAAAAAGCAAAAAAACATTAGCTTTTCCTTTTTAAGGTCTCCAGAGAAACGAAATTTTTCCCAGTGTTGTAAAAGACAATGCAAAGATGAACTTTTGAAGGCTACAGGCCTGGAAGTCCCTTCCTCCATAAAGGAAGGTTTGAGAGTAAGCCTTGAAAAACAAACAAAACAAAACAGAGCAAAAAAAATACCTTGAGTTTTCCCAGTTCCCTATTGGTGGGAGAATTGAAAGAATCTGGTTTACACTTACAGATGAGACATCTGTTCTTGTCCTCCATTCTTCAGAAGCTGTGCGCATGTCCATGTTCTTCCAGCATAACCAAACAGGACCAAGAACCTAAGGTCAGGCTGAGTACCTAGCTGTCTGACCTAATGGGACTTGAAAGGTCAGGCCCACCAAAACAAAACACAAAAAACACAGAAAAAACCCCCCAAAAACCATACACACACCTCCAAGGTACTTGGAGAACAAGAAGTCAATGCAATAGGGAAAGAGAGAGGCTTACATACTTTCCAGTCCCGGCTGGAGAAGAGCTTGAGATTAGCAGTGATTCCTGGTCAGGGAACCACAAAAGTGAAGAGGGTATGCACAAAGAGGGTTAGGGTTGCCTGAGACCCCAAAATACCTACATGCTGGGTCCTGTGGAAAGAATTCCATTCAAGTCTTCTCAGCCAAAGAAAAGTAAAGTTTATTGAAAGTTCATTAAAAGTTCGCCATATGGGGTAGACTCTTAAGGAGCCAGTCTGTGCTACGTCATTCTATGGCTCTTTCACAGAACAATTCTCTTTAAGAGTCTATGCAATATGGTGAACTTTTATTTGGGGAGGGTCTTCAGGAGGAGTTAATGAAGTCAATGCGAGGGTAGATTCATATTTTGATAGTCTCCAGGTGGGAAGCAGATGGACAAGGAGGGCCAGGCTAGTAACAGAGGTTTGGGCCCAGCCACAATGAAATACTCATGGCCTCTGCAAATGCCTCATCAAGTAGGAAGATTCAGTCAGACTTCAAGGGGTTTCCCAGAACCTGTACCTCAAAGATTCAAGGAGAGCTCAAGGGGGCTCTCAGAGTCTGCACCTCATCAACCTTAAGCAAATGATGTCACCTCCATTTACTTCAGTTTCCAATTTATAAAGGGCATAAATAATAACACCCACCTCCCAGGGTTGCTGTGAGGATCAAATGACATAATTGTAAAGTGCTTAGTACTCTTCCTGACATTTGGTAAGCACTATATAAATATTAGTGAATATGTATTGGTCTTGAATGAAATTGTTATAGAATGCCAGAGGTGAAAATGAATGATTTTCTATGTAAGATAATTTGGAAATGCATTTGACTGAATAGATGTTATCTGGCAATTAGTTTTGTTTGATGTTTTAAATATATGAAATTCTGAAATTTGTTCTTATGTTTTAAGACTTGTAAGCTATTGTCTCTGAAGTGCTTTTAGAAAAAGTACCTTTGTTGAGGTTTAGGGGTGTTGAGGCCCTGAAATAGTGATACACGGGTTCTTGCCTGAATGACTTCTACCCAAGCCTTCTTTCAACTGAAGAAAAACAAAGTTTTTTAAAGATCCACCATATTGGCTAGCCTCTTAAGGAATCTGAGCATTTGTATCACTAATACAAGCAGGTTGACTGAGCACTTTCATGGAAACAAAATGGTCCTTATATAAAGACAGACTCTGGGAGGGATCCAGAGTTGGCCTTATGGGGTGATTTAGAGGAGGGGTCTAGAGAAGATATTGATGGGAGTGGCCAGTAGGCTGGGGTATGGGGTTTAGCTAGGATCAAGGGTGGGAACTAACCAGAGGCAATGTGGAAGTAACAGACAGTGAAGGACTAGGCTAGGTTATTGGTAACTGAGAATTGGTTTTAGCTCCAATGAAAGGCCAGTTGAGAGGATTATAATCTCAGGGAATGCCCGTTCTAATGGGGAAATTCTAGGAGAGTTGAAGGTGGGGTTTTTCTGGGCCAGTAGACAAATGGGACCCATATTCTTTTGTGGTAAGGAGCTAAGGTCTTGGCTTGAACCCCATCACCACCTCTTTAGTTTGGATGCTGCTAGATTATGGATTGAACTGTTAAAAGAATGTGGTGAAAGTGTTTGAAAAGTCAATAATGCTGATAATTCATTGTTGGGAGGAGAAGTAGCAAAGGCCTCTTCTAAGCTGTCCTTATCTGTGAGGTTTCTTGGGACTTTCTACTTTGGCTAGCTCTTAAGAGCTTATCAGCCTTTCTGCTATCATGTGTTGTAAAATTCTAAAGTACTGAAGTTTGAGACGTTCCCCAGCCAAAGTGGAGAAGTTTACAAGTTTGCTTGTAGTAAAGAGTTTCATCTGATATTTTTTGGCTATCACATTATGAAATTGTATCGGTTAATAAATAGTATGTATTGAAGTTACATCTTTAAACCAACCTAATAACAATACACTTTAGATTCCAGAAGTTTATTTTGCCTTAGGAGTTAGGCAATATGGACGTCAATTAGTCTGGAGGCTTACAGTGGCTAGATTTTGTAGCAGCTTTTGAGACAGTTATCATATACTTGTTGAATATGTAAGACTCCACAATGTAATTATTCTTAATTTATAAATGAAAGATAAATGAATTGTCCTTTATGTGCTCATTGTTAACTGTTCTGAAACATGAGCAAACATAGTAATAACCTAGCTCTAAGCTGTGATTAGTGAAATTGTACCATTTGAAGTGAAATCTAATGGGATATATAATATTCTGAGTTTTGATTTCAGATGTGATTGTCTGAATCTTCATAAAGCCAACAGTCCACCATTCAGGAGAAATGCCATATGCTACCCAAAGGAGGAGAAGTCTGAGAATTACTGTTCTCATATGGATATCTTTTCCCTGGGAAAACTTGAGGGGACTTCACCTTGCATAGGCAAACATGGGATTGTCTTGACTCAGTTATTACCCTATGGTGCTGTTTCCTTTCTGAACAAGAAGTTTTCCCACCTAGTTAATTCAGAACCTGGCTATGCTGCCTTGTGAATGCTATGGAACTTTGCTGTGTGATTGGCTTGTTAACTGTGACTCTCTTGTGTGGAATCAAACAGAGCCAAAGGAATTTTTTCCCCGGTTAATGGATTGTGTCACATCAGTCTCTTCCCTTGAAAGGATAGTCTTGGTATTGTCCTAACCGTATCCCTCCTTTTTCCTTTTGTAGCAAATTTCTACAAACAGGTCAGGTGAACAGTGGAAGTTTTGTCATTACAATACTAAATCTATTAATAGTGAAACATCTGTGTTACTAAAATAGGCTACAAATATGAAAGATCTTACTATTTTAATGTGAATTTGTGGTTGTCTCCATTTCCTGAGCAACTAAAGTAAATGAGTTCTTAGGCTGGATATCCCCTTGCTAATAGTTCTATATTTGTGTATAAGATTAGGTATTTAAAGTACTTCATTCCTTCAGGATGATATGAGGAAGATAGAGAGACAGAAATATCCATAGATATATCCTCAAAAAAGGGCAGAAAAGATGAAGATATAAAAGTTTTTAGATTAAAAGGAGTAAATAAACTTTGAGAAAACTACAGGATTAGAATGTTAGGTGTGTGTGTTTGTGTGTGTGTGTGTGTGTGTGTGAGAGAGAGAGAGAGAGAGAGAGAAAGAGACAGAGAGAGAGAGAGAGAGATTGGCTTCCAAATGTGCCTCATAGGAAATACAGGCTTGAATGTGTTTTAGTAATAAGTTCCCTAAGGTTTTCACATATGAAAGTTGCATTAATAATCATAAAGAATTTTAAACCATATCCTTTCTTTTTTACTTTGAAGTTTCTTTGCAATAATATTAAGGAATAGGCAATTTCATTTTCTGTTAGGCCCTCTTCCTTAACCCTGTGATGACATTGTCTATATCAGGTACAGAGTTTGTATAAAGATAGAAAGAGCAAATGATATGTAACAAAACAAACTGAAAAATCTCTGAAGTTTCAGATAAATTATGTGTTCCTAATTTGTTAAACTTATTATAGCTGTGTTGTCAGTAGGGTTGGATCCATACAGTTGAGTTGGTTCTCACCACATGAAATAACTTATTGGAAAAGCACATTTGGGAGGTTGTACTAAATTGTATTAGTCTTGTAACTGGCCAATTTTAGCAGAATTACCTAGGAATTTCTGCAAGTGACTTGGAACCAGAGAAGCAGATCTTCCGAAAGAGCCCTGTTTAGAGCTCTCCTGAGAATGAGGCCTATTCCAGAATTTCCAAGGGAGATGTTTCCAGCGACCAGATGATCACATAGGACATCTGGCATTCCAAATGAAATATATTGATTAAATGAACATTGGGAGTGGGTTACTAGATTATAAGGAGACTCGATCTTATTTAATATTGATGATTATTATTGTATTACTTCATGGGGGGGGTTCCATGGTGATAATGTAAATCCTCCTCTCAAATTAATACATCTTAAGCACTCTTAGGTGGTTTAATATGTAACCTGATTTAGTTTTCTTATAGAGCCTATTTAATAAGTTTTGTCTCCTTAAGGGATATTTGAGATTATGACTCTGCTTAACTAAATTTGTTTAAAATTTATGACATTGAAAGAAACATGGGATTATGATTTTTGTAATACTCATGGCCACAAGTACACTTGTTTCCTGTTGCAAATTTGTCCCCTAGTTTAAGCCACTGATATTTACTCAGATTAATTTGGCATGAGCAACAGAGATTAGGATGATGCAGTTGAGGATGGAGGATTGATACAGGTCTGACTGTGGGGGAAGTCAGGTGTTGCAGTGAACAGAGTACCAGGCTTGGAGTCAAGAAGCCTCATCTTTCTGAGTTCAACTCAGACCTCAGACACTTAGTAGCTTTGTGATCCTGGGCAAGTTACTGAACCCTGTTTGCCTCATTTCCTCATCTGTAAAATGAGTTGGAGAAGGAAATGGCAGATCACTCCAGTATCTTTGCCAAGAACACTCTAAAAGGGGTCACAAAGAGTTGGACATAACTGAAAAACAATATTGGTGCTGTACTATGAATATGGTTAGCCCCAAAGAGGGAATTATGCAAAATCAGACCACTGGGCAAAATATAGTCTAAGTGAAGAGGGTACCCGAAGAGGGTTAGGGCTGCCTGAGACCCCAAAATACCAATATGCT
Organism: Pseudocheirus occidentalis; assembly: GCA_028646575.1. Taxonomy (NCBI): domain Eukaryota; kingdom Metazoa; phylum Chordata; class Mammalia; order Diprotodontia; family Pseudocheiridae; genus Pseudocheirus; species Pseudocheirus occidentalis. The sequence goes on from CM053598.1 coordinate 128,347,042, forward strand.
GGGTCCTGCGGAAAGAATTCCACTCAAGTTTTCTCAGCCAAGGAAAAAGTAAAGTTTATTAAAAGATATGGGGTAGACTCTTACAGAGCAAATCTCTGCTAAGCTAGTCTATGGCGCTCTCACACTACATGGAGGGAAGATGGGATTCTATATACAGAAAGGTTGTGGGAGGAATCTAGGGGTGGTCCAGAGGAGGAGATTGGGGAGGGTCTTTAGGAGGAGTCAGATGAGGTCAGACTCCATTAGGGAGGGTCTTCAGGAGTCAAGATGAGGTCAGACTCCAGTAATGAGTGGTTAAGGGTGGGAAGTTGCTGGAGGCTACCTGGAGACCATAGACAATGGTGGGCCAGGCCAGTTCAAGGGTGGGAACAGGAACATTAAGGGTGTGAAACTATTGGAACAAA
>CM053598.1:128347545-128369032 GCA_028646575.1 Pseudocheirus occidentalis
AAACTATTGGAACAAAGAGAGCTAAAGACTTGGGCAGAGCCACAACTTAAGGTTCATGACCTCAGGCAAATGTCTTCCCTAGGAAGGTTTACTTTCCCAGAGCCTGTACCTCAAAGATTCAAGGAGCTCAAGGGGGGTCCCAGAGCCTACACCTCATCATTAGTGACCCCCATATTTTAAAAACCTTACTTTAACTTTGGGTTGTGCTTAGCCAGACTGCAGTAGAGGGCAAGGTCCCCTTGAGGACTACTCACATCACTTTGATGAGGTGTAGGCCCTGGGAAACCTCTTGAAGTCTAATTGAATCTTCAGGAGGCATTTGTAGAGGCTCTAAGTATTTCATTGTGGCTGGGCCCAAACCTGTTACTAGCCTGGCCCTCCATTGTCCATCTGCTTCCCACCCTGGAACCTATCAAGATATCTTGCATTGACCTCATTAACTTTACCTGAAGAACTGAAGTCTGATCTCATTAACTCCTCCTGAAGATCCTCCCCAGGCTCCTCCTCTGAAGCACCCCTAGATTCCTCTGTATATAAGACACCATCTTCCCTCCATCTTGTGAGAATGCCTTGAAATGACCTAACAGAGCATTGGTCTGTAAGAGTGCCATAGAATAGCTTAGCACAGACTTGCTCTGTATGAGAACGCCATAGAATGACCTAGTATAGACTGGCTCCTTAAGAGTCTACCCCATATGGTGAACTTGAACTTTCAATAAACTTTACTTTTTCTTTGGCTGAGAAGACTTGAGTGGAATTCTTTCTGCAGGACCCAGCATGTTGGTATTTTGGCGTCTCAGGCAGCCTTAACCCTGTTTGGGCACCCTCTTCAACTTGAGAACTAATTTTATCTCCCAGTGATTCAGTAATGAGAAGAAGCTAAGATGACACTCATCCCACCTCATCATTAAAACATCTACCAGTCAGTATTGTCTTACCCTTATATGTAAATACTACTGTCTATAGAAGCAGGCTGGAGCTTGGATTTGGCAGCTACCCTACTCCCAACTGCTTGATGCCTTGGAGCGCCAATAATTTTTTTTTTTTAATCTTGAAAAGTAAGCCAATGAAATTGTTCTGAATAGTTTTAACTTGTGTCTGTGTTTAAATAGGTTCCAGATATGGCAGGCTATCCTCACATCCGTTACATTTCGTCAGGATTGGATGGAACATCATTTAGAGGTCCTTTCAGAGGCAATTTTGAGGTTTGTAATAAAATAAGTGTAGTTATTGGCCAAAATGTCTTTAATAAAGGGGAAAGTATATAACTGTTACTGGTTTCAGCATTTGTTTGAGGTATGGCACTGCATTTCAGTTCAATGGGAAAGAATGCAAGCAAACTGTCCTAATTTTCAAGATAATTATTAACATTTATTGAGTATGAATTTGGAGAGAGAGAAGGAGAGAGCACATGTGTGTGTGTATTTAGAAGGGGGAAAACTAATCATTCACATAATTTGAGAGGTAGGAACTTAAAGATCCAGGCGCTTCATTTTACTGGTGAAAAAACTGAGACCTATGATTGCACAACTAAGTTAGGGGCAGGGCAAGAGCTACTATGTGGATCTCCTTATCTAAATCTTCCCATCCCAGCACTTCTATCTTGTTAAAAAGAGGAGCAAATAAAGCCTTTATTCAGCAACCTGTGCAGAAATTGTGTAAAGTTACTTATGTAATTAAGTGGTCCATTGTTTCCCAAATTTTTCACTTGCAAGGATTACATCTATATAAATTAATTAGTGCTAATATTTGCTGAATATAAGTCAAGAGAAAGTATTTTCATTTTTGTCATTCTGAGTTAAACTGCATATTTGATTGGCACTACACATGGAATGCAATGCTTCCTTCAAATAATGGATTTGTGGACCTTTGCACTATCTTTGTAGCACTCAGGTTGTAATAAATTAAGCCACCTAAATATGAGAAAATAATCTATGTTTCAGGCTCCAGAAACCAATTCTGTTTCAGATCTAAAAATACTTTGCCATTTAATCTTAAGGAGAAAAACAAACATTTGAATATTAGATTTTTGCTTTCTTGTTATGTATAAAAATCCTAATTTAACTTTCTTTTCAGTGTTCCAAGTTTTTTGTATATTGTAACTTTGGAGAAACTAGGATATGATCAACTAAAGTCATTACTGGGATTTTTTTCTACCTCAAATCATCTTCCTTGTGATTTATGGGGTTATCAGTCTGGATTTTGATGTTTTATTCCTTGTTTTTAGGAACTGATTCATTTGGAAGAGCGGTTAGGAAATGTCAATCGTGGAGCTTCCCAGGGAACAATTGAAAGATGTACATACCCACACAAATACAAAAAGGTGAGAATTTCTTTTAATAGCCTTGGTACAGATTTTTAAAAATATTTAAGTCTTCTGAGTAAGCCTTGCTACTTTATTTGTGGTCTGAGCTGCCAATTGGTTCTTGCTCTAAGTGCAGTTAAAATTAAACTGTTTCAAGTTATTGCCTTTGTAAGGTAAATTTTAGTCCTTTAGTGAAATCATTTATGTCTGCAGCATTTGGTCAAGAGTTATTTAGGGTCACACTCTAAACTTTGAAAATCTTGCATGTTATAGAATTGCCCTAACCTATGCCGATTTCCAAGTACCACTTCTAAGCAACATGTATAGGTGGCATAAAGACAACACCTTTGGCATTTGTAAAGATATCGGGAAATTAGCAGTTATATGGATCTCTTTTAATTTTCTGCCTTACTTCTAGTGTCTGTTATTCTTTTCAAGCATAGAGTAGATGGACTAGATAAATTAAACATGGTCAGCAGAACCCCGCAAAAAGCTCCTAAAAATGAATCATGCTGTGAAGAGATTAATGAAATAGATGTAAGGCCATAGTTGCCATGTGGGATTTTTTTGGGTTGGGGGTGGGTTAATTTTTAGAGCTGTAATGAGAAATCACTAATATTTCTTGGCCTTCAACAATTTACAACTATTTATTTTCATTCCCAGTTATTGATGGTAACAACATCAGTAAATTTGCACAGTATTTTAAAATTAGTATTGAGAATAAATGTACAAGGTGTGATTTAAATTTTTTTTCCTTTTTTAATCTTTTAAATCCTACAGGTTAAAAGAGTTTGCATGCTATCCACCTCCCCCCCATGATTTATTTACCAAGTTCTACCTTTTTATTAGCCATCAATAGCTATTTTAACAAAATCTTGTTTGATACTGTTGAGTGTTGTTTTGTTGGTGTTGTTGATGATGTTGATTTTTTTAAAGCAAATTTTACTCAGTTATTCAATAATGTCATCTCTACTAATAAGGTAACAACTGATTGGTTCTCACAGAGGAAACTGCACTGCAAACAAGATGGGGAAGAGGGAACTGAGGAAGACACAGAGGAAAAATGTACCATTTGTTTGTCTATTTTAGAGGAAGGTGAAGATGTGAGGTAATTAAATATTCATTGTTAATTTAATTGCCAGCATTTTACAACAAGGGCTAGAAACCAAATATTAAGCCTGATTTATCCTTGCTTTAGCCCATTCTTCCAACCAGGCTTTGCAGTTGGCCATGATAACAGAGAGGAGGGGTAGAGAAGAATGCATACCTCTGTAGGTAGTAGGGGTATACATTGTTACTGGTTTGTTGAGAACTCCAAGTTCTGCCTTCAGCTCTGCTGTTCATTGGCTTTGGACTTTGAGCAGATCATTGCCACTTGTCTAGATCTTTGTTTTCTCTTATTGGATTAAATATTGTATTAAATGCCCTCTTGGGCCTCTTCTAGTCCCATAACTGTTTTCCTGTTCCTCTGTGAAGGAATGATGTGCAGAGGGACCATTTGCAAACTTTCCTTAGACACTTAAGAGCTTTGTGACTGTGGCCAGGTCCGTGTACTTTTCAGAGCCCAAGTATCTTTCTCTGTAAGAAAGCAAGGATTCCAGAATCTCTACCTTCCTTGCAGAATGTTTCCAAAATTTAAAGGAACATAACAGTTGTCATGCACTGGTTCCGCTTTTAGTACATCCTTTTTCTGGATGTTTGACATGTAGAAATGGTAGATAAGTTGTTTTCTGCCAAGTAAGTTTTTAGTTGACGTCGTTGGAGAATCAGGGATGGAAGTATTCTTTCCTCTCCTTTGGAAGCCATATTGTTTTATCTTTCAAAGTTCCAAAACAACAAAATTTGTTGCGTACATTTTAAGTTGGAAAAGGGTACCTTAGGTATTTTCTAATTTACCCTTCCCAGTTTTACAGATGAAGAAACAGGTCTAGAGCTAGGACAGCCCAGTCAGAATTCATTCCATACACAGACCTCTTGTGACCAGTTGAACATACTTTTGGGATACAAAAGCAATTCTGTTTTAAAGTGGAATGTAGTCCATTTTATTGAAGTAAGTTTGTGAATGGAATTGATTAAAAATAGTGTTTTCAGGAATTTAGACAGCAAAACTGTAATCTCTTAGAATTTGAGCTGAAGATAGCTTACAGTAGTGAACTCGTGTCATTTGGGGAGGTTTTCAGATAAATTACTATTAAAAGAATTTTTTTTTGGCCCACAGTGAAGTCCTACTACAGTGCTTCACTGTGGAGTGGTATTTCCCTTGGCTCTTGGAGACTTTGTCAGCAGAGTGCAGACCTGTGAATCGAGTGGAAACCTGAAATGTTCTGGGTCTGGCAGTGGACTCTATATTGTCCCTGGATCATTCTTTGCTTGAAGAGATTCATCACATATAAACACTGTGTGATTTTTTTTTTTTTCCCCTTTTGCCACAGTAACTCCGAGATGGTTAGAGGCAGTGATCTTCATTAATCTGTGTTGTTGATGGAAGCACCAACAGTGAAGTCTATTTTGTTATATTAACTCATAGGATAACTACCTTAATTGAGAAAAGACTTAAGTGGGTAGAAGTAAATGGTATCTTTTTTGTTTTATACAAATATAAGCAAGTCTGAGTGAAGAATTAAAATTGGCTTAGTGACTTTATTTTCAGTACTTTACCTAGAGTGAATGTCATTTGACTTTCTTCTTAAAAATAACATTTGCAATTTTATACAATTGGAAGGAGTATTCTAATCCATCTCCTAGACAAAAATGGATGTGTTATCATATAAGACTTAATTCTCAACACAGTAATAATCATTACAGTCCCTCACAATATATTGTATTTTTTCTATATCTATAGAAATGAATTATCCTAGTAATTTTTCTTATATTGTCCCTAGCCTTTTGTCTAAAATACTACATTTTAAATGTCTTTATTAAGAGAAAAGAGTTCCCAGTGACCTTCAAACAACTTAACCTGTAAGGTCTTTAGAGAAGCCATTTGTATTCATCATAACATTAATTTTTTTTTATTTTTATTTTAGGCGCCTTCCATGTATGCACCTTTTCCACCAAGTGTGTGTTGACCAGTGGTTAATTACTAATAAAAAGTGCCCCATTTGCAGAGTGGACATTGAAGCTCAGCTGCCAAGTGAAAGTTGACACCATTTTCCCAGAACTCTTGCCCTCCCTCCCATTCCTGTCCTTTCTGGTACTGCAGTCAACCAAAGATGGCATGACTTACCTGCGCAGATTTGGAAGCATTGAACTTGAAGAGTGCTGGCTCTGCTACATGGTACAACTAATGCTAGACCTACAGTTTGTGTATACAGTTGATTTAATGTATTTATAAAAGCTTTTTTTTTTTTTTAGATTTTACATTTCCTTTTTTATTTTACTGTATTTTTGCATGGTTCCTTGTATTGATTGCATTTCTTTGCACATATTATGGGCTTTGTGACCCTAAACTTGCAGGCAAGATTAGCTGCTTTAGGAAGTAGAATTGTGTGGTCCTTTTGTTTTTACATAGTACCAAGCTTTGAGAATTATGATTTCATCCATTACTAACCTTGAATTTGTTAATTTAATCAATCATGTATTTTAGTTTACTGTATAGAAATGAACTAGAAAATGATAATATTGTGTATTAAGACATTCCTTAAGTAGGACAAAGTGGCTGCTGTATATTTACAATATGAGTTCTGAGTTAAAAACCATCCTTAATACTGGGAACAGAATACAAATTATATTCAGTCAGATGCAGGTGGCATACTCATCACCAGAGTGATCGATTTGAATCTTCTTGGTGTGTATCCTTTTAAATTTCCTTTCAGCACAATGCAGATATAAATGAATATCGATATTATACACTTATACTGCTGTTCTGATTGTATTTATCTTTTTTCTGACATTGTCTAGAAATTTGATTCCCTGATTTATTTTTCCCTGCTGTAAAACAGCTCTAACGAACACTAAATATTAATTTCCATTAGCTGGATTGTATATACTTGCAGATTTAATGAATTTTTAGGGAAACTGAAAAAAGACATGTAGAATTTTGTTCTTCAGTCTTCAACTAAAGCACGTCTAGTTAAGATATCTGCTTACATTGGTTTTGTAAACACATTCAATCAAGATTTAGAATTGCAATTGTTGGCAGGTATCCATGCATTCATAGAACTTCTAAAGGTCCCAGGATCATTTTCAAGGGATTTTTATTAGTTAAAAGTTAATAAAGTTAGCTAAATCTACATGTCTCTTGTTTTATTTCTCACTAAACTTGAAAAACTATAAATCTGCAGATACTGTGAGGCACAAATTATGCTGTTACCTAGTGTTGCTCTGGTTATAGAATTCCACTGTATACATTGCCAACAGTCAATCACTGGTTTAAAAATATTAATTTCTATAGTTAAGATTTGCTGAATAATATAGTATATAGAGTTAAGTTAATGTACTAACATTTCTCCTTTGGAGGAAGTTTTAATCCACTTCAGGATGCAAATTCCTTATCAAAATACTTTCATATTACAGAATAGCATAGTTTATTTGTTTAAATGTGCTCAGTAATGCCCCAAGTTGCAAATGCATCCAGACAGTGTTACTGTCATAATGTGGAAGATATGTTCCTATGGATCATATGTGAAGATGTCAATAAGCTTGCATTAAGCCACCTGCTTTGTAAGTGGATTGATTAATAAATACCTTCAATTTCCATTGTCCTTGTTTTTTCATAGTGTGTGTAAAGCAAAATCAAAAATCATGGGATAAAGAATGCTTTTAAAATTGTGTTACAGCTTCATGTTTGAATCTGCCCAATTTGGTGTTTTGTCTTTATTAAATTAAGGTTACTTACCTTTTTTCATCTTCTTTTTTATGGGGGTTGGGAGAAGCAGTAGCAGTTTTTATAAAGACAGCATGTTATAGTAGTGGATAAGGGGGCCAACTTGAAATCAGGAAGACCTATTTCAAGGCCTACCTATAATACTTATCAGGTGTTTGACCATGGGCAAGTTACTTTCCCAGGCAACTCTCCTAACAAATTAAAAGAGGGCTACTGAGTGCTAAAGATCTGCATTGGTGGAAGGATGACTACAACAGGTGTTCCCCAAGCCAATGAAATCACAGCTCTTGACAACTCCACAAAACTTAGCCAAATTCTTTTTTTAATCTGTAGTACATTATATTTTTTTTTATTTTGATGCTGAAATCTAGGGAGGGAAAACTGATTGTTAGCTAGCTAATTTTTAAATTTAATTGCTTTGTGGAGACAAATCATAGTAATATACATGTTTTCAGAAACAGACTGTATGAGTTTTAAGCTACAGTTGCATACAAAGTACGAGGTGGAGGCAAACTTCCACCTTAATGGAATAAAGGACAAGTGGCCTTGCTGTATATATTATTCCTGTGATAGTATAAAGGATGCAGGGAAGTATTCTCTAACTAGTTACTAGAAAACCTGGGTTGCCAGTAAAGGGCTAAAGTGTTTGTACAGTTAAATCATAATTAGAGACACTTTGACACGTTTGATAATGGCTACTGTTAATTTTTTATTATGATTTAGAACATTGCTATTTATCATAAAATAATTTTTATAAGGGATTAGCTTCCATTACTTTTAATGTTGGAGCACTTAAATTAAAATGCTGCCCTTAGAGGAAAATGAACCAGGGGAAAATATATTGCAAGAGTTCCTTCACTTTGTTGTGCTTTATTTGTTTTGGTGCTTTTCATTTCCTTGCATCCAGTAATTTCAAAATAAAATTTGTAAGAATGGCCTTCTATAATTTTAATGGGAAAAATACTTGTCAACAAATCTGTGTAGATCAGTAACACTGTTTTCTTATATGACCTGACATTTTTCTTCCACTTGAATTATTTTTGCATTTTAATTGCTTGCAGACTCTTCTCCATCTGAAATGTTAATTGTTTATGATAAGAATAGTTTTATTATTAAAATTAATGATCTATGAAACTTGAACACTAAACAATAATATTAAAATATTCCAATTATTTTTAGCATTTTATTATTAGTTTTTTCTTTGTGTATGAGAGAAGTTTGTTTGGAAGTAGAATTATTCCAAGATTTTAAAAAAATACTTAAAAGGTTTTGGAATTCAGTTTGCTCATAAGGTCATAAATTCCTATACCTTTTCTTCTAGTCTGCCAGGTCTTTTTCAATACAATAAAAAAAAATGCTTAAACTTTAAGGAATAAATAAATATTAAAACTCACATCATAGTTTGGCTGGGTGGGCTAGGACAGCCGCTTTTGCCATTCTAAATTGAACATTTATTAGATGTAATGGTAAAAAGAACTTGATCTTTGCCTTCAAGTAGCTCATTGTAATGAGGTGGACACCATGCAAAAAAATGTACAAGCAAGATATGTACAATATAAAGTAAATAATATTTAATAGTATTAACTAGAAAGCCATCTTTGGGTTAGGGTGGCGAGACCAGGTAAAACTTTCTTAAGGTAGAATTTGCTCTGAGTCTTGAAGGAAGACAGAAGGCAGAGGTAAAAAGGGAGAGAGAGCATTTCATAAATGAAAGAGAACAGGGAATGGGGAATTGGAGGGCTGCATATGGGGAACAACAAGGCCATGTGGGTAGCTGGATAGTAGAATACATGGAATAAGAATGGAAAAGTAGTAAGAGCCAAGGTTGCAAGAGGCTTTAAATATTTTAACACCATACAGAAGGTTTTATTTTTGATCCTGGAGGTAATACTAACTCCATTACCGAGTAAAGGAGTGAAATGATCAGACTTGTGCTTTATGAAAATGACTTTCACTGCTGAGTGGAAAATAGATCAGTGGGGAGACAAGGCAAGGAGACTAAAGAAGACTATTGAAGCAGTCTTGATGTGAAGTGGCAATAAGCCTTCACTAGGGAGGCTGCTGTATGAGTGTTGTGAAACAGGAATGGTGTTGTGAAAGATAAAAACAAGATCTGGCAGCAGATAAGAGGGATGAGTGTGAGTAAGGAGAAGAGAATGACTCTGAGGGGATGGTAGTGATTGTCCTAGTCATCCTTAGGATTCATTTAAGTCTGGGTGATAGAACTCTGACTTTGTTCCATTCTCAACCACCTAGCTAAGTGTTCTACATATTGATTATGAGGATTAGAATTGCACTTTGTCCTATCCAACTTGTACTTTGGTACCAGAGTTTTGGTAACTCCATAAATGCAGCCACCACAGCTCCCTGACTAGATGATTCTAGCCTGACTCTTCTCTTTCTAGCAAACTTGGTTTTCATGATCATTCATCTTTACTTTGTCTCATACCTCCCCACAGCAGAGCTTCCTTTCAGAGGGCCATTCTTATTAATCTTGTTGATGAGGAAGGCATGACCCTTGCCCTTTTCCCCAAATGAATTTAGGTGCCTACTTCTTGAGGGGTGTAATGCCAGTCGCAGCAGCACACCTGAAGACTGCTGCTGTGAATAATTTTAAGGGTCTAATTGCATGGTATAATGAACTGTATTCAGAGCTAAACATTGTTCAGTAAAGTAAAGCATAAACATTCATAGCAACATCTTTAAGCAAAACATATTCTTTGTGTGTATGTGTATATATATATAGTTCATAACACTCAGTATGTCATATGGCACACTGCATTCAGTAGCATTCCCCAAAATACTTGTTTATACAGTCTAGGGGTCCCAGGCTAGGGTCTTCCCTAGCACAACACATCCTTAAAGGGTAGCAGAAAATAACACACCATCCACCCCTAGGTCACTGTAAGGACAATCTCCTTTTATCAATACCAAGTGTCCAAGTCCTCTTTCATCTCAACTTGAGGTTTACTTACAAGTTACATGGCTCTTCCTCTGACTGCTCTCAACTCTCTCCTGGATTCACACATAGGCAGCTCTCCCTTCCTGCTCTATCTTTCAGGTCATAGAGACTGTTCCACTCCAGGCCTTCCTTACCCAACTACAGACTCCAGGGGCTCCTGCCCACAGCTTCTGCCTCTGGGAAAACAGAGCTCAACTGGGCAACAACAATATTGACACACACCACTAGCATCATCATCTCAATTCACCTCCAAGGTCCAGAGGCTCAGTTCACTTTAACAGCTCTCAAAACAGCCTCCCTCCCATGGGCAGGTCTCTGCCCCACAGCTTTGTTCACTTTCAAAGTTCAGAGGCTCCCTCAGCAAGTTTCTACCATCTCCTCTCCTCCCACTCAAGCTGCTTCTCTTTGAACACTGTGGCTCTCTCAGTGCTGGTTCCTTTAATGCCTGCTTTCTCAATATGGGCTCTCTTTTATATACAGTTCTACTCAGCATCTGATTGGCTCAGTGCAGAGGCATGTAAAACTGAAACCGGGAAACTGAATAACAGCAAAAATCCCACTTTGCTTGTCCTTACAAGGGGAGGGAAGAAGAGATTCAAATGGACTAGTCAGTGGGAAGCCCATTATCTCAAGTACCACTTAAAGCCTCTTTAGGAGACAATGAGATTCAAGTAGGCTGGTCAATGAAATACTGAAACTAACCTAACCAGGGTACTTATGCTCCTGGCAAATGGGCTAAATAATGGAATAATATTGTGTCTAGATATTTATGAAACTGAAATACTGGCCCAGGTTACTTCATCTTGCCTGTGGCAGGTTTTACTCTATAAGAATCTCTAGCCTCTCCAGGCTAGTGGAGGGTGCCTGCCCATAAGCAACATCTCCCTTAAGGACCCACCCACCTTGATAGTCTCCCTTTAGCAAGTCTCCCCCCCCCCCCACCCAAAGCAGCCCTCTCCCTTGGGGCTTTGTATGTTGTGTTATCCCCAATAAATGCCTTTACTTTATTTGGAGACAGTCTGAGCAAATTCATTTGAGATGACCTTGCACCCCAACATTTTGGAGTGCCCCTGAAGCTCATTACCACCACCCAAGTTCTCTTGAATAGGCTTTTATCCTTTCCTTATGAGACTAAGGCCCTGCCCCTGTGAACATCCAGTATCTTTATCAAAGTGGAGGACTCTTATAGAACTTAGACACTCAACCATAGCCCAGTTACCCTCTACTTCTCCCTTTGAGTAAAATGTCCAAATGTCTTAAAAGTAAGGTGGGAAAATGTATGGAGGTATTAGAGGAGCTGGAAGATGCAGGGCTCAGTTACTAATTAAGCTTCATTAGCCCTGTCATGCAACACTTCTCAAACTGTGGGTCAAGACCCTATATAGGGTTGTGAGTCACAGCTTAAGCACTGATAGGGGTCTTGAGTTGAAACAGTTTAAGAAGCCCTGTGTTAGAGAACTCATTCTCAAGGCTCATTTTCCTGGACAATTAAAGTTGCTTTAGGTCTTATTCTCACCTTGTGTATTTGTCCTTCATTTTCGAAGAGGACCATAGCATCAGGGAAATAATGACAAGACTTACAGTCTTGTGAGGGAGGGCTGTGCAAGGTGACCAGCCTCATTTTCTCCTCCAGAGCCATCTGGATTCAGTGACCAGATATTCATCAGGATGACTCAGATGACCCAGGATGCATTGGGAGACCCTGGCCCTTTTAGGCTAAGGCCTTTTCTTGTACTCAATTAGACTGAGGTAAGCCCATTCAGTGAACAGGCCTCTTAAAGAAGTCAAGGAATGGCCTATTTAATTAGAAAAGAACAAAAATCAAGCTGGGAGGAGAAGACTCTCAGGGTTGCTGTTTCAAAGAGAAACGGCTACCATTGACATTCACTGTAAGCCAGGAGGGCCCTAAATATTCCCCCCATTAAATGGAACTTGGGCAGGGACCTATTGTGGTCCAATCTAAGAGCTGATTCAGAGTGAACTGGGTTTAAGATTTTGTGAAAGAGGAAGGAAGAAAGAAGTTGCCCACTTGGGGTTTACTGGCTAGATTGATTCCTTCCTTCCTTCCTTCCTTCCTTCCCTCCCTTCCTTCCTTCCTTCCTTCCTTCCTTCCTTCCTTCCTTCCTTCCTTCCTTCCTTCCTTCCTTCCTTCCTTCCTTCCTTCCTTCCTTCCCCTCTCCCCCTCCCCCTTTTCTCTCAGTCTCTTTCACATTCTCACCTAGCTACCCCTCCTTTATTTAGTCTTTTTTTTTTTTTGCTTCTTGGAGCAATTGGGGTTAAGTGACTTGCCCAGGCTGTAAGTAGCAATACAGCCTTGTAGCAAATTCTTTTTCCAACAAGCATTTGCTTACTATGGGGGAGGAGAGTAGGTGGAGAGGGGGATTCTAGGTTCAGATTGGTACTGGACCTGAGAGGGAGCTCCCCGATGAGGAAACTTCCTCTGCAGTGTTCTTTTTCAATTTATTATTTATTTTAAACATATATATGTTTAAATATATATTTTACATTTGAATTCCTAATCACCTCCCTTTCACCCTGATTCCACCCTCTGAGGAGGCAAGCAGTATACAAATCATACATGTGAAATCATGCAAAATATTTCCATATTGCATATGAAAAAGCCACATTTCAAAAGAAAAAAAAAAGCTACAACTACCTCTACTAATGCAGGTCAGTATCTTTTTTGCAAATTAAGAGAATCACCTAGTGTCCTGAGAGGTGGTGATTTGCCTAGGGTCACAGCCAGCATCTGACAGATACAATTTGAACCCAAGTTCTTCAGTTCTTCATCCACTAGTAGGCATAAAAAGAAAATAATCCTTGCCCTCAGAGAACTTACATTCTATTGAGAGAAAACATAAACCCAGAAAAATGGAATTTTGTAACTGAATGATCTTAGAAATAATCTATTGTGGAACAAGCATTGAACAAATAAATCTATTATTGAAACAAACACGCATATGTGTGCTACAGATATAAAGTTGAAAGAAGACCATGCCTAGCTATTAAAGATTTTATTGTTGAAAGCTAATTAGACATCCCCAGTGTCATTTGGAACATTGATCTCTCATCATTTTTCCATTCATCTATGCCAAACTATTTTAGATCATTACTGTTAAATACTGCTGACCAACTTATACTATTTAAGATAATTCAGTATCTGATTCAGTGTGACTGTCCATATCTTCTCTCATCTATGGTGACTTCATTCATATTCATGAACTAGCTGAGACCATTTTTTTAAAAAGTTTTTTTTTTCTTCTGTTACCATTTTGACTTACTGTCCATCACATCCCACTATTCTTCCAGGATTTTTGTTAGTGTCTTTCACCTCTGACCACAATCTGAATGCTATTCTTCCCTGTTCACAAAATTGCCACTTATTCTGCACACTCACTGGTCTTTAATTGCTCATCTCTCCCCCACTTGACCCAGGTTGCTTGCCCTATTTTACATTCTAGCTGCCCTATCTAATCTGAAAGGATTTGGTAAGCAGGTGTAGCTCTAACATGATATCCACTGGGCTTATGGTGGCTATGAATATGCCAGCGTAATTCTGAATCACAAAATATAACAGACTCTTCACATAGAAGACAGAACCAAAGCATTTATTCAAATAATAGAAAGCTGAATTCCAACACCAGAAAACCAAAATCCATTGTAGCAACAAAGAAATCTATACACAATAACAATGCAGAGGGCACCACCATCCCCAAGCCTTCCACCTGCTAGGGCCTTCCCACAAAGGAACACTCACTGCTTCCTCTCTCTTCCTCAGCTTCCTCCCAGCTCTGCTTTACCCCTTTATCCCATTCTGTTCAGCAAGCTCCTCCCACCATAGACTTCATGTGACTCAAACTCATGTGACTTAGGCTTCCATGTGATTTAAGCAGGTTACATGGGTCTATTAATAGATGGAAAATATCTTCCTATTTATATTACCATTACAGCAGGCAACTTTTTTCTCTCGAGGACCCTGATTCATAGAAATTAAATGCCCTCAAAAATCATGCTTCCCATCTTAGATAGTAACTAGAGGTATCTTAGTCTTGGATTTCAAGTCCAAAGATATGTTTGAATTTCCACCTTTGTTTCTTAGTGCCTGTGTGACCTTTGGTAAATCACTCCCTCTCAATTTCCTCACCTGTAAAATGAGAGGGTTTGACTAGATGACGATCTCTAAAGGTCTTTCTAGCCTGAAAATTTATGATCCTAAGAACTGCAGCTTCCCTCTCTGGACCAACCCTTCATTCCTATAAATAACATGGTATCAGCTTTCTTGAATAGAAGAAAGAAGCAAACCTGGAAGCATTGCTGAAAGGAACCTTAAAAATAAAGTCTCTTCTCTGTGCCACCATTCTCCCCTGGTCCCCCACCCTATAGACAAGCATGGTTCTCTGCTGGACCAGAGGAAATCACATGTGGCACCAATGAGTGAAGAAATACTCAAGTCAGCCAGAAGAGGCTCTTTTAAAGGACAAAGGACCTACACTGCCACCCAGAAATCTCCTTTCCACCTTCTTCAGAACCTCTCTGGGAAAGGATCCCTTGGGGGGTGTTTTGGACATGGAATTCAAAAATCCAAAATAAAAGCATTTCCACCCCACCCCCCAATGTCACAATGAATAATCAAGACAACCATGAAGTCAATGTTCTATAAATCCCCCAAAGTTAACTCATTTACATCTTAGTCTGATAAAGATCTTATAAACCCTGTGATATAAAAGAGCCTAGTGAAAAGTAACAAAAACTTTGCTTTATGTCCCTTTCTGAATTCAACTGTACTTACAAAATCCTCATAACTTGGTTTCCTTTCTCTTTTAAACTCACCTGCTTTTCAATCTGTTCTTTAAAAAGAGCTGATGACAAATCCAGCCTCAGACACTTAACGCTTACTAGCGGTGTGACCTTGGGCAAGTCACTTAACCTCAATTGTGCTGCCCTCCAGAAAGGAAAAAAAGCTGATGTGATTCATCTTTCTTGTGACACTCCAAACATCTGTGACCTCATTCATAAGGGCTTGCCCCAAATCAACATTTGTTTTCTTTTTTGTCAATATATACTTTTCCCCATAGTAATATTTTTCCAATTACATGTAGAGTTTTCAACATTCATTTTTGTAAAATTTTGAATTCAAAATTTTTATCCCTCCCTTCCCTGCCCCTTACCCAGACAGCAAGCAATCTGATATAGGTAATCATGTTAAACACTGACGTATTAGTCATGTTGTGAAAGAAGAATCAGAACAGAAGGGAAAAAAAACACAAGAAAAAAAACAAAAAAAGGGGGGAAAAGTATACTTTAGTTCTTTCTCTGGATATGGTTAGCATTTTCCATCACAAGTCTTTTGGAAGTGTCGTGGGTCATTGTATTGCTGAGAAGAGCTAAGTCCAACAAAGCTGGTCATTGTACACTGTGGCTGTTACTGTGTACAGTGTTCTGGTTCTTCTGACTTCACTCAGCATCAGTTCATGCAAATCTTTCTAGGTTTTTCTAAAGTCTGCCTGCTCATTGTTTCTTATAGAACAATAATTCATTACATTCATATACCACAACTTATTCAGCCATTGCCCAGTTGGTGGTCATCCCCTCAATTTCCAATTCTTTGCCAGTACAAAAAGGGCTGCCACAAATATTTTTGTAGTACATGTAGGTCCTTTTCCCTTTTTTATGATCTCTTTGGGATACAGACCTGATATACCAAAGGGTACATGCAGTTTTATAGCTCTTTGGGCATAGTTCCAAATTGCTCTACAGAATGGTTGGATCAGTCCACAACTCTACCAACAATGCATTATTAGTGTCCCAATTTTCCCATGTCTCCAATCATTTCTCTTGTTTGTCATATTAGTCAATCTGATAGGTGTGAGGTGGTACCTCAGAGTTGTTTTAATTTCATTTCTCTAATCAAGAGTGATTTTGAGCATTTTTTCATATTACTATAGATAGCTTTAATTTCTTCCTCTGAAAATTGCCTATTCATATCCTTTGACCATTTATCAATTGGGGAATGACTTACATTATAAATTTGACTCAGTTCTCTATATATTTGAGAAATGAGGCCTTTGTCAGAAATACCGATTGTAAAAATTATTTCCCAGATTTCTGCTTTCCTTCTCATTTTGGTTGTGTTGGTTTTGTTTGTAAAAATCTTTTTAATTTAATGTAATCAAAATTATCTACCTTGTACTTCATTATGTTCTCTATCTCTTGTCTGGTCATAAATTCTTCTCCATATATCTGACAGGTGAATTATTCCTTTTGCTCCTGATTTGCTTATGGTATCCATATGTTTAAATCATATCCCCCCCATTTATACCTTATCTTGATATAGGGCCCAATATATATTTTTATGCAAACATAGTAACAGCTGACATTTATATAGTACTTAATACAAAGTATCTTTTAGTATCCCTTAAGCTGGCAGTAAGTTTTTAGGTTTTCATATCATATGATTGACTTAAGCTGATTTCTACCACTAAAATCTCCAGATCTTTTTCAGAACTCCCTATTTATCCCACCACCATCTTTATACTCGGAAAGGGTTTTGTTTTTTGTTTGTTTGTTTGTTTTAGCCCAAATGTAAGACTGGATCTATGTTAAATTTCATCCTTGACTCAGTCCAAAGTTGTGTCCTACCTTGATCTATTTTAGACATTTATCTGACATGTTACCTATCCCTCCCCATTTTCTCAGGCCTTAGTTTCTAGGTGTCTGAAGTAGCAATGGATCAGCTCTGAAGGGAATTCAAAGGTCAGACCCCAGCAATCAGTGTGGTAAAGTAGTAAATGGCTTTCTCTAAAGGGGACTCTAAGCCATCACAGATCAGAATCTTGGCACAGATTAAAGGCAGTTGCAGGATGTGGGGGTGGGGTGTGGGGAATGACTTTGATAGAACTGTACCTGTCAGAATCTTTTGCACATGTTTCATCTCCCACCATCTTGTAATGAAATCTCCAAGGAGAGTTGAACAGTGAGAGTTCAGCCCAGTCCCTGAGGATCCAATCACCACATTAGTCTTTAAAAGCAGTAAGGTCCCCCAGTTTTCATAAGATCTTAGAGGATAGGGACACATATAGGAACTGATTATTTCTATGAAGTGGCATGCAAATTTATTGTACTTGCTCCCCTTAATTCTATGATTCAGAGTCAACCCTTGCTAAAGCTATCCTCCCCATTCTCTCCCTTCTCCTAACTCTTCTAATACTCTCATTTCTATTCACCTCAGTCCTCCTTCATGGTTATATTCTCAGCTCCACCATTCCTTTGTATTCTCCAGAATGGAACCCTTTTCCTTTTGCTAAACAACCCTCCCCCCACCCCCTTCTGGGTCTCTTTTGTTTAAAAGATTTTTACTGATGCTCTTTTTTTAGATGTATGATCATCACTTTCCAGTGACTTCTCTTGATCCCAATAGAGATTTTCCTTATCACAAAGAATTACAGTTAAGCAAAACAAATTAACATACTGCTCATGTCTAACAAAATAGGCTTCATTCCATTCTTATACTCCACTACCTCTCTGATGAGAGAAAGGCATACTTCATCAACAATCCAGGTGATAGTTACTGTATTGATCAGAGTTCTTATATCAGTGTCATTTACCTTTAGCATTACTGTGATCTTTTTGTAATTTGTTCTTTTATTTTCTTTTACAATAGTTTATACAAAGTCATACTGTTGTGTCATGCAGTACTCCACTGAGTTCCCTTAAACAGTTTGCTCAGCCATTCCCAAATTGATAGGCACTTGTGTTGCTTCCAGTTCTTTGTGGCTTCAAAACATTTTTCTAGAAATATTTTATAGGTATGAGAATTTTCCCTTTGGCATCCTTGGAGTATATGCATTGTAATGATATTGCTGGATCAAAGTGACTTTTTCTAGTACAATTCCGAATAATTTTCTAGAATAGTTTTTCCTGGATCTCTTAACTCAGTTTCCATCATTTTGCATGAATGGAAACCTAGCTGTCTCCAGAACGTACTGTATCTGTAAACTCTAAGTATCTACCATTTTAAAAAGCCCCAACGGAGGGTTCTATGAAGGGAGAACACACCAAAAGAATAAAGAAAAACCTGTCTCCCTATACCTGCTCCCATAATTTCTATCCAGATCCAGCTTGATATACTTTGGCTTCTCCCCTTCCTACTTTATTGTACACAAATGGTTCCCCAAAAGTCAAGAATTTCTATGTTTCTCCTCTCCTTTGCACGTGAATCTTGAACTGCTTTAGCTCCTTGATTATACCAACTGAAATTAGGATTTCCCCCCAGATATCTGGCAATCTCTCTTATACTGCTCCAGTCTTTGAAAATAATGGGCCAAGATAAAGTGCCTGGACAAATAATCAGGGCTTGTGTCTTACTGAAATGTTACAACTGCAGTTGTATCTGTTGATCTTAGTTGTATTTCCTACATAGTTCAATTTCCTACTACCAACAAATACTTACATTTTAGAGAACTTACACAGAATGGATGCAACTAAGCCAAGGGCAAAAACCTGATTGGCTTAAGGGATGCTAGGAGGGCACCAAGTATGTCTATGTCTCATTATTTATTTTAGTCTCCTGCAGCATCTCTACAAGGACCAGGACACAGTGTTTCCTAGGGGGGTGGCTAAAAGAAATCAGAGAATATACTGACCTGTCATTCTAAGACTAGAGATATTGAGAACATGAATAGAAGGGCATCTGATTTCAGGCAGGTCCATGGAAAAAAGTCTTGATATAGCCTCCCAGTATGGGAATATTTCACAACCAACTAGATGTAGCTCAAGAGAAGGAAACTCCATTCCTTCTTCCTTTATGAATTCTTGATGCTCTTTTTTATACTTCCAGATTCCTATAGATAGTTTAACTATCTCACTAGTGGCTCCTCTGCTGTGGTCAAATTTCCTCAAGAGTTTTTGTACTTTCTAACATCATTCTCCAAAAACATGCTTTTTCTTTCTTTCCCTCAAATTCTCAAGCTCCAGACAAGATTCTTCTCCAGTTTGGGAGGGAGGGGGCCTTGTCACAAGGAATAGGAAATTAAAATTGAGGGTTGCCCTGAATTAAAAAGTATGTCAGCTCAAAATTATCAACAAACATTTGTTTTATATGCAAGACAATTTGTTAGGCAGATGCTTAGCCAACTGTCTAGTTTCTAGCCTTTGCATGAACTGAAATCACTCTCTGAGAGGGCCCATGTAATCTCCTAATTGCCAAACCTAATGTCCTTTTCATAGTCCTCATTCTCCTTGTCCTTTCTAAAACATTTGAACTACCTCACCACTCCTTACTTGATACTGTCTCCCTTTTGGCTTACATATTTGTAATCTTTTTGTTCTATTGTTACTTCTCTTGATTCTTCTTCATCTCCTCTGATGATTCTTCTGTCACATAAACCACCTAATACAAACATTTTCAATCCTCTTCTTTAACTATATATTTTTCATTTTTCAAAATTTGATTCCAAAATCTTGACTTCTTTTTGGAGCTCCAGACTCAGATTTCCAACTGCCAACTATCTAT
This sequence comes from Pseudocheirus occidentalis, assembly GCA_028646575.1. Lineage (NCBI taxonomy): Eukaryota > Metazoa > Chordata > Mammalia > Diprotodontia > Pseudocheiridae > Pseudocheirus > Pseudocheirus occidentalis. The sequence continues at coordinate 128,367,149 of CM053598.1, forward strand.
GTCCATTTTGATATCTCACAAGCCCTTCAAACTCAACATTTCCAGAATTGAACTTTATGATTTATACTCTTCCCTCATGAAAATAAATGAATGAACAATATGCTCCCTGCTCTTCCTTCTAACTTTACTTTTTGAATTGATGGCACGATCCTTCTATTCATCTATGCTTCCCAGACCAGTTTAAAAAAAAATTCCCATCCCAATTACATGCAAAAACAATTTTTAACATTAAAAAAAAAGTTTTGAGTTCCAAATTCTATTCCTCTCTCTTTCCTTTCCCCCCTTCCTGAAATGGTAAGCAATCTGATGTTATATATGTGCAATCATGTAAAACATTTGCATATTAGTTATTTTGTGCAAGAGGACAGAAAGAAAGGAAAGAAAGAAGGGAGGAAGGAATGAAAGAAGGAACGAAAGAAAGAAGGAAAGAAGGAAGGAAGGAAAGAAGGAGCAAAGGAAGAAAGAGAAGGAAAGAGGTGGGAAAAGAAAGAACGATCTTCAGCCTATATTCAAACAACATCAGTTCTCTCTCAGGAGATGGATAGCATTTTTCATCATGAGTCCTATGGGATTGTTTTGGATCAGTATATTGCTGAGAACAACCAAGTTATAGTTCTTCATACAATATTGCTTTCACTGTGTACAAAGTTATCCTGGTTCTGCTCTAAACTTTGTATCAGTTCAAGTAAGTCCAGGTTTTTATGAAATTGTACTGCTTGTCATTTCTTATAGCACAATAATATTTCATTACTACCATACACTGCAATTTATTGCATCATTTCTCAATTGATGAGCATCCCCTCAATTTCCAATTCTTAGCCATCACAAAAAGACCTGCTATATTTTTGTACAAGTAAGCCCTTTTTGGGTGGAGTCAAGATGGCGGCGTAGAAGCAGCAAAACTCCACAGCTCTCCCCATAACCACCTCAAATACCTATACAATATGACTCTAAACAAACTTTAGAGCTCCAGAACTCACAAAGTGACAGTGAAACACTTCTCCCACTGAAGGCAGCCTGGAAGGCAGACGGGAAGGGGTTCATTGCAGCTTGCTGGGAGTGCAGACCAGCACGCCATGAACCTGTGGCTGGAGACCTAGGGCAGTCAGAACAAACCCCACCTGGAGCATGAATCACTGGCAGCTGTGGCAGTTTCCGGAATTACCAACCCATAAGAAACAAGGACTAAGTGAAAGGTCAGTGGAACTCAGATAAATTTGAGGGAGATGGAGATGGTCTGGCTGACTACCCCAGGACTAGAAAAAGTTGAAGTGGGCCCTGCAGCCACCTCCACGTGGCTGCTTCAGAAGCTCCCGGCCTGCAGATTGCAGGGGGGTCAATCAAGCAATCATTCAGAGGCTAAGTGCTCTTGCCTTGAGCTGCCTGGATTGAGATCGTGGTCTTGGGTGGTGGTCCTGGGGTATGTTTTCAGTGAGCCAAAGCTGGTGGGGGCTGCAGAAACGGTGGCCTCCTAAGAGCTCCAGCAGCTGCAAAAACCCCAATGATTTGGGACAGAGCTCTCCCCTCAGAAAGCAGAGTTCTACTGAACCTAAAAGTCATGTAATTGACTGGCAATGTGAGCAGGCAAAGGAAGCAAAGCAAACCCAGCAATCCAACTTTAGATTCCTTTTTTGGGGACAAAAAGGATCAAAGCATGGAACAGGAAGAAAACAACACAGAACTCCTGCACAAAAATCTTCCAAGAAAAAAGCAGAGTGGTTATAAGCCATAGAGCAGCTTAAGAAGAATTTTGAAAACCAAATAAGAGAAGTGGAGGAAAAATTGGGAAGAGAAATGAGAATGATGCAAGAAAATCATGAAAAGAGAGTCAATAACCTGACTGAAGAAAATAGCACCTTAAAAAACAGATTAACTCAAATGGCA
>CM053598.1:128369532-128433095 GCA_028646575.1 Pseudocheirus occidentalis
AGTTTGCAGAGCCTATACATGATTGTATGCCACCATGGCGGGGGTGGGGGCTGGGGAGGAAGGGGAGAAAAATCTGAAACTCAAGTGACTCTAGAACTGAATCTTGTAACCTAAAAGTAAACAAACAAGTCAATAAAATAAAATAAAAATAAAAATAAAAAATAAATAAAACCCTGTTTTAGGATGAGCTCTTCTGAGTGCAGAATACTCACCAATGCTTCTCCCACCATTTGTTTCCAAGCCTGGTCCTGGTTACCAACCACTGCCCTACACTGCTAGCTTTCTCTTAGACGCTTCTCTCTAATCTTCCTTTGACTTTTGTGTTGCTGCTCTCTCTGGTTCCTGAGTCCAGGCCTTGAGACCTCTGTCTTCTTCCCCTCTTCATAATCTTCTGTTCTGCCTCTTCTCACTTCCTTTGTGAGGTACTTCTAATTGTTTCTTCATTGATATGAAGTCAACAATTAATTGGCTTCTGAACTTCATTAGCATGTTTCATGAGTCATTGAAGTGCAAAGTTTTGACACATCCATTCCTGAAATACTCTGACAGTTTATCACACAGATCAAGAGATCTCCTAAAATTTATTTATTTGGGTTTGTAGTTCATAGATTTAGATAATGCATCTTAAGAAGTCAACTAATCCAATCCTCTCATTTTATAGATATAGAAACAGATTATTACAGATCATAGATTCAGAGCTAGAAGGGACTTAAAAGATTTTATAGGTGAGGAAATGAAGGCCCAGAGAAGTTGTTCCTTGGCAAGGACACATAGATGTTAAACAGATGAATTGGGATCAGACAGTTCCTCTGACCCCAAATCCAGTTTGGTGACAGTATATAAAATAACCTCAAGAGAAGAGATACTGAAGATAGGGAGAACAATTAAATTGCTATTACAGTGACCTGGACCTGAAGTTTATAAAAAAGATTTAGATTATGGAAGTGACAAGAATGGAAAAGAAAAATGAATAAGAAATATTTTCAAAAGCAGCTATCACAAGACATGGTGATTTACTCACAAGAGAGGAGTCAAAAAATGATCCCAAGATTTTATTTTATTTATTTATTCTTACTTTTTTTGCTTTTTGGAGGGCAAGTAGAGTTAAGTGACTTGCCCAAGGTCATATGGCTAGTTTTTGTGTTAAGTGTCTAAGGCCGAATTTGAACTCAGGTCCTCCTGCCCCCGGGGCCAGTGCTCTACTCATGGTGCCACTTAGCCACCCTGACCCCAAGATTTTAAACCTGACCAATTAGGAAAATATTTGTGCAACTAACAGAAATTGAGAATTTGAGTGGGTAAACTAATTGGGGGCACCTGTATTCTCTTTGACAATCCCGCTAAAAACCCACCTTTATAGTTGAACTAAATAAGATAGTTTAATGTTCCTCTACAAAAGTGGATTCATTAAAGGAGAGAACTGACCTACCCACCACTGCAAAAAACAAAAAGAAATAAACAAAAAATCTCTTGCACTGGGCCACAAGAATTCAAAGCTTCAAAGTTTAAGCTTAAGATTCAGGGAGTAGATCTATGTTTAAGGGATATGACACTATATGAAAAAATGTTCTAAATGAATATTAAGAAAAATGCAAATTAAAACAACTGTGAGGTACCACCTCCCACCTATCAGATTGGTATATATGATAAAGAAGGAAAATGATAAATGTTGGAGAAGACGTGGGAAACTGAGACACTAATGCACTATTAGTGGAACTGTGAACAGATCCAACTGTTCTAAAGAGCAATTTGGAACTATGCCCAAAGGGCTATAAAACTGTTCATACCCTTTCATCCAGCAATATAATTGCTAGGTCTGTGTAATGCCATGCACGAACAGCTTCCCAAAAGAATGCTACTGTGAACAGCTTTTAAGGTTCTGATTACACAGTATAATAAACACTCTTTTTTTATTCAGGAACAAATCAAAGGAAAATATTCACAACAAACCAACATACAATATTCACAACATTACATCTTATCACAGAAAATCACAATACAGTGGTTGACTTATAAGTTTAATTCGTTCTGTTACTGAGCTCATAACTCAATTTGCTTGTATATCAAATCAATTTTCCCCGCTGAAATTAATTGAAATGCCATTAATCTGTTCCAGCCCCCAACATGCTACCCCAGTATTTTTGTTACATGTTTTTAAATAAGAAAAAGTATTTATAAATAACAAATATTGTATAAAAACAATAATATAGAATGTAAAGAAATAAACTGGTTTTATAAAGCGTATATTTACCTTGGATATCAGACTACTTGAGCTAACAGAAAATACTGGGAGAGGTGGAGGAGATAGATGGAGGTTAGACGAGTTTTGTTCCATGCTCTTTTGGTCACTTTCATTCACTTACTTGCTATACTCTTTTTTTTTCTTTTTTTTTTTTTGCAGGGCAGTTGGGGTTAAGTGACTTGCCCAAGGTCACATGGCTAGTTTTTTGTATTAAGTGTCTGAGGCTAGATTTGAACTCAGGTACTCCTGACTCCAGGGTCAGTGCTCTATTCACTGCACCACCTAGCCGCCCTACTTGCTACACTCTTAATGCTACACTTTATCCCTGAACTTAATTGCTACAATATCCTTTTTACTTCCACTTAACTTAATTTTCTTCACTGGCGAGGTAAAACATGTGGACTGAATGAGTGAGGGTGGGATACTGGGTGGGTGTTGGGTTGTGGCTTTTGCTGTGCCAACTAGAGGCAGCTCACACCTCAAATTTTGGCTCACAATTCAAAGCAAAAAATCAACTAAGTGACAACTCATATCTTGGAATTCTTGTAAGCTGGTGTCAAGGTACCACTGTACACAGGTTCACAACAGCTTATCATTAAATTGGCTACATAGTTTTCACCAAAGTGGTCACACTATTTAGAACAAAGAACAAAAGAAAAATCATCTGGTATACCTTAAGGAGGTTTGCCTCCTTACTTAGTCAATTAATCTCTGAATACAAGTCAGTCTTCCACTCATGGGGCAACTAGGTCATAACTAGGTTAACTTAATCAGTCACTTATTTAGCAATCAGTTACTAAGTATTGCTAATCATTAAATACAATCATTAGAAAATACACAACCCTGCACCCCTAGGTCACTAGTAAACCATATTATCATCACAGCATTCAATATCCAAGGAGAGGCTTTTTCTTCATCTTGACTTGGCATGGTTCCTCAGATTCCCTGGATTCCCTTCCATAGTCCCAGCTCCCACCTGAATCTTCCAAACAGTCACCTGGATTCTGAGGCAGACAACTCCCAGGTCCTTGTCCAGTCCTCTGGGCAGTTCTTGTTACACACTGAAGTTCACAGGGTCCAGTACATCTCAAAACCTTCACAATTTCTGTTCTGAGGACTTCAAGGATCAACCAAGTTACAAACAAAGTCTTAGCACCTCTGCCATGCTTCCTCAGTCCTCCAGCAGTTTGGCTGGCCCTAGGATCTCGATGAAATCTCAGCCTTCCAGGCAGCCTTCCTGGCAGCAACTCCAGCCTTCACTAGATCTCTCAGCAGAACAGCTTCTTCTACCAGCATCTTATCAGAAGAAAATTCTGACTTTCTCTCTCTAGAGTTTCTTTTATATGCACACAGCATTGGCTTCCTTCCTGTTATGTCAGCAAGGGGAGACAGAGTTCACACCTTCTTTTTCTTTCACAGAGGTTTGATTAGTTATTAAGGGCTAAGTATTTGCTTACTTGACATAATAAAAAAGGGGTCTTCAAATTTAAATTAATAACCATTACATTCTGTATTCCAAAGAAAGTTAAGAAAGGCAGGAGTGGGGGGGTAGGAGGGTGAAGGGAACCTATTTGTACAAAAATATTTACAGCAGCTCTTTTCTGGTAGCAAAGAATGGGAAATTGAGGGGATGCTCATCAATTTGGGAATATCTGTACAAGCTGTGGTATATGACTTTAATGGAATACTATTGGGCTATAAGAAATGACAAGCAGGATGATTTCAGAAAAATCTGTAAAAACTTACATGAATTGATGCAAAATGAAGTGAGGAAGAAGCAGGAGAACTTTGTACACCGTTACAGCAATATTTACAACGAAAAGTTGTGATTACTTTAGCTATTTTCAGCAATACAATGATCCAAAGTCAATCCCATAGGACTCATGATGAAAAAAATGCTATTCACTTCCAGAGAAAGAACTAATGGTGTCTGAATATAGACTGAAGCATACTATTTTTCCTTCTTCCCTTCTTTCCTTTTTCCTTCCTTCCCTCCTATTTGAATTTTCTTACACAAAATGATTAGCCATCTCAGTGAGGGGGAAAGAAGGGAGGAAGAGAGGGATAGAATTTGGAACTCAAAACTTAAAAAAATAAATGTTAAAAATAGTTTTCACATGTAATTGGGGAAATTAATATTATTTTTTAAAAACGTGATACAGCTTTAATTCCATATACATGATAATTATGATTAATAGGAACAAGGATACTTACCTGTTACGGTGGTTCTTCAAAGAGATTATAACTGTCCTTGTAGACTTAATTTTCTTGATGTAAAAATAAGGATCATTGCCTATGAGGCAGCAAGAGGTCCTAGTGTTTGATTTTTAGGAAGCATATTTCTTGATTCTGCAGAGCAACATTTTGGGGTCTGGCCATCATGAATATACAGCCAGATGGGTTGGCGAAGAAATCAGAGAGTCCTTACTAAAATTTCAATCTGTCCCCGCAAGTAAATAAGGGAAGACCTAGAAAATGTCACTTAAAATATATAGTTTGAGGGTGAGAAATGGGATCAGGTCATAGCCAACTCAGTCATTCAACAAGCATTTATTAAGTGATAAGTATTTACTTATGTTTTATGATAGTCAGCATTTTCTTGGCACTCATTGCCTTTCATGTTTCAGAAAAAAAGGAAAAGAAACCATAACCAATGGAATGGTGGCTCAATGAACGTTACTGCAGTTAAAACTTGTCTGACCTCACACCTCGCGTAAAGGTGTAAGAGAGCAGCTCTCTTCAGGTAGCCGGCGGGAGGGGGTTGGGATCCCAACGCCAGAGTCCTCACTGCGCAGGTTCCACCTTGGGGCAGTGGGAATTGGTCGCCAGTGCGCAGGCGTTCCCTTCCATCCGGGTGCTGGCAGAAGCTGGTTGCGGCGGGGTGGGACGAGGGGCGGGGCCAGTGGTTCATTGTGCGCAGCAGTGAGAGACTGGCTGGGAGCTCAGGCCCGGCTCGAAGTTGGTGAAGCCGCTGCCGCCGCCGCCCTCACCCTGCAGCTCAGGAGCTGCCTCCGCCGCGTTCTCCCTCTCTAAAATGGCCGCCACTACCTCTGGTTCCTCTTCTGCCGCCTCTGCAGCCTCGGGGCAGTCGGAGAGTAAGAAGATCAGCGATCTGCGGGTGATCGATCTCAAATCAGAGTTGAAGCGGCGGAACCTAGACATTAACGGGGTGAAAAACGTGCTCGTTTCCCGGCTCAAGCAGGTGAGGCCCGGCTGGGGACACGAAGGAGGGGGGGCGGCGTCCTGCGCGGTCCAAGGCCGCGCCACCCGCCCTCTCCCCATTTTTCTTAGGAAGCTGCGGTTCGGCTTGCCTGGAGCTTCCCGAACTCGCAGGGATCTGTTGGTGGGGAGGGGGCTGTGGTGGCATTGCTGCGCGCCCCCCCCATCTCTAGCTCCACGCCCACCCCCACCTGGGGCAGCCGGGCTGCCCACTCCCCTCCCCCATGCTGCCTGGAGTTCACGGGCCGGGGCGTGATGCTCGCGGGCGGGTTCTAGGCTTCACCGCACCGGGCTTCGCAGCTTCTGCGCCGGGCGGCCGGCCGGGCTCTTCGAGGTACGGTGGCGATTTAAGGCGCCGCGAAGAGACTTGTGCAAGAGGCGAGAGCATGGCGTTCTCCCGATCTGAAAGGGGCCGGGCACTTTTTGGGTTTTCAGTAAAGTTAACACGTTTGGTTCAAATGTCTCTCTTTATCTTAATGAAGTTGGTAATTAGAAGGGATAGTTGAAGTGCCGATAACCTATGCATGTAAACATCTAGATTTTCTACGTAATATAGACTATGTTATATAGGTACATATTCTGAAATATACATTACTTTTAGATACACTTAAAGATATAGATACATAAACATGTTTTAACGTTTAGCATAGTATCTATGTGAGTACTGAATATAGATAACAATGCATTTTATATTACATAGGGATATCTTTGCATTTAGAGATCTAAATACATAAATCCGTGTAGAGAGATTAGATACATAGATTTATGTCTCGAGAAGTCTACATAAATATATAGAGATCTAGATACGTAAACTTAATATATAGGGATCTTAACAGACTTATCTATATAGAGAGCTACATAAATCTATGTAGTAAAATCTGTATACGTAAACTTAGTTATATAGAGAGAGCTACGTAAATCTTGGTAAATAAGTGACCATGTTTTTAATTCTCATGTCCCATAGTAACGGTTGGCCTTTCAACGGTTGAATCTCTGTAGTATATTTCTGGGTATGTCGGGATTGTGGGGGAGGGAAAAAAATTCATCAGAAGAATAAAGGTAACACTTGTTATTAAATTTAAATGGCTCGTGATATACAATACTTAAATAGAACTTGGTAATTAGTTGTCCAGTTAGTATTCTGCTGCCCCTCCCCCATGGGTCCAGTTTATATTTAATTGCCTCCCCTTTATTGTGATTCTTATACATCACTACGATCTTATTTTGCTAATCATGTAATGGAGTTCCTGCAGGCACGCCTCTTAAGTAGCTTAATTTCTTGAAGTAGGTTTTATGACAGGGCTGCTTATTTTAATATCTTGTATTTTCAAGCGATTTGAGATTTGTTCATTTTTTGTTTCATCACTAAAATGTCAATTTAAATGACATTTAAAATTTATTATTGAAACATCCATTTAAAGAGAATTTGTATATTAACCTCCCTTTCTAACGTAGGCAATTGAAGAGGAAGGAGGTGATCCTGATAATATTGACCTGTCTTCTTCCGGTGATACTTCCAACAAGAAAGCAGCAGCCAAAAGCAAAGGTTGTTAAAAGCTTTGAAAAATGTGTGTGTTATATAACTCCTCTGCGCTCTTGTGTTATTTGTCCTGTTTATATAGTGCTATGCTTTGCTATTTGGCATTGGCATTTTGCCTTCTTAGATCAGGGGAGACTTCATAGTAATGATTGCCAGAGTGGGGGTGACTTTAATTTTGTGTATAAGATTGATTTGACTCAGCCTTGATCCAAAACCTGAACTTTATTATTATGTTACTAATCAAGATTCATGAAATCTATGCATCCCTAATATAAGAAAATGGGTAGGAGGAGAAAAGAGGGGGAGGAAAGTAAATTAACTAATTTCCTTTTCTGAAAATTAATTTTTTAATTTACTTTTTTCTTGGCAAGTTAGTTTTCCCTAGATAAGCTGTTACCAATTTAGTTATAATACTCCATATTAATAGAATTAAGATTAGTGTATATTCACTGTAATTAACAGTTTGGAACTGAGCTTTTCCTTTCCTCCATTTTTAAAAAATTTATAATCGGAACTTGATTTTTTTTTTTTTTTGTAATTTTATCAAAAAATTCCAGTAATGTAAGACTTTGGGTTTGGGGAGGCCATCTTGTTTAATTTTACTGTTCTGGACTTCAGTAGAATTCTTGTTTTTCCTTAATTGTTTCTCATATTAAATTGGACTGTCCTCTTTAAGTTCCTAAAATTTATTGCTTAATTGTATCAGTGAGTGCTTAATAAGATTTATTTCCGAACTTATGGTAAATTCTTTAAACCTGATTAATTTCTTCTAATGCTATTTTGGAAATCCTGTAAATTACAAAGAAACATATAGTAAAATGATCATTGATAACTATGAATATTGGAATTTCAAATAGTTCACGTACTGTTTTTGTGATTATTAAGTAAAACGTTCTAATTTTTTAATTTGATTTTTTGAGTTCTCTTAAGGAAGAAATCAGGCAAAAGTCAGTGCTTAAATTAAGGACACTGAAATTAAGAATTACTTGAACATTATTTCAGTTTTTGGACCTTTAATTACCATGTGAAGTATTTCTTTTCATGTCTCATGTTACCTGATAGTTGATGGGTTGTTTTTTTTTCTCCTTTCTCTCTCTTTCTGTATTCATGTCCCTCCATTTCCCCCCCCCCCCCCCTTCACTCCTCTTTCTCTCCATTTCTTAGGACTAAGTCTCCCTATCTCTCCCTGGCTGGAAGTGTAGCTACCATTGGTGTGCCTGATCTTGCTGTTGCTCACCTTAGAAGTTTTGCCTTATATTTTCTAGACCTTCTTGGGCTAGTTCTACTATCCTTAGGCAGCTTAGCAGCCCTGTGCTGTTGGGAGCCTACCAAATTGGTGATGAACTTGGAGTGGACCCCTAAAATTGGCTTTAGTATTACTGCAGCTAAGAACTGAGCTCAAGCCATCCACCAGCTTCTGCCTCCATATTAGTTGGGATTACAGGCATGTGCCACTTTGCCTGGCCTAGAGATTCTTAATCTAGGTGAATGAACTTTAAAAAAAAAAAAGTTCGGCTTAACAGTATTTCAGTATAATTGGTTTTCATTGTGATCATATGTATTTTGTTTTATGCATTTTAAAACATTCTAAGAAGGGGTCCATGACAAAAAAAGATGAAGAATCCTTGTGTTACTGTCAATTTTATAGTACTATACTGTCCTTGAACATATTATACAAAAGCATTTCACTTAGCCAGAGGTCATTTATTTGATGGCTTTAACTTTGGAGCATGGATAAGAAAACACAAAACGACCTGGATCTGCAAAGTAGCAATAGAATTTTTATATACATGAGTGTTTGCCTTGATCTCATTTGATAATCAAAATCCTGTGACATAGGTTTGATTACTCTCTCTCTCTATTTAGTAGATGAATTAAATATTGAATAAGCAGGAATTAGAAAGTGTCTGGAGCAGGGCTTGAATTCTGATTTCCCTGCTCCCTTCACTTACCCCCGTGGTGTGTCAAACTTAAAAAGAAAAGGATACCCATGGGCCACATATTGACTTTAAAAACCAAGAATTAACATCTGTATCATATTGTATTTTTATTTTCTTAAATATTTCTCAGTTATAATTTCATCTGATTTAGTTGCTCTGTTAACTTTTCAGCCCAGAGGCTCTGAGTTTGACACTTTTACACAACATCACTGTCTCTCTTACTGTGAGAAAAATACATCAAAGTTCAGGTTATTTGCTCACAGAAAAGTCATTCCTGCCCTTGGAACTTAGTTAATCTTAAGATAGTTTTATTAACTGGATAATCTTATTTTTCCCCAACCATAGCAGGTCAAAAGTGGTGAAGTGAGAATTACTAGAGGGAAACTTATTTTTTTTGAAAGCAGCAGGAAGTTTTAGCGGAAAGCCAGGGAAAAGACAAAACTCCCAAAAGATGAATACTTAAATCATGATAAACCATTTAATATAGAGGAAAACTGTTTCATATGTTAATAGTCCCTGAGAGCAACTGAATTAATAAGCATGTACAGTTTTTCTTTAAAAAAATAAACAAAACAACTCAAGTAGCTTTTTGTTGGAGAAAGTCAAGAAATGTGTAATATATTTTTGTTTAGATTTATAAGAAAGTGGTAATTAAAGGGGCTGCATAATCTTTTATATGGGAAATTCACTTATTTGGAAAAACGTATTCTCATGATGCCAGATAAATGCTGTCCTGTAATTTTGTTTATTTTAAAATACTGTGGCAAAGCTTCATGTCATAGGACTAATTGAGGGAAAGGTCTTATAAAAAATTAAATTTGTAAAGAAATGCAGTAATATAATCAATAATATTAGTTTTGAGTTCTATTTAACCATTCCCTTTTCAATCTAGAGATAAAATTTTATTTTTAATCAACTTTTTAATATCCTCTGTTTACAAATCTAGGAGACTTTTCTAGATTATTTCTCTTCATTGTTTACTTAATCTTTTGTACCCCAAAGAAAGGTTAAAGGAAAACTTAAGTGCGGTGTGGCTTTATTATAATCTAATATAATGCTAATTAGACCCTATTCAAGTAACTTTTTTCTGATATTTTGATATCAAGTGTCTTTGAATATACGTAACAATAGCTTGCCCTTTCTTTTGGCTTCTTAAACTTGTTGTTTAATTCCAGACAGGAAAACAACTGCCAGGTTTTTAAAAATATTTAATGAGTTAAGGAGCATTTATTAAGGGATTACTATGCAAAGCACTAGGAATACAAGAAAAACATAGATAGTCCCTGCTCTCAAGGATCACAAATTAATTTAGTTAAGTGGCATTCAGAAGCATATCAATACCTACTTATTATGATAATTAAATACTTCTCATCTTGGTTGTATTCTTGGCAAAAGTTTTACATCTCAAAACCATGTAAATTTTTAAAAAAATTTCTGCCTTGGGTGCTGCTAGGTAGAGCACAGGGCCTGGAGTCTGGAAGACCTGAGTTCAAATGCAACTTCAGACACCTAACACTAGCCATATGACCTTGGGCAAGTCACTTAACCCCAATTACCCTGCTTTCTCCCCTCCAAAAAGGGGGGGGGAGTTTCTTCATTGAAACAATGTACATGAGGGGAGTGGTCATTCTTGACTAAAGATATACTATGCTATTTTTTTTTTGGAGGGCAGTTGGGGTTAAGTGACTTGCCCAAGGTCACACGGCTAGTTTTTTGTGTTAAGTGTCTGAGGCCGGATTTGAACTCAGGTACTCCTGATTTCAGGGCTGGTGCTCTATTCACTGCGCCACCTAGCCGCCCCTGTACTATGCTATTTTCAGTGGGAATGACTACAAACATCATGTTTAGTTTAAAAATAAATTGCATGGTTATGTAGAATAAGATTTTCCAAAGCTGATCAATTAGGTCAACAGTAACCTTTCAAAATGATATTTAGTATGATATGGTATCATAGTATGATATAAAAAGTTCTTTTATCTTATTCTACATTATCATGAAACTCTAGGAAAAGTTTTGGGGGGGAACATTTTACAGGTATTTTGATCTAGGAATATTTGTCCTGCCTTTTTGCCTGGTTACAAACTGAAAAAACACAGATATTATGTTAAATAAAATTGTTGGTTACTCTGTTGGCTTTTTAAGTGGAAGTATCTGCATTCTTGAACCATCACCACAGTACCTTGAACCTTAATATTATACTTGATCTGCTTGACTTTAAAATACATGAGCAAATTCTTTTTTTTTTTTTCTTTTTGGAGGGCAATTGGGGTTAAGTGATTTGCCCACAGAGGCTGGATTGGAACTCAGCTCCTCCTGACTCCAGGGCTGGTGCTGTATTCACTTCGTCACCTAGCTGCCCCTCCCTCATGAGCTAGTTCTTACTTGTTTATCCTGATATTTATTCTTTCATCTCTTTCCACAGTTTCCTATGAATCTAAAAGTCCCTTTTCCACTTGCCCTGCACCCCTCACCAATGATTTTGAATGATTTGACTGAAAGACTTTCCATTGGTTATAGTCTTGTATGCCCTTTTATGCTACTTCCTGTGCATAAGACATAATTGATAATATGCTATATACTGCTAAATATCTTTCCATTTTCCTTTGGATAGATCACCCATAGTCTTGATTCTTATGAAACTGTTTTTCCATGACTTGGCCACAAGGGCTGACAAGGAAAATAATGGATTGCTTTGGTGGCAGAGATCATTGGAAAAGTACTACACAGTTTCCCAAATAAACCAGCTTGTTCTCTTCCCTTTATTTAGTCAGTCCTGGGCTCAGCTCACTCTTTATTTTCAAAGTCTATTGAAAAGATACATTCATACAACAAGTATTTTATAAGCACATACCACGTGCTAAGTACTGTGTTTGGTCAAAAGGATATATGTACACCAGCAAAAATAGCTGCCCTCAAAGAGCTTACGTTTGTTTGAGCTAAAAGGGAGATAGACAATTTGTGTATTATTATATATACAGAACGTCAGAAAAGGTTTTTTATAGGGGGTGGCACATGAGCCAAGCCTTGAAGGGGATTATAAGAGGTGGAGATAAGCAGGAAATACATTTTACTTCTGTGCGAAGTCATGAAGGCTTTTGTGGAGATGGGATGTCATGAACAGCCAGCGCACACAGGCCAGTTTGACTGAAATGTAGAGTATGGCAAGAGGGGCATTGTGTAGTGAACCTGGAGATTAGGATGGAGTCAGACTGTGAAGGGCTTTCAGAGTCTAAGAGGGAAGCGTGTATTTTATTACAGAGGCGTAGATACTGGATTCAGGGAGACTAATTGAAGTTTTTTTTAGTCCAGGTGGAATATAAGAGCAAGTTGTGAGCCAAGGAGGTCATAGTGAAGGGAGTGTGGCTAAGGTCAGATACTGCATGAGAGTGAGGAGGATTGACTGAGAGACACTAACTTTGACAAGAGTGGTTTTTAAAAAGCAGGGATGCCAGAACTAGGGTTATCAGAAAGAAAAGAAACAGTATGATATTCTGGAGATAGAATCATCAAGACTTGACACCTTAACTGGCTTTGTAGAGTGAAGTAGAAGAGTCAGTGCTTACTCCAAAGTTATTAGCGTGGGTGACTGGAGTGGTGGTGGAAGACTTGACAAGAATTAAAACTGTGGGGTTTTAGGAGAAAAGATAAGAAATTTTGTTTTTAATATGTTGAGTGTGAGGTGCCCAACAGACATACAGCTGGAGATGTCTGATAGACAGTTGGTAGAGGAATGGAGTTTGAACTAACCAGGTATGTTTTGGTAGCTGTTAGCATATCAATAACTGAAGCCATAGGATTTAAAAAGAGAAAGAAAAGGGCCCGACTTAGGTTGCATGTAGGTTGAGGTGTGACATGGATGGCAATGCAAGAAAGGAGACACAGTGGCCAAATAAGTAGGAGAACCAAGAAATACCCACAAAAACCCCCAGGGATGGAAGAATATTGGGGAATAGTGTCCAGTATAGGAAGGAGGTACTAAGAGGTCGCAGTCACAAAACACAGGGAAATGAGTACTGGGAAGAGTGCTAAGTGGAATGAAGAGCATCAGAAAGGACGAATTTAGAAATGGAATTAGACTTGGCAGTCAAGAAGTCCTTGCTAAATTTGGAGAGAGCAGTTTAGGTAAACAATTAAGCCAGAAGCTAGGGGTTGAGACCTGAATTGAGAGTACCCTTATTTAAAAGAAAAAACAAACTTGACTATTAAGATACAGTCTCTCTCTTGGTGCTTTATCTGGTGTCATTAAACTTTGAATTTATATCACAGGGTATTCAGACATATTGTTGATTTGAAGGATCTTCTCAGAAGAATCTTGGTAGAATTTTTCTCATTCCTGATCTTCTGTAATAGATATTGGAGAGTCATGGTTTTGTTTTTATTTTTAAATTTTCTAGTTGCCTTTTGATTACACAGTGATGTAAAAAAAAATTTCAACAGAACCAACTAACATATAACATAAGCAGTTGTGCCTGACAGTGTGTTTTTCATCCCATCTTTTTAATCTCCCGCCTCTGAGATATATCATCAGTTTCCTGGAATCATGCTTAGTAGTATAGCATTGCTAAATCTAAGGATAGTATGAGTTAGTGACTTCATATAATTTCAAATTGATTTCCAGAATTAGTAGACCATTTTAGTTGTAGCTCTCTTCTTCATGATTACCTAGTGTATGCTCATTGTGATTTCTACAAAGTGAAAGGATCGTGTGTAACATAAAGTGACAAATGTTGGGTACACTATAAAATTAAATCCACCAGTTTTAAATTTCTTGTTTTGTAAGACTATCCACAGGAATGCAGTTTTCTCTAGCAGTACATCACCTCCTTGGTTGTTGAGCGAGTCACTTATATAGAGAGTACAAATAGTTTGATGTGTGTACGTAATCTGAAGGCTGATTTGTGCTTATTTGCACCTTCTGTCTCTTTTCCGTTTTACAATGGGCACTATGAAACCTAAGGGGCTATGAAGGCCTGAGTCTGCTTTTGTGTATTTATCTACTATTTTCATGGGTCACCATGGCCAAAGAATCAATCATAGTGGCCAACCTTTCTGTATTTAGTTTAAACTGATTAAGCTGCTCCTTGGCAGACAAAATTTTTACTGGACTGTATGTCACTCTGATTTCCCCTTAATGCTAGAACTTTCCCTCTGTTAATTATCTTTGGTTTACCAGATAGATAGGTAGGTAGATAGATAAATGAATGGATGTGCATGGTTGCTTGTATGCTGCCACCTTTATGTATGTATCTTTTTCAGCTTGATGTAGAATCTGCCAGATAATGTCTGTCCTTTGAGAACCCAGTCACTTTTCCACACCTCTTTTTTTGTTTTTTTTGGGAGGGGTTGTTTGTGTTTTTTTTGGAGGGGAGAGAAGGCAGGGGAGTTGGGGTTAAGTGACTTGCTCAAGGTCACAGTAAGTGTGTCAAGTATCTGAGGCTGTATTTCAACTCGGGTCCTCCCGACTCTAGGGCTGGTGCTGTATTCACTGCACCTTCTAGCCGTCCCATCTATAACTCTGCTGTTGCAGTAGCCTCCTGGTTAGTTTCATTTTTCATTTACCTTTCATGTTGATTTTCCTAGTACTTGAGTCAGACCTTTTCTGTCTGTTGATCTCACACACACATCCCCACATTCAATAAACTTCAGTATTTTCTTGTTGTCTCCAAGATCAAACATAAATTCCTCTGACTCTGGGCATTTTTATAGGCTGTTGTTCCCCTTCCCTCTCTTTACCTCCTCCTAGCTTCCTTCAAGTCTCAACAAGGCTTTTATAAGAATTTTGTGACAAACTTTGTGAACTTTCCAAATAGCTGTCCTTAAAGATTATTCCTATTATAATTTCATCAGCAGTGTAATGTGTCTTATTGATTAAATGGGCCCTTCACATATGCCCAGTGATTTGAATGGAAGAGATCATAGCACTGAGTTTTGCCCTGAATCCACAAAAATCAATTCTTTCATATCTTCCATGTGTTTTGGAGAGTTTATAATCCAAGTCCAGAATCCTTTCCCCTTTGTGTGTATATCTATATCTTGTTCATTTACCTTTCTGTATTAAATTGCTAATTGTGTGACATTGGAATTAGAGAACATGTCATAATGTATAAAGGAAGGAGTTTAGATTTTTCCATGGCTTGAGAAGAAAAGAAAACTGTGTTTCCTTGTTCCTCTCCTTATCTGATTCATGAAGTCAGACTTTATATCTTGGAATTCTCTGTTGACTCTTCCCTCTTTCTGAGATGTGGTGTACTTGAACCCTTGCCTGTTCTCTGCCACTCTCTGCATAAAATACAAATTTCTCTCAGTGTTTCTACTAATCCTCAGTGCTGCCACACTACTTCATGGAGAAGATTCTGTATCTTCCCTTCCATTGCTAACCCTCTGTTTCTTCATCTTTTCCTCCCTTTTGATCTCAGAGAAGCTGATGCTTTTGCTAGGATCTCTCTTCTTTCCCATCTGCCATTTGTCTCAACACCACAGAGTTGTAATTCATAGTTTCATAGGTCTGGAGCTTGAAAAGACCTTGGAGTCTATCTAATCTGTAGCTGCTGTCATTTTGATGAGAATCTGATGAGAATCTGAAGCCCAGGCTGGTAAAATGACTTGTACAAGGTCACACAGATTGTAAACCTCAAGAGTGGTACTAAATTAAAACCAGGGGCCACACTAGGTCAAGAATATTTTAAATTGGATAGGATCAAGGGAAATATAGTCAGTCTTTCAGAATATGTCCATTGTGGAGATGTTCTGCGTAATTATACATGTACAGCCTATATTGAATTGCTAGTCTTTCCAGTGGGGGGTGGGTATGAGGGAGGTAGGGAAAGAATCTAGAATTTAAAGTTCTAAAATCAAATGTTTAAGTATATATATATATATATATATACACTTATATATTATTATTATTTACATGCAACTGGAAAATAAGATATACAGGCACTGGGGTAGGGAGATCTATCTTGCCCTACTGAAAAGTCAGAAGGGTGATAGGGGAGGGGAGTATACAGAGGGATTGCTGTTCTGGGGTGGTGAGAATTTTAAATAAATTTAATTGTTAAAAACTTAAACAGGAAATTACAAGTATTCCCTGAAATAGAAAAACCTTTACATTGAATCTATTTAGTGGCAGTGAAGTAGACTGCTCCTCAATCTTTTGATATTGTCCAAATCTTTCTCCTTGCCCTTATTTCACTTCCTTCCTTCTCCAGTCTTGATCAGTCATTTTGTAAATATACTTGTTTGTCTTAGACTTTTGAATTCCTCACTCCTTGATCTTCATCTTTTCTACTCTTCCAGTTCAGGGTTTTACACCATCCTGTTCATGTTCACTCTTGAACATTGGAAGTGCTGCTGCATAAAACTATTAAAACTTGATAAATCTCTTTCAGAACGCATACTCTCATTGCTGCATTAAAGAATCATTTCTTGATGACTGCCATGTTCCTCATGTTGGTTATTCCAATCTTTGTTTTTGCTTACTTCTCCTTTACTTTTTGTAGCATACTAGCAATACTTATTGATTCTCTAGTAATTGCAAAGCACTTTATATACAAATTGTTTGTTCCTTTTGGCCCTGGGAGGGTAGTTACAAATATTTCTGTTTTACAGATGAGAAAACTAAGGCTTAATTTCTGTGACTTGTTCATCATCATACAGTATCAGAGGTGGACTTTGAATTCAGACCTTGACTGACTTCATAGTCTAGCACTATTTCCACTAATCCAGTCACTGCTATATGACTGGAAAAAATCCTGCTGTTTGAGAATTTATTCAGCATTTTTCTTCAATTCTTTGTTTTCTTGGTCTTCACCCATTCCCTTCTTCTTTTTTGCCTCAGAGAATGAGATGACATCTGCCCTTACCAAAGCTAGTCCTTCAGCTTGTCATTCATTCCTCACTCCTCCCTGACCTTGTTTCATCAGTCATTTTCTCTTGAAAGAGTGAAGCTGTATATTCACTATACTGATTCTCCACGTCCTGCAGATGTGTTTCAAAATCCCTTACTTTAAAAACAAAAAATATTTGTTTGCTGTGAGCCTTCCACTAGTGCACATTCCCTACCTTTTTTCCCTTTTAAAAAATATTTTTAATTGATAAATATAAGTTTTTACATTGCCTTAATTTCCCTTTACCTCCATTCTCCCAGAGCCATTTCCATCTTTGCTTTCTTTCTAGATAATTGCTTGACCTTTTGCTACTGTAGTTTTGTAAACCATTCTAAATGTGCAGTTACAATTTGAGGTTTTTGAGTTATAGCAGGTTCTTGTGAATAAGATGGGAACCTAAACATTCATAGCATTGTTTCCATGAGGACATAGATTATAAGATTTCTGCTTTTATTAGATCAGCTGAACAGTCTGACATGCAGTTAAATACTTAATTATATGCACGGTGTGATTGTAACTGTTTAGATGATTGTAACTGTTTAGAACAACGGTTCTCAACCTTTGGTTCACGACCCCTTTGGGGGTTGAACAACCCTTTTGCAGGGGTCGCTTAAGATCATTGGAAAACACATTTCCGATGCTCTTAGGAACCGAGACACTGTTCCTCTATCCAGCTCCAGGTGGGTCCACCCACATGCAGATAATGGCCACGTACGAATATTAAAGGGTTGCGGCATTAGGAAGGTTGAGAACCACAGGTTTAGAAGAATACAAATAATACATAAGTCATTGGTTGACTTTTATGAACTTAAAAATCTACTTGGGGAAGTGACTTAATATAAAAGAAAAAGAGAATATGTAATAGTATGTTATGAAATGATGAAATTAAAGCAAATAATTGCTTAGGTTTAGGGAAGGCTGAATTGTTTTTTGAGCTGGGTGATCAATTTTAACATGATAGAATTTCAAAATAATACAGTGAGTGTGTGCAAGGTGAAGAGGTTTATGTCTATAGTAAAGCAATTGAAGTAAATGATTGGTATGTCTAGTTTTACTTTAATGAAATTACATGACATAGTATATTCAGGATTATGGAATGAATCTGGTAGCCCTTTTATAATGCTGCTCTTAATGAATTGGTAGTAATTAGTTAACCATGGAGGCATCTTCATATAGTGAACAAAGAGTGAAGTTTGAACCAGGGAGACCTTTGAATCCTGCCTGTGACTCCCCTCAGCAAGTCACTTAACCTCTCAATGCCTAAAACCTTATGAAATACTTCTCACTGGGACTTCTCTGTACCAATAAAAGTACTAGTCTGTGACTCCCCCCCCCCCCCCAAAAAAAAAGTCAGGGTCTAGAACTGCAAGGAACCTTAAGAGAGGAGAGTAGCTATTCTGAGTGCAGATAGGAAAGCTGAGGCACCAAAAGATTTTCAAGTGACATTCCTAGAATTACAGAGGCAGAATCCCATTACTTATTTTTAAGTACATTTTTTAATATTTGTCGCTTATATTTCCCAGTGTATTTCTTCACCTCCTCCCAGAATCATCCCCTGTAACAAATAATGAAAAAAAATTCAGCAGAACTAATATCTGAAGAAGTTTCATATAGTGATCTGCGCCCATATTTCCATATCCATAATACATTGACGAAGAGAAAGGGGAGCAAGGAAGGAAGAACATTGTCTTTTTTCTAGGGCCGTTTGTCATATTTTTTGCAATATTCGGTTTTATTTGTTCTTTTCATTTAAATTGTTGTAGCCATTGTGTATCTTTTCTTAACTCTATATTTACATATTCTCATGCTGTTCTGTATTTACCAGTCATTAATTATGTATCTTGTTCCCTGTTTTCTGCTCTCAAAATGATGAAACATACTAGTAGCTAGCCCAGTTTTATTTTTCTCTTAGGTAAGAAACAAGAAACAGATGAACTAAGTGGAGATGCTTCAGTGGAAGATGACACATTTGTCAAGGTAAAGTTTTAAATATTCGGCTTGAGTAGTTAACGAAATTAAGTTAGTTAAGTCCCATTTCATGGAAAGAAGGGCTGTTACTATGTTTATAATCAGATACAAGTTAGGTTACTCGTTTCTTGCACTGGAGACAAAGTTGCTGACACGGTGCTACTGTCCTGCATTTTGTGGCTTTCATAGTATCTTACATAAAGTATCCTCTTTGATTTTCACAACAATACTATCACAGAGAATATACTGTTTGATCCTCACAGCAGTACCATGAATTAAAATGAAACACATTTTCCACATTTTAAACATGAATTAATTTTGCCTTAGAGAGATTAAGTATACCTAGCTAGTAAGTATAGAGTAGGCATAACATATTTTGTCTACAAGTTGAATGTTTCCATTGTAAGGAGCTCATTTTCCTTAAGGTGAGCTATGCCTGGACAGAGTAAAGATAACCTTCAGAACTAATAAGCCAGGAAACTATTTAATACATTGGCTTGGCTTGTAGAAAGTAACCCCTCTTCTCCTCCCCCCCTTCCCCCCCATTATACCTCCTAGAATCCATTCTGGGAGGCACCCATATACAGAGAAGGGCATATGTGGAGCTGATAGTCCCCAGGACATTTAAGGTGAACTTTCTTTGCTCTCCTTCCTTTTCCCTTTATGCTTCCAACCCTTTTCATACTTCCTGGTACCAGTCTTCTTTCGAGGTCTAGTTGCCCTTGAGTTAATCAGGTTCTTCCCTCTGACTTGGTCCTCTCTATAAGTATGCTACATTATAGGGCATTTCACCTAGGAAAGCAATTAAGCTCTCCCCAAATGAATATGGTGCAATTTCAGGTCTTCTGGGGAAACTTCCCCCTTCCTTGTAGGGGTGATTTTTCTCTTAAATCAAAGCAGCATTATATCTAAATTTTAGAAGAGGAAAGAAAAAAACTCTGTGCTTCTCCCCTAACCATCTTGGACAAGATAGCACTTCTAGGTCAGTAACCTAGGTTGTCCACAGGAATTTGCACCTTCGATTCCTGTGGCGCACAGGTTGTCTGTATCTGGGGCTCAGACAGACATAGGTACAACAGATTCACAAAGATGTACTAGAGATATGGGGTCCCTTCTTTAAGAATGATGTCCCCTACTAAAGATTCTGAATGCATATTAAAGCAAACTGCTTGCTCTCTTTTTTGTTTTGTCCCTTCTTTCTCATTGTTCACTCCATTGGTTATAATCCTTCTTTACAACTTGACTAATGTTTAATGTGAAGGTATTTGTAGAACCTATATTTGACTGCATGCTTCCGAGAGGTGAGAGGGGGAAAAATTTTGAAACTCGAGGAATTGTGGAACTGAATGTTGTAAACTAAAAGCAAATAAATTAATTTAAAAAAAAAGAATGCTACCCCATCTACTAATCCACTTTCCTTTCCTGAACATGACACCTCCTGCTGGAACTAGGAATCTTTAGGGACAACTTCCTGATTGCCTGATATCCTCTTCCACTTGCAACCTTTTAACTTGCTTATATCAGAGTAGTATTAATTGCAGTCATTTATGGGAATTGCTTAGCATTTGATATTTATGCTTTATTCTGTATAGCAAATTAATTATACATATCATTAATTATGTCAGATTAACTTTTATTTGCAACACTAAACTGTTTCATATATGCTCAGTCTTCATAGTTTATTCAGTAGCATGGTCATCCACTCACAACATAAGAAGAGGGAAACGTTGTTTGTGAACATGTATTGAAAGAGGTAACCATGTCCCAAACCAAAATGGTTAAGATTAATTGATATAATGTGCCATGCAATGAACTCCTGTAATCATTTACCATATTTTCTCAAAGCTTAGATTTGCAAGTGGTTTGTGAGATTGAATTTTGAAGTATGGCTTGTGGGAATGGTGAGATTTATTTTCTGTGAAATCATATCCTTTGTACAGCACCTAAAATGTGGCTTGGGAATTGCATAATAATTTTTTGGAAGTTCACAATACTTGTAAAAGCAATTTAAATTTTGTCCTTCCACAGAAATGAGAGACTTGGCACTCAAAACACATAACTTCATTTGCTTCAGATAATAATGCTTGTCATTTTACAAAGTGTAGTTGATTTATAAATATAAAACGTTTGAAGATTGTTTCTGGAATTAAAAAGTGTCAATTCCAAATTTTGGGTGGGGAGGGAGAAATACTGTTAAAAGAATAGGTTAGAAAATTATCCTATAAGTAAGATAGTCAGTGGTATTCAAGCTAATGGCCTTGGTTGTACCAAATGTTCTTGATATTAAAAGGAGAGTGAATCAGAGAATCAAGAGACCAGTGATCCAGATGGAAATGATGAACTGAAGGACTCTGAAGAATTTACTGAAAATGATGAAGAAAATAATAATTCCAAGGACTTATCTGCTACTGAACAGCATAAAAAAGATCATGAATTAAAACAGGCAGAAGCAATACAAAGCAAAGAAAAAGACCTTGAAAATCAGGTATTTTACTACATTTGTTAACTGTTGTTCAAACTACTCTCCTTTCCCCTTATTCAAGTTACAAAGGCATAATTATTTTTCTAGTCAATTGTATATAGTCATGTTTGGCCTTCAGATGTTTAATCAGACACTTAAAATTTAATTGATTTAATATTTAATCAAATGTTTAATCTGAGCTATCATATTGCAGCTATTCCAGACCCAATTTTTTTTTCTTTTTGGAGGGGGAAAGGCAGGGCAGTTGGGGTTAAGCAACTTGTCCAAGGTCACACGGTGAATAAGTGTTAAGTGTACCAAATCCTGCAACCAATTTTGGAATCTGTTGATATTATTGAAATAATTTTCTTATTTCCTTAAAGGAACATAAAGAAAATTTTTCTAATTTCCTGGTATGTTAAGTAGCTCCTACTGTGTCATAGATGTCCTGTAGGAAACATATGATATATATATATATATATATATATATATATATATACTATTTTCAAATCTCTAAAAGCATTTTCACATCACTCAAGTACTTTATTCAGCCAAATTTGTAATTCTCTTTTAACTTAGGAAAATGGAGGTCAAGAAGGTGAAGATGATACCTTTCTTACAGTCCCAGTAAGTTTAACATTGTTTTATTTATTTGATTTTATGGGAGTAAAGGCTTATTCAAAGTGGCCTTAATTTGGCCTCAGAATTCTATTTTGCATATTGCTTTCTTAACTTTAATGCTGATTTGGTCTCATATAGTGTATGTTAATATTTCAGTTGTTACAGAAATGACTAAGAATTACTGAACCTATAGAAAGATTTGTCCATTTTACATAAGGAGCATAAATGAAACTACTGTTTGTATTCTGAAACACTTGCTTCTTGACATGGTGATTTTTGGCCTTTCTAAAACTGATGCTTGTTTGTTTAGTATCTTTGCTTCTTCAGTTTGGAAAATTATCCTTAAAAAGTACTATGTATATAGATAGCTTGGACATTTTAGAAATGAAATTAGGGGAATTTTATAGCACTTTAGGAGAATTAATTTTTTAATATAAATTTTATTTTCATCAGCTGTCTGGAAACTTGAGCACTGAATTTAAAGTAAAAAGAGCTGAATTCATATCCTGCTTCTCTTTCTTACTGCCAGTTTGACCTCTCCAAGTCATCTGTGAATGAAGGGGTTGGATGAGATGATCTCTTGGTGATATAAAATGTCATGACTCAGGTTTTCTATAGAAAAGGCTTGTTTTGGTTAGAGTAGTTTTGTCTAACAGTGGAAAGTTGTCTCTGACAGCAAACTCAATAGAAGGTTCCGGTTCCATTACAGTGATGGTGAGCTTGCTGAAATATTGTGTTAAGGATGTATTCTCCTTGGGACAAAAAGTCTTGTGCTAAATTATTAATATTTTATTCCCTATAATTCACAGGATTGCGTCCCTATTCTAATTATCCAAGTATTTTGGACAGTTGTTTGCAAAATCCCTCTTAAAAGATTATTTGAGTTTGTATTGTCTTGTTGCATTTAGAGTTCATGTCTTTCAAGTATTCTCCATTGGCCAGCCCTTCAACCTTGAAGGGATTTGAATTTTTTAAAAATTCATGTTGCATGGCTGTTAAAACAACTGAAAAAAAAAAATTCCAGATTATTTCCAAACCTGTTTTGAGCAGTGCAACTCTCAAGATCCTTTTAAAAATACAAATGAAATGGTCTTAGCTAATCGTTGCAAAATTCACTGTGCCACAAATAAGTCATTTGTATTTTTTCCTTTATGATAGTACTTCTACTTAGAAGGAGTCCCGCTAGTAAAATTAATGCCTGACATAATTCAGTCAGTCATTGGAAAGTCTTGTGTCCCATTCCCCATCCCCTGGCTTTCCCAAATCAAAGCAAGCTTTGCTGTACATTTTTGCTTCTATATCCATAGATCTTTCTTCAACTAGTCTTCCTCACACTAATCTCATTCTTTGAATTGTGTCTAACTCTTATAGCTAGAACCATACAGTGCAATAGTTGCAAAGCATTTGTTCTGTTTTCTCAATTAGCATGTAAGTTCCTCTGGGGAAAATAGATACAGTAGTGCTAGATATTTAGTAGACATTTAAAAAGAACTTAATTTTTATATTTTTGAACCCAGCCTCCTTCTATGTATAACATTTAATATTAGCAGTAGCAAAAAATAAGTTTTTACTTCAGTTTGCTGATAAAGTGTATCCATCACAACCTCCAGAACCCAGGGTAAAAGATGGAATGCCAGAAGCAGAGGTTTTGTATATGACCAAATATTTGTAAACTTAGGTTCATTATAATGTTAGACAAAATTGATGTGATAGAGTAAGGTATATGGTTTATTTTTTATGTTTTTATTAGCATTTCTAATTTGAACCCCTTGAGTTTGGCATAACTAATACTCTCAGGGTTACTTTGTAGGGTGGATGAGAAAGGTAGAGCTATGAATTCATTCCTTCCATTGGCCACAGGGTAGCATAAGTCAGACTGATTTGACATTTTGATTGAGTATTTAATTTTTCCTCATTTACACATAAAAACAATTAACATTCAGTTTTAAAACTTCAAGTTCCAGATTCTCTCCCTCCTCCTTTCCCATGTTGTCCTGTCCCTTCTCCCTCCCTCCTTCCCCCATTGAGAAGGCAAGCAGTTCAATGTAGACTATCCATGTGTAGCAAATGCAAAACATTTCCATATTAGTCACATTGTGAAGGAAAACACAGACAAAAACAAATACTCAAGAAAAATAAAGTAAAAAATAAATATGCTTCAGTTGCTGTTCAGACACCATCAGTTCTTTCTCTGGGAATGGATAGCATTTGTAATCATAGGTCCTTTGGAGTTGTCTTGAATCATTGTATTGCTGAGAATAGCTAAGTCATTACAGCTGATCACCCTACAATATTCCTGTTACTAATATGTTTCACTTTACATCAGCCCATTCAAGTCTTTTCAGGATTTTTTGAGAGCATCTTGTTTATCATTTCTTATGGTACAATAATATTCCATCATAATCTCATACCGCAACTTGTTTAACCATTCCCCAATTGATGGGCATCTCCACAATTTCTAATTCTTTGCCCCCAGAAAAGAGCTGCTATAAATATTTTTGTACATATAGGTCCTTTTCTTTTTTGTTTTTCATCTCTTTTGGAATACAGACCTAGCAGTGATATTGCAAGGTCAAAGGGTATGAATGATTTTATAACCCTTTGGGCATAGTTCCAAATTGCTCTCTACACAATGGTTGAATCATTTTACAACTCTACCAACAGTGCATTAATATCTCATCTTTCCCATAACCCCTCCAGGGTTTATCATTGACCTTTTCTGTCCTATTAGCCCATCTAATAGTTATGAGGTAGCACTGCAGAATTTTTTTAATTTTCATTTCTCCAATCAGTAACAAGTTAGGGTATTTTTTTTTATATAGGTATAGATAGCTTTGATTACTTCATCTGGAAATTGATCATATCTGTTGATCATTTATCATTTGACAAATGGCTATTATTTTATTAAATTTGACTCAGTTCTCTGCATGTTTGAGAAATGAGGCTTTTATGAGAGAAACTTGTTTCAAAATTTTTTTGCAGTTACTGTTATTAACTGCATTTCCCCCCATCCCTATTCTATTCTCTTTCTCCTTTTACCCTGTCCCTCCTCAAAAGTGTTTTGCTGTTGACTATCCCCTCCCCCTGTCTGATTTATCGTTTTGCAGATGCATAGGTCACTATAAGACAGATGAGAGGAAGGATAAGTACATTATCAATGGAAAAGCTGTTAAAGTGCCTAGCCTGCTTCCTTAGAGTGGATCACGTGTTGTTTAAATATATAAAGATAACTTCTGTGTTAACATGTTAAATTTCATTTTGTTTTCAGATGTCCTTAATTAAAATAATATTTTGTTACTAAATCATTCATTATTAAAAGTATGATTGCCATAAACTGATACTTGTCAGATAACGTTTTTTAGGGCCTTTGTGACTTTAAATAGTGGATTTGTTCTGAGCCAACTTCAGAGTCAGGAGGGCTTTGGATTTTCAGTACCTACCTTCTACATATAGTGGCTTTGTGATCCTGGGCAAATAACTTAATTTCTTCAGATTTCAGGACATGACTTATTTACATAGGATCCTGGATATAGAACTAGAAGAAACCATAAATATGGTCTAGTCTAACCTCTTCTTCTAGCTTTATTACTTTGCCTGTGGTTTGAAGCCAGGCTCTTTGTACCTCCAAATCCAGTATTCCTTTCCCTACCAAGTTCTTACTCCAATGATAGTTTTGTTTTCTTAAATTTTAGAGCTAGGATCTATAAGATTAATTTATGTTCTCAAAGAGCAATCACCTTGCAGTTCTCTTCATTCCATTTTACCAGCTCTCAACCATCCAGCTAAGTAAAATAGTAATATACAAAAGGAGAAAAAGGATTAGAATACCATGTACTTACTTGATAAGCTTCTTTTCCCTCCCCCCCACTAAATTTAAAGCAATATTTTTAAAAATATCTGTTAATTCTTTTCCAGGTCCTTAAAATGATTTCTAAAAAATATATTTTGCTGACCCGAGTGTAACAAAATGCAAGGATTATGAGGTTCCATGAAGTTTATCATAATGGAGTTGTTGTTTTTTTTAAATAATATTGGTTAAAAGAATTTGACTGTTGCTTTGAACCTATTAGCATATTTCCTTAAACAGTTCCATTTCTTTTAGTTTTACATTAATTTTACTAACTTTTTTGTGATTCTCGATCAGTCTGTAACTGGGTAATTTGATTTTGGCATTTTTAGTTAATTTACTTTTCAAGTAACAAATGTAATTCAGTCACCTAAATGTAATTTTTAAACTTTTAATGAAATCTTGACATGTTTTTAACAATTTAGAATAGTTAAGTGTACTTTGAATTAACATTTGTATCCATTAATATCTATGTCCTTCTGTGAATTTACTGAATTGTATTATGTACAGCAGAATTTTTTTTTACTGGGTAGCTTACTGTAGCATCCATTCAATATGAGTTTGAAATGAAAATGAATTTTCATAAGTAGGCTTAGGTAATATGTGCTTCAAATACTATGGTGCATATTAAATAAAAACTATTTTGGCTTTTCTATTCCCTACTATCCTTTCTTTTGCATGGATGGTTTTGGAGTTTAGGGTTTTTATAATTTTTACATCTAACCTCTGAGGTCAAGTGAAAAGTGTCTGACTGGTTTTGCGTTTGTCCTTTGCAGGATACTTACAGGTCCATGAAAACAAGAGAGGCTTTTGGGTTAAACTTTTTGATACTGTGCTGAACATTGTAACCTTAAAGTAGTCTTTGTGCTATTGAGTTGTAGGAGGAAAACATTTCAACATCACCTATAATTTATTCTCAAAGGAATTATTCTCTTGTCTGAAGTTAATTATGAACATTATTTGAATTATTGAAATGTACTTGAGTGTGTGATACCTTTCTCTTACAAATATACTTACAAGGTATACTTACAACAGGCTATATTTATTTTAATGGAGCATGAACCGAACAGAATATTACACAGAACTTAGCAATTCTTGTTTATAGGATACTAATTTAGGAACTTGACATAGTTGAGATTGCTTTTGAAGTTACTAATATTTACATTTGGTTTTTTTTTTTTTTTTAATTTTAGGATGGTGAAGAAGAAGAAAGGGAAAAAGGTATGTTTGAAGTTAAATAGAGTTAAAGGGTTGCCGAGATTCTGAAAATGGAAAATTAGGAGGAATTAAAGAATTCTTGACTTGAATGTTAACTTTTAAAATGGGTTTGTCTTATGGTAATTAGGTAAATTAAGCATAACATATAACCAGTTTTTTAATGTTTATTTTTTTTTAAATATTTAAAATTTCTTTTAGCTAAATAGTACATATCAGTTACTGTGGTGGATATGTCACTAAATGTGCATTTCATTAAGCAAATTTTAATGCTATTAAAATTTCTTAAATCATTTCTAGCAGACGGTAAGTTGATGCACATAACCTATACTGCAGTAACTCATACGTGCTTCTGGATCCCTAGTATGTGATTGTATTTGAATTTTACAACTAGTCCTGAAAATGGATCACCAGCAAAATTTGATTTTCATTAGCTGCTGCTTGGAAATGGCAGTGTGCTTTGCTTTAGAGAGCAGCTTTTCAGAAACTCCCATGCAGAGCCTTCTGAGAGAGTTTCAGTGGCTTAAAAGAACCATCTGATGAAACCACAAGTACAGCCACCGCAGGATGCTACACACCTGGTCATCAAGAGGTTTTAGAAGACTTCTTGGATAGAAATCAAAGGATTCTACATACTTGGGACTAGAAAGGACATGGAACAGTGTTTTGCGCAAGGCAGCCTGATAAAGCATTGAAGCTATCGAGTAAAGCTGCAGACTGAACATGTTTACCAGGGACCATATTCCTGAATGAAGTCTTTCTGTTTTGGGGAGAGAAAGAAAGAAACCATTGAACGTGATAATTGTGGGACTGACTGAACATTGTTGAATATCTGTGAAGTGAGGAGGAAGACTGAAAATAGCCATTTTACTCTGAACATTTGGAGACGTTCATCTTGGGAGTGTTCTACAGCTTCTTTGTGTGTGATTCTGGACTGCACCAGTCAACAAGTGAATTGGAAGACTGAAAAGACAGGACCCTGAAATACTTTGACCAATTTTGACCCTTATCTTGGACTGTAAACTTTTTCAAGGAATCATGATGCTGCATATTTCTGAAGGTCACAAAGTCTTAAGCTATGATGTCTCGAACATTGAATAGCCGGTCTGTACATTTAAAATTCCTATGGAGGAAATACTTCAATATAGCATTCACTCAGAAGAAGATATGAAGAACCGGTATCTCCTGGATGGAACCATTTTCTCACTATTGTTGTTTAATGGTATTTGTATGTAGAAAATTTTATTTTTTCTCATGAAGAATGAGTGATCCTGGGTAAAGGATTGTTTGTGTTAATACCCTTGTGTTTTTTTCTTACCTTCCATCAGTGCTAATAATTTGTATTTTCTAGGTCCTAATCTAGCTTATGAATATGAAATTGTTTAAACTTCTTGTTTTGCCATATTTATTCCTGTTAAATCCTCTTAGATATAGCAGGTTCTGGTGATGGTACACAAGAAGTATCTAAACCTCTTCCTTCAGAAGAGAACCTAGCTGAGGCTGATCAGACAGCTCACGAAGAGATGGAAGGTAACACGTCTGTGAAAGAAGCTGAGGATGACAACATTTCGGTCACAATCCAGGCTGAAGATGCCATCACTCTGGATTTTGATGGTGATGACCTCCTAGAAACAGGTAAAAATGTGAAAATTACAGATTCTGAAGCAAGTAAGCCAAAAGATGGGCAGGATGCCATTGCACAGAGCCTGGAGAAGGAAAGCAAAGATTATGAGATGAACGAGAGCCATAAAGATGGTAAGAAGGAAGACGGCGTGAAGGGTGATGCTGTCGAGAAGGAAGCCAGAGAAAGTTCTAAGAAAGCAGAATCTGGAGACAAAGAAAAGGATACTTTGAAGAAAGGGCCCTCGTCTACTGGGGCCTCTGGTCAAGCAAAGAGGTTTGTTTTTCTATGTCAGTTCTTTACGATACTGAGTTCCAGCATTCAATAAGATCACTCTACATTAAGGGGGTAGCATCAAGAACCTTGTACACTAATTAGTATCTTATGATCCTGCCTATAATTTTTTGAACGTCATAAGTTACTTTTTAAAAAAAAATTCAAGATCTTCGTTTATACAGTTTGTCCTACTGATTGCATTGTCGAATTATCAGCATTTATTTGTTTTTTTTTTTTCAAATTGACAAGTTTTTTTGTGTTTTATTTTTAAAATCCTTGTGATGATGGCAATGAACAGCTATCAGTTCTAAGAACACAAAATGAAGTCAAGTCCCATTCCTGAAATCTGGAGAAGATGGCCATATATCCACTGAATAGAATTGTCAGAAAATCTAGATCTTCAGGCATCTTGGGGAAAATCAGTGCAAGAATCCCAAGGGAGTCATTTGTTCAAATAACCCAATCCAGCCCTTTGGAATTGTTAATTTGTATCAATAGCAGTAGTTTGAAATGCAATACCTAGCAAATAGATCTGTATTTTTTTTCAACTTTTTTTTTGGTGGTTTGCTTCTTTAGCTCTTCAAAGGAATCTAAAGAAAGCAAGACATCATCTAAGGATGACAAAGGTAATGACTTTTATCATTTTATTGGCAGTATGGCTCATTTTCCAAAGTTAACAATTCCTTGGAAATTCCCTATTATAATTGAAATCTGTTATTATATTTCCAAATTCTGGAACCTTTACCTAATATATGGGCTTTTGTAGCATTTCCTATCTTTTAATTGTTTTACCCATTTTTTATAACGATATTAGTTGCACAGTAGTTACATATAAAACACTTGATTGTTAGAAGCAGTGTGTGTCAGCCTCAGATATTGGGAAGTGGGTTGCCATTATATATGTAATTCACTAATATAAGTTCATAGTTGTTAGGAAAAGCTTAGATATATTACCACTTCAAAAGTGGAATGAAATAAGTTAAGTCTCACCTGTTCCTGCTTTGGAATATTTTAAGAAAACATTATTTCTGCCCTATCTCTTCCTATCATTTCTTTGGGTTAATGCTATGTAAATACAGATTAAAGTACATTAAAATTCTCAGAATTAAATCCGTTTTTTGTAAGCTTGGACCTTTTCTAAAAAGCATGAAAAACAAAGTCTTTATGGAACATTAGGTCTGAATCTTAAAAATTTCCTTTTTTTCTCTCTCTTTTTGGAGGGCCATTTGGGGTTAAATGACTTGCCCAGGGTCACATGGCTAATAAGTTGTGTCAGATTAAAAGGCCAGATTTGAACTCAGGTCCTCCTGACTCCAGGCCCGGTGCTCTATTCTTTAGCTGCCCCAATTTCGTTCTTTTTTTCCTTGATTGGGAGTGTTGTATACAAAAAAATGTAGAAATGGAATAAATGTTTTTAATGAAATCAAAAGCTTTATTTTATTAAATCATGTTATCTGATGCTCATGAATTACATCCTTTATATAAAACACTCCATTTTGAGAAGAATTTAAGGATCCCTAGCCCCGAACATCTGCCTTTACATTATGATAATTGGTGTTCATAATGACAGTCTTGAAATATTTGAAAATCTTAAAAGCATCTGGTTGATAATTAGTAAAAAGTACTTAGTTTGTAAAATTCAATAAAACTCAGCAGCAGAAATGAATGATTTGACAATGAGTGGTGTTAATTTTTATATATTCCTGCATAGTAATTCCATAATTGGTAGTAGTTGATTAACCACAGTTTTTTACTACTACTACTCAATGATTGTTGTGTTGCCCTTTTTTGTATCCAGAGAAGTATAGAAGGGTGACAGAAGTTTTCCATTTCCATGAATGTTGCGTTCAGATCTAGTAAATAGTCATTTGAATATAAGAAAGCCACTAAAATATCCCCATGTAAATTACTGTATTCACTTACAATTTAATACCTAGCATGTATACAATATTTTAAGTTTTACAAATTGTTTAACAAACATCTCATTTAATCTACATGGTAATACTGTGAGGTAGGTGCTATTATTTTCATCCCGTTTTACAGATGAGGAAACTGAAGCCCAGAATGGTTAAATGACTTGCAGGGGGGTTGGGGGGGGGAAGGTGTCACACAGCTAGTAAGTGTCTGAAGCTGGATTTGTACTCAGGTCTTCCCTACTCCAGATTAATGCTGTTATCAACTATAGCACCTGGCTACCTTTAGTCATTTGTCCAAGAGATTATATATAGCATTTTATTATCTCAGAAACTCAGCAATCCTAAAGATGCTTTCTCTTAAACCTCAGAGCCATTTTTCTTCAGTTAATGCCCATTTTCTTTTATCTAAAGTAGCAGTGGAAGTTAGCTGATAGCTAAATTTGGTTATTACCCGTTTACTTGGTAACATCTCTTAAATTTCCTGTTAGCCCTACCATGACACATACTTGGTCTTCACAGGAGAGATGTGGTCAGTAATTGCTTCTTTTTTTTTTTCCCTATTCCACTTTAACTTACATGTTGATGGAGTAGGAAATGGGTAACATTTTACGTTCATATTTTTTGCAATAATAATATTGTTTAGGGTTCTGTTTTTCTTTCTGAACATAGCCAAATACATGACTTTTAAATTGCCAGGTTGTTTACATTTTATGACTTCCACCCCACTCTTAATGGAATTTTTATGTTTATAAATTATGATTTTGTACACACGGCCAATCTTGCTTTTTATAAATTGAGAGAGTACATATCTCTCATGCATACATAAACAATTTTCATTGCCATACTTCAGCATTTGATATGAAATCTGTTTCAGGAAGTACAAGTAGCACTAGTGGCAGCAGTGGAAGCTCAACTAGAAATCTCTGGGTTAGTGGACTTTCTTCTAATACCAAAGCAGCTGATTTGAAGAATCTCTTTGGCAAATATGGAAAGGTATTCTTTTACCAATTTAAGCATGTATTTCTGGTGTGTGTTTACATTCAGTACAGTGTACTAGATAGATATGTATGTGCATAGATATATTTACACATAGGAGAGTGTTTCTTTCAGAATGGTACATTTTAAATAATTATTAAACTTTTAATATCAAATGTCTGTCGCTGGACATAATTATTGAGCCATTTTGTATTGTTTTGGTGATTTACGTGAGCTCAGAAGTTATTTTTAATTTCATAGTAATTTGGTGGAGGGTAATACTTACTAATTGCCTACAGTCCCTTTGGTAAATTAGGATAGCTAAAGGGAATTAATGGGATTGATTGGTTTTAAGTAATTACCTCCTAGTGTCCTATTGAGATAGAGTCAGCTTCTTAGAAACGGACCTTAGGAAATGTAGTATGGTCTTAGAACCAAGTTTTATTATCTGCATTTATGAAAGGAGTTGTGAAGAGCTAGCATAATGTGGCTTTTCAGAAATGCTTATCATTTCCCTAAGGTCTATAAACTGACCCTTTTCTGTGCTAACTGACATATAATGTGCAAATCTTTTCTAAGTAGGAATCTTGGGATTTAGTTAGTTGAAATTGAGAAAATTTGCAAAAGAATACTTAGGTATAGAACATGTTTTGTAACTAGCCGTGTTTAGCCTTTTAAAAATAAAGCATAGAGAATTAATATTTTTTTCCAGAACAGAGGTTGCTGAAATTGAAAACTGTATTATCACATGAGATATTGACATAAATTTAAATTTATGTAGCTAAAAGTTTGTGTCTTCTAACCACAAGCCCATTTTAAAGTTTTTCAGTGGTTTTTTATTAACTTCGGGCCTCTTACAAGTACAGTCACTAGGGGAAGTTGTAAGAAATTATATTCAGGGATGCTATTAATATGACTAGTAATCACAACAGCTAATAGTTGTTGTACTTATTGTATAGCTATTAGTATTCCAAGATCCTTTCCTAATACCTAAAGATTTTTTTCTTTTATTTAAAATTTATTTGAATTTTCTGTACACTGATTATAGAACCCTTAAGTTCACTTTTGTGACTTCCAATGTTTCCGTTGATCTGTCTTTCAGGTAATCTGGAGGCCATTACATTTTTAGTGCTTGTAATACCATGGCTTTAGGGGTATAAAAATGTGGTTTAAATTTTATTTTTTTAAAAAAGTACTCCCATTATGGATAAAAGTATGTTAGCACCCAAGGAACATTTAGACTTCAATATTTGATTACCAGAGAGCCCAGGAATATTTCTAAGTTTTGTTATGAAAAACGATAGTTTCATCTCAAAATAACTGACTAAAACTCATTTGCTTCTTAAATATGCTCTTAGGTCCCCTTGATAGAAAAGGTTTATCTGTTTTTCTACTTTTATTGTATATAATGAATGAATCCTTAGAGTAGAGTCAAGAGGCACTGGTTGTAGCAAGAAGCTAATCACATGACAGAAATAAAATGGATTATGTCTTTAACAGATCTGGAAAACACTGCTTGTTGATGACATCAGGTCTTTATGTAGCTCGGTGTTCAATATCAGTTTAAGAGTTTAGGTCAGAATCAGTCCTAAATTAGAGGAAAGAATTTAGTCAACTTCAATGTGTTTTTGAATATGTGATGAAAAAGAAGAAATGGATTAAAAAAACAGTGACTCTCCTAATATTTCCTAATGAAGTCTAACAAATGTAAAGCGGCTCCTACAAAAAGGAACGAAGAACCTTTGAAAACTGACTTAGCCAGCTAACATATTATCTTTTTATTAAACCAAGAAATAAGGCGTTCAGTGGCCACAGTGTTTTAATATAGAAACTCATTTGTAAATTTTTTGTAAAGCAGATAGTTGAAAATTACATTATTATCTGATAACAGTGAAAAGTAGAAGAAAAAACTAGCTTTTATAGACTTTGAGACTGTTAAATCAATTCCAAGAGTATTTAGGGTTGAAACTAAAAGGACAGTTTTAAGAAGTTTCTGCCAAGATTACTATGATAAAATGAAACTGTCCTTTCCATCAGTGACGATGAATCATTAAATTTGGGCTAGACTTCTTTTTTAAAAAAACGATAGGAAGTGTATCTGGACTAGAGAGAGTACCTGCAAAGGAGATCCTTGTTCTGAGGATGTTGAGAAATTTTATTTTCAGCCCACTGAAAGAAGGGAGGATAATAAACCCTTGGAAACAATCATGAGCATCATTACTACCAAAGAAACAAACAAGAAAATATCAACAATTACTTACCTGTAAGTCTCTGTTCTCCCATCTCTACAAAAGTCTTTGAGAATTAATTTACACACATTTCAAGGGCATCCTTGATAAAGATACGTATGGGAAGAGGACATTTTGGAAATGATATTCTTAATCAGACCACATCTTTACAGGCGTAGACATACAGTTTACTGAACATCACAGATAAGATCCCACCATGCTTATTGTTTATTGGCTCTTAAAAATACATTTAATTTGATGGTAGTAAAATGCCACCTTAAACACTTTGACCAAGCTGCCTCCTGTTTGTGTGTTAAAATCACACTCAGTTCTCTGAGAACTATTAAAGAAAATTTCATTGGAAAAGGCCTCCACTTCCCTGGCTCCCTGCGTTAAGAATATTAATAGGGAGTTGTGTATTTGCCAGATGTGTTTTCCACTGTCATGGAGAACATCCAGAATGAAAAGAGATTCTTTATATTTGATGAGGATCCTCTGGATGTCTTTTATTTGTGGATGACATGCTGATTACATCAAGCTTTGGAACATTGCAGAATCTTCTAAATGAGATCCATAATCATTCAGCAGAATACATTTTTAACTGTTCTCACAGAAAAAACCAAATGGATGAAGAATACCTATTGTCCAGACCCTGACATAAAATTAAATGGACAGGCCCATAGAACTGATCAAATGTTCTATGTGTTTGCTAGACATCACAGATACATAGTAAACTGGGCCCTGGAATGAATAGCAGGAAACAAGATGGCTGAATTGCATTTGGAAGATTATGATGTGCAATTAAGAATTGCAAAGACAATGTGGCATAAAATTATAACTAGACAAAAGTTTGGCTGGTCTTGTAGCCAGATTGCAGGATTACCCATGGACAGCCCCACTGTGCTATATATATATATTTAGGCACTCATGCAATGCCAAGATCAGGAATAAAACTCTCCCAGCAAAATGGTCAAGGACCCGTAGCTAAGAATTTATTGGACATGAGCAAGAGTTGGACTGGCTGAGAAGGTATGGAAGAGTGAATAATCTTTATTGTTGAAAGATGTCCATAAGTTCATAGTAGAATATATTAAAATTTTAATCTCATTATTGGAATTAATTTAACAGTTTTGTAGTCAGGAGATGGCTGGTTAACCATGTTTTCTTTAAAAAATACTCTTATTTATACATATAAAAATAAATTTTACTTGGAACCCTGTGTGTCAGTTCCCATTAAAAGTAATTTAAACAAGCTAATAATTTTAATCAATTGCTTAAGTGGCTGTATAGAATGTTTAAAGTGATTTTGAAAGTAATGGAGAGTGAAACATTTCTTTTTAGATTTGAAAGGAACATGATTATGTTCTACACTTGTGCTTATCTTAAAATGATTTTCTAACACCTTGTGATATTTAACCTCTTTCTCTTAGGTACTCAGTGCAAAAGTGGTTACAAATGCCCGAAGTCCTGGAGCAAAATGCTATGGCATTGTAACTATGTCTTCAAGTACTGAGGTCGCTAGATGCATTGCACATCTTCATCGTACTGAACTTCACGGACAACAGATTTCTGTTGAGAAAGTAAGCTTTGCTTGATATGCTTTAAATGAATCATAATAATATATTCCAGGGATAGTTTTCCTTGGCTTTAAAATTTTGGCATGGTGTTGTATTTTTTTTTTAACCTTTCAGGTAAAAGGTGATCCTTCTAAGAAAGAATTAAAGAAAGAAAGTGATGAAAAATCAAGTTCAGGCAGAAGTACAGGAGATAAAAAATCTACAGCAAGTGATAAAACTAGCAAGTAAGAATTTACTTATTTGTCTGGTATTAATATCCCCCCGTATTTTCTGGCATTGAAGTGAAATGTCTCTTATTACTTGGTTTTTCTTTTGTTGGGGGGGTGAATAGGACTCAAGCATCTACCAAAAAAGAAGAAAAAAAATCTGAAAAATCTGAGAAAAAAGAAAGTAAGGATACTAAGAAAGCAGAAGGTAAAGATGAGAAGGGTGATAATGGATCAAGTGGCCCAACTTCAGAGTCAATTAAAAAAAGCGAAGAAAAGAAACGAATAAGTATGCAATATACCTTCCCCCCCCATCTGTTCCTCTAATGCATCATTCTATATAATTTTATTTTGTAGCATGGAAGTTGTAATTAATATTTAACGTTTTAAAGTTGCTAGTTATTAAGGTAAAAATGGTCAAATATTTGTTCTTTCCTTACCCAACTATTATTGATCTAGAATCTTTCAGTCAGGCTGTTTCCATATTTGGTCTTTTGCTGTGATCACTGCATTGTGCTTGATTAGGGGAAAGGGGGACATCATGTAGTACAGAAAAGGACAGGTTTTACTCTGCAGCTCTCCAGAGTGCTGCTGATTAAAGTGTAATTGGGACATGTTTAACAAAATAAATAAAAATACATTATAACATAAATTATGTTAATTTGTTTTTCTATGTCAATATGCAGCCTGGTATTGATGTAGTAGAAAGACATAATTGTTTGGAAGCTTATGTTTGAAGACTGACCTTTCTGACATAACTTAGCTTTGTGACCTGAAGGCTATTTGATCTTTTGATGCCTTTCACATCATTTTAAGACTTAAAGTTAATGCTGATCTGTTGATATGTATTGATGGAGATTTTCTGTACCAAGAATTACCTGTATTTATGAAATGACTAGTCCTGTATAGAAAATGGGTATGTGGGGTTGAGCAATAAGGTGTTTGCCATAATCTCAGCCTGCATTTTATAAAAGTGCACGTATTTTGCATTATATTGAGTGTTCTGTATATGCAGTGCTGATTGGCTAAATAATATTACATGATAATTCCTCCTTCCCTCCACCCCCTGAAAAAATTTTTTTGGAGTTTTTATTTCTATTTTTCTATCTGAATAAAACCAAAATACAGTTATTCTGTTTTTGGGTAATTCATACTTATATGGCTTTTCCTACTTTTTTTTTTCATTAGGTGCAAAGAGTCCAGGTCATATGGTAATATTAGATCAAACAAAAGGAGATCACTCTAGATCTTCAAGAAGGGGCAGATATGATAAAGTAAGTCTATATGAATAAAATCAGTTTCACCTATTTTTCTGGTATTAATAGTTTACCAGCAGTTTTCTCTAGTTTAATATTTTTAAAATACTTTGTTTCCCACTATTCCAGGTAAGCTAAAATGAAAGAAAATAGGAACTATCTTTTTCTAGAAGTCCTTTTAACATCTAATAGTGTAACTTAGCAGATTTTGTCTAATCACAGGTGGCAAGGAACAGGGAGAGAGCTAGTCAAGATAAAAAGAAGGACAAAGACTACAGAAGTCGCAAAGATATACTGCCTTTTGAAAAAATGAAGGAACAGAGAATGCGAGAACATCTAGTACGCCTAGAAAGAATACGGCGAGCAGTGGAACTTAGAAGGTAAGGGGGCAATGTCCTGCTTACTTATAGGAATAAAGAGGGCAGGAATTTAGTGCTAGAAGAAATCATTAGCATTATCTAGTCAAAACCAGCCTTTTTACTGATTAGGAAATTTTGATGCCCAAAAGGGGCAAAATTGCTTGCCAGGATATAGTAGGAATGTAGTTGGAATCAGCTTCTCCAATTCTAAATTCTATGTTTTTTTCTGTGATGTAACGGTTTCATGGCTCCCTGTTAGCGATATAAATTATTTATCTGTGAATTGATCATTACAAAATGATAAAATTTAGGTGTTTTCCTATAGAATTTTTAGCCCTATTTTTGATGGCCAGATTAAGGATAATAATGAACACCTTAATATCATATACATACTTAAAAGAGAAAAGAGGTGTTAAGATGATTTAATCTCAAACCAGAGATTAAAGTACTATTTGAATATTTAAAATATCATGGGAATAACTTTCTTTTGTGGCTGTAGCCATAGGAAGGGGAGGAGTGATGTGTCTTCATCTATTGATGTGCTCTTTTTCTTTAGCCAAAAGTACCCTAAGTTAATTTTTTAGCTGCATTATTTTAACTGTTAGCAAGTTACCTTTTGGAGGTTTTTGTTTATTATAAAGGTCCCCCTCTTTTTTTAAAAACCACATTAAGATGTTATTGGTACAATTATTATCCTCATATTTGAGATTGAATTTCTTACTGTCCCAAGATTTCACTTATCTGGAATTCATATCTCATCATTTAAATTATCCAGAGCACAGCTGAAAATCAAGAAGAAAGAAAAGGTCACCTTAGTCACCAAAATAGGTTATCTGCTCAATCTCGTTTCTTTTTCTAAGCTTATTAGAACTATGTATAGTTTTCCAGCTCTCAGAGAAGTAATCAGTTTCATAGTAATCTGCAGGAAAAGCTTTTGATAAAGTACAACACTCATTAAAAAAAAAAAAAAAAAAAGCCCAACAACACTTAAAACCAGAGGTACAAAAGGATTTTTCCTTAGAAAATAAGAAACATCTACCTAAAACCATTAATATTCATTCTTTGTAGTAGAGATAAGCTAAAAATTTTCCCAATAAGATCAGGATCACGTGAAACAAGGATGTCCATTATCATCAATACTACTCAGTCCTGTATTGCAGATGTTACCAACAGCAATAAGAAAAAGAAATTGAAGGAATCTGAATAGGCGGAATAAAACATCTCTTTTTATAGATGATATAATGATGATAGACTTGGAAAATCCTAGAAATTCAACTAAAACATTGGTGGAAATGATAATTTTAGCAAAGTAGCAGGACCTAAAATAAACGTATGTTAATCATCAACATTTCTATATGTTACAACAAAAACCTGCAAGAAAAGATAGTAAGAGATACCCCATTTAAAATAATTGTAGACTGTATAAAATACCTGGAAAGTATTATTTATCAGGACAAACCCAGGAGCTTACATGAAAATGATTATAAAACACTTTTTATTCAAATAAAGTTATGATTTAAATAATTGGAGAAATATTAATTGCTTATGGGTTGAAAGAGTTTATATAATAAAAATGACAATTCTGCCTAACTTAATATGTTTATTCAATGCCATCTCAGTTAAATTATCCAAAAAAATTTGGCTAGGAAAAATAATAATAAAATTCATTTTGAAGAACAAAATTTGAAGTATATTAATGGAATTAACCAAAAAAAAAATGTAAAAGAAGGAAATTTGACATTGCCAAATCTTAATGGCAGTAATTATCAAAACTGTCTGGAACTGGCTAGGAAATAGAGAGATGGATCAATGAAGCAGTAGTGATACAGTATAAACTAGTAAATGATTAACCTTGTGTGTGACAAGTGTGAAGGTTTAAGTTTTTTAAAAAATTATTTTTAGTTTTCACCATTCACATCCATTAGATTTTTAAATTTGTTATTGCAATTATTCCTGAGTAATTAATTATAATATTCTATAATATAACACAATATAAAGTAATTTGTAATAAAATTAGTAGTGCTGGCTATGAGTTACTAAGTAAATGTTACTTGTGATTACTATATAAATTATTCTTTTTTTAGAGTCTAATCAATTAGTCTCTTTTTTTTAGAATTTATTTACTTATTTTTAGTTTTCAACATTCATTTCCATAAGATTTTGAGTTCCAAATTTTCTCCCCATTCATTCCTTTCATCCCATTCATCCCAACCCAAAAGAGTCTGCAAAGATGTACATTTTTGGGTTTAAGAATACACTGTTTGGCAAAAATTGTTGGGAAAACTAGAAAGCAGTCTGGCAGAAATTGGGAAAGATTTTGATTACGTTAGATTCAAAAGTGTACAAGTAAAACCAACATAGCCAAGATTGAAAGGAAAGCAGAAAATTAGTGGGTTGGGGCTTCATAGATACTTTCTTAGATAAAGATCTCATCTTAAATATTTAGAGAACTTTGTCAAATTTATAAGACTGAGTCATTCCCCAGTTGGTAAATGGGCAAATGATATGTTTTGTGATGAAATTGAAACTGTATATACTTATATCAAAATGTTCTAAATCATTTTTGTTTAAAGAAATGCACATTAAAATAACTTTGATCTGATAGGCTAAAATGATAGAAGGGGAAAATGACAAAAGTTGGAGAGGATGTAGAAAAATTAGTACTGTTGGTGGAGCTGTGAGCTGACCTAACCATTTTGGAGAGCAGTCTAGAAGTAAGCCCAAGGACTTGTAAGACTATGTCTACCCTTTGACCCAGCAGTACCAGTCTTTGATCTGTTTCTCAGGGTGGTCAGGGAAAAGGGAAAAGATCCTATATGCT
The DNA here is from genome assembly GCA_028646575.1 of Pseudocheirus occidentalis. Taxonomy (NCBI): domain Eukaryota; kingdom Metazoa; phylum Chordata; class Mammalia; order Diprotodontia; family Pseudocheiridae; genus Pseudocheirus; species Pseudocheirus occidentalis. The sequence goes on from CM053598.1 coordinate 128,409,707, forward strand.
CTCAAATATTTGTAGCAGCTATCTTTGTAGTGACAAAGAACTGAAAATTGAGCTAATATTCTCACTTGGGGAATAGCTGAACAAGTTGTGGTAAATGATTCTGATGGAATACTTCTGTGCTGTAAAAAATGATGAACTTGTTGATTTTAGAAAAATATGGAAAGACTTAGATGAAATGATGCAAAGGGAAGTGCGCCAAACCAAAGAATGCAGTATACTGTAACAGCAATATTTTTTGAAGAATAATTGTGAACAGCCATATTATTCTGAGTATTATAAATACTCAGATCAGCTATAAAGGAAGAGGCTATTCACCTCCATAGAAAAAGTTGATAAATAGAAGTAGTGTAGTATGGTTTTACATGGATTTATAAATCTATGTTAAATGGTGGTCCTGGATGGAGAGGGAAGGAAGAAGGCCATTTGGAACTTTAAATGTAATCTGGGGCTAATTATTGCAAACACAAATAACCTTCCGTACACATACCTATCCACTGAAGACATACCATGTTATAACTAATGTATTGTAGTGACAGTTATTCATCGAGAAAAAACTTAAGAAGTGTGAGATGCATATATACTAGTATATGTTTTTTATTCTTTTTTGATGGAAACAATTGTAAGATTTTGCTTCTTTAAAAACAAGCACAATAATTATCTGGAAAACTTTTGCTTAAGTTGACTTTCTTTTCCCTGGAAATATGAGATATTACTGTTTTTTGAACCCATTAAATAGGTAAGTAATACTACAAATAGACATGTTTCATCAAAAATTACTTAAGGTGAGCTTTTTATGTTTCCTAGTCCTTTTTCCAGTTGTACTAAAAATGCCAGAAATTAAAAATAAAAATTTTAAACACCAAATTAAAAAAAAATTAAGATTCATAAAAGATTCTCTTTAACACAGTGTCAGCATAACTTAAGTATGTCTAAATACTGATTTTTGTTAGACGAAGAGAAATTGCAGAGAGAGAGCGTCGAGAGCGGGAACGCATTAGAATGATTCGTGAACGGGAGGAACGGGAGCGCTTACAAAGAGAAAGAGAGCGACTAGAAATTGAAAGGCAAAAACTAGAAAGAGAGAGAATGGAGCGTGAACGCTTGGAAAGGGAACGCATTCGAATTGAACAGGTGAATTCAATAAAGCTTTTCATATTTGATAATCTCTTGACCTCTAGTAAAATTTACTTTGCTTGTAAGCCTAATGTTAGGGCTTGAATTCAGCTACTGAATATTAAGTACTAGTTATAATTTGCAATGATAATAAAATACTTTTATAGTTGTTTGGCAAACTAATAGTTGATAGACCTGTAGCACCATGTCCAGATAACATCGTGATTTAATTTTGGAACAGAGACTGGAGATGCAATCTAAACTCTGTCATTTTATAATCACTTAAATTTATATCTTAATGAAATTGGGCAGTAATCATCATAGCATTTTAAGGCTTGGAAGAGAAGAAAGGAATTCTAGTCCTTAAATGTTATCAAATGTGATACTTTGTCATATTTCATAGTCCATTTTAGCCAAATGAAGTTCATGAAGATTCACCTGCTTTAAAATTATATGCTCAAACCATGTTAGTTAATTAATGATGAAACCAAAGTTAGAGCTCAGATCTCTTAAACTTATCTATTTTTCTTTTTATGCAACTATTAAATTTTGCTTAGTTCCACCTTCTCTTGTTGTGTCATCCTCTTTTAAGGAACGTCGTAAAGAAGCAGAACGTATTGCTCGGGAACGAGAGGAACTTCGAAGGCAACAACAACAACTTCGTTATGAGCAAGAAAAAAGGAATTCTTTGAAACGTCCACGTGATGTAGATCATAGGTAGTTCCTCACTTTCTTTTGCTCACTGTTAGCATTGTGACCTTCTTTTCCATTGTGTCAGAAGTTAGACGAGTATTGAATGGATTAGGATGTTAGTGCACAGTTAACATATTACTGGAGCAAAATGATAGAGCTGTCCTGAGAGCGATTGTTACCATGCTGTTTGGTGCATATTAGCACACCACTTGCTTTTCCCTTGCAAAACTTATTTTTATTTTGCAAGAAAACCTGTATACTAATTTTTCCCAAGCTTGTGTATTACATTACATATTTAAACCTCCTAAATAAAAATGAATAATTAAAAATAAAATGTTCTTGTAGTAGTGACAGCTAGAATGAGAGTATTTGCTGAATAAGTAGTCCTTGGAACACTGATCCTACCAAAGCTCAGTGCTCCAAGACCTGGAAGGTTTGAGGACCATTGGCTAGAGAGAGCTCACATTGCATATTTAAAGACCTCACTGTGTTCAGTGGATGGATTATTTGTAGAGTATAACATAAACGGATATTTCATATTTGATAGACATGGAAAATTCTGTGAAATGTCAGATTTGTGTGTTCCCCTTTTTTTTTTTTCGTTTACTTTTCCATTTAAAAATAAACTTTTAATCCAACATTCTTCTCCCCACCTCTGCAAGGCGAGATGATCCTTACTGGAATGAGACTAAAAAACTGTCTCTAGATACAGATGCACGTTTCAGTCATGGCTCTGACTACAATCGCCAACAGAACAGATTTAATGACTTTGATCATAGAGAGAGGGCCAGATTTCCTGAGGGTACAGCAGTACAGTCTTCATCTTTTGAAAGGTGAGTTTATAACAAAAGGCTTTCTTTGGCTTGGTTGTTTGATGTATAAACTTTATTGCTGCCAATTTTGTTTGAGTAAAAATTTTAACGCAATGTTTGATATTTAGGAATGATGTTTGTTTGCTTAATGAGACTATGATTTAATATTTGCACAAAATTTAGCAGATTGATAAACCAAGTGATGCCATATGGTGGTCATTATTTCTATACTGTTGAAAAATTAAGTTACACTTAAGTGGGGTTTTTTTTTCTCTTTTGAGGGGGTGAGATGTGATGGCATCTGTGTATAGAGACAGACTAATATTCCTGTGAGGCAAAAAAGTATGTGAAAGGTTGGCAACTATTGCATATATCAATTTCTTGTGGGTGCTGAGAACAATTTCTTTGCCCAAGAAGTTTTATTTTGCTTAGTTTTCATGGAAATGAGTCATTTATTGCATTATTACTTATTAATACTATTAACTTTAGCACTAAGCTAATTTTTAAAGAAGGGCCTTGTAACTTATATGAAGAATTGAGAAGAGGCAGAAGTTATTTTAGGTGGAGAAAAAAGGTGAAAACATTGAGTATGTTTCTAGGGGTGTTTTGTTTTTTTTTAGTCTTTAATTCTTTCTGAGCAAGAAAAATTGAGATGTTTAACTCTTTTCAAACTGTCAACAGGCGGGAGCGCTTTGTTAGTCAAGGTGAAGGGAAAAAAACACGTCCAACTGCACGGAGAGAAGATCCAGGGTTTGAAAGGTACCCCAAAAATTTCAGCGATTCCAGAAGAAATGAGCCACCACCACCAAGAAATGAACTTAGAGACACTGATAGACGAGAAGTACGGGGAGATAGAGATGAGAGGAGGACAGTGATCATTCACGATAGGCCTGATATAACACATGGTAGACACCCGAGAGAGGGTGGTCCAAATCCTCCTAGGCAAACTAGTTGGAAGAATGAAGGTGGCATGAGCACTGAAAAACGGGACACAAGGTATTCGCTATGTTTTCTAATGTTTACCTAGACTTGCTTTTCTTAACAGAGTTATTAGCATTTGCTTTTGGACTTTGAAGACCAAGATCCTCATTGCAAATTTTTCTTTAAGGGGTGAAAGACCAGAGAGATCAGGAAGAGAAGTTTCTGGACACAATGTAAGAGGTGCTCCCCCAGGGAATCGAAGCAGTGCTTCTGGTTATGGCAGCAGAGAGGGAGAAAGAGGAGTATTAGGAGAAAGAGGAAGTGGTGGACAGGTAAGTATATTTCTAAATTTGGCAAGAATTTTTTTTTTTAGATTGCTCTTGAATTACAGTCATTAACTTTAATTACATTAATAACCTTAATTGCAGCCAATTAACATTGCCCCAGCCAGCATTATTTAACTGTAGTTGTTCAAGTCTAATCAGTTTTACTGCTTTAATATATTTCATTTATTCACTATTTTTAATGTCCTCCAAAAACAAAGGTGTTCTCCATAATCTCTCCTACTGTGATTTTGAGGTATCAGTTAATGACATGAGTCATATTGCCTGTCTTGCATTTATAGTAAAGAAACTTCTGCCTTTGAGGAAATGTGTTACAATCAGTTCTCAGAAGTATACTGCTATAACTTAGAGGGGTCCTCTGATTATTTCTCCCACTTAGAGAAATTAATTGTATTAAATTTATTTTCTGTATTTACCATGCCTTTGTGATGGAATCCATAACTTGAAACTCTTAAAGATTAGCGGCTTTTTTTAGTGTTACTGTATGTTGAAAGATTAAGTTACTATGAAAAGTTAGAAAGTCTTTGAGAGTAGATTTAAGGGCAGATAGTTTTTGTTAGGCTGCCGTATCTCAGAGAGTGCAAATACTACATCCTGCATGTTAGACATCCCAGACAAGTTAAACAGAGAATCAGACCTGCTTGATCTCAGGACTACATCCTCTGGTTGTGTACTCCCCGTGGGATATTTGATGGTTACTGAGAATTTTTGAGACCTTCGGGGAAGGAGCAGTCTTTGAATCACTTGCAAGTACAAGTGATTTGATTTGATTTTATTTCATTTCATTGGTATTTTTATATTACAATTTTAAACATTTGTTTTTTAAAATTTTGAGTTTCAAATTCTCTCCCTCCATTCTCTTCACCCTCCTTAAGTTGGCAAACAATTTGATATAGGTTATACATGAATCACTACCATTTTAGATGTCTGCTAGCTATATTAAGAGTGACAACATGCTCTGAAGCTGCCTCACTTAAAATGTAGATGGTACATCTCTGCCCTACCCCTTCCCCATTCTGTGTAGCTTTTATATATTTTTGACCCAGACCAATCACAGTGCTTTAGAAAGGGAGTAGAGGGCAAAAAAGTGCTTCAGAGCAACTAAATTGGCAATACTGGCATGATCTCCTTAATTTTTCTTTAAAAAGAGGATATCTTTTTCAGCATTATTCTGAAGATCGACATGTGGTTGAACGCCACGGTCGCGAAACAAGTGGACCAAGAAAAGAATGGCATGGTCCAAGTTCTCAAGGCAGTGGATATCATGACACAAGGAGAATGGGTGATGGCCGGGGAGGAGCAGGCATGATACCCCAGCATACAAGGTAAAATAACTCTTATTAATCCTTTTCTGTGGTTTTTTTTCCTTCAGATACTGTTGAGTACCCACCATGTACAGTACATTTCTGCTAGCTCCTTTTTGGGGAAAGATAAAAAAAAAAAAATAGAATAATGATACAGTCTTTCCCTTCATGGATTAGTGTTTATTTCTTCTCATCAAAAGTTGACATTACTTTTATTTATTTAAACAAATACTTGTTTTATCGGTTTCTCACATTGGAATGTTTATCCGTAAATGAGGGAGCCATGCTCTCTAGATTTTTGATCTACCATTCCTTTTTTTCCCTGCCATTCCTTAATGGGAAAAAAAAGTAAGAGTTTCACATTTTATCATTCCAGAAATTCCTAGAACACATTGAGAAACAACATATTTACTAGGTCCTCCATGATTATCATTGTAAATTATGTATGTCACCATATTGATAAAAGAACTGACTGTAGAGCCAAGGAAGACTTTTATGTTCACTTTTCTCTCTTTGATATATGCAACTGTATGACCCTAAGCAAGTCACATTAGCTCTCAGTGCTCCGGAATTCTTTGAGGCTGGAAGTTGCTGCAAAGGTGCCAGCCTGTATTTTAGTAGAGGGAGTTTCCTCATTTGGGAGCTTCCTATTCCAGTGAAATCATAGTCTAGTACTTATCCCAGATAACGATTTTGTATTCCTGTATACATAGAATTTTGGAAATGGAAGGGACTTCAAAGGTTGGCTGCTCCAAACTGTTTCCAAATAAGAAACCTCCCTGTTGAACAGGTATTTATCTCATCTAGCCTTTGCTTAAAGATAGGAAGAATCTAGTCAGCCTTTGTCCCATGTGTAAACCTGGAATGTTAAAGGAAGTTTTTTTTCTTAGATCAGACCTTGACTTGTGCTTCTGCAATTTTATTCATTACTCCTATTATTGTCTTCTAGGGACAAACACAACTCAAAATCACTCAAATCTTAACTTCTTCAGACATATCCTAGTTCATTTGGCCAGTCTTTAGTGTCCATCTTACAATGTAGTGTCCACTTTTGGAAACAGTACTTCAGATATTACCTGACTAGTGAACAGTACAACAATACTCCTGCCTTCGTGGTCCTAAATATAGTAATTGTTGGGCAGCTTAACATTTTATTAGCTTTTTTGGATGCCATGTCACATCAGTGACTTATGGAACTTTTAATACACCACATCTTCCCATTTTTTAAAATGAGCTGCTTTTAAGTCATACTTTGCGTGTCTTAAACTTGTAAAGTTGTCTTTTTGACCCTAAAATTTTGTATTTCTACTTATTAATTACTTCATCTTACTATATTTGGCTCAGTATTGCTGACAATAACCTGTTGAAATATTTTCAAATCTTGTTGCTCTCATATTATGTTAGCACTCATCTGAACCTAATCTGTGAAAACCCTACTGTCAGCAATGTTTTTAAAACCAAATTCAGCATTTCTTTTCCCACCATAATCAGTTTTGACTTTTCATGTATTCACCCAAGGATTTTATTCTATAACGTACTTTTATGAGCTTATATCAGTTTTTCCTTTGAAGTATCTCTTTCCTTTCTTCCTTCTTCATTCCTTGCTCTTCTCCACAGTCTAGCACTTTCATTTTTGGATTAGTACAATAGCCAGTCTCGCTTCAGATAGTCTCTCTTTCCTATCATATACTAATTTGAAAATGTGATTAACTTGTTTAGAAAAACTTAAATGATGTCTCATAATTTAATAATATGCAATGTGATATGGTAGAGAGCTGGCCTCAGGGTTAGAAATACCTGAGTTCAAAGCATTACTCTGAAGCATGCTGCTTGAGTGACCTTGGGCAAGTCACATAATCTCATTGCCTCTTGACAGCTAAAGCTATAAATTGCCAAGCAGGTGCTGATATGCACTGGTAGAGGGAATTTCTCAAAGGAAGTGCTCTACTGATATAATTAAAGCTTTGGTGTCCCATTCCTCCCTGGCCAAAAAAACAAGTCTGAGCTCCCCAACATGGCATTTAAGTTGAAAACCTTTTGTAAACTTACCTTGTCCATCCTCTAGCCTTGTTTTCAGATTAGACAATAGAACTCTTCATTCTGTCTAGCCTAGTATATTTAACATCCTACAAATGCACCATGATCATTTTTAACTTCAAGTCTTTGCTTGTGTTTTTCCCTTCCATCTAAATCTTTGCCCATCTTTTAGGATCTGCTTTCTCTTCTATACAGCAACTTAAACAAAAACCAACTGTTTCACATCCATTTATCTTAGACTTTTCCAACTTTTAACCTGTACCACTGTACAGTTTAGAACTTATATGCCACCTTATGTTAAAAAATTTTTAATGTATGTCTCCTCTGCCTGTTTAAGTTATAAAAACCAATGGTGGTCTGAGTCCCATTTGTTTTGTATATTTTTTGGTTCCTATATAAGACGCTTGATTTCTGGATGTATGTGCATTTGTGGATACGCTTAAAATTTTTTTTCCCCAGTGCTTTTGTGGATAATCTTTAAATGTTTTGTTGGGGTTTTTTTCCAATCTGATCTTTAACACTCTCTTAAAAATTTGTTTCTAGTAACTCATCACCAATTAATAGAATTGTGCAGATCACAGGCAATTCTATGCAAAGAGGAAGTGGCTCTGGATTTAAGCCATTTAAGGGCGGACCTCCAAGAAGATTCTGAAATCAGCTGCTTAACATGGTTTCAAGATAATTTATTGAAATCTCTTGTAAACTTTTAACAGACAAGTCAAAGGACAAATGACTTATCCAGGAGTTTAGTCAAACTCCTTTTCCCCCCTTTTCTTTCTTTTTTAAAAACATGATTGCTTTCCTCAATTTGAGAAGGTATTTTAATAGTTATGTTGTAATTTTAAATAGTTTTGTGTATCTTTTGAACATTTTATTCCTTGCAGCCCTAGACTCCCATTCAAGAAGCAAAGAATATTGGAATGGAAACCGTTTTGTTTTCAACACTGTGTGAATATGAAGAGTAGTTTGCAACTGTGTAATAGTCATTTAAGTTACCAGCATTAGCTCTGTGGTGTCAGGCTTTAGAATTAGCTACTTTGTCACAAGATACATATTTGTGACCTCCATTTTGGAGGTTATACAAGCTAAGAAAAACATCTGCTGTCTAATTTGTAGAAAATAAAATTGTTTCTTGCATTTCTGAGTATTACGTAACCTATTTTTGCAGAAGGTACTGTTACATTAAGTGCATCTGTGTATCCTGGTAAAAATATTCCTTTTTGAAATAAACCTTCATATTCTGTATAGTTGCTTAAGTGTTGAATATTTTTAATTACATAATGAATGTATTTGGGTTTGTGTGGGAATATAGTTAAGTATAATGAGGCCTTGAGCTGTGAATGGAATGTTTTCTGAATTGTATTAAGTTTCTGTCTGAGTAATCAACTAGGAAACTATTATCTGATAGATAAATTCTGTCTCTTGTAATTGTTTTCCATGTTCCCAACTTTGTTGAGATGTGGAAGAAATCCAAGCTTGAAATAAGTGAATCCACTTGGATTTTATATGTAGGAAAGTATTGCTGCCTTTGGTAAGAAAAAATAAAAATTCACACCTAGAATTCTATGAGTCTTTGTGTTTACACCTTTAGGTCAACATTACAATGTCCTATGACACTAATAGAGCCAAAACCAAAATTATAGTAGATGTCCAATGTTCACTTACAAAGCTAGTTTGTCTTTTTAGGGCTTAGGCCTGTCTGCTTAACTCTTTAGCTGAGCTCACCCTAGAAGAAAGAAATTTTAGTTACCGAAAAGTAACATATATCTACTGTCAGTAGTATAATTTAACTCATCCAAAATGGAATTAAGCATCCTCAAAATTGTGCTCCTCTAGCACTATCCCTATAACCCATGCTTAAAATCATATTTTAATTTAGTGAAAGAAGTCATTCAATTAGAGTTCTGTCAGTTCTGCCTCTACAACCTGTTACATAAAATGTTACAACAAATGATCTAAAATATTTGTACACCAGTGACTTCTTAGTGTCAACATTTCTAAAATCCTAAAATTAGGTAATTTTTGTCACTTTGAACACTAAACAAATAATGTACTTAGCGCCTCATTTTTGTTATATAAAATTTCCTTTTCTTTAATAAATGATTTAAAAGCATGCAGAATTAGTGACAGAACTGAAACTAAAACTCTGGTCGTGACATCTGGACCTGCATTGGCTACCTCTCTTGACAACATCCTGTAGCATTTGACCAATATTGCCTCCCATTCTTTTACTTAGAGTACTTTTGGCACATACTTAAGACTTCTGCAATATATTCCTAGTCTTAACTACTTCCAGCCCCTCCCCAACCATCTTTTAGACTGCAACTAGCCATATTTTCAACTCAAATTTAGTACTCTTGTTTCAGTACCTTAGTGGTCCCCCATTGCCTGAAGACAACTGGCAACCTTTTAAAACGGTATCACCACCTACTGCAAGCACTTTTTATAAGTGTAGTCTGACTTGATGTGTAGCCAGGGAGAAGTAGGAAGTCTTTTTAAAGCAATTTTGTCAAGTAAATAGTTTTTCTCCCTAGCATCTACCTCAGATCTGACTTGATTGTGTCTCTTAACCAGTTATAAGAAACATGAAAATGGGAGAGAATGCTGAAGATAATCTTGTCTTGGGGTGCTGCTGGTGTATTTAAAAGTATGGAATTCTTAAAAGTTGTTCCAAACCTTTTTAACCTCCCATGGCACCACCTCTCCACTAAGACTCATGCACTAGTCTTCATTCCTTTTCCTTTCTCCTGATTGCTCTCTCCAAACATACCTATTTTCCCTTACTTGGTTGTATTGTGAAAGGCTACCCTGCCCCAGACCTGACATTGGCTTTGCCTAGAAGTCCCTTTTCCTATTGCCGAAGGGGCTTCTGGCTGACTCTGTGTAATTCCAGAGTGGAAGAAGTTAAATGCAATTTTACGTTTCTTGATCATTAGTTTCTCAGGTGCCAGGCTTTCAGGGTTTTGTAGACACAGGTATGTCAGAGCTGGGTACTCTGCTGTTCAGGCAGCACCAAAACTACCACATACATTCAAATGCTAAATTCCTATGATTATTCATGAAAGAAGCTTTTTACTATGTGTGAGGTACTATGTATTTCCTTGCTGCTTTGGATTTGGATTCAGCAAAAATGTGCAAAATTTGAAATTTATTTCAAGGTGTATTTTAGTAATTTCTTTTATAGAATTTTTTTAAAATTTCAGTTTTATTTTTGGTTCTGAATTTCCTGTCTCTTCCTTGCCCTCTACTGGTAGAGAAGGTAAGAAAAACGACTTATTATAAATACATATAGTTATGCAAAATACATTCTTGCATTAACCATGTCAGAAAAAAGTTTTCAGGTCGCTCTCTGATTCCAGACAGCATGTTTGTTTCATTGTGAGTCCTTTTGAATGTTGATTGATCACTGTGCTGATCAGAGTTCTCAAGTCTTTCAAAGTTCATTATCCTTATGGTATTATCTGGTTATACTTACTACACTTTGTATTGTTTCTTTTTCTTTTTTTTGCTTTTTGGAGGGAGGAAGGCTAGGCAATTGGGGTTAAGTGACTTGTCCAAAGTCACGCGGCTAGTTTTGTGTTAAGCGTATGAGGTCACATTAGTACTCAGGTCCTCCTGACTCTAGGGCTGGTGCTCCCTAGCCACCCCATTTTGTATCATTCCATACCAGTCTTCCCAAATTTTTTATTTTAGCAATTTCTATTAGTACAATAAAGCATCAGCTTTGAGTACATATTGAGCATCTCAATGTTACTGATTTTTGAAGAAGTAGTTCATGAAGACCAGTGATTTGTAGCCTTATGCTTTTATTACAGATTTTTATCAAAGACATCAATATAATTATAACTAAAATTGCTAATATTTAAGTCAAATTCATAAAGTATAAAATTTGACCTTGACATCATCAATCAGTCCTACACATTCTCACCTGCATTTTTACTGAGATGTCTCTTGGGTGTTACCTGTTCCAGTTGTTTGTTTTCAGTTTCCTTTGCTCATTCATCATCCATGTCTCAATCCCCTTGCATGGGTGTACCTTAAGTCTCTGTCTTGTCCCTTTTCTTGTTCATTCCATTAGTTTGTTTATCATCTTTAGGCAGATAACTTTGAACTATGCATATGTAACTCATAGCTCACCTAAGCTCTAATCCTTTAATCATCAGACATCTGCTGAGCTTTTGATTGCATGTCCCACCAGCATCCATTTCTCCTCCAAGATTCCCTATTTCTGTATAGGTCACCAGTTAGACATTTTTGAGTGGGAACTATGTGCCTGGCACTGTGCTAATCACTAGATCATCAACCATGGATGTACAGATTCATAACCTCAGTTATTCACAACTCTTTCATCCATATCCCCCTATAGCCAATCAGTTATCAAATCTTGAAGTCCTTAATTGGTTCCCCTGACTCCTTTTACTTTATGCATTTTCCGTACTACTGTAAAAGTTATTTCTCAAGCACTGGGCAATCACATCATTTCCCCATTATTCTGCTGCTCAAGAAGTGACTTTCTGTTGTGTTTGAGCTAAAATACAAAATTTGGTTTGGTTTTTTAAACCTTTCACAAATTGCTCCTGCCAACGTTTTTGGGTATGTTTCTTTTGGCCATCTTTTATGTTCTTTCTGCTCTAGCCAAAATGGCTTTCTTAGTTTTTCTGTATACCTGATATTCCATCTCTTCTTTGCACCTTTTCACATCTATTCCCTGATACCCGGAACACTCCTTCCTTGTGGGATCCCTAGATTTCTTGAAAGCACAAGTTGTGCTGTTTCCTATAGGATCCTTTGCCATATCCTGCCCCTAAACCTCTCCCCTCCCCTACTATCCTCTAAGAACTTATTTTTGTCTACTGAGTATAAATTTTCTATATATTTCAATTGGTGCATGCTGTTTCTTCTAGAAGGCAGATTCCTTGAGGGCAGATTGTTTTACGGTTATCTTGGAATATGGTGTCTGTTGTCTCTAATCTAAATCCCTCTGAGCTCTTTATCCATTCTTAGTAATTTTTCCCTTTTTTATGCTTATAGCATGTGTTTCTCCATTCTTTTCCCCCTCCTCCCACTGCCCTGCAATGTAATATTTCATAAAATTCTTTGCAGGTTTTGTTCTTCAGCTAGATGCCACAGTGGAAAAGAACACTAGACCTGGAGTCAGGAAGACCCGAATTAAAAGCTCACCTCACCCACTTTCTTTATGACCCTGGTCAAGTCATTTTGCCTCCATTTATTTGACTCAATTTTCTTGACTATAAGATGGTGGTAATAATAGCACCTACTTCCCAGGTTATCAGGATCAAGTTATAATCACAAAGTGATTAGCAAGTGCCTGGCACCTATTGATGCTGTACAAGTTAGCTATTATCAGTATTTTCAGTATCATATTTACTGCTCAATTACATTACTGTTTTCGGTTGCATGAATATGCAGTGATTCATTGAACAGTTCCCATGTAGATGAATGTAGAAGGCCTGGATTTAATGTCCCACATCATTTTCGTATACCCAAAGTTAGTATCTTAACATTTTTGCCCGTCTTCACTTAGGACTTTTTCATTATGAATTAGAAAATTATCAATAAATGTGAATATTTTCATTGACAGAGACCAGGAAAATAAAACATCATGTATTAGATTATGAACCTATTACACAATGTTTCTAATAATTTTTTATTCATGTCTGATTTTTATGCCACTTAAATTTTTTTATATTCTTCGTTCTCCACCTTCCTGAGACATCCCTAATAATATTTTTTAAAGTGAAGAAGAAAAATTTCTAAACCAATTAGTAGACTGAAAAACTGAAAATAATTTATAATGCAGGTGTCTTTGGGAACAAGCTTGCTCTTTGTAATTTCACAACATTAATTTTCAGTTGTTTTATGTTTGTTTTAGTCGTTGTGTATCTTGTTTTCTTATTTACCTCACTTTGCATTAGTTCATTTCAATCTTCGCATGTTTCTCTGTATTCATCGTTTGTTTCATAGAGTACTGTAATATTCTGTTATATTCTTGTATCACCGTTGGGCAAGCCATTCCCCTACTGCTCTATGCAATCCATGGATTATGTGTGATACTTCTGTTTAAATCATTTTTCCCTCCAGTATCCTTTTCTTCTCTCTCCTAGATAGCCATCCCATATAACAAATAATATTTTTTAAAGACAAAAGAAAGAGGAAAAATTAGCATAACTGATAATACATTGCAAAAAAAGTGAAAATACATGCAAGATATCGTGCTCTGGAAGCCCTGTGCAAAAGAATGGAATGGGAAGGTTGGCGTCTCATATCTCTTCCTTGAGCCATCTGTGTTCTTTGTCATTTAACAATACTCCCTTTGGATTTTTTTGTGGTTTGTCTTTCCATTTACATTGTTGTAGTCATTATGTATATTTTATTGACTGTTTACTTTTTCCTGCATTAGTTCATGTCAACTTTTCCAAGTTTATTTGTATTAATCATATATGTCATTTCTTACATGGTAATATTCTACTGCATTCATATGCCACAATTTGTTTAGCTCTTCCCCAATTGATGGGCATCACTTTGTTTCCGGGTATTTTCTATTACAGAAAGTACTGCTCTAAATATTTTGGTTTATATGGGGACTTTCTTATCTATAACCTCCTTGGGGTATAACCTAATAATAGATATATTCCTATTTTAATCTTATTTGCAAAATTCCAGATTGCTTTCCAAAATGGTTGTATTGATTTATTACTCTACCAACGATACACTCATGTTCCTGCTTTCCCACAATCCCTCCCCCATTGACTGTTCTCATGTTTGTAATCTTTGGCAGTTTGCATGGTGTGAGGTAAAACCTCTGGGCTTTTGTGATTTAAATTTCTTGTATTAATATTGATGTGAAGCATTCCTTCATATGATCATTAATAATTTGCAATCCTTCCTTTGAGAACTGTTCATTTTCTCTGATCCCCTTTTTACTGGGGGAGTGACTTTTGGTTATATGTGTGTATGTATATATATAATAAATTATTAATGTGCATTATATATAAAGTAAATTAATATCAACGTGCTACATAAGGTCATATTTCCATTCAGAATGGAGTGTGTGGTGTAGTGTTAGTACAAGCCTGATTTCTGTTAGACTGCTTTCCAATTTTCCTACTAATATTTATTAAACAAGCAGTTCATTCTTAAATAATTTCTTTTTTCCACTTTATCATACTGGACTACTGTGTTTTATTGTTTCTGATTATTCTTTGTCTAATCTGTTAGGTGGCACAATGGATAGAGTACCCTGACTGGAGTCAGAAAGACTCATTTTCTTGAGTTTAAATCTGGTCTCAGGTGTTGACCTGTGTGACCCTGGACAAGTCACTTATCCCTGTTTGCCTCAGTTTCCTCATCTATAAAATGAGCTGGAGAAAGAAATGGCAAACCACTCTAGTATCTTTACCAAGAAAACCCCAAATGGGGTCACAAAGTTGGACATGACACGACTAAGCAAGAAATCTCTTCCATTGACTCATTTTTTAAAAAAAACCCATTATCAGATGGTTTTGCTGACTGTTACTTTTTAATACAATTTGAGGTCTGAAAGTACTGTTCCCCATTTCCCTTGTCATTATTTCCCTTGATAATATTCTACATATTTTTTCCAAAGGAATATTGTTGTTTTATCAAGTTCTACAAAGTATCTTTGACAATTTTATTGGTATAGCATTAAAAAATTGTCAGTTAACATCGGTAGTAGTGTCGTTTTTTATGATTCACAACTTGTTCAAGAGCATTGAATATTCCTCCCACTATTCAAGTTTTTTAATTTTTTAAAAGAGCACTTTCTTTGCATATCTGTGAGTATTTTGTGTGCTTCGGTCAATTATCTCCAAATATTTTACGCTTTTTGTAGAAGACCCCAGCCAACTTTTCAACATGAAAGAAGCCTTTGCCCCCTGTGGTGCCCTCACCCTGGAAGATCCTTCCACCTCTTAAACTCTCTTCTCTAATTGCTGAGTTCTTTCCTGAACTTCAGTTTTGAGGAAGTCTCCAGGTCTGCCATGCTCATTCCTTTGCAACTCTCCCTGGTTGTCTCTCTTGACTTGACTTCTCTTCTATGCCCCTACTTGTTTCCTTTTCCCCTCTCCCCACAGCTTTTCACCACCCCTTTAAGTATTGTTTTACACTACTTGGATGTAAACTCAGAATACAGACTTTTTTTTAAAATTCCCAGCATTTAGCTTAATAAAAGTTAATTAACTTGACTCATTCTTTATTTGATCATTTTGTCTTTATGACTCTTGAGCAAGTTACTTTGGCTTCTTTGAGCTGATTTTCCCAAATGTAAAAATATGTATCACAACATTTTGCTTTAATTGTGTTCTTAACCCATTTTTCAAGGCCTTGCCTTATCTTGAAATTTTTTTTGACAGTTTCTTGAAATTCTGTAAGAAAAATCTTTTTCCCCCTATGATTTTGTTTTATTTTGTGCCTAAAGGGAGAATACACCTGTTACATCAGTTTCATTGTCTTCGGGTAACGAAATATGTCTCATTTCTAAGTGTCACAATAGCTCTCTCAAAAGTTGAGACAATTAAATGTATTTCAGTAATTCAGTTAAAAGCTATTTATATAGATCCCAAATCTATCTTTTTATTCATAATATGTATATACATACCACTGAACATACCAAAATCATACATTGAAAATACATATTCTTAATTCGACCCATTATTTTAATATACATTTGGTTAGGAATCTTCATATAAATGTGGATCATTTTAATGAACTTTCATTCTTGATTGAAAATTGAATTGAATTTGATTTGAAATTTGAATTTGAAATTGAAAAGATTTTTTTAAAAAATTTTCCCCAGTTACATGCAAAAACTATTTTCCACATGTTTTTAAGATTGAGTTCCAAATTCTCTCCCTCCCCACCCTCCTCATTGGAGAAGGCAAACAATTTGATATAAGTTATACAATGTAATTATGCAAAACATTTTCATACCAGTCATGTTGTAAAAAAAAAACAAAACCCAAAACCATCAAACAAAATGAAGACCAAAGAAAGTTTTTCAAAATGTGTGCTTCAGTCTCTATTCAGAATAGACTCCATCAGTTCTTTCAGCATGGATGGCTTTTTTCATCATATTTCCTTCAGAGTTGTCTTTTGTCATTATATTGCTGAGAATAGCTAAGTCATTCACAGTTGATCATCATGCTGTGTTGATTTTTTTTTTTTCTCTTTGGAGGGCAATTGGGGTTAAGTGACTTACCCAAAGTCACACGGCTAGTTTTTGTGTCAAGTGTCTGAGGCCGGATTTCAACTCACGTCCTCCTGACTCCAGGACCGGTGCTCTATTCACTGCGCCACCTAGCCACCGTGTGTTGCTGCTAATGTTGTGGTTCTACTTTCACTTTTTATCATGTAAGTCTCCAGGTTTTTCTGAGAACATCTTTAACTCATTGTTTCTTACATCACAATAGTATTCTATCACGATGATATTCCATAAATTGTTCAGCCATTGCCCAATTGATGGGCATCCCCTCGATTTCCAGTTATTTGCCACTAGAAAAGAGTTGCTATAAATATTTGAGCATAGTTCCAGAATTGCTCTACCATAATGGTTGAATCAGTTTGCAACTCCACCAATGGAGCATTGGTGTCTCTTCCCACTTCTCCAACATTTATCATTCTATTTTTCTGTCCTATTAGCTCCTAGTAGGAGTGAGGTAGGTTTTACCTACCTTGGTATTTACTCTTATTGATATTTTTAATTCACATTTTCCCAATCAGAATTTTTTTCATATGACTGTGGATAGCTTTGATTACTTCATCTAAAAACAATTCATAGGTTTTGATCATTTGTCAATTGGAGAGTAGCTCTTATTTTTATACATTTGACTCATGTATTTGAGAAATGAGGCCTTTATCACAGAAACTTGCTTCAAAAATTTTTTCAGTTATGATTGCTAAATCCATTTCCCTCCATCCTATTTCATCCCTTTTATTTTATTCCCTCTCTCCTTTCACACTATCCCTCATCTAAAATGTTTTGCTTTTGACTGTTGCCTTCCCCTTTCCACCTTCCCTTCCATGAGCATCCCCACCCTTTCTCTTATCTCCTTGCCCTCCTATTTTTCTGTAGTCTAAGATAGATTTCTGTACCCAATTGAGTGTGAATGTTATTCCGTCTTTGAGCCAATTCTGATTAAAGTTCAAACATTCCCTGCCACCTCCTTCATCTTCACCTCCATTGTAAAATCTTTCTTGCCTCTAATGTGAGATAATTTACCCCCATGCTACCTCTTCCTTTACCTTTCTCCCAGTGCATTTCTCTTTCTCATCCCTTAGTTTTATTTTTAAAAATATATATTTATTTTTAGTTTTCAACATCCACTTCCATATGATTTTGAATTCCAAAATTTCTCCACATCTTTTCCTTTCTCCCACACTAAGGTGGCTTGTGTTTTGATATAGGCTTTACATATGCATTCATATTAAACCTATTTTCACATTAGTCATGTTGTAAAGAAGAATTAGAACCAATGGAGAAACCACAAGAAAGAAAAAAAAATGCTTTTATCTGCATTCAGACTCTATAGTTCTTTTTTCTGTATGTGGACAGCATTTTACATCATGAGCCTTTTTTTTTTAAATTAATTTTTTGGCTATTTGGAGGAAGGAGGGCAGGGTGATTGGGATTAAGTGACTTGCCCAAGGTCACATGGCTAGTAAGTGTTAAGTCTCTGAGGTTGGATTCAAACTCAGGTCCTCCTAACTGCAGGGCTGGTGCTCTATTCACTGCGCCACCTAACCGCCCCTCCATCATGAGTCTTTTGAAGTTGTTTTAGATCCTTGCATTGCTAAGGAAAGAGAAGTCTATCAAAGTTAGTCATCATAAAGTGAGGCTCTTACTGTGTACAATGTTCTCCCAGTTCTGCTCACTTCACTCAGCATCAGTTCATATAAATCTTTCCAAGTTTTTCTGAAGTCTACCTGTTCATTTCTTATAGCACAATAGTATTCCATTTCATTCATATACCACAACTTGTTCAACCCTTCCCCGACTGGTGGATATCTCCTCATTTCCAATTCTTTGCCACCACAAAAAGAGCTGCTATAAAAAATTTTTGTGCCTGTGGGTTCTTTTCCCATTTGTATGATCTCTGGGATATAGACTTAGAGAAGTGGTCTTAATTTTATTTTTAAAAATATCCCATCATATTCAACCCACATCTGTGCCCTCTGTCTATACATACTTCTATGTGTCCTAATAATGAGAAACTTCTTTTGTGTTACAAGTATCATCTTCCTGAATAGGAATGTAAACAGGTTAGCCTTATTAAGTCCCATATGATTTCCCTTTCCTGTTTACCTTTTTATGCTTCTCTTGAGTTGTATTTGGAAGTCATATTTTCTATTTAGCTCTGATCTTTTTATCAGGAATGCTTCAAAGTCATCTATTTTATGGAATGTCTATTTTTTTTCCTAAAGAATTATACTCAGTTTTGCTGGGTAGGTAATTCTTGGTTGTAATCCTAGCTCATTTGCCCTCCAGAATACCATCCTCCAAACCCTCTGATCCTTTAACGTAGAAGCTGCTAAATCTTGTGCTATCCTAACTGTGGCTCTACAATACTTAAATTGTTTCTTTTTGGGTGCTTGCAATATTTTCTCTTTAACCTGGGAGCACTGGAATTTGGCTATAATATTCCTGGGAGTTTTTACTTTGGGATTTCTTTCAGGAGGTGATCAGTGGACTCTTTCAGTTTATAATTTACCTTCTTGCTCTAGAATAGCGATTCTCAACCTGTGGGTTGCGACCCCTTTCGGGGTCAAATGGGGTCGCCTAAGACCATCGGAAAACACATTTCTAATGGTCTTAGGAACCAAGACACCACTCTTCTATCTGTCTCCAGGTGGGTCTGCCCACATGCAGATATGCCCACATACGAGTATTAAAGGGTATCAACATTAGGAAGGTTGAGAACCACTGCTCTTGAATATAAGGGCAGTTTCCCTTGATAATTTCTTGAAAGCGATGTCTAGGCTCTTTTTTTGATCATAGCTTTCTGGAAGTCCAGTAATTTTTAAATTATCTCTCCTGGATCTATTTTCCAGTCAGTTGTTTTAATAATAAGATATTTTATACTGTCTTTCATTTTTTTTTCATTCTTTTAATTGTTTCTTGATGTCTTGTAGAGATTTTAGCTCTCTCTTGCTCAATTCTAATTTTTTTCTTCTTTTAAATTAAATTATTTTTTGTTTTCTACATTCACTTTAAATTTTAAATTTTCTCCCCCTCAAGATGGCTTGCAATCTGTTATGAGTTCTACACATACATTTCTATTAAACATATTTTCACATTAGTCATGTTGCATAGAAGAATTATAAAGAATGGGAAAAAACCATGGGGAAGAAAAATAAAATGAAAAGGAAAATAGTCTGTTTCATTTTGCGTTGAGATTCCATAGTTCTTTCTCTGGACGAGGCTGGCATTTTCCATCATGTGTATTTTGGAATTGTTTTAGGTCCTTGCATTGCTTAGAAGAGCTAAATCCATCAAAATCAGTCCTTGTTCACTGTGACTGTTACTATGTACAATGTTCTCCTGGTTCTGCTCCCCTCACTCACAATTAGTTCATGTAAGTCTTTCTAGGTTTCTCTGAAGTCTGCCTGTTCATCATTAGCCATTCCTCAACTGATGGATATCCCCTTGATTTCTAATTCTTTGCCACCACAAAAAGAACTGCTATAAATATTTTTGTACATGTGGGTCCTTTTCCCATTTTTGTGATCTATTTGGAATAGAGATTTAGTAGTGGTATTGCTGGATCTAATTTTTAAGGAATTCTTTTCTTCAGTGAGATTTTTGTATTCTCTTTTCCATTTAGCTAATTCTGTTTTTAATGAGTTTTTTTTTACTTCAGTGAGTTTTTGCATGTCTATTTGGCCAATTCTGCTTTTAAGAAGTTTCCTTTTGTGAATGTCTATTTTTTTCCATTTGACTGTTCTACTTTTCTTTGCTTTTTTTTTTTTTTTGAGGGGGGAAGGCGGGGCAATTGGGGTTAAGTGACTTGCACAAGGTCACATGGCTAGTAAATATTAAGTGTCTGAGGCCAAATTTGAGTTCAGGTCCTCCTGATTCCAGGGCACTCTATTCACTGAACCACCCAGCTGCCCCCTGACTGTTCTACTTTTCAAGTCATTCTTCTCCTCAATGGAGTTTTGTACCTCTTTTACCATTTGGCCTATTCTGTTTTTTAAGATGTTATTTTCTTAGAATTTTAACCTTTGTCTTCTTTACCAGTCTGTTGACTTTTTTTCATAATTTTTTTTGTCTCGCATTTCTCTTCCCAATTTTTCATCTACCTTTCTTATTTGATTTTTAAAACACTTTTTAACTCTTCAGTTGTCTGAGACCAATTGATATTTTTCTTGGAGGCTTTGGATGTAGGAAATTTTAACTTTGCTGTCTTCTTTTGAATGTGTGTTTTGATCTTTCTTGTCATGATAGTAACTTTCTATGATCAGAATTATTTTCTGTTTACTCATTTTCCCAGTCTATTTCAAGGTGGTTTTATCTAAGGAGAAGTGTGTTTATTACTCTCCTGGCCTGTGCCCTGAACTATGAGCTACCACCAGCACTTTTTTCTGCCCTGGAACTATTATGAGAGTTCCTGCTCCACTGCATGTTATTGTCCCTCCTCACCCTGACACTGCCACCCAGGACTGCAATCCATATCTAAGCATTAGGAAAGCAACAGAACCCTGCCCTCAATGCCATCAAAGAGACTCCTTTAATCTCTTTCTGATCTGTTCTGGAAGCATCTGCTGTTTGCTTCACTCTTAAGTTCTGCTCCTGGTTTTCTGGGGCCTGGTCTGTGCTGGCCCAGACTGCACTGGACTGTGTTCTACTCTCACCTCAGTGCAACGGACCTTTTCTGCCAAACTTTTAGATAGTCTTGAACTGTAAAATTGTTTCACCCTGTCCTTTTGTGGGTTCTCTCACTTCAGGATTTGTTTTAGGGTATTACTTAAAGGTCTTTGGAGAAAGGGTTTGGGGAAGAGCTCAAGAGAGTCTGTCTTCTCTCCACTATCTCACCTCTGTCCCTAAGAAAAGATTTTTATTGTTTCCTGAGAAGTACTGACAAATTTCCTTTTTTCAGGTAAGGACTTTAGATCAGATAAATATTTATTTCTTAATATTAAAAGAATTATTAATATGCTTCCACAATGCATGATTTTTTTTCTCTCACATTTTCCCAGGAAGTAAATTGTTTTGACAATTGGAAGTCCATCTTGGATGAGAATGGGCTTTTGCATTTTTTACACAGATTATTTAATAGATGACATGATTAAGCATCTTCCTAGTTATATAGTACGCATCCCATGGGGTCTTCCATTCATCCTTGCAGGCAAGCTATTCTTGAATGTGTTATTTTGTCTAGAAAATCAATAAAACAATTATTAAGTTCTTACAATGAACCAGTGAGTGTACTAGGCACTGGGAATTCAAAAGAAAAATGAATCAGTCCTTGCACTCAACAAATCTTACTTTGATTATTACTATTACTGTTATTACAGTTGTTACTATTTGATCCAGGGAAACAACAGGACTATAGGAACAGAGTTGGAAGAGACCTCAGAAGTTATCAAATTCAGTTGGCTCTTTTTACAGATAAGGAAACTGAGGTCCAGGGAACTTAAGTGACTTGCTCAAAGTCATACAGGTAGTAAGCATCAAAGGCAGAATTTAAACCCATATTCTCTGATACCCCAACCACTGGGTTTTCTTCTATGTCTCCCTGTCATGTACATATTTAAGTATATACAACATATGGAACTTGAGGGCTTATAGTTTCACCAACATTGAATTAATGTCCCTGTTTTCTAGTTAGTTGGTTACTCTCAAAGCCAGGTCTTTCTGTTTATAAGCAGCCAACACATCCACTGTGTCAAACTATATCATATATGTGTAATTCATCTACTAGCATATTTAGTACATTAGATCCCTTTTTAATTTTTGTTTTATTTTTGGGGTTTTTTGGAGGGGCAGTTGGGGTTGTGACTTGCCCAAGGTCATATGGCTAGTAAGTGTTAAGTCTCTGAGGACAGATTTGAATTCAGGCCCTCCTAACTCCAGGGCTGGTGCTCTATTCATTGTGCCACCTAGCTGGCCTTACATACCTTTTTTATACTAAAGTATCATATTCCAATTATGTTTTTATTCCTCTTTTAAATCATACCTAACTCATAAGTAAATTAATTGAAATTTATATTTATCTACCTTCACAAATTCCCATTCTGATGTTATATTAACTTTGGAGGTCACCTTGAATTCTCAAAGGTTATGCCAGTGGATCATAAGCTCAGGAAGGTTTCTGCCATGCTGGAAGGGCTTCAGTGATGGCCCTGAAAACAGACTGAGCTTAGTTTTTTGAGGAACATGGAGATATATGAGTGTCAGTCATCCAACTGGTAATGAAAAAACAAAACAAAACAACTTGACCAGGGAATCCATGGAACGAAAATTTTAAAATATTCTAAACCCTGTGTGGTCTTCTTTGCCAGAGTGGTGGCAAAGAAAGCAGGAGCTAAGAATCACACAAAGACTTCAAATTAGTATTTTAAAATGTGAAATCCTTGTCCAATGACCTATGATTAGATATATTGCTACAGGAGCTTGCTTAAAACAATCAAAATAGGGGGCGGAGCCAAGATGGCGGCGTAGAAACAGCAAAGCACCGCAGCTCCCACACAAATACGCTGAAAAACTCATAAAATGGGACGCTAAACAGATTTTCAAGCTCCAAAACTCTCCACAAGACAGAAAGCACTACAGGCAGCGCAGCAGGCGGGGCTCTTCGCAGCAGTCGGGACCGGGCTGAAACCCCTGCTGGCTCAGGCCCTGGGGCATCGGGCTGGGAATCGAGGCTACAGGAGAGCAGATCCGCTGCACTGGAGGCAGAGTTACCACATTTATCAGGCCAGAAGAAAAAAAGGCTAAGAGAAAGGTCAGTGGATTTTGCTAACTGGGGAGGAGAAAAGCGGGTCCGGCCAAACTGCTCCCAGGGCAAGGAGGCAGCGGAAGGCGGCTGTTGCAGCAGGAACGGACGGCTGAGAGCCACGGTGGCCCCGCCTGGGCTGCTTCAGAGCCCTCGGCCTGCAGATAGCAGGGGGGCTGACGCGACCCATC
>CM053598.1:128433595-128454001 GCA_028646575.1 Pseudocheirus occidentalis
CTCAATGCAAGAGCCCTTGGCCCTGATGGATCACCTCAGCCCCCCTGCTATCTGCAGGCCGGGGGCTCTGAAGCAGCCCAGTGGAGGCCGCTGCTGCTCTCAGCCATTCCTGCTGCCACAGCTGTCTCCCGCTGCTTCCTTGCCCTGGGAGCCGTTTGGCCAGACTGCTCTTCTCCCCCAAATTTAGCAAAATGCACTGACCTCTCTCTTAGCCTTTTTTTTTCTTGCCTGATAAATGTGGTAACTGTGCCTCCAGTGCAGGCGATCTGTTCTCCTATGTACTTGGCTCTGCCTGATACCCTGGGGCCGGCCCGGCCAGGGTTTCAGGCTGGGCCGTCCATGGCTCCCAGACTGCCACAAAGAGTCCCACCTGCTGAGCTGCCTGCAGCAACAGATGTGTTTTCTGTATTTTGGAGAGTTTTGGAGCTCGAAAATCTGTTTAGAGTCCCATTTTATGAGTTTATAGGGTGGTTGTGTGGGAGCTGTGGTAGTTTGCTGCTTCTATGCCGCCATCTTCTCATGCCATCTTCTAAGGCCATTTATAACTCTACCATTTGCTACTAGTGCCTTTTTCCTACAAATTAAAGTCTGAGGGCAAGGACTTTTTCATTTTTGTCTTTATATTCCCAGCACAGAAAAGATACTTAATGGTTATGGGTGGATGTTTGCTAGAAGATAATTATAGTTAGGTAGATTTAAAACTTCCATCACTGCTACTCTCATTATGTATCCACTTTTTTTTTTTACCCTTTTTAGCTAAACTCCTTGAAAAGGCCATCTACAGCAGGTACCTTCACCTTCTTATTCTCTTTTTAACGCTTTATCATCTGGCTTCCAACTTTATTCCACAAAAACTGCTCTTTGCAAAGTTACCAATTATCTCTTAATTGCCAAATCTGTTGACTTTTTCTCAATTCTCCTCCTCCTCAACCCCTCTGCAGCATTTGATGCTATTGATCACTCTCCTCTATGATACTTTCTTCTGTATAGGTTTTCAGGACACCACTCTTGCCTGGTTCTCCTCCTCCCTATCAGATCACTTCTTAGTCTCTTTTACTGGATCCTCCTCCAGATCATGTTCTCTACCACAGAGCCTCAGGGATCCTCTTTTCTTCTCCTGCTATACTATTTCATTTGGTGATCTCATCTGTTCCAGTGTGCTAATTACCACCTCAGTGCTGATCATTCTCAATCTTCCTATTCTGATCTACCTTCTCTGCTGACTTTTCAAGTCTCACATCTCCCGATGTGTTTCATCTCGAACTGGATACCCAGTAGACATGTTGCATTCAACATGTCCAAAACTGAACTCATTATCTTTACCCCTAAATACTTATCCTCTCCTACTTTCCCTGTTCCTGTGAAAAATAAAACACCATTCTTCTGCTTCTTCAGCCTTGATTCCTCCCTCACTATGCCTCCCTTATTACTACCTGTATATGCAAGCTGTTGCAGAAGGCTGTTGATTTCACTTTTGCAACATCTCTCAATTGAGCCCATTTTCTCTTCTGACAGTGCCGCCACTCATCACCTCATGCTGGACTATTGCTGTAGCTACTGATGGGTCTGTCTGCCTCAAATTTCTCCCCATTACAGTCCATCTTCCAGCCACCAAACTGATTTTTCCTAAAGCACAGGTCTGACCACGTCAGCACCTTTACCTCCACCCCCTCGCCTCCACTCAGTGAACTCCACAGACTCCCTATGGCCTCCATACAAAATAGAAAATCCTCTGTTTGGCACTCTGTACTTCACTTCATAACCTAGCCCATCCTATGGAGGGCTTACTCCTTGCCACTTACTCTTTGGTCTAGTGACTCTGAGCTTCATGCTATTCCTTGAACAAGACATTCCATCTCTCTCTGGACTCTAGGCATTTTCTCCAAATTTTCCCCATGCCTGGAATGCTTTCCCTCCTCATCTCCAAATGCTGGCTTCAAGTCCCAGCTAAAACCTCATCTTCTACAGCTTATTTTCTATTTATCCTGTACATAGCTTGTTTGTATGTTTGTTGTCTCCCTCGTTAGATTGTGAGCTTACTTGATGACTGGGACTGTCTGCCTCTTTTTGTATCCTCAGCACATTGCCTGGCTCATAAGAGACACTTAATAAATGTTTATTGGCTGACTGATTGAATGGCCAGAGCTAGAGAGTAATGATCAGTTGTTTGATGTCAGCTGAAAAAGGAGATTTCCAGTGGATTGTCTTAGGGTTCTATGCCTGTTTGCTGTCTGTCATTCTTATTGATGACTGGAAGTCAAGACAACAAGCATTTATTAAACACCTTTTCTGTGACAGGCACTGTGCTTATTACTGGGAATGCAAATGGCAAAAAACAGTTCCCTTTCTCTAGGATCTCACAGTTCAGTGGGTAACACAACTTGTAAATAGCTATATGTACAAACAAGATATATGTAGGATAAAAGTATAGATCACCACAGAGGGATAAAGGGAAAAATTTATGCATATTGGATTTTCAGATGACACAAAGTAGAGAGAAATAGTTTACGCTCTGGATTCAGAATTCAAAATTATTTTGATAGGCTGGAACATTGGAACAAATTCAATAAGATAATGTGATTTAAAAGGAATAAATGTAAAGTTTTACACTTTTGTTTATAAAAATCAACTTTGCAAATAAGATGAGTGAAGAATAGCTTGATGGTTCATCTGAAAGAAGTCTTAGAGTTTTATTGAACTGCAAGTTCAATGGAGTCAGCAGTATAAATATGTCATACAAAAGGTCTAATGTGATTTTTTTTAAGTTTAGCAATATTAGTTTGATAATTAGCCTTTCCTAATTATTCTTAAGCTATGGCAAATATATTAGCTATATCAATTTATTCTTTCATATACTACCTTAAAATACCTCAGAAAATCTTATGACATTCCTTATGTTTTGTTTGGGTTTTTTTTTTTCACAGCAACATTTCCCTATTGAATCTTTCCATGTTAATAAAGTTAAGTAAAACAAACCCAACAAAATCACCAGCCTTATCATTCCACAGAAACTGCTCTTTGCAAAGTTACCAATTATCTCTTAATTGCCAAATCTGTTGACTTTTTCTCAATTCTCTTTCTCCTCACCGTCTCTGCAGCCTTTGATGGCTATTGATCACTCTCTTAGCAAACAAGCTAAGGAACAGAGAACGAGACAGTTTGGCTGATGTATAAGTTACATAAAGCATTCTGTGTTATATATTAGAATAATAAGAGATAAAGATAGCAAAAAATAGCCACTAAAATTATTTTTTTTAAGCAGAAGAGTAACAAGAACAGAATTAATGCACAGAGAATTTGAAAGAGATTAGAGCTATTAAAGAAAGTTCTGGGGGTCATTTGTATAGAGGTCATAATTGAAGTTTCAGGAATGAATGAGCTTGGTCCAAGGGCAGAACCTTGGGGACCACCCAGCTGTCAGGGGTCAGGATGAGGAACCATTAAAGGAGATAATAAAAGAATGCTTAGAGAAGAAGCCTGAGAATTAGAAGGGTGGTAATTTGAATTCAAGGAAGTAAATGGTGAATACCAGTGTCCAAAGCTTCTGGAAGATCAGGGAGGCTGCATCTGAAACAAAGTCTTTTTAAATTTGGCAGGTTTGGCCAGAGTATGTATTCTTCTGAGAACTTAAGAGAATCTTGTGTCATATCCACACCATGCTGAGGCATTGGAGTGGGGCTTCAATAGAAGGTATATATCAGTGAGGAGATTGGTTTTTTCAATCCAGTATCCCAGACCTTGTATATCCAAAAAGTGTTATCCTACCAAGTAGCCCCCATTTAAATTTATCTTTAACAGAAGATATGCTACTAATCAATATAAAAGAATATATTATGAAGTTTTTATAGTACAGTACCTTCATAATGATGAAAATTCTAGTGGTACCACCTCTGCCTTGAGTGAACAAAAATACAACTATTTTGTTCTTTATATTCTAATAAAGTCTTTCTCTGGGATGTCTTAGAACTATATCCTTCCACAAAACACTACTTTAGCTAAACTATAACAACTATTTCGCCAAGTCAATCTTCCTGTTCTAATCTAGCCTAAGTAGTGGCAGAAAAATTTGTCTATGAATTTTAAGAGGTGGAACTAAGATACGATATTCCTTGATGATATCATAAGAGAATATATATGTGAGAATTTTTACAGAAAAATTCAAGCTGACCTGTTTACTCAAAATTATTTTTATTCCATAGTATACTGCGCTTTCTTAATTATTATATCAAATCCAGGAAAAGTTTTTGCAAACCACGTCCTACAACTGAACATGTCTTTAGACAGAAGGCTATAGCAAATACAAGATCCCTCTGCACTTAGTTTGTTGATCATAAAAAAGCATTTGGTTCACTAGAACAAAATGCTAATTTTTAAAGGTTCTCCTTGAACAATGTGTCTCCTATAAATGTTAAAAATCCTACAAGAATCTTTGAAAAATATTGTGTATGAAAGGAAATAATATGTAATATGAAAGTAATGTGGTCTGGAAATGTAGACTACAGCTATACTGTGAAAGAAGTCCATTCTGGATCTGGATAGCTTTAATTGGTCTTTTTTTTTTTCTGTTTATCCAGCCTAACTTTGTTTTTGCAACTTCCTCCTTACTGCCTTTGGGGCCAAGCAGAAAATAAGTCTGATCCCTTCTTCCCCACAACAGTCCTTCAAATACTTGAAGTCAGCCATTGTACTCTCCTTTTCAATGTGGTTAAAGACACCACCCTTCACTTGGCTTGAATGATTTATTATCCTGGCTGCCCTGGCTCCTTGTGTCTTTCTTCAAGTATGGCGCTCATAATGGAATGCAACATTACACATGTGATGTGTGATCAGGGCCTAAAGTTGAACCATAACCTCATTTTTCTAGGGTAATATAGCTCTCAATGCGATTTAAAATCATATTTGCATAATGTAAATGAAATCAATAGTAAGATTCCCCAGCTCAGATTAACAGCTGAACTCAATTCAATTTTGGCTTCAGAAAACAAATGCCAAAATACACTTGGCTCACTCTGAAGCAGAAAAGTAAAATATACTTATCATTGTGGAGTGTTAAATATGTAGTCAAGGGTTTGCCTTTGTCTTTATACTTACTCACCACTCCCTGAAACAAGAGTTCTCTCCCACCATTTCCCACATCCCTCTGCCTGTCCACTGCTATTCATCCCTCAAATCCCAGCTCAGAAACCACCTCTCCCATGAAACTTTTCCCACTCACACTTTACCCTGAGGCTTCACATATTGCTTTATTTTTCATTTACAACTTATTATTCTGCATTATACTTACCTGTGTGTATATATACATACATATGTATGGCATATATGTGTGTGTAGTATATATATAATATCCTGACAATAAACTTAATGAGGTTGTAGACTTAAGTTTTATCTAAATTTTGTGTATCTTACTTGCCTTAGCTCAGTGCTTTGTATTTTTTCTTTTACAACATATTATTCTATGTTATATATCTATTTATATATATATGTGTGTCTTATCTGGCCAAAATAAGTGGCAGAGAACCAAAATCCCGCCACTGATCCAAAAGCTTCCTGTTTGACTGAATGTGAGCTCCCAGGTACGAAGGTTGGGAGCTGCAGAGGTGGAGATGGGAGGACCTGCATCAGTAAAATCATTCATCCTTAGAGTATTGAATTGTATATACGTATGTGTGATTACATGTATGACTGTGTGCATACATACACACAAATATGCATGTGATCGAGGAGTCAGGAAGGCCTAGGGACATGTCCCATCTCTGACTCTTATGAGCTGTCTGGCCATGGGCAAGCCACTTAAGCTCTTTGTGTCTCAGCTTTCCTCATCTGCAAAATGGGGATAACAATACTCAAAGTATCACTCCACAAGATTGTTATGAGTTAGCAAATGAGATGATGTGTTCAAACTTTAAAATGGTATTTAAATGTAAGCTATTTTTATATTGATCAAAAAGCATTTGTTAAATACTCAGTATATAACAGGCACTGTGCTAGGTGGTGAAGATACAAGTACAAAAAAAAGAAACCATCCCTGTTCTCAGGGAGTGAATATTTTAATAGAGGAGACAACACATATATATTAATTATAAAGAGAATAACAAATGTGGAATATGAAGTAGTTAAGTACTTGAAAGTAGTGTGGGAGGGAAGGCACTTATACTTGGGAAAATTAGGGGGAAAAAACCTACAGAAGGTGGTGTTGAGCTGTGCCATAAAGGAAGATAGGGATTTTATGGGGCAAATGTAAGAAGGGAGAATATTTCATATCGAAGGACAGTCAGTGCAGGGGCATAGAGATGGAGTGTTGTGTCTGAAGAATAGACGCAAGTTGGAGTAGATTGCAGAGGATATGGGAGGATGAGTAATGAATGTACAATGAGGCTAAAAAGGATAAATCTGGGCTAGGTTATGAAGGACTTTATTTTTTTTCATTGACTTGTTTATTTACTTTTAGTTTACAAGATTCAGTTCCACAATCCCTTGAGTTTCAAATTTTCTCCCCTCCCCCATGGTGGCATGCAGTCAAGTATAGAATCTGCAAATACTTTATGAAGGACTTTAAAAGCTAAAAAGGAATTTACATTTGATCCTAGAGTCAATAGGGAGTCACTATAGGTGATTGAGTAGGGGAATAATATGGTCAAATTTGCACTTATGGAAAATTGCTATGGCAGGAGTATATAGGAGGGATTGAAGTAGAGAAAAATTAGAGGGAGACCAATTAAAGGAGGCTATTGTTAATAAATAATCTAGGCAAAAATGTTAGCTGTGTGAATAGGCATGAAATGTATTGTGGAAGTAGAAACTGCAAGATATGGCAACTGATTGGATTTGTGGGGTGAGAGGAAGATTCAAAGATTATGAACTTGGGAGACTAATTAAAGAAAAACTAAAAGACTCTTAAAGAAAAAAATTGAAAATGAAAAAGGTTTGGGAAAGAAGAATGTGTTGTATTTTGGACATGTGGAGTATGAGATGGTTCTAAGAAACAGTTTGAAACAGGCAATTTGTGATAGGGGACGAAAATGCAGGGGAGAAACTAGGACTTATTAAATGAACTTATGGGTCATCTGTATGTGTGTATGTGTATGTGAGAGAGAGAGTTTGTAGCACTGTTAATTAAACTCATACAACTGATGGGTTCCTAAGAATAGAAAGTATAGAAAGAACAGGGGATCTAGGACAGTGTTTGGAATACACACCACAGAGTATATAGTGTGGGTGATGAGCCAGCAAAAGGGATTGAGAAAGAGTAATAAGATAGAAGTCAGAGAGAACACTAAGGAGAACTCAGAAGGAAAATTCCAAGAGCAGAGGTGTTCAGTAGCATCAAATGGAGCATCAGAATTGAGAATGATGAGGACTGAGGAAAGACCAAAGGCATTGGCAGTTAATAGAGATAGAGATTGTTGTTAACTTTGAAAAGAGCAGTGGCAGTTGAGTGATGAGGTCAGAAGTTGTATTGTAAGGGATTGAGGAGAAAGTGTATGAGGCAAGTGTGGGCAGCTTCTTCTTGGGATTTGGCTGAGAAAAGAAGAGATATATAGCACAATAGAAGGTTTTTTAACAATGGCAGAAACAGGTATGTTTGAAGTAAGTAGAGAAGGAACCAATAGTTAGAACCAATAGAAGAGCTTAAAGATTTGAGAGAGAACAGAATGATTGAGGTTGCATTCTGCTGAAGAAATGAGTAGGCCCAAAGATAGAGGAGTTTGACTAAAGAGAAGGGCAGCCTCTTCATCAGCCTGTAGGAAAAGAGAGTTGGGAATGATGTCAAAGTGTTTCGAAATGAAGAGGAGAAAAGAGAATTCATGTCAAATGTGTATCTTTCATGGATCATATTGGCCTAAATATAGACTGTACTGTCTCCCCAAATTTAGTTTGTACAAAACTATTATTCATGTTATTTATTCATGTCTGACTTTCTTTACAAGGAATCTAATTTTATGGAGACAGTCCTTCGTCTCAGCTAATATACAGTTAAATCTTAGTAAAATTTCATGACTAAAAATGATCATTTTATTTACTAGGACTATCTTATGGCCTTGTCTCTACAACAAGAACAACAGAGCCAAGAGATCAACTGGGAACAAATCCCAGAAGGAATCAGTGATCTGGAGCTAGCCAAGAAACTCCAAGAGGAAGAAGATAGACGGGCTTCTCAATATTATCAGGAACAAGAGCAGGCAGCAGCAGCTGCTGCAGCAGCAGCTGCTGCTGCTGCTGCTTCGGCACAAGCCCAGGTAAAAAAAAAAAGAAAGTTTTATGGGTGTGTGTGTGATTAGCACTTTTTGTCATAGGGGAAAATATCTCACAGAGGAAAAAAGGAAGTTTTAGGATTTATTTTTCAATTATATCAACATGTAATTTAGTATCACAGATTATGGATTCTATACTAAACACCAGGTTGTTATCAGAAATTTCTCCTTTTCCCAAATTATTTGTCAGATTATATTCTACTTCAGAAATGACCTCTGTTTATGAAGCAATGATGTTAACTGTCCTTTGAAGCTAATTCCATTCGAAAGTATATCTTGTCAATTAATTGTACTATAAATGTAGGTGTTCTCTTAAAATTCATTCATAAATCTCTATCCCAGTATTCATTTTATAACTCCAGGTGTAAGTATTAAAATCTGCTAGAATCCTTACTCTAAATTAGCCTTTTCTTTCATATAAGTGTAACTTCTACCCTACCTAGTCATAGTACCCTTAATATTCTTGCTTTTTTTTTTGGAGGGCAGTTGGGGTTAAGTGACTTGCCCAAGATCACACGGCTAGTTAGTGTTAAGTGTCCTAGGCCGGATTTGAACTCAGGTCCTCCTGACTCCAGGGCCGGTGCTCTATTCACTGCACCACCTAGCCACCCCTACCCTTAATATTCTAAAGGATATTCTATTCACATTTAGAGTAGGGTTTTTTACCCTGAGGTCTCTGAATTTTTTTTTGCTTTGTTTTGTTTTTTACATTTGAGTAACTATTCCACTGAAACTGGTTTCCTTTATAATCCTGTGCATTTTAAGTATTTAAAAACATTACTCTGTATAGGGACCATAAGCTTCACCATATTTTCAAAGAGATCCTTTACACAAAAAAGCTTAACTGCTGTGGTGGCTAGGCGGCACAGTGGATAGAGCACCAGCCCTAGAGTCAGGAGGACCTGAGTTCAAATCCAGCCTCAGACACTTAACACTTACTAGCTGTATGACCTTGGGCAAGTCACTTAACCCCAAGTGCCCTGCCTCCTTCCCTCCAAAAATTAAAAAAAAAAAGGTTAACTCCTCATTTAAAGGGTGTCCTTTTGAAATGTTTTATGTTAGCAAGAGAAAAAAAAACTGACTCCAATTTATTATTTTACCAGGTCAATAAAATAACTTTTTAAAAATATTCTAATTATACATTATAACAATATCTAAATATATTCTACATTATAATAATCTCATTATATTACTTTGAAGATGCTGATATAACTTGCATTCCAGAGGCAAAATTTAAACTAGAATAGATATGTTCCAGCTGAAGTTAACTCTAAATAAAATCTCCAGAAAGTGACTACTCTCTTACATTATAAAGTTAGAGATGCATTTTCATTAGAAAAAATTGCTAGATGAAGTTGAAAATTTTTTAAGTAAAGGGTAGAAGTTGTGTTTGATCCTGTGAGATGCTAAGCATCAAAATAAACAAAGTGCTTGGTTTATAGCCCAAATCTCATGTAGCAGTCTACTTTTCCGTGTAACACTTTCCAAGTTCAGAAATTTCAGTCTCCACCAGCGTCCTGTCATCCTTCTAGATTAAAAAAACTTCTACGTTTCCTTGTGATTTGGTTACTCTTCAGTTACATAGTTCCCAGAATTTTTCTTTTCTCTTTTTAAAAATTGATAATAGCTCTTTGCATGGATGTATATAACCTTCCAACATTTGAAATTTAAATTTATAGTTTGGCATTGTGTAAAACAAGTTAGTCTCATACTTATTATCAGTTCTTTAATTTGGAATTGTGTCCATTGTTCATTTACTTGAGGTGTTCCTTTTCTGAGAAGAGGTAATTACATAAACTTCATTAAAGTGTCTGTCAATATCTTATGATTCCTTTAATGAGTTCTTTCACTATTGTGATTTTTTTCAAGATGTTTAAACATTATAATTTAAAATAATTAACATATCTTCCTTGTGAGAAAGATGGTTGTGCGGATCACAGATTTCCCAGGCAGAGTCAGGGAGTTAGCTGGGATGAGCTTCCACTGTCCACTGCTTCCCTGGGTGCCCTTAGGAAAATCCATGTGATATACCCCTTAACACAGCAAACCCCTTCTCACTGAAAGAACTCAGAAACAGAGTGGGCAGAGGAAGGTGTTTATTATGCTTCCCACTAGGACGTGGGTGTGGAACTGATACTGATACTGAAAACAGGAGTGAGGTTATATAGTTCTATCCTTCCTCGCTTTATTTCCCTATAGTCTCTCCTTATGCAGATTACGTAGGCATGGTAGCGAGGATACGTGTGACTGGATGTGACCTCTAGTGTCTGAACTGTTTATCATGCACCCCCCTTTCAAGTTCCTCCTGGCACCAGGATGGCCATTGGCTTAGTAAAATAAGATAACCAAGCATCCCCACAGCTATTATCTCCCAGTAATTTTTGTGGGAGCAAAACAAGATACCATAATATCCCCTTATACTCCTAGACTTTATTCTTAATTTTTTTTTTAAATTAAAGCAGGGACAGCCAGCACAAGTAACTGCCTCTCCATTAAGTGGAAGACAATCTGGGAGTAATGAACGTAAACGCAAAGAACCTCGGGAAAAAGACAAAGAAAAAGAAAAGGAGAAAAATAGTTGTGTCATTCTGTAACAGGTGTTGGATTCTGTTGGAGCCAAGTACTTGCCCTGAGAAACAAAACCATGGGATGAAAGGAAGAAAAACCGTTCCATACCGTCTGTGCCTGATTACCCAGTGGATTTTGTTCATGTTTTAAAAGAAAGAAGTTGCTACTTAGTTACAATCAGACTCTCAGAGTTGCACAGTGAGCTCATTGTGAGCTGGAATTCCTTGTTACAAGTTGGAAGTGTCTGTATCATCGATCATGAAAAATACCGCACTTTGTAGCTAAACATGCAAATCATAGCAAGTTTTGTGTCATAGTGACATTTATTACTCATCAGTTAGTAAGCTATCTCATCTTCTGTTCTAACAATGAAAGGAGATCATTGGTTCAGATATCAGGTTCCTTCCTGAAATCAAAATGTTAGCTTAATTTTTAAAATTAATTTCCATGATTTTTTATTTATTTACCAGGCCTAGATATGAAAGCATTATTGTCCATAAGACGCTAGACCTATTACTTCTTAAATGCTCAATGCTTCAAATATTGGATTTAAAAAAACCCTATGTGTATGTATTAGGACATTGCCACCATTGCCCCATAAACACCTCTTCTCGAAGAACATGGTCAATTTAGTTACGGTCTCTTCGAGGGTTAAGAATGGAGCCTCATTTGATTAAAATGGGGGGAGGGTGGCCAGAATGAAGATCTGTATTCCTTTTTCCCACAATAGACAACTGGGTATAGTATTAACACTCTTATTTTGTCAGGATAGATAGAAATGATTTTTATAATTCTGTGAAAGTTTATTGTTTTGGTTTGGTTTAGCATTTGTTATTATAGGTAAATTGGACCACACAGTTCCTATTTATTGACCATGTGATAAGCAACTAGTGGGAGAAAACTAGAATGTGTAATAATAGTCTTATAGAAATGCAAATGTAGGACTCCAGAATTAACTAATATCTGCCTTTTTTCATAAAAACCTTGAACCTTAACACTAAGATTATGTCCACTTGCCCATTTAAGCAAGTAAATAAAATATAAATATTTTTTTAAAATCATGACTAAATAAAAAGCACACTTTAGAATGGAATCTTGAGAGGTCCAGATGCTCTTGTAGTCAGATGAAAGGCACTCATTTGTAATATCACTGTCTTTAGTCACTAGGTTAGAATTTTGGGAAACTTAGGTAGAAGCAATCAGATTTTCTAATTTATGGGAACCAAATAAATATGTAATATCTAATAATCTTTATATAGGATACAGAAAGAGAATATTTGTTGAACTTTATTATGAGGGAATCATAAATTCTCCTGTATTTCCAGATACAATTAAGAAAATAATTATCTTAATAGTCTTTTTGATAAGCTTTCTATGTAGCAGTTTGTTTTAGTCATTTTGGAAAAAAATTGTTGCTGCTCCAGAAAGCGTTGTGATTCCCAGTCTTAACCTAGGTAAGTACATCTACTTAAGAATACCATAAATTGTTCTAAGCATCCATCTGGAAAATAATTTTTCTGGCTCGGGATGACGATAGACTGCTTAAAAGTAGTCTAGATTTTTAATGATGACTCCTTTAGCTACTACCATGATCAAAAAACAAGTGTAATATAATTTCTTATAGATAAAGTAGAATCTTATTTATGGAAGGAATAATTCTCTTAGACAAAATCCAGGGTCAAACTAAACTGTTAGATCTCTCTATAATTGCATATCTGTTGTGTGCTACAAAGTTCCTGTACCTTCAACTTTGCTATACTAACATAAACAGTTGAAGACCCTGTTTTAAATATAAAACTTTGATATACAGTATTTTTTGGATCTCTTGATAACTGTTGACAATTACACATACATTGACAGCTTAATAAAATGTATGACATCATTCTCTGTAGAAGCAAACAAATTCATCTCCATCCCAGTGCTGAAGCTGTCAAATTTATGCTTGATACTAAACTAATGAACACCATAGTTTATTTTCTTTACCCAAAAGAGATCATAACTGTGTTATATTGGAGTGACAAAAAAATTAAAAACAAGAAAATCTAATCTATAATGCAGATTTTGTCACAATCATGTACTTATACTTATTTATTGCTTTTGAAAAAAATAAATGTGTAAAAGTTAATCATTATCTTCTAGTTCTTTCCAAAGATAATACTGCCATCCTACATTCCCATTTAAAAATTATTCACTTAAACCAGCACTGTTATTATTAGAGCAATCTCAATGTATAGTTAAAAAATACTGAAGGTTTTAATGTATTTGTTAATACCGCAGTTTTATATATAGTATTTCCAGGTCTTTCTTACATTCCTGAAAATCAGTTTGCTGTATTAGGGCTAATAATGATAAAATGTTTTTTTTGATTAAAATAGTGAAGGGGGAAAAAAATGTCCTGTGCCATTAAAAGACAAAACCAAAAAAAAACCCAAAAAAACAAAACTCCACCAAACCCCACTTTTCAGATATTTTTATTTCCCTTCAATGAAGAGGTTATCAAGAATTTCAGAGCAACTCTATTTTAATTTTCATATTTTGTATTTTTCTCCACAGATTATTATATTCAGACATTGAGTTGTTAGTTTGGGTGTCTTTGGATTTGATAGTTGTATATAGTAGTATTTCCCTGACAGCCTGAACTTGTAATAACAGAAATTCAATATCCTCTGAGGGTTACATCTTAAGAGAAGTTAAAAGAATCTGAACACCTTAATTTGTGACGAAGAGTCTATTCTGTGTGTAAAAAATCCTTCTCACTGACAACAGAGGCAGGGCAGAGAATGGACACTGGAGCTGGCTGTCTTACCTGCAGACTTTCCTATACTTAACTCCTACCACTGTGTGATGCAGTGCAGACAGACAGCAGTGCTTCTAGGTTTCATGTGTATGTTGCAAGCATTTAAATACACTTTATAGTTCTATCTCTAAGAATTCATTATATATGTTTGTGTATATATGTGCATACATACGTGTGAATACATGCATACATCTCTTTCACCTACAGCCAGAGAAGCTCAAGTCCAAATTGCAGCAAACATCATGATCCACTGGCTAATTATTTATATTGGTTACACCCCCTGCTTGGGACACGAGCATTTCCATGTGAAAGATGAGGATAGTTAACGAGGCTTCAGTTTACAGCTAGGCTTTGGAATGTATCTGTTTTCCTGTTCCACATTCTGTGTCCCCAGCTGTTTGTTTTGTATTATGGACAGAACTCTTCCCTTTTAGTCTCAGTTGCTCAAACTTGTTAATATTAGATTAGGTGACTGATTGACATTAATCATTTTGAACTTAAAAGCCATAACATTATTATGTGAATTGTTTTGGTTCCGAGCATTTTGTTTGTGAGTGTGAATCAGAGCTCTGTTCACCTAGAAACAGAGGGCCTTATTGTGTAGGCAAGTTTAAGAAAATCTGTACAGGAAATTAAACATAGACTA
Organism: Pseudocheirus occidentalis; assembly: GCA_028646575.1. Classification (NCBI taxonomy): domain Eukaryota; kingdom Metazoa; phylum Chordata; class Mammalia; order Diprotodontia; family Pseudocheiridae; genus Pseudocheirus; species Pseudocheirus occidentalis. Next base: position 128,447,859 of record CM053598.1, read on the forward strand.
GGGAAAGAATGACAGTGGACTTAAAGTGGTAATACACGGAGCTGTCATAAAACTGCAGAAAAAGATTCATGATAGGAGAATTTCTGGAGCAGTCCTTAAGCAGTCATAAGTTTTAGTAAAATACATTTTGTACTGCCATTCAAGTGCTTTGTTTTAACATTTTCCTGTTTGATGTGCCAGGTAATTCAAAGCCCACAAAAAGGAAGGCTTATTTATATGCTTTATATCAGAGTTCTCTGTTAGCCACACAGTAGCTTAATCAAAAATCTGATGTAGAACTTGCTAATATCTGATATAATTTAATGAGCCACCCAAGGTATCTGTACATTTTTGTAGTAGAGAAAGAGTAGGTTAGTCTTTAACGGACCTGGAAATCTAGAGTCCTGAGGTGTTTTGGTTCTGAAAGGTAACCTTTTGTCTTTCTTTGGTCTAATAGATAAACTTCCTGTGCCTCAGTTTCAATCTGTAAATGGAAACAATCCTTGTTATTAGTCTTTTGGACCTGTGAATAAATGGCACAGTTATAAGCACAAGGTATTATTTATAGTAGTCACATGTATTGTATACTTTTAACTAAAGTGCTTTTTGAGAACCATTTTCCATTCAACTGTGTAATTTTGGAGTAAAATTGCTTGCTGAAAGATTTGTTTCCAGGTCAGCTTTTTTGTGTAGTCATATGTGTTGTATTACCTTCTCTTGTTAAAATGTGGCATCTCCCTAAAATATTTTTCAGAATGCTTTTATACTGTGATGGGTGCAATGAGAGATTGGTCCTGTCAAAACAGGAGTAGTGAACATTTAGCAACCTATTTTTAATTCAAATTTCTTTCATAGATTAAAAAAAATTATGTATACCTGCTGCCCAATGGAATAAAGTCATCAAGTATATGTATACAAATTTTTGTATAAATGGAAAAGCAAACATCTCTCTCCACTTAGAGATCCTTGGGGATTTGTCTGCCATATTCTTCATGTGTTCTCATTCTCACTGATATTGATGATGATTGTATTTAATAAAGTGTGGTTAAATTCTTGGGGTTTTTTTTAAGTGACTGCAGATAGAAAAACAAATGAGTGGAATCTGATAATTCTTGCTGAATCTTTTAACTGGGCCAAAATAAGTCATCATTTAGTGAATTTCTGAGCTAAAATTTGGTTTTCTTTAGCCATTATGCAAAACCATAATTTAATATCCTAACGTGAATCCTGCTTTTGTGATGCAAGTTTAAAAGCATCACTAGAAATGCTGGAAAAAACTTAAACTATAAAGGGGCGTAGGTGTTTAAAACACATACTTAGATCTATGTAAATACTATATTGTAGTCTGCTCTATTTGTCCACAATGAGAAATTCAATAACAATGTTTGTTTAGATAGGAGTTAACAGATTATATTTTCTTTACCAAAGAAGTAAGGTGACTTTCTGCAAGTAGCTCTAATAAAAATATTTTTAATTGGAGACTGTTTGATCAAAACAAAACTTCTGAACATATTGTGGTGACTGAGTGATCTAGGATGAAAAACACTGGACCAAATTGTTGGACATTAGCATTTAGTTTAAATCTGAGTATTGAGATTCAAATTATTGTATCATTTCTTTAATATTGATATTGCCTTTGATAGGAGCTTGGATTTAAGTAGAACCTTTTCTTTCAACTTCTTATTTCTAAGTAGTCTGTGTCCCATCTCATCATAAATTAGACTCAGAAACAAGGTAAGAGTTATAGGATTTCAAATTTAAAATCAGGCTCATATTGCTTTCCTGTTATCCTGAAAAGTGATATATACCTACAAGGGCTTTGTACCCTGCTGCTATAGGTAGGGAATTCAAATGCCAGGGCAAGAGTATAAAGTTTAAGCTCTTAACCACTCTCTCCATGAACAAAAAAGCACAGTATCACTTTACTCAAATCAGGAGCATAATTAGTAGTGAATATTTCCATTGCACCTTCAATTAATACTGTTTCTATAACTATCTTGGAGTTTTTTCAGTTAACAGTAAACTTTATATTCATCTTTACTTGGAGAAAAAAAACATTGCTTTTTAATCAGGGATGATACTGTCTTTATCTTAAAGGTAGGGGAAAATGTAATTTTTTTTTTGCAAGTTGATCCCAGTTTATTGGATTTGATGGGCTATTTTGTTCCTCTTAGGTTTAAAGGTAAAAGAAGAAAACTGTTACAAGTTTTTGTTTCATTTTGGTTTTGGATTTGTCTTTTTTTTTTTTTTTTTTTGCTTTTTGGAGGGCAGTTGGGGTTAAGTGACTTGCCCAAGGTCACACGGCTAGTTTTTTGTGTTAAGTGTCTGAGGCCGGATTTGAACTCAGGTACTCCTGACTCCAGGGCCGGTGCTCTATGCACTGCGCCACCTAGCCGCCCCCCCCCCCTTTTTTTTTTTAAGACTTTAAACTCCAGAGTTCAAAGAGGCAATCAGTCTTGGGGTACAGTAGCTAGAGTATTTCCCTCTAAGTATTCTAATTAATGGAATATATTTTAAGACTGACTGTCTTAATGTGTGGACACTCCACAATGTAAACCACAGTTTTAGTAGATTGTTTTGTTATATGAAGTAACCACTTTATTTTCATGTGTGTGACCCAGTTGCACAGGCCCTATGATAGATAATGTGATTGATGATTCAGCAACATACTAATATTGATTCAGGAGATCAGATTGACCCTCAAAGGTCTATACTTAAATCTTTGAAATTCAAAGAAAAGCCAGTTTGTTTCCAGTTTTTCCTTCTGCAAGATACTTGGAAATTTGATGTGGCACACTTTGGATGGGATAGGGTAAGAAGCTAGTGAGAGTGAAAAGTGAGGGATAGAGTGAAAAGGGTATGTGCATTTTTTTTTCTCCCACCTCTCTGCTAATTAGATCAAGAAACTTCAGTGATATAAGGAGAGGGGGAGGGTGGCTTTCTGGTACACAAGCCACCACACATTCTCAAAGATGTTAGAATTTACGCTATCCGGGTCAAAAATAACCATTTATTGTTCATCCCTTAACTCCTCTCTTAGTTTCTTCAAAACCCTGACCCGTACTTGTGAAACTTCTGCTTAGAATTTCTTTCAGCTAGCTGTAATCCCAGTTAAATTTTTAAAAGTATCAACCGCAAAGATAACCCATAGGAAGGAGCTTTCTCTGAATGAAAGTTTCAGAGTATCTCTCAAAAGTTTAACTTAAGTTCTGGCAGAATTTTACTGTTCTAAATCTTGTGCTAAAAACTACATCAGACTAAAATGAGTTATAGTAAATGTTTTGCTTTTTCAAAAAGCTTTCAAGCATATTTCTTTTTTTAAGGCATATTGGACACAGATTGGAAAGTATAAAATCGTAACTCCTGTGACTGCAAGAATTACTCAGTATTGGAACTTAATTTCATGTTTACTGTTGTAACAAAGATAGTGTCATTGTTAGATAAAATGTTGGATGTTTTGTAAATATAACTTAATTGTAACCAGTGAATAATATCCTTAGTATTTTTTATTATAGATTATATTTTATTTCAATAAACTTTGATATTCAGACCAAACAGTCTTTGTGTATCTACATAATTTCCTGTCAGTTGTCTAGTTTTAGACTTCTTTCCACTCTGGTTTCTCTGCTTTTTTGTTGACTATCACATAAGAACTTAGTACTCTCATTATAGTTCTGTCTCAGTCATCTAGGAATAGATAAGTCAGGACGTATACAAAGGCTATGAAGATCACAAATAAGAGTTGCATACTTGTGGGAAAGATCATGTGGATCCAGCTAGCCTCTTACTTTCCAGAGGCCCTGGAATCAGGATATTCTAGCACCAAGACCTGAATCATCACTTTATCTGCCCCAGCATCTATTGTCTGTTGTCTACAAAATTTAAACTCCGTAGCTATATTTAGGACAGGGGGAGGGTGGCTTTCTGGTACACAAGACATCATAGCTATATTTGTCTCCCTCTACTTAAGTATTTAATTTCAAAGGAAATGATGAGAATTCTTAGCACAAATTATCCTAATTCACTGTGACTCTTTTTTGGACATGTTATATCAAAAGCCTCTTGATCCTGTAAGAATTTTCTGTACCAAAAACAATGAATGAATTAACACATCAGCAACCAGCTTTATAACTGCAATGGTGGGTTTGTAATAGGGCATACATACATTTTGTTTGAGAAACAGAGAACCCAGAAGACTGACCTTGTAAGGAGTTAATAACGAATTCCTTTTTCATCAGAATAAATCCCTCCTGAAGTAAATTTTAGTACAGAAAATTTAATGCTACAATCAGGAACTAAAATCACATGAATTTCAATTTATTTAGGAGATCTAGATTATAGTCATAATTAGTGTCATTTTAACAATGGCTCACTGATATAGAAGTAGTCAGATTTTCCTTTTGGTGTTTAAGTTGTATAAGTAATGAAGGGATGCAAAGACCATGTAAGTAATTATATATAAAATGTCACTTTTCCCTAAGCTGTAGATAATTTGAGCAAAATTATAGACAGTGTCTGGTATTCCCAGCTTCCCCTTCTAGGCACTTTATCCTACTGCCAAGCCAGCAGCAGGACCAGATGTCCACTGCCCTCCTGTTTTACCTCTCTTCTGACACTCTTGCCATAAGAATTGGCCTTTTAGGTTTCATACTATTTCCCATGTCTCCTATGGGGACAAGTCCCATGAGGCACAGAGTAGATTGTTGCTTCACTGTAGCATAGCATCAGAAGTGGAATTTGAACCCAAGTCAACTCCAAGTCCACAATGCACAACGATCCCTCTCAGCAATGAAGCATTACAGGTTAATGTCACCAAAATTATGAAGTTTGCTTATTAATTTGTAAGAATGCTCAGAACTATGAGGACAACCTAGATACCTAGTAGCTAGCCTGCAGTGTTCTTAACAGGTGCAAATCTTAGCTAGTAAGTGACTTCCACTGGTTGAATTGAATCTACCCTAAATGCAGGAGTCCAAGTTTGTGATATCAGTACCCTGACAATTTCAGTTCTCTCCTGACCCTTCAAGTCTCTCCTAACATTTTTTTAATGTTAAGTTTTGTATTATTCTGAAATTGACAAAACACCATCAACCTTGAACTTTGCTATATGCAAAGAGAAAAACTGGATTATCTATGGAACCACAAATCTAATTACAGCATTTTTCATAGCTTATAATCAATTCATCACATTAACAAGCTGAGTTGCTTGTCTCTGTTCCTCTCTGAATCTCCTGATCTCTTATATATTTAAAAAAACAAAACAAAACTTCACTGAAACTTTTTCCTTTTCTTTTTTTCCTGATTCTGGCTCTTACCCCTAATTCTCTACCTGCCATCCCCCAAGAGAAACCCCTCCTTGTTACAAATTGGCATAGTCAAGGAAAACAAATTCACATATTGGTCATATCTGAAAATGTATGTCTCACTAAACCTTGAGTCCATCAACTTTGTCAAGAGATAGGAAACATGCCTCATGATCAGTCTAGAAGAGTCATGGTTGGCCATTGTATTGATTAGGTGTGAAAATTTGCCACACTGAAAGAGATGTTACTGATTTGGAGTTCATAGGGATCATAGTGTGGGAAAAATTTATTGCATTGTTTGAAACCAGATCTGATTAAAAAGTAGATTTCAGTTTAGTGCAATCTGGCCGGACAGTTCTCAGTGGAGGTGGACCGCCTTCATCTAGATTGCCCTAGGAAGAGGTGGTCTAGGTGATGAGAATAATTTCCCCACCTCTCATTATATCCATTCTTCTCACTAATTGTTAATTAATCAAGTTGATTGCCATCTTCAGGAACAGGAATAGTCACTCTTCCCAAGGCACATAAGGGTCAATAGGCTGCCATGATCTTTGGTTTATGAGAAACAGCCACATAACCAATCCTTTTATTAATTACATGCTAGCCATAATAAAATGATTACTTACCCAGAAATTGTCTCCCAAACTTTTTATACATCAGTACTGCAATGCATGATGACCAAGTGTCCCATGAAATGTTTCCTATAGCTCCTATTTATATGATAAAACCCATTCTGTCAATTCTTTGCCTCTCCAAGAAATGCCTGTGAATCTCTTATTTAGCTACACCTTTCTTCTTTTTTGTGGGTTCATTTATACCAAGTATTTTGATTGTTTTTTTTTTTTTTTTTTTTTTTTTTTT
>CM053598.1:128454501-128487046 GCA_028646575.1 Pseudocheirus occidentalis
TCCAAATTGCTGGGGTTTTCCCAGCTGCCGGAGCTATTAGGGAGGTGTTGCAAGTCCCCTCAGCTTTGGCATGCTGAAAGTGTACCCCAGGACCACCACCCAAGACCATGATCTGGATCCAGGCTGCTCAACGCAAGAGCACTTGGCCCTGATCAATCGATTCAACCCCCTTGTGGAGTCCACAGGCCAGGGACTCTGAAGCAGCCTTGTGGGGACCCCTGGTTCCAGCAGTTCCATTCCCCCACTGCTTCCTTGCCCCCTGGGGCAGATTGGCTGAACTGATTTACCATCCCCAAATTAATTTTCAAAGTTTCACTTTCACTGACAACTGTCTCTGACCAGGATTTTAAGATCCCCTCAGGCAGGTGCTTTAGATCTCCTCTGAAGTAGACTTAAGCTGAAGCTTGGGAGGCTCACTCCTCCTGGCTCTCCTGGGGCCTGGCCTGGCCCCGGCAGCCGGTCTGTGCAGCTGCCCCTCTCCCTTCCCGTTCCTTACGCCTTGGTAGATGTGGAGGTGCTGGAGGCTGTAGAACCTCTGAAGACTGGCTGCAGTGGGACTTGGCTCAGCTCAGCCAGGCTTCTTCCCACTGCCCCAGGCCTGGCCGCGGTTTCGGCTTCAGGCCGGGCTACCCTCTGCTCCTGGCCGCCGCACTGAGCCCCTGCTGCCGATCTGCCTTCAGTGGGAGAGATGTATTTTCTGTATTTTTGTGTGAGTCTGAGAGTCCTAGACTTTGTCTGGGCTCATAATTTTATGGGTGTGTAGGGTGGCGGTGTGGGAGCTGCGGGACCTTGCTGCTTTTACGCCGCCATCTTGGCTCCCCCCTCTATGTTTTTCTAAGATCACCTTGCTTATTATTTCTTATAGTACAGTAGTATTCCATCATAATTATATGCCACCACTTGTCTAGCCTTTTGCCAGTTAATGGCCATTCTCTCAATTTCCAGTTCTTTGCCATTACAAAGAGAGCTGCTATAAATATTTTAGACCATGTAGGTTCTTTTCGTTTTTCCCTCATCAACTAGGGAACATTGATATTGCTAGATCAAAGAGTATAGAAAGTTTTATACCACTTAGGGCATAATTACTGATTGCTCTCCAAAATGGTTGGATCAGTTCACATTTCCACCTACAGTGTATTAGTGTCTCAATTTTTCCACAGCCACTGTAATGTGTTATTTTCTGCTTCTATCATTTTAGCCAATCTGATAGGTGTGAGATGGTACCTCAGAGTTGTTTTACTATGCATTTCTCTAATCAGGAATGATTTAGAGCATTTTTATATGAGTATAGATAGCTTTTATTTCATTAAAAAAAGGCAACCTGTCTGTTCATATTCTTTGGCCATTTGTCAATTAGGGAATGATTCATATTCTTATAAATTTGATAGGATTTCTTTATATATTTGAGGTATAAGACCTTTATCTGAGAAACTGTCCTACAACCTTCCACCAATTTTCTGCTTTCTTTTTAACATTGGCTACATTTTATTTATGCAAAATCTTTTTAATTTGATGCAATCAAAATGATCCTTTTACATCTCAAAATGCTTTCTATCTCTTATTTATTCTAAATTCTCCTCTCCACAAATCTGTTAGGTAGTCTTCCATGTTCTTCTGATTTACTTATATTTCCTTTTAATTCAAGGTTATGGATGCATTTTGACTTTATCTTGGTAAATGGTGTGTGTTATTGATCTATACTTAGTCTTTGCCAGACTACTTTCCAGTTTTCCCAACAATTTTTATTAAATAGTGGATTCTTATATCCAAAGCTTAAATCTTTACATTTGTCAAATACAAGGTTCCTGTAATCATTTACTGTAATGTATTGTATTTCTGTTCCATTGATATACCTTTGTATTTCTTAGCTATTACCAGATAATTTTAATAATTATTGCCTTATGGTATAGCTTAAGATCTGGTACTGCTAGACCTCTTTCTGTTACTTTTTCCCCCCATTAATTTTTTTGATTTTCCTGACCTTTTGTTCTTTCAAATGAATTTTATTTTTTTTCTACCTCAGCAAAATAAATTTTTGGTAATTCAATTGAAATGGCATTGAATGAGTACATTACATGAGGTAGAATTGTTATTTTTTGCTATATTGGCTCTACCCACCCATGAACAATTAATTTTTCTCCAGTTATTTAAATTTGACTTTATTTGTGTAAAAAAGGTTTTATAATCATGTTTATGTACTTCCTGGGTTTGTCTTGGCAGGTATACTCCCAGGTATTTTATGTGGTCTACAGTTATTTTAAATGAGGTATCTCCATCTCTTCTTTCAGGGTTTTATTGGTGATATAAAAATGCTGATGGTTTATATGGGCTTATTTTGTATCTTGCTACTTTGCTAAATTTATTGTTTCTCCTACCTCTTTTACCAAATCTCTAGGATTTTTCAAATATATCTTCATATTGTCTACAAAAAGAGAGAGTTTTATTGCCTCCATTCTGACTTCTTCTATTTCTTTTTCTTATTTTTCTTTTCTCTCTTGCTAGCATTTCTAATATAATATTGGATATTGATGATAAGGGACATCCTTGTTTCTCTCTTGATCTTATTGGAAAGATTCCCTGTTCTCATTATAAATGATGCTTTTAGGTAGATGCTTTTTTATCACTTTTAAGGAAAAAAAATCCATTTATACCTATGCTTTCAAGTGTTTTTTAATAGGATTAAGTGTTGTATTTTGTCAAATACCTTTTCTGAATCTAATCATATGATCGTATGATTTTTTTGTTATGTTTGTTATTGATGTAATTACTTATATTAATAGTTTTTCTTAAACCATGCTTGTATTCCTGGTATAGATTGTCCTTGGTCACAATGTATCATCTTTGTGATATATTGTTGTAGTCTCCTAGAATCTTTATTCATTAGTGAAATTGGTCTATAATTTTCTTTCCATTTTTGCTCTTCCTGGTTTAGGTATCTGTCCACATCATATTTATTACATAAAAGGAGTTTGGTAAGACTCTTTTGCCTGTTATTCCAAATAATATATTTAATATTGGAATTTGTTGATCTTTAAAGGTTTGGTAGAATTCACTTGTAAATTGATCTGATTTTGATGCTTTTTTTCTTAAGAAGCTCATTTATGGCCTATTCAGTTTCTTTTTCTAAAATAGCGGATTATATTTTTTTAAGTATTCTTCCATTTTTCTTAAGTTGTTATTGCCACATAATTGACAAAATAACTCCTGATAATTGCTTTGATTTCACCTTCATTAGTGCTAAATTCACCCTTTTTGTTTTGATACTGATGATTTGGCTTTCTCTTTTAAAATCTTATCTATTTTATTGTTTTTTTTTTAAATTCAGTATTATTTGTTAATTCAGAAGTTTTCTTACATTCATTTTTGTTAATCTCAACTCTAATTTTTAGGATTTCAAATTTGGTGTTTAATTGTGGATTTTTGCTTTGTTCTTTTTCTAGTCTTTAAAATTGTGTTCCCAGTTTATTTATTTGTTCTTCCACTGTTTTATTGATGTAGTAAGTAAAAAGTAAAGGAAAGAGGTCTAGCAGTACCAGACCTTAAACTGTACTATAAGGCAATAATTATTAAAATTATCTGGTAATAGCTAAGAAATACAAAGGTAGATCAGTGGAACAGAAATACCATACATTACAGTAAATAAAACCCACACTGAGTCAGCCAACAATATTCTTAGCATAAATTACATCTGATCATAGTTGATGATTCTCTGAATATGTTGCCCGTTTGTTGTTTTGATGGAAGAAATAGAAAATTATCTTAGTACCAGCCTATTGATGCTTAGGCATTTATAGAGATACATTTCCCTCAGATTATGATTTTTGCTGCATACAATTGTTTTTAGTCTGTTTTCTCATAATTGTCATTCTCTTTAATAAAATTATTTATTATTTCTGTGACCTTTTCTTTAATACTATTTTTTTTTTCCAGAGGGAGGTGTTTATACTTCCAGCAAGGAAGTGGGTGTGGGTGTGGTTCCAAGTAGGGACACACTCACCTAACCTACTTAATCTTTAAGATTAAACTATTTCTTCTGCAGTTAATTTTTGATCTGTGTTTCTTAGGTCCCTTATTAAATATAATTTTTATTGCTTTATGATCCGAAAAGTATACATTTAATATTTCTGCTTCTCTGCTGAATTATAAAGTTTTATGCATTAATATTTGGTCAGTCTTTTTGTAAGGGCACCATATACTGCTGGGAAAAAGGCATATTCCTTTTTCTTCCTATTCAGATTTCTGTCACTGCCTGGGTAAAATTTAGCAGTTTGGGGCTAGGATTTCTATGGCCCTGGAAAAAAAGATGGGATGACCAGGTTTTTGGGTTGGGTTTTGTTGGAAGCCCAAACTAATGTTTTGGATCCTTGATTCTGTTAGTGCAGCCTTATTAATGGTAAGCAAGAGGTAGGAGATCAGGGTCGAGGTTCCAGAGTGAGTCATTGAGCATCAGTTCATGATAACATTTTTGATTTTGGCTTTTTTAACCTTTCTTTTGTTTTTTGGATGTCCTAGATGTGAAAAAAAGCTGGGCTTTTATTTTTTTAAACCTTTGGCACATTTGGAGTGTTAGAAAAGGAAGTTTCTGTCCAGCAGGCATTTAGTGAATGGTTTTTGATTGATTAAAAGCTAAAAGTGGGGGGGCTAGGTGGCACAGTGAATAGAGCACCGGCCCTGGAGTCAGGAGGACCTGAGTTCAAATCTGACCTCAGACACTTGACACACTTACTAGCCATGTGACTTTGAGCAAGTTACTTAACCCCCAATTGCCCTCCAAAAAGAAAAAAAAAAGCTAAAAGTATATTGTACATACCTAAAAGTATATGAGGTACTTCTTCAGTTTTTTTTCCTTGTCTCAAATAGGTAGCATTTCTATACCCATACTAAGTAAATAATAGTGTTAACAGTGAATTCTTGAATTTGTTAAAAAGGCCTTTACTAAAAGTGTTTCTCCATTACAAATAATTCTAGTCCTTAGCTTTTTGAAGATAATTTAAGAAAAAGTACTTATTCCTAAATTTTCTAGGGTTTTTGATAGGAATAAATGTTCTATTATGTCAGAAGTATTTTGATATCCATTGGTATAATCATGTAATTTTATTTAAGTTTTCCTAATGCTGAATCAGCCCCATTTGACCTCAGTCATTTAGCTGCTATTGAGGACATGGCAGCTTCCTTTTTGAGCTCTCTCACTTTGGGTCAACCAGCTATATTCTTAGTATAAATTACATCTGGTCACAGTTAATGATCTTCTGAATATGTTGCTGTTTGTTTTGATGGAAGAAATAGAAAAGAAAATTATCTTAGTACCAGCCTGCAATAATAAGGAACCTACTATTTATTGAGTATGTTGGTAAAGCAATCAGAGTTAAGTGACTTGCCCAGGATCCCATAGCTATTAAATGTCTAAGGCTAGATTTGAGCTCAAGTCCTCTTGACTCTTACACCAGGCTGTGTCTGCATTGCCTAGCTGCCCCAGGAGCCTAATTTTTAACCACAAAACACAAATTGTTTCTTATTTTTGTTTCTCAAAGTATTGATGTCGTCATTGAATTGGGAAATACAAAGTAGAGAATTATTTTAGAGAATATCTTTTAGAGATATTCTAATCTCATAATAGAGAATATCTTTTCTCATGTCTTATTTTCCTTGGAATCAAATGAAAGTGAGGCAAGTTAGCTTCTCTTATCTCTTTTCACCCAAGAACATTTATGTTGTGATAAGACTATCAAATGTTGCAAAGAGTTATTAGCAAAGTAAAGTTATTGGGGATAAAGACTCAAGAACTGTTAGATGTGGTTTGGTTTAGCATTAAATCAAATAAGCTTTTTTCTCAGGTGACTAAAGGTAATTTTTTTTAACACTGGAAAATATTTAGTGATAACCTACATTGCAATTTTATTATTTGAGGGAAAACAAATGAAAAGCAGTCATATTCTAATAGCAATTTATTTTTTCTTTTTTTTCTAGTTAGACATAAATTTGTCATTGATTTTTACTGTTTGACTTCGTATTTTTGTACTAAAGAGAAGAGTTATAAGATTGTTGAGTGCAAGGTTATCATTATTGTTATTATTTGTTTACATTGATATTTTAAAATGTAATACAGATGGAGTTGTTCAAATAGTTGAAGATCATGTAATCTTTCCCTTGAGATATATGTAGTGGTTGCTTTTTTGAATCTGTCCTCACATAAGTATTGAATAAAATTTTTTATGTCTTTTGAATGATAGAAATTAGTAATTGCTTACATTGTAGCATTGTAAACAAAAACTTACCAGCCAATGAAATTTTTCCATGAATTTATTATTTAAAATGCATAAGTCAAATCAAAAAGCTTTTATTAAGTGTCTGCCGTATGCCAGGAACTGTTGCTGAGTGCTTAGTATAAGAAGAAAGGCAAAAATAATCCCTGTCCCCAAAGTACTCACCATCAAGGACAACATGCGGATAACTATGTACAAGCAAGATAAAATAAAAGATAAATGAGGAGAGTTTCAGACAATTTCACTTCCTGAAAGATCTAAAGAATCTTTTGGTCCTCCATTAAATAGTAGGCTCATGCTGATGAGCTTCATAGATAATTATTTTGTAACAAGACTGATTTTTGTCAACCTGGTATGAACCTGGCAATAGGAAAAACTACTTCTGAAAAATGTATTGGAAATCATAATAGTACTTGTGCTTCAAGGCTTGTAAAATGTTGAATGTGGGTGGTGCAGAATCCCACAAACTACTATTTTTAGTTGAAAGATATGCTTGTATTCAAATACTTTTGAATGTCAACCTTTTTCCTTCACTACACAGCTAAAAATTTTTTGTCAGAAGTTTTTATGCTTGATTGAGCACTGTCATTTAAACAAGACCTTTTCTGATAACCTCAGTTGTTACTTCCCTGCAAATTATATTTATATTTTTATATTTACTCGTGTGTACATTTTGTTTTCCTTTAGGTTAGGGATTGCTTCACATTTTTATCCCAAGGCCTGGCATATAGTAAGTGCTTAATAAATGCCTACTTATAGTTTGGTTGATTAATTATGACCACTTCTTTCATCTGATCTGCATATGGCAGGAACTTGAGGCCATTTACTATTCAGATTGTTTTCCTGGACACTTTATAATTCATAAGTGTCTTTTTCTAAAATAGTTTAGAGGATAATTTCAGAGGGTAAGAGTTAGGCTTGTGAGGTTGTTAAAATGACCCTTATCTAAAAGGGCATTGATTAGATTGATCCTAATCTAAGAGGAAGGAACATTGAATGATACTGCAGCAAAGATCTCTTCAGATTATAAAAATGGGAGGAACTAAAGAATTTAGGGATACAAATGCTATTTTTGTTCAATTTCAGTTACACATTTAAGAAGAGAAAGTAGGATATGGATAGTTAACATTTGGCTAAGAAGAGATTATTAGAGAATAGAATTTGACTGTCCTTGTCAGTTGTTGAATTTGTAGGAATGATGAACCCTGACCAGAGATAGAATACATATGAAGAGGGCCAAAAAGAATGTGTTTGCCTGGAGCATTACTGATCTGATTAAGAAGGCTCTAAACTGGAAAGGGAGCCTCATAAACTTAGAGATTATGGTTTTCTTCCAGCATGGTAATAGACCAACATTCTTTCTTCCAACATTGGTTTTCTTGTTTTAAGTTTCAGCTTTGCCTATTTGATTTTTATAAGGTGATTCTTTAGGGTTCGTTTAATGTATATTTCTCTCAGATTCCCCTTCTTGGCCACCTCAAAAAGATTGTTAAATAGTTTTGAACATCCTTAGAGTTTGTCTTGCTTAGGACTCTCTTGCCCTTCTTCTACTCTCTCATTACTTTCCCCTTCTTCATTGTCCTTTTTGTTTTATGTTTCCTTATTCAGTGAGATGTATTTTTGTACTCAGGTGTGTTAGTGTGTATTCTTCCCTGATGAGACAAGAGTGTCCTAACCTTCTTTTCTGTAACTCTTGAATGTTTTTCTCCTGTCTCTTTCTAGTCTTCCTTTAAGATCATCATGATATAAAAGAACCATTCATAGGCTTTGTTTAGTTAGATTACCTTTATGACCTCTGATGATGATAGATTTCAATGGGAACATAGGCACCATCTCCCACATGACTGGTTATTCATATTTATTTTTTTATTCTTGTCTTCACTCTTGTATTTGAACTCCAGTTTCCTTTGTAGCTTTGATCTTTTCATTGGAGATACTTGGAAGTTTTCTATTTCCTTAAAGATTTTTTTCCCCCACCTGTAGCATTTTACTCAGTTTTGCTTGGTAAGTTATTTTTGACTGTAAGCCTATCATCCTTGGCCTTCTGGATCATCTTATTTTAAGCTCTCTACTCCTTTATGGTGATGGTTGCTAAATTGTATGTGATTCTGCCTGTGACTCCTCAGTGCTTGAATTCTTTCTTTCAGACAGTTTTTATTTTATCTTTGATGTGAAAGTTCTAGATTTTTTGGCTGTAGTGTTTCTAGAAGTTTTCATTTTGAGATTTTTTTGTTTTTTAAAGGAAATGAGCAGTGAATTCTTTCTGTTTCTACTTTGCTTTCTGGTTCTAAGAGTTTAAGATATTTTGGCTTTTATTTTGGTTGTGGTGTTGAAGTAATATTTTTGAGATTAGTTTTTGATTTGATAAACCTTTGATTTCCTTTTTTTTTTTTTTAGTCTTTTGACTTAAAAAAAAATATTTCTTGTTGACTGCTCTTTGGTTTGTTTTAATTTTCAGGAACATTTTTTTGGACAAGGTTTTGTACTTCTTGTTCCAAACTATTCCCTCTCCAGTTTTCTTCCATAGTTCTTTTCTTATTTTTTCTTATAGTTCTGTCATTTCATTGACAAAAACATTTTAAAACTTAAATTTTTTTTTTTGCATCATTTGTTCTAGGAATTCTAGTTGAATTTATGTCCATGTTGTGCTTTTCTTTGAGGCTTTTCTTGTAAATATTTTGGCCTCATTCTCTTCTCCTGGGTTTGATGGTTATGAATATGCCAACGTAATTTTTTTTTAAGTGTAATTCTGAATTGCAAAATATAACAGACTCTCCACATGGAAGACAGAGGTAAAACATTTATTCAAACAACAGAAAGCCAAATCCCAACACCAGAAAGCCAGATCCATCAGAGCAACAAAGAAATTTATATACAATAACAATGCAAGGGGCACCACCATCCCCAAGCCCTCCCCCTGCTAGGGCCTTCCCACAGAGGAACATTTACAGTTTGCTGCCTACTTCCTCTCTCTCCTTCAGCTCTAACTATTCTGACAAACTTCCTTCCCCACCCATTCAACAAGCTCCTCCTACCACAGGCTTCCATGTGACTCAGGCTCAAAGCAGGTCACATAGGTCTGTTAATGGGCAAGAAAGATCTTCCCCTTTCCCTTTCATGTCCATTATATAGGTCAGTGAGAGTTTATGGACAACTGGTATCAACAGAACTTCTCAACAATGTAACAGGGATAATACAAAATAAATACATAAAACAGGGCAGGGACTTGAGCACAAGCACCTCATCATTCCCCCTCCAACGAATGGAATTCAAAATCTCTTGGTGTAAGAGACAAAGATCTCTTCTTCTATAGCTAATTTCTGCTGACATTGGATGTAGAGCTGTCTTTGCTCCAAGAGGTCCCATTTGAGGGGTTAGTTCTTTAGCCAGCATCTACAGTTTGGTTGAAGCCAGGTCCAAGGGTAATACATCACAGTCTTGTACAGGGGGTGACATCTGGCTTAGGCTATCGGGTATCTGCAGGTGGAGGGTACTAAGCCTGTAGGAAACAAATTTAGCAAAGAAGTTTGACAGACAGAAAGCCAAATAGAAACAAGGAGACAGTAACCAGAAGGAGGGTAGAAATAGGGTCACAGCCGTGCTTCTGGAGTCCATGAACCTACTATCATAGTCTTATTCATGGTAAAATATATGAGTTAAAGGCACAATTTGGTAATGATCTTTTCCCGAATAAACAACAGTTGTGCTGTTATCTTTCCTATGTGCTATAATTTCTGCAGCTTTTGGAATGTTGTTTGGCTTCTGTTTTATCCATACTTTAGCTCCCAATTTTTTTCTGTCGGTAGACAGTTCCTCTGATAGTTATTTCAGAATAAGGGTCAGTTTTCACAAGGGTTGTTGTTTCACAAAGAATAATAATCACTTGAACTGTCCTATCAGTTTTACAAAACTCTGTAGGTTCTTTAGGCAAATTTTACAATGCCACAATCATTTCTTCTTGATAATTAGAATCTATTTCTCCAGCCAATACATGTATTCCTTAAGCTGCTAATCCTGATTTAGATCATATCTGTCCAAAATATTTTTTAGGGATTCTCATACATATTCCTGTAGAAATTTGTCTTATATTTTTTTTTCTGTCCAACTAAAAGTCCTTTAAGCAGTGTAAATCATGTCCTACTGAACCAGGTGTTCCTGGATACAGTGCTGGGACATCTTTGCTGCACAGTCCAATTCTCAGTATTTGGGATCTTATGTGTTTGCTCTTTTCTAATTTGCAGATTTGGGATCATCATTCTTGCTAGAAATATGCTTTCTTTAATCTGAGCTGGGGCCTGGTCAGTTTCCTGTTCTCCCTGAAGATGTGATGAACTTTAATACAATGTTTCAGGAGGATCTTTAAGGGCAGTTCTTACTTCCCTATCCCATCTAATATTAAGCCACTTGTCTAATATTAAGCCACTTTTGTCAGTACATTTTATATAGTTCATTAGTTGGAATACCATCTATTCTTCCAAAATCTATGCCTACTCTCAATAGAGCAGCAAACAGTTCTTTTCTTGTCAGTCTGTTTTGACTTTGAATCCTCTGGCCATTTACTCTTCTCTCTTGAGGAAATTTATTTTTTCCCCATTCTCCTAAATCACTTAGCTATGAAGTCTTATCCAGCATATCTGAAAGAGAGTTCCCTATCTCCCCAGTTAGTAGAGTCAGAATTAGGTGCTTATAAGCAGTAGGAACTGTTTTCACTATGATATTTCTATGAGAAACTGCTAAGGGGGGGGTTACTGTGATAATCCTTGGCATTTCCCATCATTATTGCTGTCTTCATTGCCTCTTCCTTTAACTTTCTCATCTGGTCCCTAAGCAAATACCAGGGTCCATCTCCACTAGGGCACACAGTCAGTAGGATGCTCCCTGTTGCATCTGTCCACAGCTAAAGGTAACAGATTAATTGCATTGTTATCTCTCTGTATGTGGTAATCCCTAAAAACTTGCTGTACAAAAGGATTCTGACCAATACCTATAAATTTCAAGCATTCTACGTTATCTATCAATACTCCCTCGGCTTCTTCATCACTGATTCTCACCATCCAAGACACTAGTAATTCTCTCATCCTTTGAGTGAATCATCTTAATATATCAGTGACCTCCTGCTGAGTAGAATCCTCAGTTACTTCCCTAAATACCATACCACCTCCTTGATTCTCCTGCTCTCTTCTTAGTATGTGGCTAACATCTGCACTTAAAAAAGCCTTCTCATCTAACTTTGTTTCATTTTCCTCCCATGAATTCTCCTGGCAGTTGTTGGGGACCCATCAAGGGCTGCATATATATATTCCTTTGGTTAGTTTTTTGCTTCCTCTTCAGTAAATGAACAGTAACTTGTTCTTTTACTACCTGAGGACCCCTTCCCCACACACCCCCACTTGCTTTTCTAAAGGAGAGACTGAATGCTGTGGCACTGAAAGATTTCCATGCAAAAGAGCCAACTTTCTTTCCATTTGAGCTTTCTCTTCTATCAGCTTGTCTCTGCTTTTACACATAAGGCGATAAATTATTAGCAAGGCCCAGCTTCTCCTGTGCACCCCTGCCACTTCTTTCCCCAGTTCTATTGGTATTCCTTGCAAGCATCTTTTCAAATCTCTAGTTTCTCCCTTCCATAGCCTCAACACCCAGTTTTCACAGAACCCTGTGCTTTTAGCCCATTCTCTTGCTTGGGAGGAGTAAGGTAAATCCCTCCCATCCTGGGATATCTATTTCTCTCTCTAAAGACCTTCTGCTTCCAGGTAGATGTCTGATATTTCACAATCCCATACTCATAGCCAAATATAGTGCCAACGCGATATCCATAGTGCCCTTGGTGGCTGTGAATATGCTGGTGTAATTCTGAACCACAAAATATAACAGACATTCCACATGGAAGATAGAATCAGAACATTTTGTTCAAGCACCAGAAAGATGAATCCCAACACCAGAAAGCCAAATCCATCATAGCAACAAAGAAATCTATATACAGTAATAGTGCAAGGGACACCGCCATCCCCAAGCATCCTCCCTTCTAGGGCCTTCCCACAGAGGAACGTTCACAGCTTGCTGCCTGTGTCCTCTCTGTCCCTCAGCTATAACTGTTCTGACAAACTTCCTGCCCCACCCATCCAGAAAGCTTCTCCTGCCCCAGGCTCCATGGGACTTGGGCTCAATGCATGTCACATAGGCCTGTTAATGGGCAAGAAAGATCTTCCCATTCCATTAAAAATACATTAACAATATACCCCCACACCTTCGCCCCACTCCCACCCCTTATCTTCATCCCTTCTGTTTTTCTGTAGGTCAAGATAGGTTTCTATATATCTTATTTCCCAATTGCATGTAAAAAGTTTTAAACATTCATTTTTTAAACTTTTGAGTTCCAAATTCTCTCCCTCCCCACCCCCATCCACCCTCATTGAGAAGGCAAGCAAGTTGTTACAGTTTATACATGTATAGTCATGCAAAACACTTCCATAACAATCATGTTGTGAAAGACTTTCCCCTCCATCTTATCCCATCACTCATTTACTCTATTTTCTCTTTTGACCCTGTCTTTCCTCAAAAGTATTTTAGTTGAATTGGTAGCAAGAGATATAGAGATAAGCATGGGTTTAATGTTTTTTTGTTTTAGGTATCCATATGTTTTGCAAATGACTATTAAAAGAAAAGTACTAGTAGATGTTCTAAAAAAGGATCTCTTTCAGGAGATAACTGTCTAAGAAAGCTTATATAAATTGACTTTCATTAAATTTTATTTTTCTTTAATTATCTGGCATTTATTTTTTTCTCTCTACCTCCTCTACCTCCTCCTCCCCTCCCCAAGATGGGGAGGGAACACCCTTGTAATAGTAAGCACCATCAAGCAAAATAAACTTGCATAGTAGCCATATCCTAAAATATGTATTTTATTCTGTGTGTTGTTCCATAACCTCTCTGTCAGAAGATGGGTAGTAGTCATTGGTCCTGTAAAATCATGATTGATCATTGTGTTGATCAGAATTCTTACATCTTTTTAAATTGTTCCCTTTTACATTGTTAACGTTATATTATTCTTCTAGTTTTTGCTCGTTTCATTCTGTATTAATCCATACCAGTCTTCTATATTTCTCTGAAACTATCCTTCTTAATTTCGTAAAGCACAGTAGTATTCTATTGCATTCACATACCTTATAATCATTCCCAATTGGTCGACATTCCCTTAAGGTTTCCAGTTCTTTGCTCCCAGAAAAAGACTTGCTATAAATATTTTTGTATATATTATACCCCATCCTTTATTTCTGATCTTCTAGGGTAAGGGACTAATTGTTGCTGGGTCAACAAATTATATATAGTTTAAGTAACTTCTTGGAACTGGTTTCAAATTGTTTTCTAGAATGCCTGGATCATTTCATAGGTCTACCAACAGTGTATCATTTTTTCTTATTTTCCTGCTGCCCTTCCAGTTTTTGTCATTTCCCTTAATTTTGTCAGTCAGATTTTGAGTATTTTTCATATTGCTTAATTTAGTTTAAAAAAATATGTTTTCATTTTGGGATAGAAATGAAATGCTAGCTTTATCACTAAGAAGTAGACTCAATAGGAAGCCATAAAATTATTAGTATCTGTGACTACTTGACATAAATCAAGAAACTTTTCCATAATGCTTTACTCTTTTTATTTACATTGGCTCTTGTGGCCGTTTGAGGTGGGTTGGACAAGTTTTCTTTCCATTTTAGATAAAGAAAGTGACGCTTTAAGAGGGGAAATGAAAAAAGTTAGTGAGCAGTAAACAAAAAATTGTGGAAAAGGCTTTCAGTGAGTATATTTAAAAAGTGGTGAAGGTTGATGACATGTTAAGTTTTTGTGTTATTTTAATGGCTACCTTTCTTTTATGGAAGACTTCATGGAACTGCAGTAAAGAAGTAGAAAAGTCAAGGGAAATTAGGCATAAGGAATACTGTTTCATCTAGAAATGTGAAGAAAAGAAATTTAATGAATCTACCAACGTAGTAGTTCTGCATTGCATTCTTCTTCCTCTTTCACTCCAGAATTATAAAAAATGTAATTTTTTTGTTAAATTTTATTACAATTATGGCAAATAAAAGATTGTTATGTATACATATTCAGTTTGAATAAATTTAAAAAAAATTAGGCTAACAATTCTATTTATATATTGAAATTTTCTAATGTGGTTATTGGAATTCATTGAAAACCGTAGCCTATAATATAGGCATACCTTGGAGATGGTGTAGCTTTGATTCTAGACTACCACAGTAAATTGAATATTGCAGTAAAGCAAGTCACATGATTTTTTTTTCTTTTCCAGTGCATACAAATGTTTTGTTTGCACTATACTATAATGCGTGAAATTGTATTATGTCTAAAAAATGAACTTTATTGCTAAAAATTGCTAAACTATCAGAGTCTTCAGTAAATCATAATTTTTTTTTCTTTTTTTGCTGGTAGAGAGTCTTGCATTTATGTTGATGGCTGCTGACTGATCAGGATGGTGATTGATGCAAGTTGAAGTGGCAGTGACAGTTTTTTAAAATAAGACAGCAATAAAGTTTGCCACATGAGTTGACTCTTCCTTTTACTTGAGTACTTACAGGGCATTATAGGGTTGTTAATTGGCCTACTTTCAGTACTCTTGTGTCTCAGGGAATAGAGAGAGAGAGAGAGAGAGAGAGAGAGAGAGAGAGAGAGAGAGAGAGATAGGGAATGGCTAGTTGATGTAGTAGTTAGAACATACATATTATTGATTAAATTTGCTGTCTTATATGGGGATAGTTCATAGTGTCCCAAAACAATTACAGTAGTGACATCAAAGATTGCTGTTCACAGATAACCATAAGAGATGATGATGATGATGATGATAATAATAATGATAATAAAGTGTGAAATGTTCCAACAGTTACCAAAATGTCACCCAGATATGATGTCAATATATATTGTTGGCAACATTGCACTGATAGACTTGTTTGAGTTAGGGCTGCTCAATTTGTAAAAATCACAATATCTATGAAACACGGTAAAATAAGGTATTCCTGTATCTGTTCATAAGAAAAAAAAAATTCAGAACACACTAACATGGCAATTTTACATTCTCAAGTTATCCTCAAGTTATGTAGCAGGCACAACATATTTATTATATTTTTCTATGCTAACTAATTATCTCAGTTTTATTGTGTGTAAATGTCCAGGCCCAATAATATAGTGACTTTTTTTCCTACATTTTAGAATATCCCCATAAGTATGGCCCACAGGGAGGCTGTGCAGATCATTCAGTATTCGAAAGAATGAGGAAATACCAGATGACTGGTGTAGAGGAAGGCACACAGGTATGAAGTTTACTATTGGACCTTATTATAGAAGTAGAAATATGTAAATATGTTTTTTTCTGCATTTTGAAATTGTGTTACATATTTCTTTGAAAGATTTCTATGCTGTTAAAATTATTTCATTTTATCAAGCTCTTTGTGTATAACAATCCTATGAGGTAGTTGGGTCCAGGGTTATAACTTCATTTTATGGTTTTGGTCTTCTGAAGACTAGAGAAGTAAAATGTGATTTTTTTCAAGATCACATGACCAATAAGTGATAGTTTTTTAACTCATAGCTCCAAGCCCAGTTATCTTTCTACTGCATACATTGTGTTTCTGTGTTAAATGTTTTATTTATCTTTATAAAATCATTGTATTTTTCAACTTTTGACTGTTATTTCTTGAGCAGTCTTTATTCACATGTATCAGATTTGTAAATTTAGCAATAACAAAATGAAAAATGTAATCCAGAAATAGTTTTGCCCTTTTTTTTTCTGTGTACAGAGTTGATGTACCACTTATATAGGACATGATAATGAACTCAAAATCTATTTGTCCCAAGAAATTTTTTTACTGGCAAACTTGATTTACTTGTCAACATTTATAAAACTATTACATATTTTATACAAAGGGAGCATTGATTAGAATTGGCTCCTTTATGAGACTTTCATTACTGTCTCTTATATTCAGATGATGACATCATTTAATTACTAATATTCTTCACTTTAATATGAAATAAAATTCAGTTTAAAGTTTTTTTCTTGACAGGAAAAAGTATTATTTCAGTGGATCTTTTGATTCCTTCAGAAAGCAGAAGAAATTCTAGTTTCTACTAAGCAAAAAACAACATCCTCTCTAAATATATGATGCCTTCATGTAGTGATTCTCAACTTTCTAAGTAGGAGTATCATTTTAAGGTTGAAATTAATGTACCTTTACCCACATGATGATAATTGTTGTACTTTTGAAAATCTATTGAGAGGCTCCATAATTACACAACTTTATTATGGAAATAAGACTTTTAAGAGAATCTACATATATCTAAAAATAGTTCTATATTTGTATCTATAATCTGGAAAATTTATACCTGCTTACTTAACATGTTGAATCTTGGACTCATAAATTCCTTATTGGTAGCCTATTGCTTTTACATTGGGTTGCATTTTATAAGATGGGAACCAATACTTTTAATGCATGAAAGAATGTGGTTGAAAAAGTGAACTCTGGAGGCGGAGCTAAGATGGCGGAAAGGAAGCAGTAAACTTTCCAAGGTCTTGAACAATTCTGTTGATAAAGGCTAAAAAGTGAATTTAAACAAATTTAGTGACAGAACCCAGTGGGAGACAGAGTGTGGCAGATTCCCAGCCCACGAAAGTGCCTACTCAGGTCTGGGTAAGGAGAACCCGGAGCACACAAGAGCCGCACCAACATGAAGCTGAGAGCAGAGTATGACAGACTGAGAAGAAGCCCCAGCCAGCAGATTCACCCAGCAAAGGGGATTTGCAGCCATCTCACCACAGGACAGAGGATCGTTGAACCTGGTAGGAAAAAACTCAGGGCCCCCAGCAGGGTCATCAGCTTTCCCTGGAGCAATCTGGATGTTTAAAATCATATAGCCAAACATCCAGATGGAGGAATAAAGTTTGGTTGCTCTGATCCTCCCCCTCCCTGACCCAGAAAAGTCTAGATTTAAATGCCCCACCCAGAGTAAAATCTTGAATTAGTGGAAACAGCCTCAGACTTGGGCGTGGCTGAGGAAAGGGGAAGGAAGACAGTATGGAGCCTAAGCCCAGAAGGGTGAAGCCAGCAGGCCCTAACAAAGGACTGCTGCCCGGCCCTTTGGCTTCTAGCTACTGAACCTGCCTAAGCTATAGCTCAGAGACACAGAGGTGGAAACCTGAAGGAGCCAGACCACCCCACCCCCATAGGTTATTCTGTAAGCCTCAAAGTAGCTCCGGGGAATCATTGAGAGTCTTGGCCTCAGTCCTCACGCTCAGAGTCTACAGCTACCAAACCCCTACCCCCCAGTCTGAGAACCTCAATACCTCAACACCCTAGAAGCGGATAGCCAATGTAAAAATCCAGGACATAAGTGCTCACAGTGGGGAAGAAGGAAACTGCAAAGGCTAGGACCATCAAATCTTTTTATAGTGAGCAAGAACAACCAAATTCAGAAGGCAACACAGACTCTGTACTCACATGGGAGACCACAGAAGGAAACGTGTATTGGTCTTAAGCTCAAAGAGCCTTCTTGGAGAATCTCATTTGAGTTAATCTGTTTTTTAAGGTGTTATTCTCTTCAGTCAGGTTGTTGACTCTTTCTTGCATCATTCTCCTTTCTCTTCCCAATTTTTCCTCCACTTCTCTTATTTGGTTTTCAAAGTCCTTTTTAAGTCGATCTATGGCTTGTAGACAATCTTCATGTTCCTTGGAAGCATTTGGTATGGGAGTTCTGACTGTGTTGTTTTCCTCCCATTCCATGCTTTGGTCCTTTTTGTCCCCAAAAAAGGATTCTAGAGTTTTATTGCTGTTGTTACTTTGCTTCCTTCTCCTCATGTTGGCCAGTCATTTAATTACTTGAGTTTTTGGCTCTGTGGAACTCTGCTTCCAGGGGGGGAAAGCTCTGTCCCAAATTGCTGAAGTTTTCACGGCTGCCAGAGCTATTGGGGGGTGCTGTAGCCCCCACCAGCTTTGGCTTGATGAAAGCACACCCCAGGACCACCACTCAAGACCACAATCTGGATCCAGGCCGTTCAACACAAGAGCCTTTGGCACTGATCAATCGATTTGGCCCCCCTGCAGTCTGCAGGCCAGGAGCTCTGAAGTAGCTGGTTTGGGCTGCTTTCTTGCCCTGGGGGCAGTTTGTCCGGACTCCTTCACTCCCCTGCCACCCCCAAATTCAGCTTGAATTCCACTGACCTTTCTCTTAGCCTTGTTTCACCTGGCTTGATAAATATGGAGATTGCCCCAGGTGCCTCTGATCTGCTCTCCTGTAGACTCAAGCTGCAGTTTTTCCCGACTGTCCTGGGGCCTGGCTGGCCTCGGCTCGCAGCCTGATGTGATGAGACCTACCTGCCGAGCTACCTTCAGCCAGGGATGTGTTTTCTGTATTTTTTTGAGTTTGGGAGCCCTAAAATTTGTTTAGAGTCGTATTTTCTGGATATTTAAGGTGGCTGTGTGCTGCTTCTATGTGGCCATCTTGGCTCTGCCTCTGTGGAGAATCTCAAAAGAGTTTTTAAAAACAGAATTAGAGAGGTACGAGGTAAATTAAAAATCTGCAGTGACCAAATTGGAAAAAAAAGTCTCACTGAACAAATCATATCTTTAAAAAGTAAAATTGGAGAACTAGGACAGGAGGTTCATAATCTAACTGGAGAAAATGCCTCCCTAAAAATGAAAAATGAATGTATGGAAAAGGAACTCCAAAAATTAATTGAGGAAAATAATTCACTAAAAATTAGAATCAGACAAATTGAAGCTAAGGACTCTATGATGCAACAAGAGTCAGTCAAACAAAACACAAAGATTGAACAAATTAGAAGAAAGTGCAAAATATCTCACTCGAAAAACAACTGACCTGGAAAACGAATCCAGGAGAGAAAACCTAAGAATTATCAGCCTACCAGGAAGCCATGATGACAAAACCATCCTGGACAACGTCCTCCAAGAGATTGTCAAAGAAAACTGTCCTGAGGTCCTAGAATCAGAAGGAGAAATGGTTATTGAAAGAATTCACCGATCTCCTGAAAGAGATCCCAAATTGAAAATTCCAAGCAATATAGTAGCCAAATTCCAGAGCTACAAGGTCAAGGAGAAAATACTGAATGCAGCCAAAAAAGAAACAATTCAAATATCGTGGAACTACAGTCAGGATTACACAGGATTTAGCAGCTGCTACATTAAAAGATCGGAGGGAATGGAATTCGATATTTCGTAAAGCAAAAGAGCTAGGACTGCAACCAAGGATCAACTACCCATCAAGACTGACCATATTTTTTCAGGCAAGGAGATGGTAATTTAAAGAAATAAAGGACTTCCAGACTTTCCTTATGAAAAAGTAAACTCTGTATATCACAAATTGTTATAATTCAAATATTTCTTAAAGCAAAACTTTATGAACTTTAATATAAGGACTGATTGATATATTGACAGTTTTAGCCCTTTTTGTTTGCAGATGAAGCCAAAAGCGA
The DNA here is from genome assembly GCA_028646575.1 of Pseudocheirus occidentalis. NCBI lineage: Eukaryota > Metazoa > Chordata > Mammalia > Diprotodontia > Pseudocheiridae > Pseudocheirus > Pseudocheirus occidentalis. The sequence continues at coordinate 128,474,251 of CM053598.1, forward strand.
AAGATAGCACAAAAGGGGTACATGAAGGATTAAATTTCTAGCAGATATTGAATTACTATTTTTAAATTGTATTAAGCATGCAGTAGGGCTGGACTTCCTTCCCCCCCTTTCCCCCCCCCCCCCCCAGTGTAATTTTTCCTTGCCCGGAAGTTTTTGCCAGTGGAATACCCTGTTGAAAACACTTCACTAATATTTATAGCAAAATTGTCAGATTTGGAATTTTTTGCATAATGTAGGCCCTTATTTTCAAGGTTGGATTAGAATTGAATTTCATCTAATGGAACACATTTTCATTAGTAAATTTCATTCATGATTGTATGTTTGTTACTTCTATGTAGTTGAGTGCACTATTATTAATAGTTAAATAAAAATCACTTGACATTCATATGTAATTTTAAGGTTTAAAAAGTGGTGTATCGGGGCAGCTAGGCACAGTGAATAGAGCACTGGGCCCTGGAATCAGGAGGACCTGAGTTCAAATCCAGCCCCAGGCGCTTAACACGTACTAGCTGTATGATCTTGGGCATGTCACTTAACCCCAATTGCCCTGCTTTCTCCCCTCCAAAAAGGGAAAATAAAATAAAATAAAAAATGCTGTATGTTAGCTTTGAATGATCAGTTTTTCTGCATTGAATTCATTTGTTAAAGTCCCTCAGTAATTAGGCTTTTTAATTTTTAAAATTTTGGTTACTTATGAAGTGAATTCATACTCTATTCTAAACAGTAATTTTGACTTTTGAGTTTAGTTTTTCTAGCATTTGTCATTTGTTATTTATTCAAGAATGCCTATTTCTGTACCAGTCAGAGAGCTAGAAAAAAAATAACAATTCATATGGTACAATAATAGCTCAGTTATCTCAAAGAGTAATTATGGAAAAAAGTTGATAGGAAAGATCTGTGAGTACTAGATTTAGGACTGTACTACAGAAGAGCAATCCTTAAAATACTTTGATATTGGTTTGTTTTTTTTAAATAAACTTTTTATTTACTTTTAGTTCACAACATTCAATTCCACAATCCCCTTGAGTTCCAAATTTTCTCCCCCTTCAACCCCTCCCCCTCCATTGGCGGCATGCAGTTGAATACTACAAATATCTTTGCATTAAACATTAGTCAAATGGTAACAAAGAGTTATAACTAATGGACTGAACAGTGACAAAGAAGGAACAAAGCAGAACAAAGTACAAAAGAGACAGAACACGTAGTTTTCTTCAGTCTGCATTCAAACTGTAGTTCTTTTCTCTGGATGTGGATATCCCTTTCCATCATGATTCTTTTGGAGTTGTCTTCTAACCTTGTGTAACGCCATGTACTAGCAGATTCCCAAAAGAATACTACTGTGAACAGCTTTTAAGATTTGGATTACACAGTATAATGAACACTCCATTTATTCCATTACAAATCAAGGTAAATGTTCACAATAAATCACAATATAATATTCACAGCATTACATCTTATCACAGAAAATCACAGTATAGTGTTCACAATAGCTTAGCATTATGATGGCCACAATGTTTAGAAGAAAGAACAAAAGAATAATCATCTGGTTTCCCTAAGGGGGAAACCCTCCTTACTTAATCATTCAATCAATTCACAATACAATAATCAATCTTCCACTCATGGGGCAAATCATAGATCAACTCAATCAGTCACTTACCTAGGTTCACAATTACTAAATATCATTAATCACTAAGTACAGTCATTAGAAAAATCATACAAACCCTCCACCCCTTGGTGTCCAGCAAACCTCAGTTTCATCGAAGGGGAGCCCTTTTCTTCATCTTGACTAGGGGTGGTCTCTCTGATTCCCCGGATCCTCTTCCATGGTCCCAACTCCTACATGAACCCACCAAACAGTCACCTGGATTCAGAGGCAGACACCTCCCAGGTTCTTGTCCAGTCCTCCAAGGTAGACAGCTCCCAGGTCCTTGTCCAGTCCTCTGGGCAGTCCCTGGCACTCACCAGAGTTCACAGGGTCCAGCACATCTCAAACCCTTCCCCACCTCTGTTGCCAGGAACTCAAAGATCAGCCAAGCCATTAACGAACAATGGCTTATCTTGGTCATGCTTCATCAGTCCTCTAGCAGTTCAGCTGGCCCTAGGACCCAGGAGAAATGTCGGCCTTGCAGGAGGCCTTCCAGGCAAGCCCCTCTCATCCTTCCAGGTGGCCTTCACCAGATTCTGGTCTTGGGAAAACTCCAGTTCAGTTCTCAGTCAGCTTCCAGAAGCTGGGAGAGAAACCCTCTCTCTCACTCTTTCTCTTTTCTTCTCTTTCTTTTTTTCTGTCTCCCTCTGTCTCTCCCTCTCCCTCTGTGTCTCTCTCTCTTTCCCTCTCTCTCTCAAAAAAACTCCAGCCCAGTTCTTTAGTCTAGCAGCCCAGCTCCCAGATGCTGGGGCAGTCCTGCTTCCTCCAACAGGAGCCACAAGGAGGAGCGTTTCTGATTCTGTCTCTAGAAGTCTTCTTACATACACGCACTGGTCTCCTGCCTCAACCAACCCTCCCCTGCCACAGGACAGAAGAGCTCACACCTTCTGTTCTTAGCTCTAAGTTACTAAGTGCTAAGTATCTGCTAAATTGATTGCTGTTACACCTTGAATTACTGAAAGGAGCCCAGTCTAGTAAAGTTAGTTGTCACAGATAGGATGTGTCTGTAATTGTGTACAATGTTCTGCTGGTTCTGCTGTCCTCACTTGGCATCAGTTGATATAAGTCTCTCCAAGTTATTATGAAATCTGGCTGCTCTTCATTTCTCATAGCACAATAGTATTCCTTTACATTCATATACCACAACTTGTTTAGTCATTCCCCAGTTGATTGATTTCCAGTTCTTTGCCCCCACAAAAAGAGCTGCTATATAAATACTTTTGTATGTAAGGGTGGTTCTGGTTTAAAAAAAGAAATTGATCAGTAGAACAACATATAGATGCAAATGTATTAGTAAAGTATTTGACCCCAAAACTTAATCCTACTGGAGTAAGGACTAAGTAAAACAATATTGCTAGGGAAATTGAACAGTAGTCTGAAAAAAATTAGGTTTAGACCAACACACCTCACACCATATACCAAGGTAAACTCCGAAGGGGGATACATGATTTAGAAAATGTCATTTCATAAACATGTTATGAGTAAGGAATAAATTGCTTTTATATCTTTAGAGAAGGAAGGAGTTCATAACTTAAGAAGTGATAGGATAACAAGAAAACATGGACAATTTTTATTTTTATGCAATTAGAACATTTTACACAAAGCTAATGTAGTTAAAAATTGGAAGAGAAACAGATAATTGGAAACAAATCTTTGTAGAAAATTTTTCTCTATAAGGTCCTATTTACAAGATATGAAGACCTGATTCAAATTTATACGACTGAGAGCCATTCACCAACTGATAAATGGTGAAAGGAATACAGTTTTCAAAGGAAGAAATCCAAGCTATCATCAATTACATTAAAATGTTATAAATCACCAATATTTAGAGAAATGCAAATTAAAATAATGAGGTTTTACTTTATACCTATTAGATTATACCTACTACCTATATATACCTACTATCTATTATGCGTACTATCAAAGATGACAGAAGAGAACAAGGACATTATGTTAGAGGGGTTATGGGAAAATAAGTACACTAATGCACTGTTGTTGGAGCTATGACTTGTTCCGTCCATTCTGGAAACTAATTTGGAATTATTCCCAAAATATTATTAAACTCTTTGGGTAAGCAATTGCACTACTTGGCCTCTACTCTCAAGAAATCAAAGAAACAGAAAAAGGATCTACATGTACAAAAATGTTTCTAGCAGCTCTTTCTGTAGTAGCCAAAAATTGGAACGTGAAGTGTCTCTGCTCCTGTTTGGAGAATGGCAGAACAAATTGTGACATAGCAATATAATGGAATATTATTGTGCCATAGAAATGATGAAATGACAAATTTCAGAGGAAACTGGAAAGACCTTTATGAACTGATACAGAGAATGACGTGAGTGAAACTAAGGGAATATAATATGGTGATACAGTGATAGCACTTTATACAGAAATAACTATGAAAGACTTTAGAATTGATCAGTGCAATGATGAAAGCACAAGTCCCAGTAGTGGAGGTAAAACACGCCACTCACTTCCTGGAATAAGGTGATAAACTGCAGAAAGAGGCCCTTATGTTCAAATATGGCCGGTGTGCAAAAGAGTTTGCTTTGCCACTCTATATATGTTGTATATATAGTATGTATGTGTATATATATAAATAAATGTTGAAGTTAAAAAAAATTAACCTAGTGGCAAGTGGGCATGATACATTAATACCAAAAAATACTTCTTATTTGAAATATAATGAAATGTGTTCAGATAAGAATATTCAGTAGTTTTAAGGTGAAAGGTCATTTAATTCCTTAATTTTTTAGGTAATGTTCTGTTTCTATTGCAAAATTTGAGTGAAACACTTTGCCTTTAATTTTCTTATTAATCCAGCTTTTATATCTGTTTGCTATTTTCCACTCCATGATTTGTCTACTACTGGCTGATTATCTTTCGTTTCTTGCAGTCTTTAGAAGTTTAGAACCTTCGTGGTTCTAAACCTCTGTCCTTTATAGTCTTTAAAAATTAATGATGCTGAGTCACCATGTTTTCCTGGAAATAGTTTGTTTAATGAGTTTAACAAGTGGATGAAGATTTTGACATGTATATAACTAAACTTCTAAGAACCATGTTTTCTTTTTACCTTTTTTTTTTTTTTTTTGCTTTTTTGGAAAAGCAATTGGGGTTAAGTGACTTGCCCAAGGTCACACAGCTACTAAGTGTTAAGTGTCTGAATCCACATTTGAACTCAGGTCCTCCTGATTCCAGGGTTGGTGCTCTATTCACTGTGCCACCTCACCACTCCAGAACCGTATTTTCTGTTATGAGAATTCCCACATATATAAATACATATACAGATATACATTCTGGTAATGTCTTTGGGTTTTGCCTCACCTATTCCCAAAGTAAACCCTTCTTCTTCTCCTCTCAAGATATCCATTCCTTGTTTAGAAGGGACAAAAAAGTGGGATGTATGTGTGTGGGGGTGTGTGGTAAAAACAGTTCAGCAAAACTAGACTGGAAAAAAAAACCATTTATACCCATAGTTTCCCACCTCGGCATTGAAGGGCTGGAGACGCCTTCTCTTATCTCATTTTTTGGGGGAGGGGGCAAGGTGCCAAGCTTGGTTATTTTAATTTCATAGAATTGAGTTTTTATTGTTATGGTTCTGTGTACTTTATAGGTAGATTTAGAGTTCTGAAAGGACCTTGGAGTCTAACCCTTTTGTGTTGCAAATGAAGAGACTGATGCTGAGATTAAATTCAGTGGTTTGGTGTTTAAGTGATAGATTCAGCTATTGAAACTCTGAGGAATGATTTGAATTCAGGTCCTTTTGACCAGCACTTTTGGTCAGCACTCTTTCCACAATTATATGTAACTTTTCTAATTTTCCTGGCACTGTTGAGCTCCTCGAGAGCAGGATCATTCTTGGCCTTTATTTTGTATACTTAGTATTTAACACAGTGCCTAGCACATAGAAGGCCCCTAATAAATGCTTGTCAACTTGATGTGACTTGACCCAGCTGCTAATTCACTTTACATCAATCCATACAAATTATCCCATGCTCTTTTTACCATTTTTTAGAATGGTAATATTCCATTGTATTCATGTACCACAACTTATTGAGTCAAACCCCATTCAACGGTATACTCTCCTCCCACTTCCTTTCCCCCTAGTTCTTTGTTTTTATAAAATTTGCTACTAGAAATATTTTGGTGTAATTGCCACCCTTTAAAAAAAATCACTGACCACAATGGGGTTATATGATTAGCAGGAGGTTTTCCGGGTCAAGAGGTGTATGGATATTTTAATACTTCACATAAATTCTAAATTGATTTCCAGACTAGTTGAACCATTAGTTCTACAGAAGGTATGGAGTTCTGTAAATTAAAGTGCTTTGAGGATTTAAAAGAGGTAATATGGCATAGTTTTAGAGGCAGCTAGATGGGGCAGTACATGTAGTACTTGACTTGGAGTCAGAAAGACTGAAGTTAAAAATCTAGTTTCAATCACTTAGCAGAAATGTGATCATGAGCAAGTCACTTAACTATATTCTGCCTCAGTTTCTTCATCTGTAATTTAGGAGACTGAATAGTACTTACCTTCCAGGATTGTTTGAAGATCAAATGACATAATATTTGGTCTTTCTCACAGTGACTGGCATATAGTAGGCACTTAATAAATCAATTTTTCTTACCTCCCTTCTCATTTTTATTACTTCCGCCTATCCAACCAGTCCAGCCAACCAGTCCAGCCTTTCTTCCTCCTATACAGCTTTTTTCCCCTCAGTGGGCCTTTACACTTGTTTTTCTCCATTTTTGGAATATACTCCCTACTTAGCTCCATCTCACAGATTCTCTTTTTTCCATTAAAAATACAGTTTAATCTCTGCTATTTGATAATCTCACCACTCTTAGTACCCTCTTTCCCAAACCATCTTGTATTTAAACCACTTTGTATTTATTTCCTTTAAATTATGCTTTATATAGTACTGTATGTTTATTTTATATCCTTCTAGTAATAGGAGTACCTTATAATTAGGAATTGTTCCATTCTTTGTACTTGTATCTCTAGTGTCTAATACAGTGCCTGGCACAAAATGGATTTTTAATAAATGTTTATTGATTAATTAACCACTTTTCTATTGAGGAATGGCTTTCTGGTCTACTACCTTTTTAATTGCCTGTATTTTTGATATCAGACTACTTTCAGAGATATATGATAGAAGGATTCATCCTCCCATAAATTAATTTTCTTTTTGTCCTAATTGTACTAATTTTGATTGTGCAAATGCTTTTCAATTTAATGTTATAAACATTGGCTTCTTAGTCTTTTGTGAATGTCTGTTCTTGTTTGGTTAGCAATTCACCAACTCAGCATTGCTGTGAAAGGTATCTGATTTGTTTCTATTATGATTTTTTAAAACTTTGTGTTCTTCAGTATTGTTGTTTGTTTTATTTCCCTAGTGCTTAGCACAGTGCCCAGCCTAGCACATAGCAGATTCTTAACAAATGTTTATTGTTTTGAGTTGTATATGTCAAGGTGTATTGATCTAAAGCTAAGTTTTCCTGGATTGCTTTCCATTTGTCCCCAAAATAATTCTTAGATAGGGGTAGTTACCTAGGTAATTTTTATTTGGTAGTTTATGGAACATGGATTGTTGAAATAAATTGTTTCTGATTCTTTCCCACTTTATGTTTTATAATCATCTAGATCAGTGACTCTCAGCCTTCCTAATTCCATGACCCTTGAATACTCTTATGTGGGCATATCTGCATGTGGGCAGACCCACCTGGAGACTGATACAGAAGAGGTGTCTCGGTTCCTAAGACCATCAGAAATATGTATATTCCAGTGGTCTTAGGCAACCCCTGTGAAAGGGTCGTTTAACCCCCAAAGGGTTCGCAACCCATAAGTTGAGAACCACTGATCTAAATTAAGATGAAATAATGTAACATTTCATTTATCAAAGACAACCCTTCTATCATATGTAGAAACTTCTAGAAGAACATGTTACGAGTGGTCCAGAGCTGCTAAGGAAAAAACGAGCTGCTTCAGCTGAAAAAAATACTTGTCAGCTTTATATCCAGACAGATCATCTATTCTTTAAACACTATGGAACACGGGAAGCTGTGATTGCCCAGGTATTTATTATGAAAATGACATTGGGTCAAATGTTTTTAAATTTTATACATGCTAATATGATTTTTAAAAATTTGAAGTGTATTTGTGTTTTTTTAACATCTTGTTTGCAAATATATATAATCTATTTCTTTTTTTTTTTTTTTGCTTTTTGGAGGGCAGTTGGGGTTAAGCGACTTGCCCAAGGTTACACGGCTAGTTTTTTGTGTTAAGTGTCTGAGGCCAGATTTGAACTCAGGTACTCCTGACTCCAGGGCCGGTGCTCTATTCACTGTGCCACCTAGCCGCCCCTATATAATCTATTTCTAAGGTATTCCCTTTAGAGTCTATTCTCAAGATTTCTTGTATATGAAGTCTGACTGTTTTGGTATTCAGTATTTTAATGTTTATCTGGATCTTATTTTTCATTAGGAATGTTGTTATATTTTAGTAATCCTTGTCAGATACCATCCAGTAACACTGGTCTTGCTCTTCCTTGAATGAGACACTCCACTTTTGATTCTGGGCATATTTTCTTAGTTGCTTCTATGCCTGAATTGCTTTCTTTCCTCATCTCTACCTCGTGGCTCCTTCAAGTCTTAGCTAGAGTCCTACCTACTCTGCAGCAAGTCTTTCCTAGTCTTTATTAATGTTATGACCAGTTAATGCTGAGATTTACCCCCATTTTATCCTGTCTGAATCTTGTTTGTACGTTGTTATTTGTGTGTTTTCTCCCCCATTAGGCTGTGAGCCCCTTGACAAGCAGGGACTGGTTTTTTTTTTCCCCCTTTTCCTTTTTATATCAGTCACTTAGCATAATACTTGGCACAAAGTAGACACTGAACAAATGTTTATTGATTAACTGACTCACTTTTGAAGCATGACAACATTTTGGAAATGTATTATTAAGGAAATGAGTTTTGAATGTCTAGAAATATAGTTGTGAACATTACTAGAAGCATCAGACAGTTTTATCAGGTGAAATGCTAAAGACATCATATACTTGTATTTCTGGAAATAATTTTATCATCTTTTTTGTTATCCCTATGAACAAAATAAGTGTCACATTGGTTAGCTCATGTGAGGTGGATTTGAAAATGGTTTAGTGATGGAACCCCCAAAAATAATAATTATGAATTGATGTCATATTAGAGGGAGTTTTCTGATGTGTGGTGTAAATGTAAAGTTCTGCATATGAATTAAAAAATTAACTTAAAGGGGTGGCTATGTGGTGCAGTGAATAGATCACTGGCGCTAGAGTCAGGAGGACCTGAGTTCAAATTTGGCCCCAGACATTTGATACTTACTAGCTGTGTGACCTGGGGCAAGTCACTTAATCCCGATTGCCCTGCCTTCCTCAACCCCCCCCCCCCCCAATATGTGTGTGGGTGTGGGTGTGGTGTGTATTAGCTTCAAATGTACAAGATATGAAGGAGCCATGGCTAGATAATAGTGCATGTGAAAAATATCTAAATTTATAGCGAATAGATGCTAAATATGAGTCAGTTGTGTAAAACAACATGACAGTCAAAATTAATAAAATCCTTGGCCGTTTTAGAAGCCTAGTATTATTGAGAAAACACGTAATAATGAAGCTTATCTGCAATTTACCTGTTTCCTCCAGGAGTTCAGTTTGCAACTAATTCATGTTTTCTCATGGCAAGTCTTGTCCACATCCTTCCATAATTCCTTTAAAGAGGATTTATGTAACCTGCTAGTGAACTCTTGGCTATGGTGGAACGCACATGTAGTCCATTTTTTGTCCCTTGCTTTAATTACATGTCTATACCTTCTCTTTTTTGGTCATATATCTCTTTGATGTTGTCTGTCACTTTATTTTTAAGCACTTTTTAAAAAATATGGTGCAACCTATCCAAATCCACCACGGTATTCTCTGTTGCTTTTAAAATTTAATTCTTCCAATACTGTGGTATGAAGATTTATTAATGTTAGTAAAGTAGACCTTTGTTTCAGGGAAAAGCTTGGAATCATTAAAAGCATTACATAGATTCCACAGGCAATTCATCCTGCTCTTCTCTTTAATTCTGGGAAGAGTTGCCTCCTCTTAGCTGACTGTCTAATCTGAATAAGAGGCATTCCTCACGTACTTTAATTTTTCTTTTGTGAATAGTTAGGCCTAACTATTATGTGTGGTGTTAGATCTCAAAAAGTTCTGAAGTGGGGGACAAAGAATTAGAAATTGAGGGGGTGCTATCTATTAGGCAACGACTGTTGTATGTGATTATGATGGAGTATTGTTGTCCTGTAAGAAATGATGAGCAAGATGCTCTCAGATAAACCTGAAAAGACTTGCATGGACTGATACATAGTGAAATGAACTCTGTACAAAGTAACAGCAATATTTTAAGATGATCAGCCGTGAATGACTTAACTGTTCTCAGCAATACAACTATCCCAGACAACTCTGAAGGACTTGTGATGAAAAGTGCTATCCATCCCGAGAGAAAGAACTGATGGTATCTGAATACAGATTGAAACATCCTTTTTTTTTTTAACTTTCTTTTTCTTGAGGTTCTTTTTTTGTCTTTGTTTTCTTTTACAACATGACTATTTTGGATATGTTTGCATGACTACACATGTATAACCTATATTGAACTGCTTGCCTTCTTAAGGTAGTATGGAGAGGGAGGAAGGGAGAGAATTTGGAACTCAAAGTTTTAAAAATAAATGTTAAAGATTATTTTTACCTATGTCAGGAGAAAATAATACTAAAATAAATTTTAAGATGCCAAAAAAAAATTCTGAAGTGTTATCAATTTAATGTGGTCAGTATATCATTTGCAAATAGGGATATCTAAAAGATATCACCATGTATAGAGAAGCTGTCTTTTATTTGGATTCTGGGCTCAATATCTTCCATGTCATTGGAAGATAATTTTGAACATAAATGTTCTGTTATTTTGCCTACCTTGGTATTTATAATTCAAGGATCAGACAAAATTATCTCAGCTGTGTGTGCTTTCAAAAAAATTTTTTTCCCCCAAATTACATGTAAACACATTATTTTGTTGTTGTTGTTTTTTTGGAGAGGGGACGATAGGGCAGCTGGGATTAAGTGACTTGCTCAAGGTCACATGGCTAGTTTTGTGTTAATTGTTTGAGGCTGGATTTGAACTCAGGTTCTCCTGACCACCAGGGCCGGTGCTCTATTCACTGTGCCACCTAGGCACCCCATAAAGACGATTTTTAGCATTCATTTGTTTTAAAATTTTGAGTCCTGAATTTTCTTTCTTCCTCTCTCATCTCCCCCCTTCCTGAAAGGTAAGATATAGGTTATACATGTGCAGTCATTTAGTTGTTTAGCTTTAAAAGGCTATTGTGCAGTTTTAAAATATTGTAATAACAATGCAGTATTCACAATGCCTACCATGACTATAAGTATGCTGATTTGGTTATTAATCATAAAATGTAACAAACTCTCTACATGGGGGACAGAGTTAGAATATTTATTCAAATACCAGAAGACTGAGTCCCCAAACCAGAAAGTCAAAACCGCAGTAGCCATGGAGTTGGTTCACATAGTTAATGCAGTAAACACCCATATTATATTCTCAAGCCTTCAAAACAAAACAGGCCACCTCAGGCAAAGATCATCCTTTCCTCATTCAGGTTAACTTCTTAGCCTCCATGCATTCAGGTTAACTTTTTAACCTCCTTGCAGCTCACTCCCAGCAGCTCCGGTCCCTCGCAGTTTGCTTCCCCAGCAGTCCTTATCAGGAGTTCTTAGCAGAAGTTCTGGCTGGCTCAAAAAAAAAAGTTCGCACCTCCATTGCTTTGCCCCGTGCTTGCTCCAACTCAGCTCTGGCTCCTTCCTGTTACATCAGCAAGTTCAAGGGGCATGGAAGAGCTTCAGATCCCATTTGCATTACAAATATGAATGGGTGACACCTGTTTGGAAAAGAACCCTTTCACTCTGATGAATCAAATTCCTTTTTTTTTTTCATTGGGCAGCAAGAAATAAGCACAGTGGGATCTTGTATTCTTTTAGTCATATGATATTATGATATGATAATAAATATATTTTCTGATTTAGCATATCATTTAAAAATTTTACCTTTTCATATATCTTCATGAAGGATGTTTTTAATAGATGTGTATAGATTATTCTCAGACAAATGATTTATATTAATGGGAAATTAGGGATGAAAAATTACTGATATTTTCTATTGCCTTCTTCAGTAATAAATAGATCCCTGATATTTCTATATATTTGATATCGTTCCCTATTTCAAGTACTTTGAGAATTGATCCCTGAACGTCCTCATAATTGTCACTTTTGGCATAGACTTTATTTTTCTCGTTTATCTACTCTTCTGATCTTTCTAGTACCCTTTCTAATTCTTCATATGGGACATCATGAATTTTGCTGTTAGAGTTCAGATTTGATGTCTTTACTGTTATACTGTTATAGAAATTGTAAAGCCAATCAGCAGTAGATTCCTGAGAGAATGCTACTGTGAACAGCTTTTAAGATTCGGATTACACAGTATTAGTGAACACTCTATTTCCATTTATTATTCCATTACAAATTTTTATTTATTCCATTATTTATTTTTTATTCCATTACAAATTTATATTCATTTTATTTATTTTATTTTATTCCATTACAAATCTATTTATTCCATTATTTATTTTTCCATTACAAATTCCATTTACAAATTTATTCCATTTATTTTATTCCATTACAAATCTATATTCAGTACAGTGTTCACAGTTTCAACAATTCACAATATTATATACAATCTTCAGAACAAGGAAAGTCTCAATATTATATCTTCTTACAGAAAGGAACAAGGAACAAGAGAAGAATCAGCTGGTTTTCCTAAGGGAGAAACCAGCTTCACATTTTAAGATTCAATCAATCAGATTAACAAAAGGAATGACCTAGTTTCCCTAAGAGGGATTCAATCAATCAATTAACAAAAGGAATGACCTAGTTTCCCTAAGAGGGAGTTGATTCAATCAACTGTTCTCAATACACTGATCTTCCACTTCTGGGACAACCATCAGCTTTAGTTTCCAAACAAAGTTCCTAGACAACCACACAATCCTTCCACCCCTTGATTTCCAACAAACCTCAG
>CM053598.1:128487546-128518852 GCA_028646575.1 Pseudocheirus occidentalis
ACACACTGAAGTTCACCGGATTCAGCACACCTCACACCCTTCAGGACTTCTCTTGCCTGTAACTCAAGGATCAGCCAGGCCACCAACAAAGTCCCATCCTGTTCATATCTTCAGTCAGCTTCACTGAGGAACCAAATCCAAAATCTGTCTCTTTCTCCAAAATTCTCCTGCTTATGAACACTGGCCTTCTCCCAAGTGAACAATGGAGTGTCTCACCCAATGGCATTCTTCCATGTCAACAGGGGAATTCACACCTTTTGGGGGGGGAGGGGAATTCACACCTTTTCACCAATGGACAGAGTTCTATACTTAGCCCTAAGTTACTAGGATCTACTTAACCCTAAGTATATCAAACAAATTGATTACCATTACAGAAATTTTGACACATCTTTTCCATTTTTCTTCTATTTGTTGTCCCTTCCAGCTTTATCCTTAAGTAATGTAAGGATAGACCCATTTCATTGGGACAATTACCAGACTACCAGACTTCATGTAAAAATGTTTTTTCCTCCATTCCTCCAATAATAATCTTCTACTATCTTCTTCAATAAGATTTTTAAAAATACTTACTGTTTTGACGACTTATGTCTTTACAAAAAAAAAAGCGTAGAAAAAAATTCACCCCATTCCTTCTGGATTAAATCCTTGTTTGTAAAGGGAGAGAAAAACCAAAACACAGTATAGTGGCTGCAGTGGACTCTGTATTTGGCCTTTTGACCTAGTAATCCTCTACTTTGTTTTTACATGGGAGATGTGTTTTATTATTTTGGGGGGATGATAATTTTTTTTTTTCTGTTACTCAGAGTTCAGCTTCCTTTAAGTGATCTTAAACTTTTCATTGTTGATTCTTTGTGTGTGTGTGTGTGTGTGTGTGTGTGTGTGTCTTTCTGTCTCTCTCTTTAGTTCTTTGTATTTCATTCTGTGTATACTCATATTACATTATATGTCTCTAAATTTCTCATGTTGTTATTTCTTTGTGGTATTATATTACAGTTCACATACCATAGTTTTTCCAGCAATTACTCAATTGGTGAGCACTTGTTTTGTCTTTTTTTTTTTCCTATCACAAAGAGCGTTGGTCTTTCCTACAATTTAAAAATGAGCTCTTGCTCTTAGCTGTTTTTTCTTTCTACTTATGCCAAAGGTCATGTATTTTCTAGTAGCGGCTCTTTTGGTCTCTTTTTCATGGTAGTTGATTTACAGCAATTTATCCACCACATTCTCATCAAATTATTATCTAGCTTCTGAGTTTGTAATATGGAGTTCTCTGTCATCCAGCACAGTGGGTACCTGAGTGGCAGTGTGACAGAAACAACCTTGGAAATTAGGAGATGTGTTTAGTACCTGGCTTGGGCACAAACTGACTGAATGACCTTGGTCAGGGCATGTAGCCTATCTTTATCTTTAATTTTTCACCTGTAAAATGAGAGGGTTCCTCCCAAATCAAAAATTTTGATTGAGTCATTTTATACTTCTTTTTTGATTCCTTTATTAAAATTTTCTCACCTGTGAACATTGGTAGAGAAAAGGGCCATGGAGTCTTGCATTATGGTATGTAATTCACAAATTTATTTTCATTTTCTCACCCAGTCCCTAAAACTGGAAAATGAAGATGTTTACTTGGAAAGTAGATTATAATAGACTTCCTTTTTTATAGCTGAAATTTGTTGCATTTCTACCCTCAGATATCAAGTCATGTGAAAGCTATTGATACAATATACCAGTCAACAGACTTCTCTGGAATCCGTAACATCAGTTTCATGGTGAAACGAATAAGGGTAAGTAATTTTCCAAAAATTACTGACCTTTTTTTAATTTTGAAAAATTTTTTATTCATGAAGTTGGTAAAGAAATTATTAATTTTTTTGAATTTTGCTTGATGGTTTTGCATGGTACAGTTTATGAGTCAATGGGAAACTAATCCTTCTTTTGTTATACAGCGTATGACTTTTAAAGAGCTGGTAGAAAGTGAATTCCTTGCAGGTAGTGACAATATGGTTTTGAGAAAGCAGTGTGCTTATTAATAATATACTATTAGAAAGAAGCTTGGGTTTTGAGCTGGAGGATCTAGGTTTCAAATCTTAGTTCTGTCAGTAAATTAAAGGGGTTGGCTTCTTATTCAGAAAGACTTAGGTTCAAGTTTCATCTCTTGACAAATACTTATTGTGTGACTCTTGATAAATCATTTAACCTCTCAGTGGCTTAAGACCACTCAATTTTAAGAATAAAAGTTGCATAGAAGGGACACATCTGTTTTGTCTTATAAGAAGTTCTTCACCTGGAATTTCCTACCATTAAATCACAGGTTTGGTTTCATCTGACTCCTAACACCTAGGACAGTTCTTTAGTTTATTTTCTGTCATAGATGCATAATAAATGTTTACTGATTTGAATTTAATCTGAAATCTCTAGGAATGTAATTTATGCCATGGAAGGTTAATTGGCTGTTTTCAGGATGACACCACAATTAAAAAATAAAAAACTGAAGCCATTTTCAGTATCTGTAGGTGCTTTTCTTTGATACTTTCCCTTCTCAACCTTTTCTCTTAAGATTTTGCTGAAGTTTTACACTAATTTAGCCAGTATTAGAGTAACCATTTTTAATATGTAACTATTAGCAGTATACTTACTTAATTACTGGACAAATTGAGCCTGGGTACTATGATATTTTCATCAATATACGAAATATTAAAGATAGTCCTGAGTTTTAAAAAAAACCCTGAATTTAAGAACTAGACAAATAATATGATGGCATAATTGTTTCACAGAAATGACCCTCAAGGTTTTCTAAACCAGCGAAATTTAACTTGTAGTTTGTGAATTTATTTTAAAAAATATTTTTATAGTTGTATTTGAATATAATTAGTTTTCTTTGTATGTATTATTATGTATTTGCTGTGTATTTTGCTTTATGAATTTGAAAATATTCATCAGACTAGGAGAGGGATCTGTGACACACAGAAGGTTAAAAAACCCCTCATTTAAATGTTGATTTGCTATATGAAAAGTTAATTTATACTTTTTCATGAACAGGCTAAATAAAAAAATTGAATAAAACAAGGTACACTTGAGTTTCTTATACCAGCAGTTGAGGAAAGATTATTTTATATTTAGACTACAAAATAAAAAAAAAATACCTCCACTTTTATGTATAATATGTACCTGCCTCCTGTATTTCAAAGTAGGAATTATGACTACTTTTGTTAGTTCTAAGTGTACGTGGGTGGTATTTTTTCTTCATTTGACTATCCATGGAAAAGCACCAAATGATCATGTGATAATGTCAAGTGAAATATACAACTTTATTAGAGTAATGAAAAGACAAGAATTTAAAAATTGGACCTCCCATATAATATATAGCAAAATCTGGTTTGAATTGGAAATGTTTTGCATTGTTAAGCAATAGTCCTTGAATATAAATCAGAAGAGTATATTTTGTTTATTTTTTGATGGCTTTATAGCTTTGTCACATAGCACCTGCTATGGATAATGTTTCCTTTATCTCAAATATGAAGAAATTGTTTCTAAAAATGTAATCAGTCTATTAAAAAATACTCTGCATTCTGGGACCGGCATCCAAAGCAAAAGTAGATAAAAACTGATTTTTGTAGATGAAGTTGTGAGGCACCATTATATAGAAGTGTAGGTGAATCCAGTTTCCACAAATGACTTATAGATTATGTATGCTACAGCTAATAGTCTCTTGTTCATATATACCCAGGTGTGTTATTTGATGTCATTTATCCATATTAAATGACTATAGCAAATTATGTTTTAACAATTAATGAGTAAACTGGAAGTATACAGAGCTGCTCAGTTACATTGGGTTCTCTGATTTAGGGAGTATCAAATTGGAGATGAATTAAATGGGCAGAGACCACTTGAGTATAAGCTTCATAGGGTTACCAATCAATGTACTCTACTGATAAGGGCTTAATATATGTTTATTGACTGATGACTGATGGAGTGAATGAATGTCAAGAGTAAAGGACATAGTGTATCAACTGGTATTTTAAAAGCACTGATGATTTTGTTCATACATTGATCCATAACTCAATTCATACATTGAGTTAACCTTTCCCTTTTTCAAAATACTATCTCCAAGTAAGGCTCATCATTCCCTTTCTCCCCATTAAGCAATCCTTAGAGTGACCATGTTACTTTTTTATGACTTCTTTTTAAGGTTAATAAGGGTATGGAATTTAGCCAGATTATATGACCATGATACTTGAAAGAATTTAAATTCTTGTCTGTGAGAACATTTTTTCAGTTTGTGCAAATCATACCTCATCTTTGCCATCTCATAATATACGTTTCCTGTCTATGTTTTTTTCCATAAAGGATCTAACACTAGAGATCCTTTTTCAGGTCTTTTGTTATTTTGTGGATGTTATGAAAAAACTTGGGCTAAACATGTTATCTCTTGACCAGTCTACTTTCTTTTTCAGTTTTGTCTTGAATAATGTATTTTATCCTTCAATGCCTTTGGTAATGTACCTCATCCTATTTATACCCACCTTAAATGAGTCCATTGCCCTTTTGTCACTCAGAAATCATTTGTTCCTTGAGGAAATATTTCTTCACATTTTCTACTTAACTTTGGTCTTTCATCAGAAACATTTGAAAGTCCTTCATTCCATTAAATGTCTATTTCTTTCCCCTGAAGGATTGCACTAAGCTTTTCAGGGTAATTTATTCTTGGTTGTAAACCCATTATCTTTTGTATTTTGGAATATTGTATTGTAAGCTCTTCATAGCTTTCAAGGACTTTACTGTGAATTTCTGACCAGCCTGTGGTCAGAACCCTCTGTTCTTGCTGCCTCTGGATACAGAAGCTGCTGTATTTCTATCTCCTTTGTAATTGGCTACTAGCCTGCACTGACTCTGACTTTTTTGGGAGCTCTTTTGTTGTTATGGTCTCTGGTTGACTTTTTGTGCAACTTTAGGGTAGAAAAAGTTACTTAGTGTACTTTCTTGTTGGTTTTTTGACCAAATATACTTTTTAATTGTTACCTAGAATGGATAAAGTGATCTACCTTCTGACTGTCATTTTTAACATAGGTTAAACTTCTTTGAATAATGGTTATGGGCATCATTTAAAATTTTTATCCACTTAGGATTTTTAAGTCACAACATAGTTATGTATGTTTGGTTGAATTTATTTGAAGTTCATTTGGCTTTGCCCAATATTTATCGTTCTTCCATCTTTATTCTTCTCATTTGTTATTTATCGTGAGCTTTGTTGTAATTAGTTGATGATCAGGTAGCATACAGCTACTTTTAGATAAAACTCCCATGTCAGTAACCAGATTATATCTGTAGAAAAATATTTAGGTTCGCATGGTGCCTGTCCACATAGGATTATTTTTCAAATCTTCCATGATTTGCTAGGTAAGCAGTGCTTTAGAAAAACCTTTCTATCTTATCTGGGGAGTCAAAAATACTTTTGGCTTTCATGTAACAACCAAAGTAGAACCTAGTAAAAGTGGTAAGAGTTAGAGACAAGTTCAAGACATGGTAGAAGGTAGGAGGAACCAGAAGAAACTTTTTCTTTGGGTATTCAGGGAAGGAAAAATACATCTCATAAATCAGAGGGTTGTTGAACTTACGTTCTGACAGTATACTCATGTTCTGAGACTCTACCATTGATTAAGAATGGAAGTGGATTGAAACTACAGAGAAAATTTTAAATTTCTCAAGGCTTACATTAATGTTAATGGGATATAAGATCTTTTCCTCCCATTAATCGGCCTCATTTGGAGCCTGCTAAGGGAAGCTTATATAGGGGAGGGTTGCTTGTAATAAGGCTTTCACATCTTTTGTTAATTTCTAATTAGGTGCTGAGTCAGGAGGGTAGTGATGCCCTCTGGCTCTAAAAAGGTTGTGTGTGTATATATGTGTGTGTATACACACACACACACACACACACACACACACTTTGAGGTTAGCATTTTGCTTTGGGACTCACTTGTTGGAAGAATGTTCCTGGGATTTGACCAGATGAAACTCTGCGTAGCTGTTAAGGAGCCCCCCAGCTTTGAAAGACCCAGATGTTGGTGCTTCTCTCCCTAGTAACTATGTATATATTGTCTTGGTCAGACAACTGGATCTGTCTGTTGATCTGTGCTAATTTCTCAGACAGAAGCCCTGTCTGTTGGTTTTTAGTTCTCTGCTTGTATTTTCTCTATTTTCTTTGTTTGGATTTTCTCTGAAGTTCGGTATGCTGACTTTCCCCTGAACTAATGGAATATAATTAAAAAGATTGTTGACCCCTTGAATAGCTAACTTTCCTAGTAAAACAGATCTAGATAACTATTAGCAGCCATCCTGGGTATACCAGTATGGTTGCTGCCACAAGGCTTTGGGGAAGAGAACTCTTATTAGGATTAGAAAGTATTTGGGTGGCTATATCAACACTAAAAATTGAGAAAACTGGCTTCTCAATTGAGTAAAACCTTGCTCTGTATTTATTATATTTACCTATATTTTCTTAAATCAAGTATCCTCATACTTGTGAATAGATAGTATCCTAGGTTTTGTCAGTAATGTTATCCAGAGCATATTTGGTTTAATTTGGGGGAGCTAGATTGCTGAGACTGAAGCTAGAGTTTCTGTAAATAAGATCCTCCCCCCCTCCCCTATCCCTTTTTGAAGGCAAGGAACTCTTGCATAAACAAATTTAGATAAGTATTTTAAAAGTGATTCTGTATGCTTGTACAAAACCTGTTTCAAAGTCTTAACTCCAAAAAATTCTAAATTTTAGTAGTCTTGTTATTCTACCACCAATATCAACGAGTACTTTAGTAGAGAAGTGTCAAACAGGTGGTTTGTGGGGTATATGTAGTCTACAGCACTTCCCTGTGTTGTGTAGCCAGAGCCAGATTAAAATGTAATTGGGAGATAATTAGCAAAATAAATAAAAATACAATAAAGCATAGATAACATTAATAATGTGGTTTTCTAAGTTGCAGCACAAAGGAATCCTTATATACAAGTTTAGTAGCCTCTGTATTTGAATTTGATATCAGTGCTTTAGTAAATATAGTTACATGGGTTTCTTTGTCTAAAAAAAAAAAACCATCAGATGATGACCTGTATTTTGGTTATATCTCATGCCAAAATTAGCTAGACTGACCTTAGATTTAAAGTCCTATGTTTGTCATAGGCTGTTCTCACATAGCTTTTAAAACTGGGATCACTTATATGTCACCATGAGGCGTGAGGGTTTGACTTGAGTGGAAAGATCTTAGCATCATAGGATCATGGACTTAGAGCTAGAGGAGACCTTAGTGGCCATCTATTCCAACCCCTTCATTTTACAGGTGAGGAAAATGTCTCAGAGGAGTTGAATGATTTGCCTAGTCATGCAGGTAATAAGTTACACGAATGAAATTTAAGCCTAACTCCTCTTGACTTAAGATCCATTGATGTTTCTCTACTGTATCATACTGAAGTCAATTGAGAAACTTAACCTGACTTCAGTTTTAATTGCTTATTTAAATTATTTTCATATTTAGATAAACACAACTGCTGATGAGAAAGACTCGACAAATCCTTTCCGCTTTCCTAATATTGGTGTGGAGAAGTTCCTGGAATTGAACTCTGAACAAAATCACGATGACTACTGTTTGGCCTATGTCTTCACAGATCGAGACTTTGATGATGGTGTTTTAGGTCTGGCTTGGGTTGGAGCACCTTCAGGTAGCTTACCTATCAATGTCTTTGATTTTTACAATTTAATTTGAATATTATGGATAAGGCAGTATTCATAAACATGGTGTAATTTAAATTAGTAAAAAAAAAAATTTTGTTTCACAGTAATTTCCAAAATACAGATGTTTAGGTGCATTGCATTATATTTGCTTAGGAAGATCACATTTCCTGATTCTCCTCATTGGTAATGCCATCCCCATACTTCCAAATCACATAATATTTATTTTTAATAGATCTTGTTATTTGTCATGAATGTGTTTTCTTTGTCTGCGCTCCTTCACCCTGACAAATAAAATATAGCTCTTTGAGGGAAATCTCACTTTTTAAATTTGCATTTTGCATCTCTATTTGTAGCACAATGCCTGGCACATAGTAAGCACTTAGTAAGTTGCTAATCAGTCAGTTAATTGAATATACATTTATCATTATTATTTAAATGGTTTGATTTTGACTCTAGATACAAAGAAACTTAGAACTGGAAGAGAACTTGGGTAGTATTGAATCTAGCACCCGCTACATGAATATCTAAACTCTTATTTTTCTTTTTTTTCTGTTTCTATTAGTTAATAAACATTTATTCTCTGTATTACTTCATACAGGTCACCAGTTTTTTTGAAACTAATTTCTTTGCTGCCATAGAAAGTATTTTTATGAACATTTTGGTGCTTTCTAAGTTTGATTTTCTGCTGTGAACATCTGGGGTTGTCTCTTTTTGGAAGTGTAATATGTACCTTGTTAGTATACTGTCTGGATCAAAGAGTATGGACATTTTAGGCACTTTTTAATAGCATAATTCCAAATTACTTTCCAGAGTGGTTGGATCATTTCATAGATCTGCTAACACTAGGTCTGTCTTTCTTGCACCTCTGATAAAGACTATTCATATCTTTTCCCATATCATCTAATTTGTTGGATATGAAGTGATAACTCAGAGTTGTTTTGCATTTCTTATTAATGATTTCTATCAGTCTTTCATAAAGTTAGTAGTTTGTGGTTCTTTTGAGAATGATTTGGTGTTATCCTTTGGTCACTTAAACATTTGTGAATGGCTCTTGGTCTTAGATAATATATTAGTTTCCTGCCAGTTTTGGTTATCATACCTCTATCAGAGGTAACTGATGCAGATTCTTCTGATCAGGCACATTCCCTTTGATTTTTACTAATTGTGCTGAAAGATTTCAATAAAACATTACTGAAAAAATTGATCTTTTCATTAATTGGGGCCTTATTTTATATTTTTTTATTTTTTGGAGGGCAATTGGGGTTGTGACTTGCCCAAGGTCACATGACTAGTAAGTGTGTCAAGTGTCAAAGGCCATATTTGAACTCTGGTCCTCCTGACTCCAGGGCCGGTGTTCTATTCACTGGGCCACCTAGCCACCCCCGGGGGTCTTATTTTAAAAGTAAGTTTTCTTGTTTTGATAGTTTTTAGCATTTACTTTTGTAAGCATTTACTTACATTACTTTTGGAGCTTGGTGGATAATGTGAATTTATAATATACCTGCTCACAGTTCTGTAATTTCTTCCAGCTCCATTCAGAAATACATGAGTAGGATTAAATGAGATTTGGTGAGGGAAGAGGGTGATAGGATAAGGGGTCAAGGTTTTCAGGAGTGGACGACAGTATGTAGCTAAAGAAACTAGCTGTGGGGTTAGGATTTAATCGGGAGAAAAGTGAAGTTATATCAGGGGTAATTATCTGAGAAATACTGAGTGGCAGAGGGATTAAAGGTTCTAAAGGCAAAAATAGATTTAGGAAGACTGAGGTAGAAGGAAGAGATTGAATTAAAGGAAGTTGTCTTTGGATAGACGAATGTTATAGTTTTTGATTAAGGAAATTGGAACACTTTTGGGTAAAAATCAGATGTCATCTTTTGTGTGGCTGAAGCAATAGTGAAGGACTAGGTCATGGGTTATAAGGATATTGTCTTAACATAAATCCTTCATTCATCAAATAAAAAAGCAACCTGACAACTAACCTTGATAGCCCAATGTTCTCATGTTCTCTTCCTCTCTCTCTCTCAAAAAAAAATCCTAGAGGAAAAATTTCAGTGTTACCTTTTTTTCCCCCATTTGCCCCTGAAGGGCATCTTCTCCCTAACCCAGTACTTACTAATATCATTTTAGTTTTTGTGTCACTATATTGCTCGATCTGTGGCAAATCGTGTTTAGTCATTTTTGCCTTAATCAGTGTTTATCCTTCCTATACTTATGTGTTACCTACTATAATTCCTGTCGTTATCTTCTTATCCTTGCGGATACTATTTATACAGTATAGATACTGTATACATTGTGTGTGTGTGTGTGTAGTATAGATATATAGTAGATTTCTGTAGTATAGATACTGTACAGTATTCTGTATAATTTGGAGTGTGTGGAATTATTGTGCAATACTTTTGTATTTACTTACTGTAATTCCTGTCATCTTCTTATTCTTGCAGATACTGTATAATTTATACAGTGTAGATACTGTATGTATGTGTTGTGTACATATATACTATATTTTATACTATTATGTATATAGCATAGATATATAGTAGATTTATGTATTATAGATACTATATAGTATACATATATACTCCCTATACACTGCATCTGGTTTTTAGTGAGATAAGTTGTAGCACCAACACAATATTCACAATGCCAATGGCAACGTGAATATGCCAGCATAGTGCTTAATCAAAAAATATAACAGACTCTCCATATAGAAGACAGAAGCAAAATATTCAGACACCAGAAAACCAAATCACCAAACCAGAAAGCTGAATCCATCATATTAGCAAAGAAAGTTAATATGCCATAACAGCACAGAGAGCCACATCATCCTTTAGCCTTCCCACAACAAACATTTACTTACAAGCCTGTTTTCTTCCCTGCCATTCATTCCTCCCTATGTCTCTTAACTGCTCTAACTCCCAGCTTCCAGTGGACTCTGTTCTATCCTTTAGCAAGCTCATTCCATGATAGGCTCCATGTGATTGCATTCAGCCTATTAGGGGGCAGGGAAGATCTTCAAATTGGTTTTCAACTCTGTGCTTACTACTCTGTACTGTTCAACATTGGTCTTTTACAGAAGAATGGAAAAATCTCACCTCAGATTCCCCTATTAGTTTGAGGGGTGTTTCACTTGATGCAAGACATATTTCTTCAGGGTCATTAGAAATATATCAAGGAATCTGAGAAGACACTGAAAACTGAAATTTTAAATTGAAAAATTATAAAATGAAATTCTGAAACTTGCTAATACTTGAGGAATAAGTAGGGCAAGAACAGGGAACCAGAAGAGCATTCTGCCATTTGGCCTTAAAAGGGTATGCTAGGTCTCTTAAATAAAACTCAGTTTTTGTCTGAGATAAAAGAAGGCTAGGTCCATTGCTTATCTCAACTTTATAACTCTGAGCACCTCACAAATGTTTGTTTAGTTTTCTTGAGACTTTGTAATATATTAATGGATGATTTCTTTCATTATCAGGGCCTCTGTAAAATTATATTTTAGTTTCTGAGATACTAGCAACTCTGCTCAACTTAGTAACTCTCTTTTTCTTTAATTGACATATTAGTAAAAATGATAAAATAGGTTTGACTTGTAAGGGTTACAGCTTACTAATTCTCCTTTGTTGATTCTAAGTCATTGGTGTAAATCTCAAGCCATTTATGGGGAGACTTTTTGGAAAGCTTTCAATTTGTGGATCTTTGAATTGTAGTTTCAATTTGTATGTTAGAGTTGAGAGGGGGTTTGCATGGGTGTTGCATGGGTGTACCCATTTAAGATAGGTATCCTGGAGGAGGAACTTTTTAATTAGTTAAACCTTCAGCAAAATGCAGTAGAATTATATGAGTAGAAGGCCGCAATCTAAATTAGTTGCAGATGCATTATGAGAACAAACAAGTAATGTAACTATTAACACATCAAAAAGATGTTTGTGGAAACTAAGAGATTTTGAATTATCATTGTTTATTCTTTTTTCCTAAGTTCTTTAATGTTCTTTAATAGTCCTTAATGTTCTAAGATAGAGGGCAGTAGATACCAGTTAGTTTATATAGGTGAGAAAAGAGAAACTGTTTTATTGATTTGCTGATCATGAGTAGCTATGATTGCTGTTGGCAGAGGGCCTTACATACCTCAATAAGTTGCTATTCCATGCAGGGTTACTCAGAACAGAAAGGTCATAGTGAAAAATTCTGACAAAAGGTGATGATCCACTGGAGAAGGAAATGGCAAACCACTCTGGTATCTTTGTCAAATTAAAATTAAGTAAAAGATATGAAACTGGAAGATAAGACCCTCATATTGGAAGGTGTCCAACATGCTAGAGGGGAAGAGTGGAGTACAACTACAGGTAATTAGTATTAATGAAGTGGGTAGGCCAAAGCCAAAAGGAAGCTCAGCTGCTGATGTTGTCTAGTGACAAAAGCAAAGTCCAGTGCTGTCAAGATCTGTATTGCATAGGAACTGGGAATGTACGATCTATGAACCAAGGTAATCTGGATGTGGTCAAACAGGAGATGGAAAGATTAAACATCAACATCTTGGGTGCTAGTAAATTTCAGTGGATGGGAATGGGTGAATTTAATTTTAATTTAAGTGATCATTACATGTAATTCTGTGGGCAAGAATCCCTTAGAAGAAATGGAGTAGTCCTTGTAATCAGTAAAAGGGAAAAGTAGTTCTGGGGTATAATTTAAAAAATGATAGAATGGTATCTGTTTGAATCCAAGGCAAAACTGTTCAGCCTCATAGTAATATAAGTCTGTGTTCCAACCATTGATGGTGAAAAGTCCAAAATTGATTAGTTCTATGAAGACTTAAAACTTCTCAGAAATAACACCAAAGAAAGATGTCACATTCATCATTAGGGGATTAGAATGCTAAAGTAGAAAATCAAAAGACAATAGGACAGTTTGACTTTGGAATACAAAATGAAGCAGGGTTAGAGATAACTCACTGGTCATAGCAAACACTTTTTTTTAGACAGCCTAAAAAGCAACTCTGTATGTGGGCATCACTAGATGGTCAGTAGTGAAATTATTGTTTATATACTTTGCAGCAGAAGTGGAGAGGCTTTATACAGACAGTTAAAACAAGACCTGGAGCTGACTGTGGCGCAGATGGTGAGCTTTTTAGTTGCAGATTTTAGATTTAAATTGAAGAAAATAGGGAAAACCATTGAACTGTATAGATATGACCTAAATAACATCCTTATAAATATGAAGTAGAAGTGATAAATAGATTTAAGGGATTAGATCTTCTAGAGTTTCTGAAGAACTATGGACCAATGTTCACAGTATTTTATAGGAGGGAGCAACAAAAAACATCCCAAAGAAAAAGCCAATTGATTTTTGAAGGAGCAGGAACTAGAGACCAAATTGCTAACATTTAGTCTAAGATTGGAAAGGGAGTATGACAAGGCTATATATCGCCACCTTATTTATATGTGCAGAGTACCTTTTGTGACTGTATATTAGAATGTTTGCAATACTATGATATAATATCCAAGCTAGATGAATCAAAATTCTGAATTAGGGTTGCCAGGAGAAATTCAAGAGTCTTAGATATGCAGATGATATCACTCTGATGGCACAAAGTAAGCAAGAACTAAAAAAAAAAAAACCTCTTGATGAATGTGAAAAAGGAAGAGTGTATAAAAGCCATGAAATTAAAAGACACTCTTTGAAAGAAAAACTTATGACAAATCTGGACAACTTACTAAAAGGCAAGAGATATTACCTTGCTGATGAAGGTCTGTATAGTCAAAGCTGTGGTTTTTCTAGTAGTAATATATGGCTGTGAGAGTTCTATGAGGAAAGCTGAGTGCCTTAGAATTGATGCTTTTTAGTTGTTGTGTGCTGGATAAAACTTTTGAGAGTCTCTTGGACTCCCAAATCAATCAGTTCTTTTTTTTAAAAAAAAATTAATTATTTTTAGTTTTCAACATTTACTTTAATAAGTTTTAAAATTTTCCCTTTTTCTTCCTCTTCCCTCTTCTAGATGGCCTATAATCTGAAATAGGCTTTTACATACACATTTCTATTAAACATATTTTCATATTAGTCATGTTGTATAGGAGAATTATAACAAATGGGAGAAATCATGAGGAAGAAAAAACAAAGCAAAAAAAAAAAGGAAAGAGAATAACTTTCTTTGGATGTGGAAGGCATGTTTCATCATGATTCCTTTGGAAATGTTTTAGGACCTTGCATTGCTGAGAAGGGCTAAGTATATAAAAATCAGTCATCACAGACTGTGGCAGTTTTACTGTGTTCTGCTGGTTCTGCTTAGTTCACTCAGCATCAGTTCATATAAATCTTTTTTTTTTTTTTTTTTTTTTGCTTTTTGGAGGGCAGTTGGGGTTAAGTGCCTTGCCCAAGGTCACATGGCTAGTTTTTTGTGTTAAGTGTCTGAGGCCACATTTGAACTCAGGTACTCCTGACTCCAGCGCCACCTAGCCACCCAGTTCATATAAATCTTCACAGGTTTTTCTGAAGTCCACCTGTTCTTCATTTCTCATCAATCAATTCTTAAAGAAATCAATTTAGACTATTCATTGGAAGGTCAAATATTGAAGCTTAGGCTTAAATACTTTGACTACATAATAAGAATACAGGCTCATTGGGAAAGACCATGATGTTAGGAAAGATTGAAAGCAAAAAAAGAAGGGGACAACAGAGAATGAGCTGGATAGTGTCATGGAAGCAATGAACATGAGCTTGGACAGACTTTGGAAGATGGAGGATAGAAGGGCCTGGTGTCCATGGAATTGTGAAGAATTGGACTTGATTGAACAACAGCAATTCAGTTTACTTCTTGCTAATATATATGTAACTCCTTTCTTACCATGTCAGTGCAAAAAGAAATAATTTCGTGGTTGAAAATTTGATGGACAGCATACTTTCAATCTAGGTAGTATTATAGTTTATCTTGTATTCTTTGAATTCTTTCTGACATTTTCTCTGATGTAGGACTATTTCATTGCAGATTTAATGCTAAATTTTTTTGTTGCCTTCTCTCCCCCTCTAAAAAAAATGGTGTAATCATTATGTGAAGGTCTGTTTCTCTCTCCTCGCTCTCGCTCTCTCTGTCTCTCTGTCTCTCTCTTTGCCGGTATTACTTAAAAATCATTTATTACTAAACTGTCTTTGGAATGATATTAGGATGCACAGTATACTTGTGAATATATGTCAAAATTGAATACTGATAGTGGGAGGGTGCTGAGAATTCTAGGCTGGCAATGCATGAGATAAATGTGTGTCTATATGCCACTGATGAATACATTGCTGCT
The DNA here is from genome assembly GCA_028646575.1 of Pseudocheirus occidentalis. Classification (NCBI taxonomy): domain Eukaryota; kingdom Metazoa; phylum Chordata; class Mammalia; order Diprotodontia; family Pseudocheiridae; genus Pseudocheirus; species Pseudocheirus occidentalis. The sequence continues at coordinate 128,502,541 of CM053598.1, forward strand.
CTGTTTACCTTTTAAGCAGTACAATGAACAAAATTATCACATGCGATGATTATGTGATGAAAGGTTATAAACCAGTTTTTTGAGGGGTTTGGGGGACTGAAGAGCAGGTAAGGTGATTATGTGGTGTAGTACAGTAATCTTAACTCAGTTCAACAAGTGTTTACTGATCACCTTACATGCACAAAACAACCAACCATATAACTCTCCTGTTAAAATCTCAGGCTGGCATTTGGCTTTCCATTATCTGACTCCCAACTACTCTTATAGATTTAGTTATTGCTATCACATCTTTTTGTAATATTGTTCCAGCCAAATTGGAATACTGCTAGTTGTTCTACAATCCTGGCCTGCACTGTTTACCTCTGTATATTAAGGAAGACCCTCATTCATGCCTGGAATATATTGCTTGCTCATCTCTCCCTGTTGAAATTATTATTCTCTTTATTGAAAACCTAGATTGGGTGCCACTTCTATGGAGTATTTCCTGACCACCCTTACCTCCACCTCTACCAGCAACCTTCCCATCCCCCATCTCTTCAGATTTTCTTATGAGCATTTTTCTAGGTTTCTCCTTTGCCTTATTGCAAGCAACCCTGTTATTAAATTTTTTCTTTTTAGATTGTAAGCTTTTTGAGCTTATCCTGTTCCTTTTTTGAATCCCAAGCACTCTACATAGTGAGCATTTAATAAATATAACTTGAAAATAGAATTTAAATTAATTCCTCATTTAACCAATTAAATTACTTAATGCATTTAATTTAATTCTTTCATATCTGTATATGTAGGATACAAAGATAAGAATACAATTTTTATTCTTAAGAAGTTTATGGTCCTGGGAAACTGCCCTGCTTCTAACTACTGCTTAACTCTTTTATACCAGGATTGATGTAGAAAACAATCACATATTATATTCTTAGATATGTAGCAGCTTTGCAGTTGTATTTTTTATTTTTGTTTTTATTTTTTACTTTTTGGAGGGGGGAAAGTAGGGCAGTTGGGGTTAAGTGACTTGCCCATGGTCACCTGCTAGTTTTTTTTGTTAAGTGTCTGAGGCCAGATTTGAACTCAGGTCCTCCTGACTCCAGGGCCAGTACAATATTTACTGTGCCACCTAGCCGCCTTGCAGATATATTTTTAAAATCCCAAGACATGCAAATTATTTCCTGCATATCAATTTTCAGTTAGTGTTATAAAGAAGATATAGTGAAATAGGAAAGCCTAAAGTAGTACAGAACCTAATCACATGATCTGATTGCTTCCATTCTAAATCCTGGTCTCATTGATTTCAAATTTTAGAGTAGTATACTTGTGAGTACTGATGTTCCTATGTGTATTTGCATTAAAGAATTCTATACAAACAGAGGATGCTTTAAAACTATAATAATTGGCACATAGTAGTAAGTGTCCAGTAAATTAATTAAAGTTAGATATACCTTTTACCCTTTCCTTTTATATTCCTTACTTTTATCTTTGAGTATGTAATATCATCTTAATTTTATAAAAATGAATAATTATTGAACTTGAGTTATGAATATTTACTATTAGCGTATGATTCACCTGTATATCGTTTATACATAAATGATATTTTTACTTTTATGTAGTAAATTAAAACTGGTACTAATAGATTGCTAAAATTGGTTTGTATTTTTATCAATTTATGTGTTTTTTGCCTATTTGAAGGCTGTTTGAAGTATATGTAATTAAAACTGACAGCAAGTTATATGTTTAAAGAAGTTAAGTAGTGACATAGCAACAAAAATCATTATTTCAGAATAATGTTCTGAAAACTAAGTATAACCTTGCTTGAAATTAGAAAAAATATTTAAAATAAATAGAAAAAGTATGTTTCTGAACCTGAATGGAACATGTTTTGTTTTGTTTTGGAGTCTTTTTTGTTTAATTCAAGTTTTGACAGTTCTACCTTGGACCGCTTTGCACTTGACAGATCTTCATTCCAGCAGGATATTTATTGATATATTATATGCTTAAAGCACTTAACATCTTAATTTAATGTATTATTATGAATACAGCTATATCGTTTATAAGTTTCAATATTATTATTGTGGTCCTCATGTGGAGAAAAATAATCAAAGAAGAATATTAAATAGGATTTCTGAGTTATTTTTGCTTATAAATACTTGTAAGGGATGATATATATAATTTGATTGGTCTAGTAACTACACACACACACACACACACACACACACACACACACACACACACACATATCCCTATTTTTGAAACATAAACATAAACTCCACTACTTGAGCTACTATTTCTAGAGTAGTGTGACTAGATGGAAACCCACATGTATGTCAGTTTATACATCTAGTTTTATTTCTTTAAAGCAAACTAACACCTTTGTCTTGTAGATCCAATAAAGCAATTTAAAATTTTACTTCATGAATTTTTCCTAGGACTTAGTTCATAGAAGTAGAAAGAAGTATTATATTGTACTATTTTTCTCTTTTTATAGTTCTATCAGAGATTTGTTAGGTTTCTTAAAGAATAGGATTTTTAAAAATTGCACCATGAATCATGGTCTGTTAGTGCACGTAGAAGATTGTTTCCAAAAGTCTTAATGGATCAATTTAGGTATTTTAAAAGGTAAAATAATGACATACATAAATACAAAGAAATGAATTCATCTTCCGAACATTTATGCATATTCAAAGTATTTTAAATGCTATAGTAAATTTTAAAAAGAAGAAACAATTTCTAAAATGTGTAATATATAAAGCGTTCCTTTATATGTAGATGGACTGATCAATCATTCAATTTCTTCTTAAACTTTGGTTTTCACAATTTTTAAATTTTAGTTTCTCATAAGTCCCAATATAAATATTACCTTTGTCAGCAGTTTCATTAAGTAAGCTTGGTAGTATCTGTTAAAGAAGTGTGCTTGAATATATATGTTAGTCATATATAGCATTATATAGTTCTTTGAAGTACAACAAACTATATATTATTGACCTTTTCAAAATCTCTGCAAGCCTCCTTGGTTTTCATTGAACTCAAGTTGTAAATTTGCCTTTACAAAACCATAAACATAAAAAGGAATGTATAAAGTATAGCTTTGAATAAATGTGAACATTTCAGCAGTAGAATTAAAAAGAGAAGAGAGAAAATGACAAAAATGAAATCAAGAAGGGAAATTGAGATTTGGGGAAATATAGCAGTTTTATATTTAAAGTTAATCATTTTTCAGTGATTATTCTAGCAAAAATAAAAAGCAGGGATGGGGCAAGCTGATTGCTTTTAAAAATTTATTTATATGTACTACTAAACCTTCATATTAGAAGGAATTTACTATCCCTGACATAAAGAAAAGGGTCATTTGACACATTGAGGACCCAGTGGAATTTCAGACTCAAAAAAAATGTTATTGGTGTAATTTAATAAAAATTTTTTACAGTGACTTTTTTGGAGTAAGGAAAAGATACAAATCTTTGTTAATCTTTTCTTCATAATTAGGAAGCTCTGGAGGAATATGTGAAAAAAGTAAGCTGTATTCAGATGGCAAAAAGAAATCCTTAAATACTGGTATCATCACTGTCCAGAACTATGGGTCTCATGTCCCTCCAAAAGTTTCTCACATTACTTTTGCTCATGAGGTGGGACACAACTTTGGTTCTCCTGTGAGTATTGCTTGCTTATCAATTTTTCTTATAGAATTTATAAGATCTATTATTAAACTTAATGCTAGCAACGTGGTGATATAATCTTTTTAAAAAATAAATCAGTATAAAACTCAAGTGACAGGATATTAAAAGGTGAAATATCAGAATAAAAATTTACCGCTAGAAGAGGCCTTCACATCTAGTCCAACTCCTTTATTTTATAAATGTGGGATATCAGACCCAAAGAGTGAAGTCAAGGGAGACATGGCTAGACCACAGTTAATCTGAATAAGATTGGGGAAAGTGGGCAGAGTAATGGGTTGCAAGGCTAGTATGAGTGCAGTGTGACATTGAAAAAATAGTAGATGTAGGAAATATATCTTTGGAATTTTAACAAGATAAATCAAATTTATAGATTTGTAAAATTGTTAAAATGGCATTTACTGACTCCTGGATTTTAAAGGTTGGTGTAGTATTCAATGTACATTGTCTCATTCAGTCCTCATTAAAAACTCTGAGACATATAGCTACTATAGGCATTTATAATCCCCGTTTTACAGATGAGAAACATTGACCCTCAGATTAGGTGAATTGCTTCTGATCATACAGCTATTACATGTCAGAGGCAGCATTTGAACCCAGATCTTTGTGGTTCCAAGACTTTCTTTCCATCTCTTATGCCATGCTGCATTTCATAAGAACAAATCAACAAACATTATGTATCTTATGTTGTCATTTTAAAAATTACTTTAGAGATGTACTTTTTTCCTTAGTTAAAAAAAAAAAACTCCTCCAAGCAGTATCAAATAGTACTCCTTGAATTTCTTCCAAATTCGTCAATCATAAATATATTGAATTCTAAAACTGGAATGTTTTAAGTATTGAGTATTTTTATCATAAATCAAATGTAGGAAAATTTCCATCCCTCAGATCTGGCCACTGGATAGATTTATTTGGACTTGGCATTGTTTTGGCCTTTGTTATTTTTGTTTGTAAGTAGATTCTTGAAAGATGAAGATCCGTCAATAGTGATTCCCTAGGTTATTTTGTTTTAGAGGTTTGTCATGAGAAGAGACAGTAGTTATTGAACTGCAACCTAAATAATTTAAAGAATTTGAGACAATTTGCTTCTCCTTACTCTTTCCCCTTTTCCTTTTTCGTTTCCTTGTTTTCTTTTCCTTTTGCCTTTTCTATCCCTCTCCTCCATTTTTCTTTTTCTCCCCTTTTTATTCTCCCATCTAAACCATTGTAGGAAAACTGTTATCTTTCCTATTTCTTGAACTCCTTCAAAATAGGCACTTCCATGGTTTATTCCAATGAAAAATCAACTGATTGGGGAAAAAAATCTATTTAAAATTTTTCTTTATGCCTTGATATGTATAACATAGATGTCTTATTTTACAGCATGATTCTGGGACAGAATGTACTCCAGGAGAATCCAAGAATTTAGGACAGAAAGAAAATGGCAATTATATCATGTATGCAAGAGCTACATCTGGGGACAAACTTAACAACAATAAATTTTCACTCTGTAGTATTCGAAACATAAGCCAGGTTCTTGAAAAGAAGAGAAATAACTGTTTTGTTGGTATGTATATACCATGTTGGGATGAAGGGATGGTGGTGGTTTTCAACTTAATATTTTGTTGCGACCAGCGCAGTCTAGGCCTAGCTACCAGTTGAGGAAAATAAAGAGAGAGTGAGAAAAGCTTACAGCAGATTAAAGGAAAGAGACAGAGAGACGGGGATGTATTTCATAGTCTGTTTATTGCAGAGCTATTCCATACAGAGCCAAGGATACAAGAAAATCATAGAGCTTATGTTCCTTATTTCAGGGTTGATTATGAGACTTGGGTTTTGCCTTTCCCCCAACCTCAGCCCAAGGCTAATCAGTCATTAAGATCTTTATCCTAGAACCATAGACCGGGAGTCCTTATCAGGACTTGCAAATTAACTTTCTGTACAGTCTTTTAGATATTCAGGAAACCAAGGAGAGCATCCACCCAACAAGATTATACTTCCCTTGCATATCTGCCTAATGCCCTTGTAGAACTGGGGAGCTAGTGCATCAAGACCCCAGAAAGTCTTGGCCCCCAACATCATTTCACTGGTATGAGGAACTGTAGTTTATTGATGCAGATCATGAACTTATTTCTCTTAAGACAATGTCTGAAGCACTGAGGTTAAGAGATTTGCACAGGATCAAACAGGTAGAAATTGTCAGAGATTGATTTGACTCCCAGGCCATCTCTCTATCTACTGTGCCTTTCCTTAGTGTCATGAAAGGTTCTAATTGTCACAATAAACAGAGTTAGGAAGGGCCCATGGGAACTGAAGATACAGGGTACTCTCCATTCAGGATTCCAGGTTGGCTAACATATTCACACTACTGAAGGAACTGAGCTTCTTTGAAGTTGGCATTTTATAAGTGATAATCAGATGACATTAAAAAGTTACAATAAAATTGAAAGCTAGTCCCAAAATTCTTAGTGAAGAGGGGAATAAAACCAGAGTCATTTTCATCACATGACCAAAGACCACAAGATTCTCTTTATACTGATCATCTTATTTCATTGCTTAGGATAAGCTTAAAAGACTGTTGTAAAAAACAACCACAACAAAAACCAGCTGAGCATGATTTATTGCCAGGGATAGGGCAATTAGACTAGACCTCTGATTTTATCTAGTGATCTCCTACTAGTGTAGATAAGCACCTTCTCTGTAACTTGTAATCTTAGGTAGTTGTCTAGGGCACTGAGGTCAAACTCAAGTAGAAAAAGAGCCACTAAGGGGGGGAGGTGGGAGGAGAGAAAAGAGGAAGGGGGAGAAAATTTGGAACTCAAGGGATTGTGGAATTGTATGTTGCAAACTAAAAACAAACATAAATAAATAGAAAAAGGCCACTAAACCCTACAAAGACCCTTGTAGCCTGCATGTTAACATAGAAAATGACATGTCAACATTATGTTCTATTGTGCCTTTATTTGTTCTAATAAATATTATCCAATTTCATTTTAATATGGTTTGGACTACAGTTGTAAATGTGGGCTACTTCTGGCAAGAGCCACATGTTGCACACTTGTGGTCTAAGGCACTTAGGACTTGTCCAGGAGTATATAACCAGTATGTGGTAGGAACAGGATTTGAACTCAAGTTGTCCTGTCTCCAAAGTCATTGGTATATCTACTGCACCATGTTACTTCTTTGGTTGCCTAGGAAGAAGATAAATTCTCTGAAGAATCTGATCCAAAAGCCAGGTATTCCCTGCCTTCAAGAAGCATACATCCTAATAGGAGGAGACAACATATATGGGGACTAGTGAACAGAGAAAGGAATCTTGATCTAGGAGTCACAGGAATTGTGAATTGATACTTAGGGCCGTCCATAGATACTGCCTTTCCTGACGTTTTGATTATTATGTCCAGAGCAAGAGGTGAAAAGTATGGTAGGTAAGGACAAGGCAGCAAGGGCAGAAAGGGAAGGTCTTTACATAGCAGCCAAGCAGGAAGCTCATCCTACACTTCAAGATTTCACAAGTAGTTGGGAGGAACCCTGTCATGCAGTAATTAAATTGAGTTTAAACTGTCAGGCTTAGTGAAAACTAAAGGGGAAAGGGAAAGATGTACCCAGCTGAAGGCAAAATTCCAGAGAATAGCAAGGAGAGATAAGAACATTTAAAAGAGCAGTGCAGAGAAACAGAAGAAAGCAACAGAATGGGAAAGACAAGAAAATGAAGAAAATGAGAGATATCAGGGGAACATTTCATGCACAAATGGGCATGATAAAAGACAAAAAATGGTAGGGACTTTAGCAAGAATACACAGAAGAACTATACAAGAAAGATCTTAACATCACCAGTAGCCATAATGGTGTAGTTGTTGATCTAGAGCCAGACATCTTGGAAAATGAAGTCCATCAAATTGTGAAGAGTTGGACATAACTTAACTGGACAGGAGTAGGAGTAGACCTTGTTTCGTAATATTTGAACTATGTACCTTTAAGAGTAAACTAGAGAAATGTATGTTTTGGCTTAAGTCTTCATTCTGCTCTGTGGCAGGTAACAAAACTCGTAGATCCCTGTTCTAAAGATTCTGTGAATACAGTTTTATGACTATAGTCAAGGTGATTTTGGTGGAGTCATGTATAAACTGGAAGGGAGGCATAGAGATCTAACTCCATAATTTTAGAGATTTTAAAAAGTAAGATCCAGAGAGATTTTGACTTGATTAAAATTTGCCCAAGTGGTAGATCTAGAACAGAAGTACAGGTTTTTGAACTGTTAGTTCAGTGTTCTAAGTTTCTGTTGCTCACCATATTTTTTTTTTACTTCCTTTAAAAAAATTCCTTGAACTATTTTTGAATTTCAAATAAAACAACGGTGTACATAATTTTGTTATTCTTAATGAGAGCTATTTCTTTTCCTCAGAATCTGGCCAACCTATTTGTGGCAATGGAATGGTAGAACAAGGAGAAGAATGTGATTGTGGTTATAGTGATCAATGTAAAGATGAATGCTGCTATGATGCAAACCAACCAGAGGAAAAAAAATGCAAGCTAAAACCAGGAAAACAGTGCAGGTACATCCCAGAATAATATAGTTACAAATTTAAACATATTGTTATATAAAACTAATTATTATGGTAATACAAAACTAAATTTTGGCAATTTAAAAATTATTTCCATTTCTTGGGGAATGATGAAGAATATTTGTACCTGTTACTTGTATTAGTGTGGTAGATGTTGTAGAGTTGCATAGGAAAGGCACTTGATAGGTTTCTTTACCTCAGATGGTTTTTCCCTTTTTCCTGTTAAAGTTTTGATTTCTTTTAAGTGTTGTAGAGCCATGTTTATTTCTCTGTGTATCTTTTTGTATATTTAAATCATTAGTTAATCTGTTAAATTGCTTCAAGAATTTTTAGCAATAGACTGTTTTCTCTTGATATCTTATTACTATATGTAGGACTTGGATATTTGTTTATAATATTCATGTGGGACTTTGCTTGTTTACAGCATTTAAATATGAACATAGACTTAGAACTGAAAAGACTTCAAAGGTTATCTGGTATAGCCTTCTTAATTTATAGATGAGAAAACCAAGACCCATAGAGGTCAGATATCTTGCTTTAGCTCACACAGGTATTAAGTAGTAGAAGAAACAGGCTTGGTACCTTCTTATGTCACTAAATGTAGCATTCTTTCCTTTTCACTGCACTGAATCACTAATTACTTGACTAATTGAAAAATAAAAATGAATTGCATTTCCTGTGCTAATTTTTCACTAAAGGAGGATAGATTGAAGGGAAAACATACTTAATGCAATGATCACAGTAGTAATCGGCTGTTATTAATTAGAATGCTCAGATGTTGTAATCTAGGGTTGAAGTGAAACTTTAGATTAGTATATTAGTGCTCCTACATTTACTGAGAAATGCATTTTTCTATACTTGCTAATAGCAGAATCCTATATTAGTGCCATATTAAGTAGACAGTTGGCATCAAAATGGATTATGTTTTTCATTATTTTAAAAAAATGTTTCCTCAGCCCAAGTCAAGGTCCTTGTTGTACTGCACAATGCAATTTCAAGTCAAAGTCTGAGAAGTGTCGGGATGATTCTGATTGTGCAAAAGAAGGCATATGTAATGGTGTTAAAGCTCTCTGCCCAGCATCTGACCCTAAACCAAATTTCACAGATTGTAATAGACATACACAAGTTTGCATTAATGGGGTAAGTTTTATATTTGATTCATAATACTTCAACTTAGTTTTCTCAAACTTCCCTTTGAAAAGTAGACAAGTACTTATAATTAGTATAGTTGGTGTTTAGGTATGTTGACTGCAGAAATATATAAGGTAATTAATCCTGTTCTCTGGAGCATAAGAATATATTTTTCCTTTTTTTAGTCTTTGCAGATCTAGTCTATCAACCACTTAATACATTTCCCAGGTTAAAGGGGATAAATTTTGAAATATACTTTTAAACATTGATGTTTTTAAAAATTTTGCGTTCTAAATTCTTTCCTTTATGGTCCTTCCACACCCCATCCATGAGAGTTAAGCAATATTATATCAAGTATACAGGTGAAGTCACGTAAAACATTTCTGTATTAGCCATGTTCCCCCTCTTTCTGCCCCCCCCAAACAAAAACAAAGCAAAAATAAAGTATGCTTCAGTCTGTACTCAGAGTTCATCAGTTCTTTCTCTGGATAGCACCTTTCATCATGTGCCCTTTGGAATTGTCTTGAATTATTTAATTGATTAGAGTAGCTAAGTCTTTCACAGTTGATTAGCATAACGGTATCGCTGTTACTTTGTACTTTGTTCTCCTGGTTTGGCTCACTTTACTCTGTATTGGTTCATAAAAGTCTTCTCAGGTTTTCCTGAAACCTTCCTGAAACCTTTTTTTTACAGCATAATAATATTCCTTCACAATCATATACCATAACTTGTTCAACTGTACCCAGTTGATGGGCATCAAGAGGGAAATATTATAATAGCTAATAGTGAAACATGCTCCACCATTATCTCTTCCTTATATTTAGAAATCAGAACGCTTTTCTGGCAAAATTACAGGGTATTTTTTGTGTGTGTAAGGTTAATTTTCTGAGCAGTGAAGCGGTATTAAGAAACATCTACTAAAGACACAGTTTTCTAAATCCATATTCACCCACTTTCTCTACTGAGTGTGGAGAAGTATGTTTCATTATTTGTTCACTGGGGCAAAGTTTTGTTTTGTTTTGTTTTGTTTTGTTTTGTTTTGTTTTTGGGAGGGCAGTTGGGGTTAAGTGACTTGCCCAAGGTCACACGGCTAGTTTTTGTGCTAAGTGTCTGAGGTGGGATTTGAACTCAGGTACTCCTGACTCCAGGGCCGGTACTCTACTCACTGTGCCACCTAGCTGCCCCCTGGGGCAAAGTTCTTTAAGAGTTTAGCTGGCTTTCAGTGGTCTTTTCTTTATTGTGGTCATTGTGGATATTGTGCTCCTGGTTCTGCTTATTTCATTCCTTATTCATTCATACAAATCTGTGTTTTCTTGAATTTTTTATTCACCATTTCTCATAGCGCAATCATGTTCCATTTATATTCTACAGTTTGTTGCACTATTTCCCAATCAGCAGGCTTCCATTTTATTTCCAATTCTTTACTACTCATAAACAAATGCTGCTAAGAATATTGTGTTATGTATGTGGCCTTTTTGTCTTTGACCTCCTTGGAGCATATACTCTGTAGTAGAACTGGTGGATCAAAAGGAATGAATAGTTTTGTGACTTTCTCAGAATTCCAAATTGGTCACTAGAATGGTTGGATTAGTACTCGGCTTCACTAACATTTTACAAGTATACTTGTCTTTCTACAGCCCTTCCAGCATTGATCATTTCCATCTTTTATCATCTCTGCCAGTTCACTTGTTGTAAGATAATACTTTAGAGTAATTTCAATTTACATTTCCCATTTTGAATGAATAAATATTGAATGATAATAGCTTTACTTAAGCACTATAAAGTTGTGACAAGCAATTTGGTATTTTGGGAAGATTCACACTCTATTCATGGTTGTTTTCTGTGGATATTCTTTGACCATTTATTTATTGTGGAATAGGTTTCAGTTATCTTTGGTCAGTTCCATGTGTAAATGTGTATATAAATAAGGATTTATGTATGCAACATATTTTAGATAACCTTAGATGTTTGATGACATCACATTGAATTTTTTCCTGAAAAGTCTTTTAATTTTATATAATCTCTCGTCTATTTTCTCTCTTATGATCCTCTTTATTCTTTCTCACATCTACTTTATGTTGAGAGTCCTTCTTTTCCTTCTAGGCAAAGTTCAAGAGCCACCTTTTTACATGAATCTTGTCCTAATCCTACTCTCACCTAACCTGTTGTTGCCCCATCACAGGGTTGTGATAAGTACAGTACCTCCTTGTGTTTTCCTCTATTTCTTTGTGGTGTGGCCTTTTCTATTTAGGGTACATAGCTCATCAGAAAGTATAGTCTTTAAAGCCCTTTATAACCTTCCCCCAACCTATTTTTCTAGCCTCATTGGACATTACTTCCTCTCTGCAATCCAGCCAAATCAATCTTTTCTCACTTCCTAAGACACTATATTTGCTTTATATATGGGTCCTCCTCCATTCCTGGATTGCACTACTTCTTTACTGTAATCACAGCTCAGAAGCTTTTGAAGTCCTAACTGCTTGGCCCCATCTATTTTCCAGTCCACAATCTGAGGTAGAACCAAACTTGTGTTCTCTTGGTTCCCCACACACAATATTCCATCTCCTCTCTGTACCCACCTTCACATTGGCGATTTGCCATGCCAATAATGTGCTGCTTTCTTGCATCTATTTTATATTGAGAGTCCTTTTCCTTCAAGGCAAAGTTCAAGAGCCACCTTTTACATGAATCTTGTCCTAATCCTACTCTCTACCCTAACCTGTTGTTGCTCTATTCTTGTATGTATATATTTATCTGCATTTATTATTTTTATATTTATTCTGGTGATACTTGTGTAATGTACTCATTGTCTTACCCATTAAAATGTCAGCTTCTTTGGAGTGATGATTGTTTCATTCTTTGTATTTCCCTCTTTGTACTTCCTTGTCTTCTTAATTATTTCTTCTTTCTTCTTTTTTTTTTGTAAATATTTACAACTTGTTTTTATGTATTCATTTCCTTGTTGCCTCCACCATTAGATTGTGAGCTCCTTGAGGGTAGGGGCTGTCTTTTGCCTCTTTTTGTATCCCCAGTACCTAGTATGTAGTAGGCACTTAAAAAATGTTTGTTCACTGATTGTTTCCCTGTGCCTAGTATACTACCTGGCACATATTAGGCACCAGATAAAAAGCTTGTGGATTGATTACAGTATACAATTTAAGATGCTGGTCTAGTTTCTTCCAGACTCTTTTCTGGGGTTAGCAGGTTTGTTTGTTTTTTTAAATAGGAAGTCTTGCTGCCACTAGTCTGTGTTCTTGAATTTATTAAACATTATGTTGTTGTGTTTATTTGCTTTTAGAGACCCTAAGTTCCTAAAAGCTTTGTCCATAGAACATAAGTTCTGGCAGGTTTTACATCACTTCACTTCAGCAGAAGAGCTAAAAGGACCCAGACCATAGGTTTGATAGCTTCCTGTCACTTAAGGACTGCTTAGCTGAGGCTTATTGCTGAAAAGGTGGCTCAGTGGTACATATTTTTGGCCATAGTAATCCATTAATTTTCAATTAAAGCATGGAAAGGTTGCAAGTTGCATCACTGAATGAATACCTGCATTGATGAATTTTTTGAAGTACTGAAGTATAATTCATAAAAATAACTTTTTCCTTATTTCATTTTGCTGAAGGAGTAATTTCCTATTGTAATGCCTGTATACTTGTCTTTCTCATTTCCATATTCATATTCTTTGAAGTTGGTTTCTTGTTCTACTTTTAAGGTGACACTTATCCTTTCTGAAAGTATCCACTTGACTCAGTTTTAACCTTTATTTGTAGTGTGCTTTGTAAAAGACTTCTTACTTGAAACAGAATTTTTTGTTTCCAATTTTTTAAATAATACAATATTTACCCTTTTATTTCTCTCACTACCAGTGGTAAATTTGATTATATAGACCCTAAAACATTTCTTCATTTTTCTCAACAATAGCAATGTGCTGGATCTATCTGTGAAAAGCATGGTTTGGAGGAATGTACATGTGCTAGTTCTGATGGCAAGGATGATAAAGAATTATGCCATGTTTGCTGTATGAATAAAAGTAAGACTTTCACTTTCTAATTTATTATAGTTACTCTCCCTAAGTTTCAGCTTGATGAACTTTGGTAGTATTTTGTTGGAGAAAAGCTGAAGTTTTAAAATGAGCCTATCTTGAAAAATCTACCTTGAGTATTACATTGTAGTGATATCATCTCTAAAATATTTTTAAATAACTTTGTTATAAAAATGTAATTTTTTTTCTTTCAGTTCCATGAATCTTTTAAATCCATGGTACCTGCTCATCAAATACTTGATATTTTTTTAATAGCTGTTCATATTTGCATTTCCATTAAAAAATGAATGGAACAAAAACATTTCAGTCTGATGATTATTTGTCTGCAAAGAATATTTCTCTATCTAATTAATGTCTCTAACCTGCCCTAAGATTTTTTTTGTCCTTTTAAATTGATATAATATGCATGGTTTTGAATTTAGTATTTTTAAAAGACCCAGTGAATTTTGTAAGCATTCAATAAATGTTTTTTGCTAATGAATTGATTTTTGAAAAGTTAGTGATTTTTAGATTGTATTTGATGCTTCCTCTTTTCCAGTGGATCCATCATCTTGTGCAAGTACAGGGTCTCTGCGATGGGATAAGCACTTTAATGGCCGAACCATCACCTTGCAACCTGGATCCCCTTGCAATGATTTTAGAGGCTACTGTGATGTATTTATGCGGTGCAGATTGGTGGATGCCGATGGCCCTCTGGCTAGACTGAAAAAAGCAATTTTTAGTCCAGAGCTATATGAAAATATTGCTGAATGGATTGTGGTAAGTATGCCCTTGAGTGCTTACAGTGAAACAAAAAACCAACTTTAATAATTTTAAATGAACCTTATAATAATTCCGTGATCATATTTTTTTCATAGGTAATAATAGCTATTATTATGAGGAAACAACATTTTGGTTATTAATACTGGTTTCTTTCTGAAGAACTTTCTGATGCAGTATAAAAATTTTTATTTAATTTTTTTCTGAAGTTGGTCATGTTTTGTATGCCTATCATTTCTTTAAAATTTTCTGTATTATTATTATTATTATGAACCTGATAGTAACAGACTGAACATTTCCTTATAGAGTGACCAGAAAAATGGAATTGTCTGTTACATCACTAATCTATTATTTATAGCTTTTAAAAAATTTGTTAAATACCACCATTGTGGTACTAATACTTCTTGTGTGTCAAATTACCTATATCCCCTCTCTTTGTAATTTAAAATTGTATTATTGGCATTGTTTCCATTCCTTTCTCCTTTAGCCTTCCTATCTGTCCTTTCCTTTATCCAAGAATAGTTAAACAAAATTGTAAAAGTTTTTTTTTAAAGGACACATCCTCTGGATATTTTATTAGATCCTTTCTTTAATGTTAACATTGAACCATTAATGACTCTTGGTTATTTTAATCTGGTAATTCAGCTAGTTAATGGTTCACCTAACTGCATTATCCTTTAGCATCTCTTTGTCTTGTTCATAAATACAGCATGAAAGGATGCTTTCCTAAAGTCTGAATACAAACTGTGCCTACAGAATTCTTCTGACCTGCGACATCTAGTAGCTTGATTTAAAAAGAAAATGAGGTTAGTTTTTCATGGCACATTTTGAATGAATCCGTACTAATTCTTTGTGATATGGTTATTATTTCCTTTCTAAATGTTTATAAGCATTCTTTTAATAATACATTTTACAGTTTTGAAAGGAATTGATATTAAGTTCATTGGCCTATATTTTGTAGACCTCTTTCTTAACCTTTTTAAACGATAACAAGAATTACCTTTTTCCAGTCAAGAGATACCTCTCCCCTTCTCCATAATCTTTCAGAGATCATTGGCTCCGGTTTAGCAGTTATTTTAATACCTTGGGCTATACTTCGTCTGTGTATGATTACTTGAATTTATTAAAGGCGACTAGCTGCTCTTTTACTGCTCTCCCTGCCCCAGCCATCTTATCTTGGGTTTTGGTTCCTCAGTTGGCATTTCTTTATCCTTCCCAGTCCAAAGATCATTTTCTTTGGCAAAGAAAACAAGCAAAGTAAGACTTGAGTAGCTCTGCCTTCTTTATTTCTTCTGTTATCATTTTCTCATCCATCCTGATAAGTGATCCCATAAGGAGATAACATGTCCTTATTCCCACTATAACTAGTCACAAAATAAACACCTCTTATTCTTCAGTTTGCAACCACAGCTCATTTTCAGCATTAATATTCCTAACACTTTTTATTATATCACATCATGGTTGCTTACTTTTGTATTTATTTTTCCTATCTGCCCTTGTTTCCATCTTTTGTGTTTTAAAAGTTGTTCTGTTTGTTCATTGTACACTCATATTGATCAGTTTCTATAATCGTTTCCCCCTTTCTTTACTCATAGGAATTGTTTCCCTTTGTGACATCAGAATTTCATTTTTGAGTTTTTAATTCCTTCTTAGTTGACTTCCTTAGCACATTTTATCAGTGTATTTGTCATAGTAGACTAATGATCACCTGTAGAGAAAAGGGAAATAGATGAAGAGCCTGAGAAACAGATCACAAACCTGGAACAGAGGCAGATAATAGTGATATGAAAACTTCATGTCTTGGGGCTTCTGCAGAAAAATGGAGCAGCTAATTACTTCTTTTTTTTTTTTTAATAAATTTCATTTGTTTTCTTGTTTACATCATTCATTTTCATGAGATTTTTGAATTACAAATTTTCTCCCCGACTTTCCCCTACTCCAACCCCAAAACAGCGATCCCACTGTACAGCCCCTCCCCTGGTCTGCTCTCTCACTTTCTGGTAGGGCAGGGAGGGTCTCTCTAGACCAGCCCCTGTATATCTTGATTCCTAGCTGCAGGTATTGCAGAGCTTTAAATTCTAGATTCTTTTGGTTCCTCCCTTGTCACCCACCCCTGCTGGAAGGACAACCAATTCAATAAAGGCTGTGTAGGTGTGATTATACAGGACATCTTC
>CM053598.1:128519352-128539087 GCA_028646575.1 Pseudocheirus occidentalis
ACATGGAATGATTAGCCCCATTTTGTCTCTCCCTGTTTCCTCTCATTCTAGTCCTCTCCCACCTCAGAATTTGTCTTTTAAAGTATCATCCCTTGGTATTCAATTCATCCTGTACCCTCTGTATACCCATATATACACATGCTCAGATATGTATTCATATGCATATATAGCCTCCTATATAGACATATGTGTAAGTATACATATATATCCATTTGTATTCCCTTCACCTATCCTCATACTAAGAAAAGTTTCATAAGTTACTATTATCGTTTTTCTGTATTGGCATGTAAACAATTCAAATTTGATAAGTTTCTTATGATTTCTTCCCCATGTTTATCTTCTCACGCTTCTTGTGTTTGATTGTCAAATTTTCTGTTCAGTTCTGGTTTTTTCAGCAAGAATGCTTGAAAATCTTCCACCTCATTGAATGACCGTATTTTCCTCTCTAATAATATGCTCAATTTTTCTGGGTAGTTGATTCTTGGTTTTAATCCCAGCCACCTTAATCTTCAAAATATCATATTCCAGGCCCTTTGATCCCTCATTGTAGAAGCTACCAGATCCTGGGTTATCCTGATAGTGCTTCCGCAGTATTCAAATGGTTTTGTCTTGGCATCCTGTAATATTTTCTCCTTTAACTAGGTATTCTGGAACCTGGCAATAACATTTCTAGGAGTTTTCTTTTGGGGATCTGTTCCAAATCACTGGGGTTTTCCCAGCTGCCAGAGCTATTAGGGGTGTGTTGCAGGGCACACCCCCCAACCCCCCCCCCCCCCCCCCAGCTTTGGCTTGCTGAAAGCACTCCCCAGGACCATGATCCGGATCCAGGCTGCTCAACATAAGAGCACTTGGCCCTGATCAATCTACTCAGTCGCTCTGCGGGATCCATAGACCAGGGGCTCTGAAACAGCCCAGTGGGGGCATCCGTGGGTTAAAGCAGTTTCTGCCCTTCCCTCACTGCTTCCTTGCCCTAGGGGTGGACTGGCGGAACTGCTTTTCCTCCCCCAAATTTAGCTTGAAAGCTTCACTCACTGTTAGGGACCTCTAATTCTGGCTTAGCAGATGTGAAGATTGCTCGAGGTGCTTTGAATCTTCTCTGAAGTAGAGTCAGGCCGTGGCTTGGGAGGCTCAGCTCCTCTGATCACCCTGGAACCTGGCTGCATGGAGGTTTCAGGCTGGGCTGGTCTTGGCTCCCAGCCTGCAGGCCTGCTTGATGAGCCCCTTCTGCAGAGCTGCCTTTCTCTAATCCCTATTTTTCATGCCTTGCTAGATGTGGAGTTGCTGGAGGCTGTAGATCTTCTCTCTTGTAGACTGGCTGAGGCTGGTCTCAGCTCCTTCTGTCTGCCCTGGAGCCTGGCCATGTTTTGATTTCAGGCTGGGCTGGCCTCTGCTCCTGGCCTGCCGCGATCATCCTCTGCTGCCAAGCTGCCTTCAGCGAGAGATGTGTTTTCTGTATTTTTGTGAGTTTGAGAGTCCTAGATTTTGTCCAGAGTTATATTTTATGGGTGTTTAGGGTGGCTGTGTGGGAGCTGCGGGAGCTTGCTGCTTCTACACCACCATCTTGGCTCCACCCTCCATCAACCCCAGCTAATTACTTCTTACTTTGTCTTAATGATAGTTTCATCCTTCAAAAGGTAGAAGAAGCAATGTCATCCTTCAAAAGGTAGAAGAAGCAATTAAGAGAACTGTTAATTGTTGACCTGTTTCTTAGCAGTAGGAGTAACTCATCGCTAAAGTAGAAACTATGGGAAGTGGTGCGTGTGTGTGTGTGTGTGTGTGTGTGTGTGTGTGTGTGTGTGTGTGTGTGTAGAGGAAAGTCATATATATTATTGTAGCACCAACACAATATTCACAGTGCTGACAGTGAGTATGAATGTGCCAACATAGTTCTCAATCACAAAATTTAGCAGACTCTTTATATAAAAGAGAGAAGCAAAATATTTATTCGGACACAAGAAAAATGAATCTCAAAACCAGAAAGCTGAGTCCATCATAGCAACAAAGAAATTAATATACCATAACATAGCAGAGAGCCACACCATCCTTTAGCCTTTCCATAAACAAACACTCACAAGCCTAGCTTTCTCCCTGGGTTTGTCCTCTTCTCCCTCCAGCTGCTCTGACTCCCAGTGGGCTCTGCTGCAGCCTTTAACAAGTTCCTTCCACCATAGGCTCCATATGATTTTATTCAACCTATTAAGGGGCAGGAAAGATCTCCAAATTCCAGTTACCATTACAATGATACTGAAGCTGTCCTCTGCGTGCTATCAACTTCTTACCCCAACTCTTCATACTTTGAAGGGGTTACTCTTACCCTCATCTCCACTCCTCAAATATAAGGAAGTGTGTCTGTGTTTTCACCTAGGAAGATTGAAGAACATTATCATTATTGAGTGCTGTGAGGCATTCCACTACCTAAAGAAACCTCTGCCTACATGGCCTATTATACTTCAATGTAAGATAAGGTTATAACAGCTTTTAGAGACATGGTCCCCTCTCTGAATTCTATAGGGCAGCCATATTCCTATAGACAGATTTCTTTTGGAGACTCTTAATTGGTCTTAGTAGTCATTATTTTCAAGTATATCTGGTTCTCTTTGCATGATGTACTGCATAGTTTGCCTAACCTAATATGGATATCTTTGGAGAAATACTAGTTACTTATCAGGAGGATAATTTTCCTAAACAGATATCATCCTTGGAGTTTATTTACATATTTCCTTCTGCTTCCTTACTAGCAAGAGGTATGCTGGGGTCTATTTATCAACTTGCTTTCTTGTCTTTTATTAATTTGAGTTAGGAATAAATTGTGAGGCCTTAGGCACATTGTTTTCTAGCACAAGACTTCTTAAACCTTTTCCATTTGCGACCCCTTCAGTTTCTTAAACTGTGGGTTGGTAGAGTACCCTCATAGGTTACTTCTCAGTTGCCTTTATTTTAAAAATCTTCATTCATTCATTCATTTTGGGCCTCTTCTAGGGATTCGGAAGCTTTGTGGTCTGGAGGAAAGTTCGAAGAAGATGATCTTTGCTTCTCTGTAGCTTTCATCTCTGAGTCCTTAGTTTTCTCTAGATTCAGAAAGAGTAAACTTGCTTCCCTTTCAGTCTTTCAAATAGATCTATGTCTTTGCTTGGTCTTCTTATCTCTAGGCAATATATCCCCTTGTTCTTTTAACTGTTTCTCAATTATGTTGTTTCTAGACCTTCTTACCTTGCCTCTGATCTTTCTCTGGGTGTATACCAATTTGTTAGTGCCCCTTTTCAAATGGGAATTCTAAGGCTGAAGAGAATAATCTTCTTGTGACCAGCACAGATTTCAGTGAGACCTTCTGGTATACAAATTTCACTTATTATCTTTTGAATTCTGGATACTGTACTTCTGTTAATATAACTTAAGATTTTGCATTATTCACCACATCAGAATGTTGGATCAACTTGGACTTCTGACATATTTAAATGTCCATGTATTCTTGTAAATGAGTTATTGTCAACGAAGTGTTAGAATTATAAAGTTAATTTGTTTTAGTATATATACATGTCTTTACATTTATTCATATCAGCTTTCATTTTTCTGGTTTCCATCTGTTATTCATCATGTGGAGATAATTTTGAATGCTGATCTGGACATCTGACATTTTAATTATCCCTACTAATTTTGTGTCACCTGAAAAATTTGACCAAAACTATATACCTTCAATGTAGTTATTGATACAGGTGTTGAATGGAGCATTCTCATGGCATTAGAGATGATCCTGTTGACTGATAGTTTAATTTTGTATACCTAAAAAACAATGTAAGTTGCAAAATCCACCCAACTACTGTTATTCAGCCCATAATTTCTCTTTTTTTGTACAGAGTGTAGTCAGTGTAATATGCACCAGTGCTAATGTATTTGACACATTTAAATGGTTGCTGAAAATGGACTTATTGAGTCATTAAAATATTAATTGAAATATGGTAAGAAATCTTCAAGTGATAAATTTGAGTTGTAGGTTGAATGTGGTTTGTTTTAGAAATTGACCTATTATGCAAGTCCTTTCTCTTTTCATTTTATTCCTTTTTATTTACTCTTATCCCCAAGGCTGAAGGTGTCTAAAGTACCATACATTTCTCAATGTGGTATATAAATTTCATTTATTAATCTTCTGAATTCTGAACACTATTAACATAAGATTTTTTGTTTTGTAGGAAATAGTTGTACTTTTTTGTTTGGATGCTTTCACCATAAAATGTTACAAGTTAGATTTGTTTTAAAAGTTTAAATATTGTATAAAAGTATAAATCCAAATGTTAAGGTATGTGATTTTTTTTTCATAAAGAATGTGGAGTATGTGTGTATTTGTTTTAGCATATGCACATGGCTTTACATTTAATTATATTAAGTTTCATCTTATTGGTTTCAGTCTGTTTCAACTTTATAAAAATAATTTTGAATATTGATTCTGACATCTGATATTTTAATTATTGCTACTAACTTTATGTCACTTGAAAATTTGTTGAGCTCTAGACTCAACCTAGTTGTTGATAAAAATATTGAATGAGACATTCCTGTGGTATGCCATTAGAGATGACCCTGAAGGCTGATACTGATCCATGTATCTTATACAAGTTGTGATTATGAAGTAATAAAGCTCTCAAAAACAGGATGTACTAGAATTTATATAGATCCTTTGCTTTTGTGATAGCTAAATGAGTGTTATTTCCTCCAGAGTAGTGCTTTAGGGTGTTAGGCCCATATAACTAACTTAGGAAGCACATAACAGTTGCTTAATAAATGCTTGTTGAATGAATATACGTTGCCATTGTTCAGAAAACTTTGTGAATACCTCTTCTGCAATTACTTCTGGATTTGGGTTAAACCACATGTACAAAATCAAAGAGTTTTATTACTCTCTAGTTATAATTTATTTATTTTTTTCCTCTCCCTTAAAATACTGTTATATCCACGGTAACCACCTAAATCTTATTCACCTACCATGGCTTCATGTGACTTTTGAGCAGTTAAAAAAATAAAAAACTTTCTCCATAGACAAAGACTTCCAGTATTCATAAAAGTGCCTCAGCCTTTCAAGATAATTCCAAAATGATATTTTAAGCAAAGGCATAATCTTTGGAAAATTTGTATGCTCTTGCAGTGTGGCATAGTGGATAGAGTGTTGGACCTGGAGTCAGGAAGACCAATCTTTCTGAGTTCAAATGTGGCCTCAGACACTCACTAGCTGTGTGATTCTGGGCAAGTCACTTAACCTTGTTTGTCTCAGTTGTTGATTTATAAAATGAGCTGGAGAAGGAAATAATAAACCATTCCTCTTTGCCAAGAAAACCTCATATGAGGTTATGAAGAGTTGGACATGACTGAACAGTGATAGTGATTAACTTTTTGGTGAACTTGAATTTGAATATATCAATTCTGCTTTGAGGGGGAGGTTATCACAGATTCAGTATACCTGGTATTTCTTTAGTCCAATAGAGAATTCATGGATGGCACTGTGTTATGTGAGTCAGAGAGGGGGAAGAAAGTAACCTTTAATCTGAATTCTTGAATAGAATTGGTTATTAATTAAGTTAACTAATTTTCTGTAGTGAATTCTATATATTACTAATGCTGTTGAAATATGGAGAATAAACAAAATTCTCTTTAAGGATTTTTTTTTTTTGCCTTACACAATATGTAGAAGTTGTGGTTTGTATAAAATTTAGCATGCTCTTTCATCTCTTACTAATTTCCCTGGGCATATTGCTTAACCCCTGAGGATATTAGTTTCCTTATCATGATGGGAATAGTAATTATTAAATAGTACTTTACTAAGTGCCTGTTATGTGCTAAACACTGTAAGCACAATGCATACAAATACAAAGAATTAAAAAAACCAAACGTTTCTTACTATGAGCTTATAACCTAATGGAGTAGGAAACAAATTCATATAAAAATAAATAAAGCATAAACACAAAGTTAATAATTTTGCATCACTTAGATCTATTTGATAAAAATTTTTAATAAAGCATTCTTTTAAAAGATTCTTTGTAAACTGAAATATAAATAGAACTTTATTGTTACTATTATTGTTGATAGTAGTAGTAGTAGTAAATTTCTAAATTTCTTTTGGACTCCAGCTCGTTTTATCCATTTAATGTAAGTCTTGTCCAGTAAAAAATATACGTTAGATATGACTACAAATTTTTCAATATGTGACATTAGGATCATTGACTTAAAGGTAGTAGGGACCTCAGATGTCATCTAGTCTCTCATTTATGAGTCACGCTTACTGTGTGTTTGATAGGAAATAGAATTTTTTATAATTGCTACTCTTTTTTTAAAAAAAATTTAAATTTTTAAAAATTTGGTTAATTTAAATTTTAAGTTTTTAAAATTTAATTGAAGTTTTAAAAAATTTTAAGTTTTTAAAAAATTTAAAATGTCTTCCTCTCTTTCCTACTTTCCTCCTCTCCATCCTAGAAAAGGTTATGATTATATGTATACAGATATGTATACAGATGTATATCTGATGCAAATATGTATATACAGATACAAATATGTGTATAGATGTAAAACCATACTGTGCATTTTTCTGTTTATCAGTTTTTTTCTGTGGAGGTGTGGATAGCATATTCCTTCATATGATACTCAAAATGAATTAGTCATTCAAAGTTGTTCTTATGGCAGTATTTCTGTTATTTTGTACATTATTCTCATAGTTTTGCTTATTTTACTTTTCATTATTTCATGTAAGTCTTGTTTTTCTAAAATCAACCAGCTCATTTATAGTCATGTGAAAAAGTGCTCTCAACCACTATTGAATACAGAAATCCAGATTAAAACAACTCTGAGCTACCACCCCATACCTTTCACAGTGGCTAGTATGAGGGGATGTGGG
Source organism: Pseudocheirus occidentalis (assembly GCA_028646575.1). Taxonomy (NCBI): domain Eukaryota; kingdom Metazoa; phylum Chordata; class Mammalia; order Diprotodontia; family Pseudocheiridae; genus Pseudocheirus; species Pseudocheirus occidentalis. The sequence continues at coordinate 128,526,227 of CM053598.1, forward strand.
AAGATTGAGACACTAATGCACTGTTGGTAAAGTGATATCCTGATTCAACCATTCTGTAGAGCAATTTTGAACTATCCTCAAAGGAGTATAAAACTGTCCATATCCTTTGATTAGGCAATATCCCTACTAGGTCAGTATCCCAAAGAGATATTAAAAAAAGAAGAAGTATCCATATGTACAAAAATATTTACAGCAGCTCTTTTTGTGGTGGCAAAGAATTGGAAATGGAGGGATGTTGATCAATTGGGAAATGACTGAGCATGTTGTAGTATGTGATTGTGATGGAATACTCTTGTGCAATAAGAAATGATGAGCTGGATGTTCTTAGAAAAACCTCAAAAGACCTACATGAACTGATGCAAAGTCAAATGAGCAGAACCAGGATAATGTTGTGTATAGTAGCATATTGTATGATGGTCAACTGTGAATGACTTGGTTTTTCTCAGTAAAACAATAATCCAAGATTATTTTGAAGGGCTTAATGATTTTTTAAAATGCTATATATCTTCAGAGAAAGAACTGATGAAGACATTGTAGATTGAAGCATACTTTTTTTTAAAAGAATTTTTCTTTTCTTTTTTTTTAGTCTGTTTTCTTTTTAAAATTATTTATTTTTAGTTTTCAGTATTCATAAGTTTTAAATTTTCTCCACTTCTCTTCCCTTCCCAAGATGGCTTATAATTTGAAATGGGCTCTACACATACATTTCTATTAAACACATTTTTACATTGATCATGTTACATAGAAGAATGATAATGAATGGGAAAAACCACGAGAAAGAAAAAAAAAAGGAAAGTGTGCTCTGTTCTGCATTCTGACTCCATAGTTCTTTCTCTGGATGTGGCTGACATTTCCCATCATGTGTCCTTTGGAATTGATCCTTGCATTGCTGAGAAGGGCTAAGTCTATTAAAATCAGTCCTCACACACTGTGGCTGTTACTGTGTACAATGTTGTCTTGGTTCTGCTCCCCTCATTCAGCATCAGTTCATATAAATCTTTTCAGGTTTCCCTGGTCTTGCCTGTTTATCATTCCTTATAGCACTAGTATTCCATTACTTTCATATACCACAACTTGTTTAACCATTCCCCAATTGATGGGCATCCCATTGATTTCCAATTCTTTGCCACCATAAAAAGAGCTGCTATAAATATATTTGTACATGTGGGTCATTTTCCCATTTTTATGATCTTTTTAGGATACAATCCTAGAAGTGGTATTGCTGGGTCAAAGGGTAGACACATTTTTATAACCCTTTGGGCATAATTCAAATTGTTCTTCAGGATGGTTGGATCAGCTCACAGCTCCACCAGCAATGAATTAGTGTCCCAACTTTCCCACATTTATCATTTTCCTTTTTTGCCTTGTTAGCCAATCTGATAGATATGATGTACCTCAAAGTTGTTTTGATTTGCGTCTCTCCAATCAGTAGTGATTTAGAGCACTTTTTTCTTATGACTGTAGATAACTTTAGTTTCTTCTTCTGAAAACTGCTTGTTCATATCCTTTGTCCATTTATCAATTGGGGAATGACTTGTATTTTTGTAATTTGACTCAGTTCTCTATATATTTTAGAAATGAGGCCTTTATCAGAGATGCTAGTTGTAAAAATTCTTTCCCGGTTTTCTCCTTCCCTCCTAATCTTGGTTACATTGGCTTTATTTGTGCAAAATCTTTTCAGTTTTATGTAATTAGAATTACCCATTTTGCATTTCATAATGTTCTCTATCTCTTGTTTGGTCATAAATTCCTCGATTCTCCATAAATCCAACAGATAAACTATTCTTTGTTCCCCTAATTTGTTTATAGTATCAGCCTTTATACTTAGATCATGTACCCATTTGGACTTTATTCTGTATATAGTGTCAGATGTTGGTCTATGTCCAGTTTCTGCCATGCTATTTTCCAGTTTTCCTAGCTGTTTTTGTTAAACAGTGAGTTCTTATTCCAGAAGCTGGATTTGTCAAACAGTAGATTGCTATAATCATTAACTACTGTGTCTTGTGTACCTAACCTATTCCACTGATCTACCCCTCTGTTTCTTAGCTGGTACCAAATGGTTTTGGTGATTGCTGTACAGTTACTTTAAGTAGGTTATCTCTATTTCTTCTTGGAGGGCTTTGTTGGTGATATATAGAATTGCTGATGATTTATGTGTATTGATTTTATTTCCTGCTACTTTACTAAAATTATTAATTGCTCACGCTAACTTTTTAGTTTAATCTTTAGGCTTTTCCAAGTGTACCATCATACTGTCTGCAAAAAGAGGTAGTTTTATTACCTCATTGCCTATTCTAATTTCTTCAATTTATTTTTCGTCTTATTGCTATTGCTAGCATTTCTAAAATGATATTGCTTAATATTGGTGATAACAAACTTTCTTGTTTCACTCCTGATCTTATTGGGAAGGCATTTGTCTTATTCTCATTACAATACTTATGCATACTTATACAATACTTATTGATGTTTTTAGGTGAATATTTCTTACCATTTTAAGAAAATATCCGTTTATACCTATGCTTTCAAGTGTTTCCTTTTTTCTTTGTTTTTTTGCTTTTTGGAGGGCAATTGGGGTTAAGTGACTTGCCCAAAGTCACATGCCTTGTAAGTGTGTCAAGTATCTGAGGCTGGATTTAAACTCAGGTCCTCCTGACTTCAGGGCCAGTGCTCTATTCACTGCGCCACCTAGCCACCCCAAGTATTTTCTTAGCTGTCCTCAGTCACAGAATGGGCGTTGCCTTAGTCAAACTGAGACCTGGGAAAGACCTTGACTTAAAAAGTCCAAGTCAAAAACTCTTTCACTGCTTCTGGGGCCATCTCCAGTCATCCTGATCTGTATCTTGCCATTGGAACCAGGTGGCTCTGGAGGAGAAAGTGAGGTTGGTGACTTTACACAACACTGCCTCACTTAAATCCAATTCACTTGCAGGTCCTTCCTTATGTTATTGTCCTCTTCAAAAATGAATGACAAAAAGCAATAAGAATGAGTGTTGATGCTCAGTAGGGTTGTGATTTGTCCAAGATTGCACATTAACTTTAAGAGCTAGCATTGGAACCTGGTCTTTCCACTTATAATAAATTCTCTTTTCATTACCCACACTGTCTTTTCAAAGCAAATATCCTAAATGTGATTTAACCTTATCTTAAGGACTCAAGGTCTCCATCGTGAATATGAGTTATAATATCATTATAGCTATGTTTTAGGGTTTCTTGAGATTATGGGATTTGTTTGCCTTTATGTTAAATGGTAAGATGCTGCTGATAAGCTTTCTGAGTTCTTATATCCATTTTTGTAGTTGTTTTTCCATCACTCTGTCCTAACTTTTTCTTTAGTCGTGTCTCCCTGCAGCAGCCTTTCTCCTCTACCCTTCAGATATGCTAATTTTCTAATTTATAATCGATCCCTTGAGTATCAGTTTCTTTTTAAAATGAGATTGGATTAGATTTAGATGCTCTTTGAAACTCCTTTAAAGTACTAAAATGCTATGAGTCTGTGGGCTTATTAAAAACCAGGACTACACAGTTTAGTATTCATTATTCTGGGCATCATTATAGTTGATATTTATATAGCATTTTATCTTGTACAACATTCTTTATGTACAGCATATTATTTTATTTGTGTTTCATAGCAACCTAGTGAAGTATCAATAGTGTATTTTATCTTCATTTTACAGATGAGGAAATGGGCTCACAGAAGTCAAATCAATGACCTGCCCATGGTCTGACAGCTAATACTTGACCAAGCCAGGATTTTAATGCCAGTGTTTTTGTCTGTTTGTTTACTGTGTCATCTCTGCCTCCTGAGTTGTGTGTTAAAATAAGATTAAATAGCTTCTAAATTGAAGATATAGGGTAACATGCTTTGATTTTAGTATATGCACCTCTGTACACGTAGTCTTAACTTTGGCTACTCACAGGCTTTTAAAATGTTTATTTTTTAACTTATTCTAAGCTGAGTTCTAGAAAGATGAATTTGTTAAATAATCAACTTATGAATATGTGGGGTGTATTACCACATTACTTTAGAAATCATGATTTCAGGACTGTTAGCTTTATACTAAATGTTACAGCTTTGGGAGTGTGATGTTGGAGGAAGTTTCCTATGTGGTAAGCTTGCATAAACTCCTAGTATAAATAAGTGTTTTTTAAATTTATTAAAGAAATATATCTATCATTTTTAGGCTTACTGGTGGGCAGTTTTGCTTATGGGAATTGCCCTGATCATGTTAATGGCTGGGTTTATTAAGATATGCAGTGTTCATACTCCAAGCAGTAATCCAAAGTTGCCTCCTCCTAAACCACTTCCAGGTAAGATGATTTGAGCAAATTAAATTTTTCTTCCATTTTTAAAGAATGGCTGCTTAATTTTTGTGTGTGTGTGTGTGTTATAGTTCTTCACATAATCAAACAGTAACACAGACCTCTATTTAATAAGATGAGTTAGCTTCAGTGGGAAAACTGTGTTACAAGAAGTAATTTCAGATACTTTTGCCAGTGGAAATGGGATGCCTGATTATATGGTTCACTGAATATCTATTTTAAGGGTAGTGTTTTCCAACATAGATTAGTGAGGACAGTTTTAAAATGCCCACATTGTTGAATATTCACTTGTTGATTTGTAAAAATACTTCGATTTGAATATTCACGTTTTTATTATTTTTGTCAGATTCACACAGCTTTTTTCTATTTGAGCTTTCTGTCAACTTTTCAAGGTTTTTCATACCCATAGATTCTTATTAAACAAATTGTATCAACAAAATGCCCTTACTGAATGAAGATTTAAACAAACCAGGTTCCTGTCAGAGAACTGTAATTAGAAGGGAAGGACCTTAAGTCTTATACTTGATTGTTTAAAAGTCTTTATATTTAATTCTTAATGCTTTATGCAGAGTATTACATACTTTAAAAGTTATCTTGTATTTGAATTGTAAGTCGAGGATAATGCTTTTTAAAAAATTCATGGCTTCTTTTGCTTTTATTTGATATCCTAGGCACTTTAAAGAGGAGGAGACCTCCACAAGCAGTTCAGCCACCACAGCGTCAGAGACCCCGAGAAAGTTATCAAATGGGACACATGAGACGTTAACTGCAGCTTTTGCCTTGGTTCTTCCTAGTGCCTACAATGGGAAAACTTCACTCCAAAGAAAAACCTATTAAGTCATTGTCCCCAGACTAAACTCTCAGCATAAGAGTAGAAGAAAAAAGGCAAGATACTATGTCCTCAGACCAGGTGGAGTTATTTAAATTTTAATGGCTGAATGTTCCAATTTAAAAAAAGAAGGAAGTAACATGTTTTTCTTACAGACAGATATTTTTAATCTAATGGCACAAAAGTCTTAGAATACGATTGCGCGCCCCTTATTCCCTGTTCTTCGTTGCTGCGTTTTCTTCACTTGCAGGCAAACATGGCTCTATTAAAACTTTTATTCACAAATTGAAATATATATCTATTTTTCAACTGCCAATCAAGGCTAGGAGGCTAGACCACCTCAACATTGGAGACGTCACTTGCCAATGTACATACCTTGTTATATGCAGACATGTATTTCTTACGTACACTGTACTTCTGTGTGCAATTGTAAACAGAAATTGCAATATGGATGTTTCTTTGTATTATAAAACTTTTCCGCTATTAATGAAAACAATTACTGTTTTAATTGACATACTCAGGATAACAGAGGATGGTGGTGTATAATGGTCCAGGATTCTATAATGCTTTTACACAGCAGTTTTGAAATGAGAATCAATTTTTTTTCTTATGATAGAGTTGGTTCCACTACTCATTTTATCTTTTCAAACAGCTGCTAAAACATAGCACACAGCTGAATACTCTCTGGGGATACAGTTGACAGAAGTGTTATGTAAACTGGGCATATGCAGCATACTGCTTCAAAATTACTTTTTATGTAAGTGTCTGATTTCTTCTTATTTTAAACTTCATCTAATTATTCAGTTCAATCTTTTTAAGTTAGTTGAAATTTTATTCATACTTTAGTGGAAATTATACCTGTTGGATTTTTTTGTTTGCAGCCTACTTATTTTAATTTTTTCGTATATCCTAACAAATGATATTTTGTGGGTTGTTTTTGTTTTTGATTGTTAAAATTTTTTTGCAGATGTGGAAAAGAAAAAGTTGTGCTTATTTTTTAATTTATTAGAAATGGACAACCTTTTCAGCATATTGTGACTGATAATGGATAACCACTAAAAACAATTATTTGCTCAAATGATAGTTAGGCCTACTGACATTTTGTATTTCTTTATGTTTAAACAGCAGTGAAGTTGAAACAGCACAATGTCCCATTCCAAATTTCGTTTTTAAGCAGCTGTAAATAATTGGCATTTTAAGGAAAGAAAGCAAAAGCATTTAATGTATTAACAGGCTTACTGCTATGCAGGAAATGGAAGGGGGCATTAAAAAACGTTTAAGCTTGTGACATATTTATTGCTTCTGTTTTCCAACTACATCAAGCTAATCAGATGTAAATGGCTATCATTTTCCTGGCTTCACTTTGAAGGAAAATGTTTTGAAGGTTGGAAAGGCTTCTGTATTTGGGTATTCCTTTTTCTTTTCTTTTTTTTTAAGAGTATAAGGTTTACACAATCATTCTCATAATGTGACGCAAGCCAGCAAGGCCAAAAATGCTAGAGAAAATAATGGGATCTCTTCCTTGTAAACTTGTACAGTATGTGGTGACTTTTTTCAAAATACAGCTTTTTGTACATGATTTAGAGACAAATTTTGTACATGAAACCCCAGATTATAAATAATTCTAAATAAACAAATAGGTAGAAATAAATATACGTAAATTGCTTTTAAATCATTTAAATACATTTGTTTTCAGACTGTGCAAAGGTTGGAAGTGGATTTGCATTTCTAAAATGGTGACTTTTATTTTGCAAGAATTCTTAGTAACTACTTGAGTGTGGTAGACTTTGGATCATGTAAATTTTTTGCTTGTAATGTTATCCTGTGGTAGGGTTTTGGCAGAATACAAACTGTCCTATTTTATTTTGAGTCTAAGTTAAATGTTTTCTGAAAAGAGATATGTGCACTGAACTCTCCATTGCAAATCAAGATGTGGTAAGAGAAAAAGATCAAGATAAGTGAGATCTAATTAATACTACTGTCAGTTTAATGTCCGCTGTGTTTTATACAGTCTCTTTTTTTGTTCACTTTGGAAATTTTTACTAAAACGTTGCAAAAAAAAAAAATAAAGTATTGTGCAAAGCTATGTAAGGTTTTTTGAAACTTGAAATGCATTAATAAATAGACTTGATGAAATCAACTCAAAGGTTGCATGCTTTTTGAATGCAAACTGTCAAAAGAAGCTATCTCACAAGACATTTTTTGAATATGGTAAAATCAGAAGTGTACCCTGAAGACCAGATTTGGATTCTGTCCCTACATCTATTTGTGTGATTAGAAATAGACCCTTAACCTCTCTGTGTTTCTGTGTCCTCGCTTTTAAGATGATAGAGGGAAGGGAAGGAATTGGACCAATTGGACTTCTAGCTCTAAGATCTCTGACTAAAGGCTCCCCTTTGTTTAAAAAAAAAAAAAAAGAAGCAGCATGTCTGTTAATATCCAAGAAGTATCTGTTTTTTATCCCCCCTTTCAGAATCTGCATAGAAAATAAGTCAAGGTTAAATATTTCTGTGCACACAATTTAATATTTTAAAAATAAAATTCACCTGCATACCCAAATATTACTCATAATCCTAGTAGTTACTTTCAAAGCTTATACCTCTTCTTATTGAATTCCGTGTAAAATGCGATATGTATTATACATATATCTCAGTAATAAAAATACAGTTTGGTATAGTATTCCTGATTTCAGTATAAGCTGCTTTGACATTTGACCTATTTGATACTTCTAGGTGATTACAAAAGAAAGTTGACATTCTGTACCCAAAAAGGGAAATGTGAGGGAGGAAACATAAATGTCATATTATTTGTGTGTCTGACCTTTATAAATTTAAATAAATTGTTAGTTTAGGAACATGAAAATGTATTATATACAATTTTGTTCATAAAATTATATTTGATATACTGAATTTTAAAATTTATTTGTATAATTGCAGATTTCAAATTAAATTTTGTGTTTTAGAGGCTAAACTTGGGGAAATATGGAATCTCCCATGACCAAATTATTATCATGTAAAACAAGAATAAAATAAACTTCAATGAAGGAAAATTACGTTTTTGAGATATAAGTTCTCCAGAGTGTTAAGTGGATATGGAAAGCAGTAATTTACAGAAAAAGGAGTAGAGCAATGGAAAAAAGAAGGGGGTAAAACACCCAAAATAAACTGAAGACAGTTTTTTGCTACCTGGGATTTTGTCTTATCTATGTTATTATGTGTACGGTTATACTCAAGTTTCTCCTCCTTCTGATATGTCATTTTTATTACTTTCATAGACTGAAAAAAACTTTGCCTTTAGTTTATGTATTGATTTACTCAGTCCGTTTTAAGATTACCGGCTATTGCTATTTCTTGAAGAACTATTTTGAATTTTTAGTAAATAGAAGGAATGTTATCACTCTGCCATGTTGAGTTTTATCAAAGAATTTCTGGTGCCTCTGTTTCATTCTTTGTGTTCTTCTCACTTCATTATAGCATTACTATCTTTTACACATTTTGAAGTTCTTTGGAAAGTGCCCAACATCATAATGTTATTAAGAATTTTACGCCTTAGGTTGTACATGTAATGAGTTGCTATTTACCTGTTATAATTTTTCATGCTGCATTTGTTATTCTAGTTGTAAAAGAAGTAAAAAGAACTTTTATTATACAAATGAAATATTCAGCAGTTTGACTTATTCTCTCCCATTTCAGTGCTTCTGTTTAAAGTCAAGATGCTTTTTGCTTATGATAAATGCTTTTCCCTTTTGTTTGTCCAGCTGATATTAAAACAATGCTTCACTTAATTTGTACTTAATCTATAGATTCTTTCTCCTTGTGTATGTTCTCATTTCAAAAGAGGGTTGCTTAAAGCTTGGTAAATGGTATGATAGACTTGGTAATCAAAAAGCCTTCTGCCAATCTGCATTTTTAGTTGTCACTGTCATTCTACAAAAAATATGTTGCTCTTACAAGGGCTTGGTTAGTTTCTTCCCACATTTTTAGATATCATCTTATCTACAAATGGTGCTATTGAGAGTAGCTTGATTTCTTGAAGGTGTGGATTTGGCAGCCCTTTACAGTGATATTGCAACAGTAATAGGAGTAGGATTTCTGAATAGAGAATGTTTAAAAGAGCTTCCATTTTCTTCATTATGATGATAATCATTTTAAAACATTTCGAAGAATTTGGGAAATCACATCTCCCCTGACCTCTCCTACACCATAATTATGAAGTATAGAATTCTTTCACATGTTAGAAAATGATATCAATATTTTTAAGGAGGAGAAAAATAAGAAAAAATATATTCTAGTGGCTGGTTTGTCTATACTGAACTGCATAGATAACATATATGTATATGTATGATGTGTATAGTAGTGTCCCCTCAAACAACTTTATAAACCTTACTCCAGTGCTAAGCTTGCCTATATGATTTTGCCAGTAAATAATAAATTTAGCAGACATAAAATTATGCATACATGTTTGAAATTTGATTACTATTAATTTTTTAATATTCTGAATTAAGAAAAATGTAAATTTCAAAATTTCTTGGCTTTAAAAATTTTTTCTGGATCTTGAGTATTATGCTTGTGTAGAAATGATCCTTTTGATTGAAATTATATGTTTAATCCATGGAATATTTTTTATATTATAAACATGTAAATAATAGAATTTGAGGAAAATTAGCCTTCTTCAGTTGTCTGAAAGATGAGTTGTGAAATAGAACTTGGGGAAATAGAGATGAGCTGGGTAATTTGGGATACAAAGGACTTTGTATTGTGCTTATAATTAGCTAGTCATGTCTGTTCTACAAATGAACTGAGAAGGAACAGTGGCTAGTTCACTAGTTCCTAGATATGTGATTTTAGAAAAAGAAAAGAAGTCTTTCTGTTGTTGTCTATGTTGGGCAGGAGCTGATGGAATCCAGCCAGGTTCTAGGCATAGCATTACCTGCTCTTGGAACTAGATGACTATTTGTGTGACTGGACCAGATAACAAAACAGCTTTCATAACCAGCTGATGGATGTACTATAAACAAATTGAACAGTTTAGAGAGAAAATGTGGGTAGGCCTTTAAGGGTCCCAGAACCATAAGAACATAATATTTGGAGCTTGAAGCAACCTCGGAAACCCATCTAGTTTAATCTCTTCATTTTACAGATGTGAAATCTTAGGTCATCAACTCTAGGGCAGGCAAATGGGAAAGACAGGTCAAGGTGGGCATCCTAGGGATACTAGTTAAGGGAAAGCTCTTACTCATTTACAGTGAGGGCAGGGATCAGAGGGAGAACTTTGTTATATTTGGGATAGTTGCATAATGAAGTACTGGGGTGGTCTAGAACCAAAGTAAATATCTTAGAATCTTCTCCCTAGAGAGAAGACTGGAAATCTATTTCTGGAAGATACTCAGCATCCTGACAGATTTTGTGGTGTTGCCATCCTAAATCTATTTAACCTAGAACACACTGTAGCTTGGTTCAAGATCTGTTACAGATATAAAGTATGGTGGCTATGATTTACTAACAATTCAAGCCTCAGTTATATCTCAATGAAGATGAGAAATACATACTACTATTTAGACTTTTAAGAAATCTGATAGCTGTAATTTCCCTTTTTATTTTATGCTCCCGCCAATTTCACTATACTTTCAACTTAAAGGAAAAATTGCCTGTGAAAGAGGATAAATATAGATTAGATGGTAGATTCAGGAGTGGGTTGAAAAGAAGGAGGAAGAAATAGAGGAAAGTGGACGAGTAGTGTCACTGGTGAATTTAATATTATTCGATGTCAAGTCGATAGTTGAACAGTGAGTATGTATTTTAACCTAATCTCTTTTTTTAAAATTGCATTTTATTTGAATTTCAAAGGTCAGCTACTCTCCCTGCTACTTCCTTTCTTTTGCCCAATATATATATATATATATATATATATATATATATATATATAGTCAAGCAAAAGAAAATTTCTCATTCACCCTGTCTGCAAAGAAATGGCTCAATCTGTTTTTTGAGTCCATCTCTTTGTCAGGAGGTGAGCAATATATTTCATCATGAGACCTCAGGAATTGTGGTTTGGTCATTGTGTTGCTCATAGTTCCCATGTGTTCTTTTTATGTGTGTGTATTAACATATTGGGGGGGGGTTATAATTAACCAAAATCTGCCTTCTCCCACAACTCCTCTTCACCTTTGAGAACACAAGAAAAATAAAACACAGTACAAGCTTGTATAGACAATCAAAACAGATTTATTTACACATTGGCCCCATATCCAAATGTATACTATATTCTGAGTTTTCAGGAGATAGAGAGCATTTTTCATCATAATCCTTTGGAATCCTGGTTAGTCATTATACTGATAAGAGTTGAGTACAATAATATTCTCTTATATCTATATAACATAACTTGTTCATCTATTCCCCAATTTATGGACTCCTCCTCAGAATCTCATTTTTTGCCACCTCAAAAAGATCCAAAAATATTATTTGTACATTTTTGGAATTTTGCTTAGGACTAATACTTTCCTTAATCTACGCTGCCTCTTATTTCCCCTTTTCCTTTCTTTCCTTTACCTCCTGTTTCACTGATGAACGGAATGTATTTCTATACCCAACTGATGAACAAGGTTCCAAGTGTCAGCTGCTTTTCTTATGTCCTACTCCTTATTTGTATAGATAGCTACTTGTGTACTCCAGTTATGTAAGATAATATTCCATTTCCTTAATCCCCCCCCCTTTTCTGGAATTTGGCAATGATGTCCCTGGGATTTTTAATTTTGGGGTTTCTTTTAGGGGGTACTGGTAGGTTCTTTCTATTTCCACTTTGCCCTCTGTCTCTAAGAGATCTGGGCATTTTCTTTTAAGGTTTCTTGAAATATGATGTCTAGGTTCTTATTTTGCTCATGAATTTTCTCTGTGATCTGTTTTCCAGGTGAGTTTTTGTTATGAAATACCTTATATTCTATTTTTTCAGCCTTTTGATTTTAATATTTCTTATTGCTTCATGGGGTCATTTCTGATTTTAAGGAAATTTGTTGCTCGGGAATATTTTCTACCTCTTTTGCTAAGCTATTAATTCCCTTTCTAATTCTTTTTTTCCCCCATAGCTCTCATTTCTTTTCCATTTTTCCACCTCAAGCTCTCCCAATTATGAAAATGTCTTTTTTACCCTCTTTTGACTTTTGCTTCATCTCTTCCAAGAATTTCACTTGAGTTTTTCTCTTAAGATATTGCTTACAGATGTTTTGGAACATTCTTTTTTATGTTTGTGTCTGAAACATCCCTGCTACTTTATAGTGGGGTTCCTTTTTCTTTGCCCATTCTTCCAGCCTGCTTTTTGACTCCACACTTGACATTAAACATGGGTTCTGCAGCACTTCTGGAGAGGTCTGGAAGGCTGGTCCTGTTTCTGCTTTATTGGCGGATATGAAGTGTTTTGTTATCACAGAATCTCAAGGGCAGGCTGAGATGCTTGCAGTCTTTCAGTGCTCCTAGCTTGGTGTGATTTAGGGCAAAGTCTGATTCCTGCTTCTTTGGTCTGAGCTCTACAAATTCCTGACCTAGGTTTGGATCTGAGTTAAGTAGACTGCTGCTGGACTCTATTCTTTTTTTTTTTAATTTTAATTTATTTTCTTGGTTACATCATTCATTTCCACAATTTCCACAAGGTTTTGAGTTACAAATTTTCTCCCCTTTTTGCCCCTACCCCCCAGCCCAGAACATTGATCCCACTGTAAG
>CM053598.1:128539587-128566996 GCA_028646575.1 Pseudocheirus occidentalis
CCCCCCGGAGAGAGAAACAAACTCAAGTGATGGTGGAACTGAATCTTGTAAACTAAAAGTAAATAAACAAGTCAATTAAAAAAAAGAATAAAACAGAAAATCAAGACAATCTTTGCAGCCCAAGAGTTTTCATTCTACTAGAAGAATTAAACACATACATAAATAAATATAAGACACATGAAAAATAAACACAAACTGAGAAGGAAAGTAGGAAAGGCAAGGAAGACTAACTGGGATGAATTATCACAGATACATCAAGTTCTAGATCTAAATCTAGAAGTAATCTTAGAGGATATCTAGTCCAACTCTATCATTTTGCAGATGAAGACACTGAGACCCAGTAAAGTTAAATGACTTGTCCAAGGTAATACAAATCCAGATCTTTCAACTCTAGAGTCAGTGGTTCTTTCCACTGTACCATGCCACCTACTCTAAGGAAAAGCCTTCTTGACGCCTTCAAATGGTACTTGAAGAAAATTAGCCTTAAAGAGAATTCAAGAGGCAAAGGAGAGGAGAGAGAATATTTCTGGTATAAGGAACAGCCTATGCAAAGGCACAGAGACAAAAGACAGAATAACATTCATGAAGAACAGCAAATGGGCCAATCTGACTAGAATATAGAGTATGTGATCATCCAGAAATCTGACTAAGGTTGGATAGTGAGGGGCTTTAATCTAAATGTCAGGAGTCTGTATTTTAATCTTAGACACAATCATTATACAATGGATCTTTGTGAGTAATGGAGTAGCACAGACCTACACTTTAGAAGTGTGTGCATATATAACTTCTCCAATTATTGTTTCGTGTTTCAAAGTCATGTTTTTTCAAGGAAACACTCCTTTGGCGACAAGATTATAAGAACACAGGATCATAGATTCAAAGCTAGATGGGACCTCAAAGGCCATCTAATTCAATTCCTTTTTACAAATGAGTAAATTGATGTAGGCAGCTGTAATCGACCCTAGTTAAAAAAGAGAAAACAAGTACCACATGCCTCTCAAGAGATTTTTGCTTTGTTGTTTTTATCTTAAATGCTTAGTACATAGTAAGTACATAGCACTTCATAAATGTGTTTCCATTCAGAAATAAGCTGTCTTCAAAAAGTTGTGCCTATATACTTTGAATTGTATCACTAGAAATCATTCCAACCCCAAGTTCTTGAACTTTGGAATTTTCTTGAACAAATAACCTATTGCTTTCATCTATGTTACTCCTAGTGAATTTGTTTAGTCTGATTAAGACCTGTTTTTGACTCCACTTACCTTAATAATGGTTTCAACCTCAACTCTAGTCCATTCAACAACATTCTAATACCCTTAAGCATCCCTAAATTTTCTTTTCCTTTTGTTCATTCACCTGTACCTCACCAAGTAACAGAACCCTAATATCTGCCTTTTCTTTTAGAAAGACATAGAACCACTCTGAACCCACTAAATGTGTATTATCATTATCCTCACAGCTACTGAGAAATCTTTATTATCTCTAATTCACCCCTATTATATTCTCTAAAGTAATTAATTCAAACCATCTCTACTCAAGTCTTCAATGCTACCCTGTCACTCTGCAATTCAACAATATAATTCATTATTTATATAGATGCCCTGCCCAAGTGAGCTTCTTTTCCTTTCTTGCTCTTCATATCTCTCCCAATCTTTAACCACCTCTTTCTCTTTATGTCCTGTCTCTGAAGTATTTTTGCTTATTTCTAAAACTGTTACTCACACTTCATTAGTACCTTATATACCTCTTTCTAGAAGGCAAAATTATTAACTATTCAACCTCCATTTAAGGAGGGGAGACAGGAGAGCCATCTCCTCATTTCCTTTCCAGCTACATTCATTGTTATATTCTTTAAAGTTCTCTACAATGCCCTTCCCCTTCCCCACCTTCTCCCTCTCCTAACTTTTCAGTTTTCTTTTGAGCTTTGGCTTCCTGTAAGACTGTAAGCTATTTGAAGGCATTTCCCCAGTAGATTAGCATAGGGTCTGGCACATAGTAGGCACTTAATAAATGTTTACTGACTATAAGCAATACTATTTATGCTCTCAATTCCAATTCTACCCACATCTTCCTCTGGGAACGTTCTTCATCAATTTTGCCCTCTCTCGTATCTTCAATCTCTCTGATGACTGGCTCTTTTGCTATAACCATGACTGAGTCTCCATAACCTGATTTAAAAAAAATAATTTCCCCTACCATATTATTGTTCTCACTAGCTTTAATATCAACCTCTACTAACCTTCTTGAAAACACAGTCTTCATTCTACCCACCCACTCCAGTGAAGCTATACTAAGCAAAGGATAAATTCAGTGGCCTTCTTCATTCATCTCTGAACTTTCAGCTGCAAGCAGCATTTAATCAAACATTGCTTCTGGAGATCTGCACCTAAACAGGCCTAATTCTACTCCTATTTTGCTTTGTTTCTTTTCCTGGCTGCTCTTTTTCCTTCCAGGACCTAGAAGTTGAGATTCCCCATCCGGGATTCTATTGTTAACCCTTTTTTCCTTAGGTAATTTCATTCTATATAATGACTTTGGTGATCCCCTTTACAGATGAATTCCAACTCTCTTTCTCTAGTCCTTACCTCTTGGATCTTATATCAACTTCCTTCCTCATTTTATAGATAAGAAAACTGAGGCTCAGAGAAATAATCTGTGTATAAGTCACACAGAAATTGAGTAGCAGAAGTGCTATGTCCCTTTCTTTAACTGATTAGCTTTCAAAAGACTCTATTTCTCTGTCTGGTATGTAAGAACTTCTATGATATGGCTCCAGCCTACCCCATCAGCTTTATTTCTTACCATCTCCCTTTAAATACCCTGTGTCAACTCCTTATCATATCAGATTCAAATTCCTCTAAATTTTAATTTGCCTTCATAATCTGGATTCATACTAATTCTCCAAACATATTTCTCACTACCTTCAAATACAAATCCTCTTATCTACTGAGGTAGATAGTCTTAATATTCCTAATATATACAAACATGCTACTATTAATTTCTTCCTTTGATTTTTGTTTATTCCATTCCCATTTCTTAAATTTTCCTCATCTCTCATGTATCAGTATACATAAAACCAAGCCACCTTCAACACCCAGATCAAATTTCTATCTTCTTTTGGTAGAGTTTTCTAATTAACTCCTTCTATAAAGGAACACATGATAGCACCCAGTTGTTCACTAATTATTGTTTTCATAATACTAGTCTTGTAGTTGCAGCCTTGAGGGCAGGGATTGTGTCCCACACAGGATATCCTGCACCTAAAAATGAGTCATGTTCTAAAATTCATTTGTAAATCAATTGTTTAGAATTCAAAGCACATTTCCCATAGAAAAAGTGTTATAAATAGTGGTTGGTTGTTCAGTTTAGGTCACAAAAGGCTAATTAATACAAAATGTAGCTCAAGTATGAAACAGGAAACAACTATCTGGTAACAACTGTGCCAATTTACCATGAGATTATTTTTACCAAGCACATAGCATGTATAATAGATATGCATGGATAAATGGGAACTGAAAGGTGGACTATAGCTACATTCTGCTTAATTCTCTATTTAAAGTATTAGGACTGATATTAAAAGTTAGAAATTTCAGTCTCATAAGAATCCAGTCCAGTCCAGGATATAAAGTTCAGGCAAGTGGTTCAACATTCAATAGCTGCTCTTCTCCCAACAGAAGAAGGAAAAGAGCTTCTCTGAGCTCCCTGCCAAGTCACAAAATCACAGGATCTCAAGCTGAAAGGAATCTGAGTTATCATCAAATTCAACCCTCACTTAAAAAATGAGAAAAGTTAGGCTCAGAGGAACTAAATGACATGTCCACGCACACACATACCATAACTTGGGTCAAGCATAAATGAAATTCCTTTTCTGATATCCAAGCTATACTAACATAACTTGCCCAAGGTCACATTGTTAATAAGTATCTGAGTCTAGATTTGGACTCAGGTTTTCCTGACTCCAGATCCAGCACTCAGTCCCTTGCACCACTTAACTCCCTGCCTCCCCTTAGTGACCTAGCATGACTAGATCTCAAATTATCATATAAAGCAATAATCATAAAAATTATGCAACTGCACTTTTATAAACAGGACACAAAAGCAATAGAACACAGTAGCCTTGTCTTCAAAAAATTCAAGAATCCAAACTATTTGAGACAAGAGAAGGAGGAACGGGAGGGCTAGAACAAAGCTAATTTTACAAGAACTACAAGGAAAGTTTTAAAGAAGCTGGCAGAAATTAGGTTTAGACCAGCACTGAATATACTATGCCAAAATAAACTTCAAATGGACATGGAAACTAAATGAAAAAGATAACAGCATAACTAAATTAAGAGAACAGAAAGAAATGATATATGTTTCAGTTGGGCTATTTTTTTTCTCTATTATAAGGGATTACACCTAAACTGATTTACAGATTTTATCAGAACTGCTTCTATTATAACAAAACAAAAAAAGAATTTCCATAAATGACTGCTGTAAAGGCAAAAAAAAAAATTTAATAAAATTCACTTTTTGAAGAGAAAAGAAAAACTCCATATATATCAAAATATTGATATTATAAATTTTTGTGATAGCAAAAAAAGTCTAAACAAAGAGAATGTCCAAAAAATTGAGGAATGGCTCAAGAAATTATGGGTATCTAAATATAATGAAAGATTATTGCATCATAAAAAACTATAAGAAATTCAGAAAAACTTGGGAACAATTACTTGTATTTAAGCAGAAATTACATTAAGGAAAACAACACTAAACAAATAAGAATTCAAAACACTGAGATAACAATTATAAATTTGGAAGGACTATTGTTAATGAAATATATACATTCCTCCTCTAGGATAAAGAAATGTTGCACCACTGATGTAGAATGCTGTCAGGCAGTCAATGTATCTGCTGATTTTATTTAACTATGCTTTTTGTAGCAAAAGAGGGTTCTTTGTAGGATGGGAAGAGGACAGAAAGTAATGATATATTTGGTTTGGTTTTGTTCCTCTTTCCCATTGTTCATTTCATCAGTTACAACACTTCTTTAGAACCAGACTAATGTCTAATGTGAAAGTATTTGCAGATTCTATACTTGATTGCATGCCCCCATGGGGTGGGGAAAAAATTTGAAACTCAAGGAATTGTGGAACTGAATCTTGTAAACTAAAAGTGAACAAACAAATCCATTTTTAAAAAGGAAAGTAACTGATATAAAAAAATACAAATCAATAGATTTTTCATTTAAATAAAAATAAAGAACGGTCAATTAGGATAAAAATGCAGAGAAAGGACCATGCTAAGAATCTGGGACATAGAGTATAAAACAAAAATATATTCAACGTGGTGATGAAATCATGAAGATGACTTTTTAATTGAGATTAATCCAAAAATAGTATACAAAACAGATAATGGAGACAAGGTAAAGGCAAAGAAACAATTAGAATGAAACTGCAATAATTTAGGCTTGAGGTGACAGGGTCTGAATCCTGGAGCTAATCTAGCTAATAGGAAGGGATGAACATTTCAAAGAATAGACATGATTTTGCAAACTGGCTTGAGGGAGGACACAAAAAGAGAAGAATTCAAAAATGACTCCAAAACTTTATCCTGAAGTGATCGTGAGAATAATGGACAAATTCAGTCTCACAAGATTCTGGCTCTGAGGGTAGTCAAAAATGTAATACAGATGGTGCTCAACTTACTCATCTACTTAAAAAAAAAACAAAAAAAACTCAAGTTCCTCATCTGTAAAAAGAAAATGAGTAACTTGCCAAGGACACATTATTAATAGTCTCAGAAGTGGCACTAAAAGTGATATTTGTTGATTCTTGATTTCACGGTATTTTATTTAAGCATGAATTACATGAATATATAGATAAGGCATATACAGATATATACATATATGAATATAAAAAAGCATTAAAAACTACCCAAAATAATTCCTTTAAATAGCAAATTCTTTGATACTATAAGTCATAATACACATTTAACTTCAGATATCTTAAAATTTTACTACGTCCTTACTAATACGACAAGGACAATCCATTTAGTAAAAGAGGCAAACATTAAAACGTATTAGCCAAATATTCAAATATTATCCATTTCTTCTGTAGAAAAATAAATCAAGGGACAAAATTTGGCTTTTACATTTTGGTTATATAAAAATAAACTTCAAATGAAACAAACCATAAAGAGAAAAACATGATGAAAAATTACAAATATCAAGACAAGCACAGCCCCAAAGAAGAAAAAAGGAAACACTTTCCCTCTCCTCTAAAGTAGTGGGTCTAGAGGTGTCAAACAATGCGTTTATTTTCAGATTTTTTTCAATGTAATGACCAGTTTGGCTGATTTTTTTTCCTTTTGATCCTTTTAAAAAAGTTTTTAGTTATATGAGATAACTCTCAGAGAGGGAAGAATACAGTGTAAATTTAATCGATAAAAATTTATCATTAAAAAAAAACACTCACCTTCCATGAGCGTGGAAATCCAAGCGTAAAAACTGGTCTTCATGTGAAACTGCTCTTTTGGCACGCTGGTGTTTTTGGTGTAATGAATCCACATCGTAAGATAATCCTTCATAATGTCTAATGTGTTTATTTAATGGGTTTCCATACTGACCTGAAAAATGAGAAAATACTGATCAAATACTTGAACACTTACAAAATCTCTCTAATATTACAGTTTTTCATTTTCATTTTTTATATAGTATAAGAAGGGTAAAAAAGAAAAAAGTCAAGAGTCTGGAAAATTTGTATTCTAGGCTAAAGAAATGGATCAGGAGACATGGATCAGCAGTTATTAGGTATCACAAGAGTGTTTAAGGACATGCTAAGTAGGGCTCTCTCACATTCTTTCTCTGTCCATCTGTCTGTGTGTGTGCATGTATGTGTGTGTGTGTGCATCTGTGTGTGTAAATAATCTCAGCTGTTAGAGTAGAAATGCCAGTAGCTTGGGGACATCAATTACCCACTACTGTTTCCCAATCTATATAAAGAAGGAATTGGACTAAATTATGTCCATGGTTTCTTCCATCTCTAAAATTCTATAATAAAACTCTTGATCTCAAGGAAAAAACAAAGGAAAAACATATAGTAGCTTCTTTTGTGAACTATTCAATACACACTCTTTCCCACACACACTCCCTTTAAAAAGGCAGAGTGCTAAAAGGTAATTCAACAAATCTATTGTAATTAGGAGAGCACCAAAAATTAAACTATAGAATTTAACAAGATATTATAGAATAATATAGTTATACAGTTGAAAACTCTCTGAAGAAACGGACCAATTTATAAATAATCATAAAGTGTTAGAGCTTGAAATCCTCTAAGATCCAATCCCATGTCTTCATTTTACTGATCAGGAAACTGAGATCTAGAGAGATATCTAAGTATTAGACAGCAGCAGAGTCAATTCTCTTGATCTCCATGCCAGTATTCTTTTTACTGCACCTGGATACTTCTCTACCTAAAAAGTGAGTATCAAAGCATGTCCAAAAAAAAAAAAGTCAAATTGCCCTAAAATTGTTTAATAACATACAATTTCATTTATAATGTTATCTGTTTCCTAGTAAGTCATCTCTGTCTGTGTCCTTAAACCTTGCTGTAATATCAGAATTAAACTTAAGAACTATAAGAAATAATTCAAAAGACAAGATCAAAAGCAAACTAAAATGTATTTTTCAAGGAAGCCACCATCTCCCACAAACAGAAGCAATTTAAGTTCAAAGAAGAAAAAATGGGAGAAAAGCAAGTTCCTTCAAAAATGCATTCCATTCTACCCTGCTCAAAAAAAAAGTTTTAAAATGCTTTTTTTTCCCCTACCATTCTCTCCTTCCCATCTTCCATGTGAGGAAAAAAGATTTTAATTCCCCCAAGAGACATTGTTCCCAAGTTAAATAAAACTTTCCAACAGCAGCTTGTACCATATTAACTCCTTTCTCTACCTGTATTACCTCATATTATTTCTAAGATGCAAAGTTCCATATATTGAACTTCCTTCTGAAGAATAACAATTCTCAATTTGAAAATGCTATGGTTTATAACCTTGCTTTACTTTAAGGATTCTTGAATATTATCTCTGCATCTATGAAGCTTGAACAGAATTCATAACTTATGAAGTTAACTATACAAAATAGCCTAACATTTTAAAAAGCAGTATGTCAATAAAGGATATCTATCTAAGCACTCATTTCCCTTCCAAAACTACTGTGTGTGTGTGTGTGTGTGTGTGTGTGTGTGTGATTATTCATTCATATCTCCAAACAACAATTCTAAGTTACTTCAATATACAGGTGATGAGGTGTAGGCTCTAGGACCCTTACCCCCTTTTTGAGCTCTCTTGATTCTTTGAGGTACAGGCTCTGGGAAAGTAAACCTTCCCAAGGAAGACATTTGCCTGAGGTCATGAGCCTTAAGTTGTGGCTCCGCCCAAGTCTTTAGTCCCCCCTTTGTTCCAATAGTTTCCCACCCTTGAACTGGCCTGGCTCACCATTGTCTAAGGTCTCCAGGTAGCCTCCAGCAACTTCCCACCTCGAACCACTCATTACCGGAGTCTGACCTCATCTGACTCTTCCTGAAGACCCTCCCCAATCTCCTCCTCTGGACCACCCCTAGATTCCTCCCACAACCTTTCCGTATATAGAATCCCATCTTCCCTCCACATGTGTGAGAGCGTCATGGGATAGCCTAGTAGAGACTTGTTCTGTGAGAGCACCTTTAAATGGCCTCACACCCCACGTGGCGAACTTGAACTTTCAATAAACTTTACTTTTTCCTTGGCTGAGAAGACTTGAGTGGAATTCTTTCAGCAGGACACGGCATGTTGGTATTTTTGGGTCTCAGGCTAACCCTCTTTGGGCTCCTCTTCACAGGGATAATGACAAAGACTCGGATAAGTTAGGCAGACCTATGATTTCAACAATGCAGGAGTGTTCTTAGTGAAGAACTGCCTCTACCAAGACAGGCACTTTGTCTGGAATTTCTAGTCTTTCAGAGTTGCCTACAACACTGAACACTGAAAGGTTAAGTTACTTGCTCTGGTCACACAACCATTTATGTCAGAAACTTTTACCAGGTCTTCCTGGCTCAGAGCCCAGCTCTCTATAGACATTCACTACTCCATACATATTCCTTCTCACTTCAACAAAATCTAAAACAAAAACTAAAAAGAAAAGGTATTACTTTAAATCTGTAAGCACTTCAGGAGCAAAAAGCATTATTTTCAAATGTAATAAAGTCAATCTCAGTCTCAGAATACAAGAGATTGAGACACATTGCCTTCTTCTTGACAGGTGAAAGATTGAAGGTTCAGAATGGAATAAATCTTCCACATGCAGTCATAGAGTTGAGCAGTGTCAATTTCCATTAACTATTTTTTAGTGTTACAAGAGAAGGCCAATCTAATATGGAAATGTTTTGTATGATTTCACATGTATGTCCTACTGTTTGCCTTCTACATTTGTAAGGAAAGGGAATTTGGAACTCAAAATTTAAAAAGAAAATAATGTGAAAATAAAAACTAAATTTCAGGGAAAAAAGAGAGAAAGCCAATGTAACTCTTTTGCTTGCCCATATTTATTTGTTAAAAGGGGTGGAGGACTCTGGGGGTCCCCTCCTCACAGGAGAGAAAGCTATGCCCAAGAAAAGAATATCAATGAAACAATATTAAAAAAATGCAGAAATCAATGGAACTTTGGAAAGAGACACAGACAAGCAGGAAAGGTTTTGAACTATTGTTTTATATTTTCATATAAAGTTTTTAAAAAGTTATACATAAGTATTTACGGTTTAATACACAATCCTCATTTTCCTATTTTCTGCATTTTTTTTTAAAGAAAAGGAAAGGAAGGAGAAAAAAGGATAAAGGAACAAAAGGATGGAAACTGGAAGAACGCTAGACTTGTCAAGAGAAATCTGGGACAACTGACTGATACTAGTTGAGGGAGCACAAGCAAGTAAGTCACTTAGTCCACTCCACTGCCCTTGCTAGAGAACCAACCCAACCTTCAGCTCCTTTATTCTGAACTACTACTGAATCACAAAGCTATCTAACTCAAAAAGGACAGAAGACTAGATCAGAGTTGTAATCAAAAGAAGATCGTTTCCTGACCAACAAACCTAGGAAAATGATGTACTGAAACACAGTATACACATAGTAGTAGAAATGCCTAACGTCTGACCTAAGGCAGAGAAACAGAGACTTAAAAATCAATGGTACAGTGGAGAACACCGGAAGGCAAAATATCTGCCATGGTTCTAATAAAAATTTAACTTACTGAGAAAATATGAGAAAAAAGCCCAAGAAGAAAGCTATAAAAGTACAATATTACAAAGGTCAAGGAAAGAAGAGTTGTCAAAAAGGAGATGGTCAGCAGTGTAAAATTCAATTCAATCAAATATTACACAAGGCACTGTAATAGATGCTGAGGATACAAAAACAAAATGATTCATTCCGGTTGTCTGTTGAGTGGGTCAAGTATCAGAAGAGACTGTAGTTCAATTCATAGAATCATACATTTAGAGGAGCCAGGGATTATAGGCCTTCTGGTCCAACCATTTCATTTTATATATGAGGAAACTAGAGATCACAGAGATTAGCTTATTTGCCCAAGGACATACAAATAGGTAGTAAAAGAGGCAGGATTTGAATAGAGACCTGAATCCAAAGCTAGTGCAACTGCCTTTCCTCAAAAAACCATTACAGAGTCTACTACATGTCAAGCATTTTATCTGGGGAAGGGAATGAGACAAAAATGAAATAGTCTCTCCCTTCAAGGAGCTTTTGCTACAAGAAGGATACAACATGTACATGGATAACAACAACATAATGTAAAAAGAAGAAGAACACTAATTATTGAGGAGGATCAGAAAAAACCTTTATGGAGAAGGTGCTACCTGAGCTAAGCAGACACAAAAGAGATGCAAAAGAAGTAGGCATTCCAGAGGTAGGGTTCAATTAAAGACCTTGAGGCATGAGCCAAGTACTATGCACAGAGGAATACAAGCAGGCTATTTTGACTAGAATAGGCAGATCATTAAGCGAATTTATATAAAATGTATTAAATTCAGCAAGCATTTATTAAGCACCTAGTACATAATGGGCACTGTTAGAGGTGCAAGAATAAGACAAAAACAAAATAGCCTCTGCCCTCAAAAGATTACTTTCTATTAGGAAGAAAAAGAAAAGTAAATATAAAGTACATATAAAGAAATTTGTAAGGAAAGGACAGAGGCTAGTGGGATTGGTAAAAATGAGACTGATGTGGATGGTGTCACGTCAAATGAGACCAGAATAACAGGTAGGAGCTATATTATAAAGGGCTTTAAAGATTAGGTCAAGGATTTTATATCTTATTCCAGAGACTACAGGGAGCCAGTGTAGTTTTTAGGAAATGGTGTTAAAAAGCAGATCTGTTTCAGGAATATAACATTGGGTAACTATGTGGAATATTAATTGGAATAAATATGGGTTGAAGTAGGCACCAAGACTAAGAAAATATTAGAATGCTTAAGGAATCTGAACTAGGGTAGAAGCTGGGTAGGTAGAGAGAGGAGCCAGATTCCAGAGATCTAGAGATGTGTTTGACAAGATTTGGCAGCTGATTTGTACATGAAGATTGAGAGGGAAGAGAGAAGAAATGGTAGAGTGCTTCCCACCCCACCTTCAAACCCCTCCAAACATATTTAGAAAATATTGATGGGGAATTACAAGAAAAGATCAAAGTGAGTGATTTTTTTCCAGCCCGGTCCAACAGAGGAGGAGAGAAAGGGCTATGGATACTGTGGAAGGGGTCTGGTTAGGGGCATACCCCAGGCAGAACTTTGCAGCTGCAGGGAGAAAATGTATACAAAGGCAAAAGAAGGTCCCCATACCAGGGCACCACCAGTGTTATCTGGCTGCTCTGTTCCCCGCTACCCAGTTCCACATCACACAGATCCAGGATAGATCTATATCTAGGTATAATGTTCCAGAGCAAGGTTAAAGTCATAGGTGGTGTATGGAGAAAGGAGCAAGTCCAAAAGAAAGTAGCAGTAGACTGGCTCAGATTCCTAGAGCAAAGTAGGGTCTGATTTCTAGCTTCTAGTCCAGTATAAAGCCAGCATAAGAATAATAACCGGGGCAGGAATCCCAAACTAAATGGGAGCCTGGATCTGTCACTGAATCAGCAGAGCTTTTCCCAGCTGACTAATAGACGCCAAGTTTAACAGCAGCCTCCTACTATTGCTCACATCCAAACTCCAGTCAGGAACTCAAAGGGGGGAGGGGGAGGTTGGCTCAGCAATCAGACTTTGCATTGAATAACATCACTTTGGGAATACTGAAAGCTAGCTTCCAGGTCCCTACCCTGATCTGTACCTGAGATCCTAAAATAACACAAAACTTAACACCCCAAGAAAGCAGCAATAGAACCAGCCCAGAACTTCCCTCCAGAAGTGTGTAGAACCTGGTCCTAATGTCAAGTCTGAACTCAGGAAGCAGGCTGGAAGAATGAGTTTAAAAAAAAAAAAAAAAAGAATTCTACCATAAAAAGGGTTTATGGTGACAAGAACATTCAAGACACAAACTCAGAAGAGAATGACTCTAAAACATCTACAAATGAAGCCCCAAAATTGGGGGGGAGGGGGGGAGAAGGGGACACTTTAGCCATAAATGCTAATAGAATTCCTGAATGAGATGAAGCTAGTGTTTTTTTTAAAAGACTTAAAAATGCTTGTCAGTAAAATGTGAATACTACATGAAAAAAAAACTGAAAAACAAAAGAACAACAGAACAAAGAATTGGAAAGCAAATGAACAGTTTGGCACAAGAGTAACAAAACCTTGCCCAAGTAACATATTCCCTCAAAATTACAACAGGCCAAGTAAAAGCCAACAAATCTGGGATACAACAAGAAATACTAAAACAAAGTCAAAAGACTGAAAAAAATTTAAAATGTAACTTTATTTCATAGTAAAAACAAATGACCCAGAAAACGTAACTGAGGTGAAAGAATTTTAGGATCACTTGGCTGAATACCAAGGACCAAAGGTTGCTATATTTCAAAAAAATCTCTTTAAAAAAAAAAAAGCTCGAATCTCTTAGAAACAGAGCAGAAAGAATACAAAGGATCCGTGTTATCTCCTGAAAAAACTCCATAATGAAAACTCCCAAGAAATCAAAGAAAACATACTGCAGGCAGACGGAAAGAAAAAAATCTAAGTACCAAGGAATCAGTCTGAACCACATATGATATAGCAACCACCAGTAAAAAGAAATAGTGAACTTAGAATATGATAACCCAGAAGACAAAAGCTATATAGGGCTATGGCTATAGCCAAGAATAATTTACCTTAAAAAACTGAACATAAAGATATTGGGGGATGGGAGAGCATGGAAATGAGATTAAAAAAAACTTTTAAGCATTCCTGGTGAAAAGAGCTGAGCTGCACAAAAACTTTTAAGTTCAAACACAGAAGTTAAGAAAAACATAAAAGGTACATACTTGCTAGTCATGTGACCATGGGCAAGTAATGTAACCCCAACTGCCTTGCCTTTCCCCCTCAAAAAAAAAGGGGGGGGGGCTGCTAGGTGGCGCAGTGAATAGAGCACCAGCCCTGGAGTCAGGAAGACCTGAGTTCAAATCCAGCCTCAGACACTTAACATAAAAACTAGCCATGTGACCTTGGGCAAGTCACTTAACCCCAACTGCCCTCCAAAAAAAAAATGATAAACATAAAAGGTAAATGAATGAACAAGGATAAACTGCTTTCATTCAAAGAAGATACATGTTTCTTCCCTGAACCATCTTACATTTAGACAAGCAAGGATTAAAAGATATGTAACTTAAGGTTATTTAAGAAAATTTGTGGAATTCATATCTGCTGGTAACATGAAGTTTACTTAGAAAACAGAAAATATATAGCAGAGAAAATAACAACAAAGGCTTCAATGAACAGTGTATATGACAGAAAGTTTAAAAAAAAAAAAAAGCAAAAGGTCTTGGTAATACATTGTAACATGTGGGGCAGAAGTGAGAAGTAAATGATGACACATGGGTTGTGAATATAGGTGACTATGAGGATGGCGGTACCCTCAAAAGTAACAAATTGGTGGTAGGGAATAGCAGGGAATAGGGAGTAGAGCAAGGAGATAGTAAGTTTGGTTTTACATATGCTGACTTTAAGATGTCTAAGAGTTTGAAATATCCAAAACGTTGTTGAAGATGCAAGGCCAGCAGAAAGTTAGGGCTGGTTAAATAGATTAAAAGAATCATGGCATAGAGATAATGATTATTGAATCCAAGGGAGTTGATAAGATCACCAAGGTAAATAGTATATAGAGAAGAGAGCTCAAGACAGAGTCCTATGAGGCACCCATGGAATACCGAAGATAACGCCATTAAAAAAAATATGTACTTTTCACAACTTTGGCTGAGGTAAGAGCCTTAAGCAAACAATGATGACTGCACAATGATGACTACAAAGAATATTACCCAATTCTTGACAGATAAGACATGGACTAAATATCCAGAACAAGACACACATTTTTTGGGACAAAGTCAAAATGGAAGCCTGTTTTCCATGATAATGCTCATTTGTTACAAGGATTTTGTTTGTTTTTTCAGTGGTTAGAGGAAGGAAAAAAATGCTCTATAATTGAAAAAAAAATTTAAAACCAAAGGTAAAGGCAATTATAAAAGATAAAAGAGCTAATATTATGTTAAAATCAAAAAGATTTAGCATTAAAAAAATCAATGCTAGTAACACAAGGGAGCAGAAAGACTGAGGGAAAAAACTTTAGTACACATCATCTCTGAAAGAGATCCAATATTCAAGGTATATCAGGAATTAACCCAAATCTATAACACCACAAGCCATTCCCTCAGAGTTAAATAGAGGGCATGAACAAACAATTCTCAAAGTAAGAACTACAAACTATAAACCACATGAAACATTGTACTAAATCATTATTAATTACAGAAGAGAAAATCACATCACCTCACACTGGGGAAAACTGGAAAAGATGACAAAAGAATAGAACAGTCAATGCTGTAGACTATGCAAAGACAGACACACCTGTATACTTCAGATGGAGTTGTTCATGGTCCTAACCTTTCTGTAAAACAATTTGGAACTATTCTAAGTAGTTACTAAAATGACCATGCCCCTTGACACAGAGATTCCCATGTAAGTACATAAACCCAAGGTAGTCAGACACAAAGTCTCATAGTCACCAAAATATTCACAGCATCACTTTCTGTATCAGCAAAGTATTAGCACAGAGTCTATTGCATAATTGTCTTTCTTTCACGTCCAACTCTTTGTGACCCCCGTGAACCATAGTGTCCACAAGGTTTTCTTGACAAAGACATTGGAGTGGTATGCTGGTTCCTTCTCCAGTGGATTAAGGAAAATGAAGATTAAGCTGACTGCCCAGAGTCACACAGCTAGTAAAAGTCACGTCAGAAGTTGAACTAGGGTATTCCTGATTCCAAGCCCAATGTGCTATCCACTGAGTCACCTAGCTGTCTCCTTGTTGCATAACAGGCAAGTAATGAGTACTTGATTAATTCAGTGATTAGAATAGTAGATGATCATCATTCTCTGTATCATTCAACAAACTGCAAAACATGAAATGTAATGGAACCTTACCAGACCACAAGAAATGATGGATATAAAGAATTATGAGTAGCATGGGAGGACTTGTATGGAGAACCAATGCAACATGAAGTAAGTAGAACAACAGAAATGGA
Source organism: Pseudocheirus occidentalis (assembly GCA_028646575.1). NCBI lineage: Eukaryota > Metazoa > Chordata > Mammalia > Diprotodontia > Pseudocheiridae > Pseudocheirus > Pseudocheirus occidentalis. Next base: position 128,555,303 of record CM053598.1, read on the forward strand.
AATAACCCAAAAAAAGAGTACCCTGGAATAACCAGTGTCCAAAAGAATATCCCCTTCTCCATTATTGTCTACAATTTCTCTACCTTCCTTCTCCAACCCCTCAGAACTACCCCCACTTCTTAAAACATGGGGCCCCAAACTGAAAACATATTGCTCTCCCAGCTCTGTTATTCATCGCCAGATTTCACCATGTCTCAGATTCCCTATTCCTGGAAGATACTTCCAGCCCTGCAGTCCTCTCTTTCTATTGCTGTGTACCAACATGAACCTTTATTTTGAGAAGGTGAACAGGCAAGCCATCCTTCACAACTCTCCTGGTTCCTCTCTTGTCTGTCATCTCTCTCATTTCATATGTTGTCTATTCCTATTAGAATAGGAGGGTGGGAATTGTTTCTATGGCTTGCATTTGTATTCCTAGCACTAAGCACAGTACCTGGCACATTGTAAGTGCTTGATAAATGCTTGTTGACTTGACTCCAGATTTTGTCTGGCAAAAAAACTCAAGTCATATCTCTGTTAATGACTGTCATAACACACAAGATTCACACTAAGCTTACAGTCAACCAAAATCCCTAGATCATCTTCAAATAATTCCGCTTCCATCTTGCACTTGGTTAAGTTGATCTTCTGAATCAGTATAAGATTTTACATGTTTCCTTATAAAATTATCATTTTTACCTCAATATTCAAAGCCTATTAAAATCTTCATGGATCTCACTACCTAATAAGTATGTTAGTTATCACTCCCTGCTCTCTATCATCTGCAAATTTGATAAGCATATTTTGCCTCTGTTGAAGTCTTCAATAAGAATGTTAAAGCCAAATAAAGATCCCTGGGACACTCTACTAGAAATGTCATTACAAGCTGACAAACAATTAATTATTAATTTTGGGGTCATCTAATTAGTTCTGAATGTATCTAACAGTACTATCAGCTAATTCATATCTATTTTGTCCACAAGAAAAGCTTATGACATTTTATCAAATGCTTCACCTAAAATCTAAGTAAAGTGTATCTATGACATTATTCTCATTTTCCAATTTAGTAACCCAGTCAAAAATGGAAATAAGTTTAGGTAGGTATCAATCAAAAAGACTTTTATTAAATGCCTACTATGAAAATACTAGGCACTGGGGATACAAAGACAAACATAAAACAGTTCCTTGCTTTAGACTTATATTCTAGTAGTGGAGACACAAGCACAGAAAACGAATGAATCACACTGAGGACTGCTGAATTCCACAATGTGTGAAGTCTACATTTGGAAACAATATTCTCCATGATTCTGGGCCTTTTATTCAAAACAAAATCTCTGTATACTAAGCATTTTAGTAATAACGTTTTCTTATATGAATATCTGATGATGCAATATTCAAATTATGCCCTTTAGTTTTTGCTCAGAGGCAGAATCCACACTATTCAGAGACATAAGCAATATATTCCCAAATCTCTCTCCTTTAGAGACCATACAATACAGATATAAAGAAAAGATCATAGAGTTAGGAATAAGAGCAACATGGTTTATAATCCTATAGTAATTAAATGTATCAGACTGGACAAATCATAAGCTCATTAGGCCTTCATCAAATGAGTTAAACTAGTTGATTTCTTAGGGATCTTTTAGTTCTAAAACTCTATTTGTAAAACTAGCATAGATTTTTAAAGGTCTTTATCCTAAAAGAATAGCAAACTTACAAGCTGTATCATGTACATAAGAACGACAAAGAAGGTAGGCTCCAGGCTAAATCTTTACCCTTCCCCCCTTCCAAAGTCAACTTTACAGTGAATTATCAAACAAGTGTTTTGAAACTAGTCAAATGCAGAAATATGCTTAATATGAATGTACATGTATAGCCTGTATCAGATTGCATGCTGTCCTGGAGCAGGGTGGGTAGGGGACACTTAGAACTCAAAACCTTATAAAAATGAATGTTGAAAACTAAAAATAAATAAAGGAAAGAAAATGGTGCAGTCAGATATAAAAACAAAAAAGCTACAGAAGCAAAAAGGGAACTTTATATTTTTTTTTCTTAAAGCAAATAAAGCACTAATTTCATCTAATTTTTAATTAACAATATTAAATAGTAAAATACTGTCATAAAAGTACTGGACCAGTTCTGGACCACAAGATACAGAAGGAAAAAAAAAAGACAAATGACAAGCAATAGTCTGAAAATTATGGCCAGAAAATCAAGAAATCCTATGATTTAAGTTTAAAAAGGTCAAATAAAGAGTATAAAATAAGTATAAAAACAAAAATCAGGGCAAAGAAATCAACTACCCTCAAAGGTTCTTTGCAATTAAAATCACATTTTGTCACTCAAACATAATTTAGTGAAAACAGACAAGCTATTTTCTACTCCAATCTGAATCCTTTAAATCGTACCTAAGCAGATCTTCACTAAGGCAAAATTAAGTTTGAAATATCACTCTGATAACAAAATAAAGATCTGAAGTAAAAATAATTCTAGTGTAAGTGAAGTCACTAAATAGAAACTTGAATTCTGAAAAGTACATAAATAAGAAAACTTATGAAATATTTAAATGCCTGAATTTTTTACACATTTTAGTGAAGTAATTCCAAAGTTATTCACTAATCTCCCCAAAAGGAGGACACAATGAATAGTCAGAGTAGCAACTTATTCTGGTTCTGCTTTAAAAAAAAAACAAAAAAAACAGAAGAAACAAATGGCACTGAAACACGTTCTAATTATTAAAAGACCCTATAAACAAATGAGAAATTACTGAAAAACTATAAAAATAAAACTTAAACAGAAAAATCTCATTCAACTAACATAAGATATTCTACATAAGCAAATTTAACCTAAAATTAGGTTTGAGCCTTTGCTCATCAAAATTTACCTTATCTTTAAAGTCATTTTTCTTAAAATCTTCTGAAATTATATGCTTCCCTTTTATTAAAATCTAGCCTACTGAACATAACCTAACCTTTTTTTAATGACTCAGATTGATAATTAGAAATATCAATTACCAAATAGTGCTGTAGCATTGATTACCATACTTTTATGCTGATAGCTCTTCAGTCAATGGTTATTACATGCTACTTTCATGTTTCTAACATGATAGTTTTTAAAACAAAACTGGGGAAATGGAGAGAGAAATAATGGTCACTTGTTACAAATTCTGAAATACATAGGATTTCTGGTAGCTGTTTGACACTCAAGAGACTTTTTCTATTTATTCCTAATTAATGCTTGCACTCTAGCAGGATGAAGCTGCTAACAGTCTGGCACTGTAAAAAATGGAACACTTTAAAATGATGCTTACCCTCAGAAGAGAGATTCTAACATGTCAGCAGTTTGTAAGAGTCATCATGGGAGAGTTGCTAGAGAACTAGCCTTGGAGCCAGGAATACTTGGGTTGAATTGTGCCTCTGACACATAACTCCTAGAGACACCTGGCAAGTCACTTTAATGTCTCAACACCCTAGGCAACTCTTTAAGACCATCAATTTGTATTGGTAGAAAAGTTTTCTAAACTGGAATTCCCTACACCAACAAAATCACAGGTCTATCCTCTAACACACAAAAAAGCTTAATATGAATGTGAACCTTATAAAAATGAATGTTGAAAACTAAAAATAAATAAAGGAAAGAAAATGGTGCAGTCAGATACAAAACAAAAAAGCTACAGAAGCAAAAAGGAAACATTAGAAATATCAAAACATTTAGGAAACTGGAAACATTTCATAAGAATTATTAAAATATAAGAAAAAGATGGCTGAAATATTTATTCAAAGTTCAAGCTATACTTTAAATCTTAAACAAAAGTATACACAATGACTACAGGGAAGTGTTAGGTCAAAGGAAAGTTCAAAAATCACCGAACTGGAGGAAAAAAATGTATCTACAAACACTATTTAAACAACAACTCAAAACCAGTCAACAAGCCTTTATTAGGTACTTAATATGTGTCAGTATAGGCACTGTGCCAAGCACTAGAAATACAAAGAAATGCCGAAAAAGAAAGTCCCTCACTCTCAAGGACCTCACAATCTAACAAAGGGGATGATATGCAAAAAATATGTACAAACAAGATATATACAAGACAAATTAAACATAACCAACAGAGGAACTGCACTAGCATTAATGGAGATAAGAAAGGCTTCTTGCAGACAGTAGGATTTTGGGTAAGACACAAAGCTATAGAGCCAGGTAGCCAGGACGCAAAGCTATAGAGAAGCTATAGAGGGAGAGAATTGGACTTGAAAACTAGATCTGAGAAGCATCAACAGAAATATGATAACTGAATCCATGTCAGCTGAGATGACCAAGTGAAAGAGTATAAAGAAAAGAGGGCCCAGGGCAGAACCCCAGTGGACATCTAGTTAGCAGGCACTCTCTTCATGAAGATCCAGGAAAAGAAAAAAGAAAAAAAGACTGAGAAGGCTTATCAGAAGTAGAAAGAAAAGTAGGAAAGAATGTGATGAAAACCTAGGTAGAGGACAGTACCATGGAAAAGATGATCAAAGCTATCAAAGGCTACAGAGAGGTCAAGAAAGATGAAGACTGAAAAAAAGGCCATTAAAATTGACAATGAAGAAAAAGATCAGTAACTCTGAAGAGAGTAGTTTTAGTTGAAGATGAAGAAGCCAGACTATAGAAAGTTAAGTCCATTTTAAGACTCAAATAGAAAAGCACACACTGCCCAAAAAAATTTAATGTAGATTTTGGAATAGCCACTTTAACTCTATTTCCATTACCACCATTAACAAAATTGACTATGTAATCTTGAAAACAAAAGTTTAAAAAAAAAAAAGGGTCAAAAACAGTTTTAGTATTACAAATCTTTCCACTAAAGAAAAACTCAATTGTAACAAATGAAAGAGTATATATGAACAAGCTAGAGTTGGCACATTTCCATTACTCAGAAAAAAATTAGTTGTAATCAAGTTGTTTACAATAAACTTTTGCTTGTATAATTTAAAAATTAGGAACCAGTGTATTTTTTTAAACAGCCACACATATACTCAGTTTCTAAAGAATGAGCTATAAATCATGGCAATGCCTTTACTAAACACTAATAGATATGTATTAAATTAGTTGAAATCTCGAGGCTAAGTGTTGACTGATATGAGATCTAGCAAAGATAAGACCCAGAAATCCTAAACTATTTACCAACATAATTGTTTTATATTCCACAGGTAGATTTTTCAGAAACAGGATTTGTATTTGCAACAGTAAACACAAGTGCCAAGGTCTTATCACCAAAGGCTTACTCAAACTTTATTCAGTAACATAGTTGTTCCTTCACAAGAAAAAAGTCAAAAGTTTCACCAATCATGAAGCTCAAGGTAAAGTCACATGACAATTAATCATAGATCAACAAATACACAAATTAGAAATTGGACAAGCTTAATTCCTCCAGATCTGTTTCCTCAGCTATAAAGTGGGTAAAAGGTTAGTTAGTCTAGATCAGGGTGTGGCAGGGATGGAAGGGGACTTTTTTTTTTGGAGGGGGAAAGGCAAGACAATTGGGGTTAAGTGACTTGCCCCAGGTCACACAGTGTGTCAAGTGTCTGGGGCCAAATTTGAACTCAGCTCCTCATGACTCCAGGGCCAGTGGTCTATTAACTAGCCTCATGCATATTAACTTACACACTGCATAGGAGGAGACAGCCACCATTTTCAAACTATACATTGCATGACAAGGGAGGAGAGACATGTCAAGGGGTTAACATGCAAAGAGCAATCCAGGAAGAAGGATGTCTAGTTTGAAGGGGGGGAGCATGACATAGGAAGTTTGAGAGGCTACACCTAGCCAAGGGGGAACAAGGTGGGAAGCTTTAATGTAAGCAGCATAAAAGGGCTTGCATTTGTCTAAGTCTCCATACTTTCTTCATTTGGGGGTACCCAGTCACTAGAAATGTAAAATAAATGTAACATAAAGGTAATGAAAACCTTCCTGGCTTTCCAACAAATGTTTAGTCCTAGACTAAGGATGTTTCTCATACATATACACTTTGGAAAATCAACTCATACACCACCCTCACCATGATTTTCTCTTTAAACAGGAAGATTTAAAGTATAGATCACACATACACATGCAAGAATATTAGGAATATTCGATGAGGGTAATATCAAGAATATTCAAACAGACAACACAGATCTCAAAAACCAAATCTCGGTTACATGAGTACACTGCATATTATAGACTCCTACAGACTACTGCAAGATTCATGCCACAACTTAGAGGCTTTTCCAACCTTACATTCAAACTTTCAGACAATCTGTTCACATTGTTTCAAGTTCCAGCATGAAGATTCAAATCAAGATCATACTTGATGCTTCATTTTCTTTCTGAGGGTGCTAGGTGGCTCACTGGATAGAGTACTGCACCTAGAGTCAAGAAAACTGGAGTTCAAATACATTCTGGGATACTTACTAACTCTGTGACCCTACGCAAATTACTTAACCTCTGTCTCAGTTTCCCAAACTGTAAAATGGAGATAACAGCACCTACTTCACATGCTGCACAGATAAAATGAGATAATATTTGTAAAGAATTTAGCACAGTGCCTCAAATACAGTAGGTACTAAGTAAATGCTTGCTCCCTTTCCTTCTGCTATTTCCATATTCTCAAATATCTGTGGATACATCTCCACTTACACAACTGAAAGTTTTTCTATGACCTTTCATCAATTTTTCATCACCCTATCATCTTTTAGATTCAAAACGTAAGAGCAGAAAATTGTCAAATCCTAAGACCAAGAATTTCTTAATATTTTATAACCAGCTCCTCTGTCACAAAGGAAATGGGACGGAGGGAGGGTGGTTGTCTCAATTCTGGTAATTGACTTTATGCTCAAGATCTAATCATTTAAATTTTATACCAATTTCTCCTTAACATTTCTTCCACCAAAACCTTTGTATTAATTTCTATACTCACTACCCTAGCCCAGGGCTCAAGCCCCTTTTTCAAATGGTCAAATATGCTCTCTGTTCTAGCAAGGACTGGTCATACTGAAGAAGTAAAATTACACCCAAATCACTCTACCAGCTGCCTTCCTTTCCTTCCACTGAATAGGTATTATTCTGGAAACAACAGTAGTGACAAATGAAATGAAAAGTTATTTGCTTCTACTCATTTAATCTCTTATCATTTTGCAGCAAATGTTTATTATCTAAAGAAATGGGGGAGGAGTAAAGTGAGGGGAGGGGCAAAAAAAAAAACCAAGATTTTTCCACCTGGAGATATAAAGAATCCATACACAAAACATACATAGCCAAGGAAAATTTACCAAAGACTATTCTTAACTGAACTGAGGGCTCCAGAAGACTGTAGAAAAGGGCAAGGTGCAGAATTTCAAGTCAATGTCTCAAAACGGTACTCTACTAGCTGATCAGTGACTACTGTGATTTGTTTTTGAAGTGCAGCAAGAAAGATAGCTTCCCGCAGCTTTCCCTTTTTTATAGAGAGAGGAAAGGTCCTAGCTCTGATATATCAGTGATATTTTAGCAATTTTCCTTAACAAAAAGGCAGTAACAGATGGGGGGGGGGTGTTGAGAATAAGGTATTATCTGTTAAAATTAAATCTCAGATCTTCAGTTGGAGGTCTTTAAGCTTTATAATTAGTTCAGAAGAAGTTTAATCCATGGTTAATTGTGCACACTGGGTCTATTCTGACAACAATAGGGTACCATTTTTCATGGACACAGATGGACTCTTTTCCCAGAGTCAAGGGACTTACCTCTTGTGAGACAAGTATTATTCATTAGATTAAGAGGCTCTAAGAAAAACAGTGTCAGCAACTCTAGTCATGGCCTGAATTTCTGACAATTTAATTCTCTTGAGCCAGACCCTAAAACATGTTATATGTGCAAGAAACAGGTTAACATTCACTATGGCTTTTGCTCAATACTTCACATACTACTGTGAAAAATGACAGCAGTTTGGTTTCCACAGATTCTATAGGAGTCACGGATGTTCCAAAAACAGACATTACACAGGACTTGCAGGAAGGTGTACATCAGGATGAGGGGAGGAAGGGCAGAGTGACCCTATCTAATCCTATAGCTGGAAGAAATCTGTAAGTTTACCCTTGGAAGAGGCCGGGCTAAGCTGACTCAAATGGGCTAAGGTCGAAGGATGGACACCAACTTTTCATTAGCACACATGCTTAACTAGCCTCATATATATTAGCAGACACACCCTGCATAGAATTAGAGCCTCATTATCTGATCATATATCTCATGTTAGCTCATGTTTGGGAGGGAGGGAACATACAAAGGAGTAAATGTGTAGTAGGCAAGTCAGAAAGGTTGTAACACAAAAGTTCTGGAACCAACCCAGTTCAGAAGAGAGGAACAAAGCAGAAAATCAGAATGGAAGCAGCATAAAAGGGTTTGCATTTGTCTGATTCTCTGTAGTCTTTTGAAGAGGCTACCCATGTGTTCAGGAAAAAATAAATGTAAAATAAAGGTAATAAAAACCTTTTTGGCTTTCCAATGAATATCATTTATCCCTAGACTAAGTATATTTCTAACACTAGGGTATCTTGCTTCTATGTACAGTAGACATTACTACAAGCCAGAAACTGCGCTACAACAACCTCCAACTTACTTCTGAAGTGCTTATGATATGGCTTCATACTCCACCCCTGGGCAACACTTTCTTAACTGTAAATTCAATAGTATTTTCCCAGTCCTCATCCTATATGACCTCTCTGAAACTTCTGACATTTTTTACTGCCTTAACAACTCCCTCCTATTTCTTGCCTTAGTTTATAGCTCTTTACAGGTTCATTTACCTTCAAACTAACTTATCCTCAGTCTCTTTTGTTGGGTCATCATACATCTCCCACTCCATAAGTGTAGGAAAATTCCAAGGCTCAGTTCTAAGCCTTTTTTTCTTTCTATCCTTTCTTCTTTGGTGATCTCAGCAGCTTCCAGTTTCTAATTCCCAAATCTATAAATCCAACCCCAACTTCTCTTTTCAGCACATCATCTACTACGTCAGTTGGATGTTCCATCAGCATTTAAAGTACCATGGATGAAACTCACAGCTGGCTCCCAATTTTCATCTTTCTGCTGAAGCCATGATCATCATTCAGTCACTCAATGTAAGAGGGGATATGATATCTTGTTTTGCTCCCATAGATGTTATTGGGAGATAATTAACAGTCCCAAGCTGTGGGGGAAACTTGCTCATCTTATTTTACCAAGAGATTTACCTTGGTAAACCTTGGTCCCAGAGGCCATCCTAACACCAGGAGGAATCAGAAAGATTGGGATAGGACAACTGAGAAGTCAAACCCCAGTCCGGTTCGCCAGTATCTTCACTATTGTACATGCTCAACTAACCTCATTAATATTAATGGAATGCAGGGTGGGGGGAAAGGGAAAGGGGGAAGGGTAGAAAGGGGTGAATATGTAATGAAGACATGTAGTGGTAGTGTTAAGGAAGAGTTGTAACCTTGAGGACTCTGGACCAACCCTGACTGAGGGGAGGAGTCAGAATATCCTAACTAAATTTAAGCTTGCTCTAGCTTTTGCATGGGGTGAGTGTTCTTAGCATCTTACCTGCTGAAGCATAATAAATGCCTACTCTCCATTCTGTTTTTTAGTTCTTTCAACGAGAGTGGGTCTATCATATGCCTCTCCCTGCTGGGAAGTCCTGTGATCCACATAATCGTGTTTCTCACACTCAAATTTTCAAACTTGGAATCATCTTTGATTCTTTACTTCCCAAACTCAATCATTTGCCAATCAAATTTATCTCAACATCTTACATTTGGTATTCTCCTTGCTTAAACAGATACCACCTACTTGAGAACTTCATCTCTCATCTGATCTATTGTAATATAATAGCTTATTCTGGTCTCAGGCAGCTAGGTGGTACTGTGGATCGAGTGTCAAATAAGGAGTCAGGAAAATTCATCTTCCTGAGTTCAAATCTGGACTCAAGACACTTTACTAGCTGTGTGACCTTGGGCAAGTCATTCAACCCTGTTTGCCTCAATTTCCTCATCTGCAAAAGGAGTTGGATAAGGAAATGGCAAACCACTCCAGTATCTTTGTCAAGAAAACCCCAAAGGAGATCACAAAGAGTTGGACACAACTGAACAGCACCATCACTTTGTCTCAATGCTTCTTGATTAAAACTCCATAATCTGCAAAATTAATAATCCTTAGGCAGAGCTCTGAAAATGTCAATTTTCCTGCTCAAAAAATGTTCCATGGTCCAGTGAATGTAAAAGAAAATACAAATTCTTCAGTCAGGTATTTTTAGATACCTCTACTATCTACTATCTTTTTAGAATTATTTCTTATTACTCTCATACATATATACTACATCGCAAGCAAAAATGAACTACTAGCTGTTCTCTAAACTTGGCATTCCATTTTCCAAAATTTATGCTTCATAGGATTAAGGTATACTTCTTCACCTTTGCCTCTCACAATCTTTTTATTCAAAACTCAGCTCAAGTGTTACCCACACAAAATCTAAGCTTTCACTGATGTTATCCTTATTAGTCCTCTCTCCATCCTTAAATTAGTTTTTGCCTGGTGTACCTTTTGTAACCCATCGGAGGATTCTAAGATCCTTAAAAACAGAAACTGTTTTTGTCACTGTCTTCCCAATGGCTGACAATGCCTTAAACACAGAAGGAGCTTAATGTTTATTGAATTTTATCAAATTCAGAGGATAGGATTTCCAGGGGCGGAGCCAAGATGGCAGTGTAGAAGCAGCAGCATTCCACAGCTCCCACACAGTCACCCTAAACACCCATACAAATATAACGCTGGACAAATTCTAGGACTTTTAAACTGAAAAAATACAGAAAACACATCTCTCGAGGAAGGCAGATAGGCAGCAGGGGATCATCTCGGCAGGATGGGAGCCAAGGCCAGCCCAGCTTGAAACCAGGGTGGTAGGAAGGAGCGAATTGCATCAGCCAGAAGCCACAGCCAGTCTACAAGAGAGAAGAGCTACAGCATCCAGCAACTCCACACCTACCAAAGTGGGAAAATTAGGGATTAGGGAAAAGCAGCAGGCAGGAGGGGCTCATCCCAGGCCAGCTGAGACCAGCCCAGCCTGAAACCACCATGTAGCCAGGTTCCAGGGGATGAGCCTCCCAAGCCACAGCGTGAGTCTACTTCAGAGAAGATCTAAAGCACTTGGAGCAATCTGCATAAGCAAGGATTAAAGGTCAGTGAAAGTGAGTGAAGCTTTCAAACTAAATTTGGGGGAGGAAAAGCAGTTCAGCCAATCTACCCCAGCGGCAAGGAAGCAGTGGGGGACGGGCAGAAACTGCTGTAACCGGAGGATGCCCCCACTGGGCTGCTTTAGAGCCCCTGGCCTGTGGATCCTGCAGGGGGGATTGGTCCTTGATCAGGACCAAGTGCTCTTGCGTTGAGTGGCCTGGATCCAGATCGTGGTCTGGGGTGGTGGTCCTAGGGAGCACTTTAAGCAAGCCAAAGCTAGGGGAGGCTGCAACACCCCCCTAACAGCTCCAGCAGCTGGGAAACCATCAGCGATTTGAAACAGAGCTTTCCCCCTGGAAGGAGAGTTTCACAAAGCTAAAAAAAAAAAACACACAACCAATTAATTGACTGGCCAACATGAGGAAAAGGAAGCAAAATAAGAACAGCAAAAACTCTAGAATCCTTTTTTGTGGACAAAAAGGATCAAAGCATGGAACAGGAGGAAGACAACACAGTCAGAACTC
>CM053598.1:128567496-128594978 GCA_028646575.1 Pseudocheirus occidentalis
GGCAAGGGATAACTATTACAACTTTACTTTCAATTACTCTCATTGAATTTGGCTTAGGGAAGAAATGGCATAAACTCTAAACTGGGCATCATGCCACACAGGAGAGTAGGGAGCATGGGGATGAGAGAGGGGATGACGGAGGGGAAGGCAGGGTCTGGGGGAGGGATGCTGGAAGCACACACTTCAGTAAAGGGACAGGGACAGGGTAGAGAACAGAACGGGGAGGGGGGGGAGAAGAGGGTAAGGATAGGAAGGAGAGACAGATGATCACTGTCACATATGTCCACCATGAAGATATCCTGTATAATCACACATCCACAGCCTGTATTGAATTGACTGTCCTTCCAGTGGGGGTGGGTGACAAGGGAGGAATGGAAAGAATCTAGAATTTAAAGTTCTGCAATACCTGCAACTAGGAATTAAGATATACAGGGGCTGGGATAGGGAGACCCTCCCTGCCCTACCAGAAAGTAAGAGAGCAGAGCAGGGGAGGGGCTTTACAGTGGGATTGCTCTTTTAGGGTTGGGGCAGGTGCAAGACGGGGAGAAAATCTGTAATTTAAAAATGTAATTAAAATGAATGATGTACACAAAACAAATTTTAAAAATATTTTAAATAAATAAAGGCAGAAAAAGAAAAGAGAAAAGAAAAGAAAAGAAAAGAAAAGAAAAGAAAAGAAAAGAAAAGAAAAGAAAAGATAAAGGGGCAGCTAGTGAAGAGAGCACTTGCCCTGGCGTCAGAAGGACTTGAGCTCAAATCTGGCTTCAGAAACTTAACACTTACACTGGTCATGTGACCTTGGACAAGTCACTTAACCCCAATTGCTCTGCCTTCCCCCATCCAAAAAGAAAAAGAAAGAAAAGAAAAAACACAGAAAGACCTGTATGAAATAACAAAGAGTGAAATGAGCAGAACACAGAGAATATTGGACACAATTACAGCAATATTGTTCAAAGAATAACTGTGAACAACTAAGCCATTCTGAACATTATAAGTAACAAAATCAGCTACAAAGGACCTATGAAGGAAGATGATATCCACCTCCAAAGAAACAACTGATAAACAGAAGTCCTTGTGAAATGGTGGTCTTCTATAGTTTTGGGTGGGGAGGGAGTGAAACAGCTTGAAACTTAAACATAGCAAAAAAAATTAATTAAATTTTTTAAAGAGGATAATGACATATACTCCCTCATATTAAGTAGTTAACAGAAAAACATGATGTTAAACAAAACAGTAGTTAACTCCACAGGAATGGTCATGATTAAATAATTGGCAAAACCATGTCACAGCAGAGTTTGGTTATAATATACAACCACAGATGTTATTCTAAATGGCACTGGTTAAGGAAACATTATGAAAAATGAACTTAAATAACTCACTGTTCAATTGTACTAAATAATAGTAAATAATAAAGAGCATTACTCCCAGGAAGGGGGTGGGGAAAGGGGAGTAGGGGGTTGAGAGAAATGAGAAACTTAACACTAAACCACTCCACCTATCTGCCAAAAAAAAAAAAAAGAATAGAAAATAATTCTCGTTTATTATTTCAAACTCAGAGATGGTTTTAAAACTCCAGTCTTTTCTTCATTTGAACACAGAAAACTCAGGCTTTCTTTTCCACTAAAATAAAAAGACATGATTACATATTTAAATGTTACCCAAAATGTACAACATATGTGGCAGGATGAAAAATAGTTCATAAGAAGTCATACAATGTTGATCACTTGAATTTTGTATTTACTGATTTATCACATTTTTATCAAAGGCTAAGATTTATTCTGAAAGTCTGCATTAATTGTAGAAAGAAATTTCCAAAATCAATCTAATAAATAACATGTATTTGCCAAACTATGTCAATGATATAAAATTTCTTGAACTGGAAAACTGCCCATAAATAACAAAATTTTCCAATATATATACTTTCAAATTCACTAGAGTTCATTTTCACTGGCTACTATATTCACTGTAAAAAGAGACAATGATATTTTCCCTCCAAAATACTGACAATATAATTCTTCTTTATAAAAAAGGCTTTTGTTTAATTAATGAATAAGACCTCATTGAGATGCTAAATCATTCCATGCCTTGTAGTTTCCCTGAAAAGGCCAAACAGCATATTCTTTCATAAAGAATGAGTCATGGGTGTAGAATGTTCAGCCTACTCAAAACAAAGGTTGGTCTCATATCCACCCCTTTCTTATAGTTCCCCATTCTACAAATTTTTAGTTTTTATGTTAACTATATTACTAGAAAAGAATTTATAAATAATAAATACAATAACATCAGCTTCTAATGGGAAACAATCACAATTCAGACACTCAATTAGATCAAGATTAAAGTTCTGCTGCCCAAAGCACTGTAATATAAGTAGAAGAATAAAGGACCCTCAACAGGATTACACTTTGTTTAGCTGACTTGCAAATTCATTATTGACCCAATTGGGAAGAGAACAGCTTGCATGTTAGGAACTCTAAAGAAGAAGGTCATGGCTGTGGAAGAATTCATCCTAGATCACCTGTTCATCTTGGGAGTTAACTATTTTACTATTATTGTTATTATATTAATAGTAATAGCAATCAAGAGAAGACTCTTCTCCTGTGAGAGCTTATATACCTACCAAAAATAGGGCAGGGGAAGATGGGGAAGAAATTTACATGATAATTATATATTTAAAAGGAATAACAAATTATACATGACCAATTTGTAGTTTCATGTACAGTCATCTTTTTAAAAATCATATTATGTAATGGAAATGCTTGTTTTATTCCATAAATTAAAAATAAAGATAGCTTGAACAGAAAAAAAAAATAGTAATAGCAACTAAGATATATACGGGGCTTTAAGCATTTGAATATTATCTCATTTTATACTCACCATAACCAATAGAGGCAGATACTATTATCCCCAGTTCACATTACAGGAAGATAAGGTTACAAGTGCTATTAATTGTCTGAGGAAGGATCTTAACTCTTGTCATACTTCAAGTTCATTTTCCTACTACACCAAGATGCCTCTCGTTAATCAGGGATCTAATTATACACAGTGTGCATTAAATATTAGTTTATGTAGGACGCAGTAAGGTAATATAAATTAAAATGCTTCATAAGTATATAACAAATAGACAGATGCCACAGGCAGATAGATATATTCTTGAAATCCACTACACCAGCACTTCAACTCAGCAGATATGGTTGTGTACATTTATCATAGTTTGTCTCTCTTTTCAGTGGCTTCCCAGGTTAGGATTTAGTATGTCTATGAAAAATGACAAATGCTAGCGGGAACGTGGGAAAATAAGCACATTAATATTCTGCCAGTGGAATTGTGAATTAGTCTAACAATTCTGAAGAACAATTTGAAACCATGCCCAAAGGTAGTATAAAACTCTGCATACCTTTTGGTCCAGAAATACAGTTATTGGGTGTATACACCAAAGAGACAGATGAAAAGGAATTCGTGCAAAAATATGTTTAGTAGTTCTTTTTGTGGAAGCAAAGAACTGGAAACTATGAGGATGCTGACCAACTGGGGAACAGCTGAACAAGTTATGGTATATGAATGCAATGGAATACTTTTGTGCTATAAAAAATCATTAAAAGTGATGATTTCTGGAAAAACATAGGAAGAATTATATGAACTGATGCAAAGTGAAGTAAGTAGCTCCATGCAAACAATCCATATGGCAACATCAATATTGTAAGGAAGATCAACTGTAAGAGATTTAATAACTCTAATCAACACAATAATTTACCATAATTCCAAAGAACTTATGATATATAATGCTATCTACCTCCATATAGAGAATTAACGGACTCAAGAGTATAGACTAAAGCTTTTTTTTTTTTTCATTTTCTTGTTTTACTTTTCTGGAACATAATGCGGCTAATGTGGAAATATTTTACGTGGATATATATATATATGATAATGCATATAATATTTCTTGCCTTCCCAATAGGTGGGGGAGAGAAGGAATGTAGAACCAAAAATAAAACTAAAGTTTAAAAAACAATTGCATTTCTATTATAACAAAATCCAAGAAGTAATAATAGAAAGGGAAATTACATTCCAAACATCTACAAAAATGCATAAAATACCTGAAGATCAATCTATCAACTATTTTGCTTTGGTCAATGTTTTTTTCCCCATCTTATTTTCTACCTAAACCATAACATTTAGTAATAAAGTTAGAAAAAGTACTTTGATCCCATTAATAAACAGTATATGAAACTCTAGACAGAAAACACAAGGATAGAATAAAATATAAATTCCTATTTGGTTTTTAAAGTCATTTACAACCTGGGCACAACCTATCTTTCCAGTCTCATAGGGTGTATTTCTACCCTTTCCTGTACTTTACAATTCAATCAAACAGTCCTTTCTCTGTACCCCAGCACATCATTTCTAGTTTCTGTGCTTTTGTCCTGGCAGTCCCTCGTGCCTAAAATGTTCTCCCTTATCATCTAGGGCCTCAGAGGGATTATCCCTCTTTCAAGATGCAGCTGAAACACAATTTCTGCAGTTTTCCTGATTCTCCAACTGCTAGAGTCCTCCCTCCCTAACTACTCTTTACTTATTGTGAATATACTTATATATGTATATATTGTCTCCACTGCTACAATAAAAATTCCTTGAGAGCAGATTTCATTCGTTGTATTTGTACCCAAAGTATCTAGCAAAGTGTCTAGCACATAGCAGGCATGTAATAAATGCTTGGTGATTGACTGGGGAAGGGGTCTTGCAGGTGAAGGGGAGGTTAAGAGAAGTTGGACAAGACCTATTAAAAAAATTAAAATTACCTTTATTTTTAATGGGGAAAAACAAGGTAACTGTTAATGTGTCAAACAACTGAAAATAGCCAAATTATAGTATTTGATTATAATGAAGTATTATTTTACAATAATATATCAAAAATACCAAGAAATACAGCTCTTAGCACAGTGCCCAGGACATATCACATGCTTAATAAATGTTTATTGACTGACTGGTTGAAAATGAGGTTATGCCAAAGAAGTAACTGGTGATTATGCTTTAAAATCCAAAATCATAAAAAATACAAACACAAGATTTTAAAGAGATTAGAAGGGGATACAAAAATTAAATGGGCAATTAGTACTTTCCAATACAGCTAAAAACATATTTTTACACCAAATTCAAAAAATGTGTTTTATGTGCTACTTTATTTACTATATTTATTTATGGGTTGCTTTATTTGAATATTTTTATTGAAGGCTACTAAATTTAGGATACAAATATGGAAAAATAGGGAGAGATTTGTTTTCTTCTCCAATTGAACATTTAAATATGTTCTAGGTTAAATACCTTGTCAGGTCATTATTAATTGGAGCTTCACCAAACAGGGGAGCACAATATTACTTCAAGGTACTAAAACAGCAGTACTTAGAAATTACAAAAATGACAAATATTTATTTTACAATTCTGATTTAACAAACAGTTACTCAGGCAAGGGACTGCATGCCAGAATGTGGTAGATAAAAAGATTAGTAAGTCACATTTTCTTTCTTCATATAAAATCTAGGAGAATAAGATATGTACAAAAATATGCCTGACTTAAATTCTGTACTTAAAGTGCAACAAGAAATTGCAGATTTAGAGCTAGAACTGATCTCAGAGGCCTTCTAATTTCCTCATTTTAAAATGAGGAAGAAACTGAGGCCAAGAGAGACTAAGTAATTTGCCCACCATCACAAAAATATTAAGGGCCAGAGTCAAACCCAGATCTTTCAAATCATAGAGTATTATGAAAGTTCAGAAGAACTTCAGATTAGATAAGAGACAGGAAATTTTCAAAATTATGTTTCAAAAGAAAATAATTTATTTCAACATCAACAAATATTTAACATATACAAAGAACAGTTGCATATGTTATATTTTGTTTATGAAAAGGGTAAAAGTGATCTATCAGTACAGTATGCATATAAAACAACACATCATAAAATGACTGATTATTAAATATTGTAAACTTGGAAAAACTAATCCATAATGCAAGATTTCTTAGTTCAAAGAGATTTCCTACATTCAAATCAGTAAAATATATGTGGGAGAAACTGACATTAAAAAGTCTCATTATATAGAACTAACTTCAAAATAATTATTTTCTTTTTTGATTAATATAAACAGCTTTAGAAAGAAAAAAGAGCTTACACTATATTTGTCTAAAAAGTCTCCATACTATGGCCCAGTTTTTTGTATTCTGGAAAAATATTTCTTCTTAAGGTTGATTGATAGTAAGAAAATACTTACTGATGTCATCTTCATGATAAATGACAGAGTGAAATGGCAGAGTTCGGTCCTTAATATATCTCTCTGCTGGTTCAACATAAAATGTCCCACCACGAGTCTGGATGAATCCTTCAAATCTTCCATCAATAACTGACCCATGACTTAAGGTTCCTTCTTCACCTATTAAAGAAAAACCATACTAAACTATTCTCACATCAAGATAGTCTTTCCTTTAAAAGTTCCTTTTTAAATTTACATAAAAACAAACTGTCACAGCATCAATCCTTGGTATGTTAAGTGACAATACACATTGTAAAACAAAATTTATGGTACATAACATTACATATTTTATTTAATAATTTTAGACAATTATGACTTCACCAATATCTATATTCCCTCCAATAACTCAGACTGCAATCCTTCTAAACTGCATCCTGTTCAATTAACCACATTCTCTGACAAATCCTCCAACAAGGAGGCCATAGAAGCCTTCTACCCATTCTTTCAATAGCTCAGTGATATCAATATACTATTCAGGTTGCCCATTTCTTGTCTCCTGCTTTCATTTATGTATCAAGAACTTACTGTATTAATGACAATAAACATGATAGCTGGACAAATTTAAATTATGAATACCATGCATATTTTAATGTAGGAGAACAAATAGATTGGTAAGAGTTATAACAACAAAGTTCAACCCCAAAATCAAGTAACTAAAAGAACACAAATGCCATACTTTTCCTAAGAAAGGTCTTTCTCTACTCCCACTCAAGAGTTTTTGGACTGGATTTAGGCTATTACTTGCTTTCTTCTGTTCTATGTACTTAAGAAATGCTTTGATAACAATACACCAAGGCTCTGTGGCATAAGCAATTCTTAAGTATTAAGAATAGAGATGTATAAAATTAAAATGAAAACTTTAGAATTATTAAGCTATATTGTAGAAAGAATATTTTCCAACTGTATAAATGAGATAATTTAGTTCAAAGAACATTCAACATCTACAATATGGAAGAAAGTATTTAAGCTGTTTGTTAACATGAGAACTTAAAAAATTTTTAATGAAAAATGTTATTCTATTTTAATTTATAGACTTATTTTTAAATTCTTCTGATGAAAAAAAGTTCTTATATACATTATCTCCTTTGATCCTTACAAAAGCCCTGTAAGGTAAGTGATATTATTAACTCCATTCCACAAATGAGCTACAACATCTGAAAGGCAGAATTCATATCCAAATACTCCTGATGATAAATTCAACACTACTCATATCCACTGAGCTATGCTGTCTCTACAGGGCTTCCACAATTTCTGCAAACTAATAATATTAAGTGAACTCCGAACATCTGAAGAATAAGATAAAAGCTGAAAGGAAAACACATTAGTATTTTCTACAACATATTTTCATCTAAAAGTGACCCCACATTGTGTTAGGTGAATGTAGTTTTCTCTCCAGATGAGATCTTTGGAGGAAAAAGATATTAAACTATTAGCACACGAACTTAAAAGAGTAAAGACAACATAGGTATTTACAATTCTAGGTTCAGGATTCAATTAAAAGAACAAAGTTTCCTCTTTGAGGGGCAAAGACCTTATTTATGTAAACCTGTAATCTTACTGGTATTAGCATACCCTGTACCTGTACAAACCACAACCCATTCAGTAGGATTCTTTACTTTCTGTAAATTTTATGTAACAAATTCATTCAAGATAACAGATGCCTTCCTCTATTTCTTCTTTTGAATCTATTTTTTTTCTTGTTAAATATTTCCCAATTACAGTATGTTAAAAAAAAAAATTCATTATGTAAAACTGGGGTCCAGTTCTCTCCCTCTGTCCTGCCTCTCTCCTACTATTTGAGAAGGCAAGCAATGTGATATGGATTATACATTTGAAGTCTTTTTTTATGTTTCCTTTAGTCTTGTATTTGAAAGTCAAATTTGATTCAGTTTTGGTCTTTTCATCAAGAATCCTTCAAAGTCCTCTATTTCATTAAACATCCATTTTTTCCTTTGAAAGATTATACTCCATTTTGCTGAGATTATTCTTGGTTGTAATCCTAGCCCTTTTGCCTTCCAGCATATCATGTTCCAAGCTCTCTACTCCTTTAATATGGTAACTGCTAAATCTTGTGTGATCTTGACTGTGGCTCTACAATATTTGAATGGTTTCTTGAAGTAGTCAGGTCTACTTGAATGGTCTGCTTGAAGTAATTTCTCTTTGAACTGAGAGCTCTGGAATTTGGTTCTGATATTCTTGGGAGTTTTAATTTCATTTTTATTTCACCACCTGAGATTAATAAGATTCTTTCCATTTTTATTCTATCCTCTGGTTCTAGGACATCAAAATAGTTTTCCATGATAATTTCTTGAAATATGGTATCTAGACTCTCTCTTTTGACCACAGGTTTCAGACAGTCCACTAATTCAATCTAAATTCTAGGTCAGTCATTTTTATGATTATATAGTTTATATTTTCTTCCTTTTTTATTCTTTTGACTTTATTTTATTGTTTTTTGGTTCGTATGAACTAGGTTCTAGGTTCATAAAGACTGTGCCTGATCTTCCAAGTTCATACTAGGATGATCAATAACAGTTACACACACTGTACTTGTCTCCAACATAGTGATGTCATTTAGGTCCTCTTTGAGATTGAAGTACAACAACCATTGTTTCTAGGTGTCTCATGGAATCATTAAGAAATTATTTTCTTCAGTGAGCTCCTGTATTTCTTTTTCCATTTCGCCAATTGTGTTTAAGGTGTTATATTCTTTGGTATTTTTATGCTTCTTTTATTAAGCTATTATCTTTTTAAATTTAATATTGTATTTTTCCCCCGTTATATGAAAAACAATTTTAAACACTGGTTTTTATAAAGTTTTGAGTTCCAAATTTTCTCCCACCCTCACTATCCTCCCTCTGCATTGAAAAGGCAAGTATTTGATATAAGTTATACATGTGCAGGCATGTAAAACATATTTCCACATTAGTCATACTGTGAAAGAAAACACAGACAAAATGAATAAAGTTTAAAAAAAAAAGTATGCTTCAATCTACATTCAGAATCCAGTTCTTTCTCTGGAGATAGATAGCATTATTCATCATAGGTCTTTTGGAACTGTTTTAGATCATTATATCATTGAGAATAGCAAAATCATTCACAGCTGAGCATCATGCAATATTGCTATTACTGTGTACTACAATGGTCTCCCTGTTCTGTTCATTTTACTTTGTATCCATTCATGTGACTCTTAGATTTTTCTGACAGCATTATCTTGATCATCTTTTCTTACAGCACAATAATAACATTCCATCACAATGCCACAAATTGTTCAGTCATTCCCTAGCTGATGGCCATCCCCCCAATTTCCAATTCTTTGCCACCACTAAAAGAGCCGCTAGAAATATTGAATACATATAGATACCTTTCTTTGATGTCTTTAGGATATGTATCTAATTGTGGTATTGCCAGGTCAAAGGTAGGCATAGTTTTATAGCCCTTTGGACATATTTCCAAACTGTTCTACAGGATGGCTGGATCAGGATAACATTTTAGCAACAGTGCATTAGTATCTCCATTTTCCCACATCCCCTTTGTCATTTTCTTTTCTGTCATATTAGCCAATGTGATAGGCGTCGGGGTGTTACCTCAGAGCTGTTTTAGAAGCAGAATACTTTTGAGGACAGAGAGGGTGAAAGAAGAGAATAGGATAAACAGTGTTGGGCAAGCAGAGGGATAGAATGGAGGGAAATATACAATAATCATAACTGAAAAAATTATATCAAGTTTCTCTGATAAAAATCTCATTTCTTAAATATAGAGAAAACTGAGTCAAATGGGATATGAAAAGGCAGTTTTCTGATGAAGTAACCAAAGCTATCACAGCCATGTGAAAAAAACGCTCTAAATCACTACTGATTAGAGAGGTACCAATTAAAGCAATTGTGACGTACCACCCTTACATACCAAATTGGCTAATATAACAGAAAAGGAAAATGACAAATGTTGGAGAAGATATGGGAAAATTAAGACACTAAGACACTATTTATGCCTCCTTTACTAATCTATTGACTCTTTTCATGATTTTCTTGTATGACTGTCACTTCTTTTCCCAATTTTTCCTCTGCCTCTCTTAGTTGATCTTTATAATCTTTTTTGAGCTATGTCTGGATTTGGGCAGGGGAAAGGGGGGCAGAAACCAATTCACATTTTTCTTTAAGGTTTTAGACATAGCAGTTTTGACTTAACCAAAATATTGTTTGTTCATTTTTCCAGTCTATTTTTGAACTTTAACTCTGTACTACAGCAGGGCTCTGCTTCTGGGGTACAGGGGAAAATGTTCCAAGTTTCAGGTTTTTTGTGTAGCTGTTATTAGAGCTAATTCTGGGGACCTGTAAATTTTCAGTTCTTCCAAGGTGGCATGATCTAAGTAGAGGCAGATTTCCTACTCTCCTGGCCTGTGCTCTCATCTGTGAGCAATCATAAGCACTCTTCTGGAACTGTGACCTGGTTCCCCTGCACCTACAATCTCTGGTGTGTCAGTGCTCCTCACCCTGGGACTACCACCCAGGACTACCACCCAGATGCCAGTACGGGATCTGCCCCCTAGTATCAGCAAAGAGACCCCTGTAATCTTCTTCTGACCAGTTGTCCAACCCCCTTATTGGTTGCAGGCTAAGAAGTCTGGAAGCAGACACTGCCATAATTGTGCCCCCAAGACCTGCTACTGGTTTGCCAGGGCACCACCTGTGCTGGTTCAAGTTGCATTGAACTGCGCTCTACTCTCACCCTGATGCAAAACTTTTCCTGATGACCTTTTTAAGTTGTCTTGGGCTAGAAAACTGTTTCACCCCATCCTTTTGTGGGTTCTGCCACTCCATAATTTGTTTGTAGGCATTATTTAAAGTTGTTTGGAGAAGAATCTGGGAGTACAGACAAATCCCTGCACTTTCCCCACCATCTTGGCTCCATCCCCAGTCTATGGTTGTCTTTTTGTAATTTTCTTCCCTCATTCTCATTTCTTTACCCAACTTTTTCTCTACCACTCTTATTTGATTTTGAAAATCATTTTTTTTAGCTCTTCCAGGCATTCTTGTTCAGCTTGTGTCCAATTCATATTTTTCCCCCTTTGAGGTTCTGTTTGTAGTCGTTTTAACATCATTTCTCTGAATTTTTGTCTTTTGATCTTCCCTGTCACATACTAGTTTGTTATGGTCAAACTGGTTTTTTCCCTTGTTTTTGTTGTTTGCTCATTTTCCCAGTCTACTTCTTAGTTTTGAATTTTATATTAAAGGTGAACTCGAGTGTGTAGGGGTGGGGAGGGTGTCCCTCTCAAGCTTCACATTTTTTTCTCATTGCTGTTTTCAGAATGAGTTCTGGTGATCTGGAAGTTTTTGGTGCTTCTAAGGAGGTGTGATCTAGAAAGAGGTGTAGTAGTGGCTCTCTTCCAGTCTGCACTCTGGTCCTTATACATTATGGATGATAATCTCTTTTTCTCTCTACACTCTGCACTCTGGGATTACAATCATACTACTTCTCTGGTCCATGCTCCCTTGTGAGTGGAAGTAATACTGTCCCTCAAGCCCCTGCTCCCTTCTGACCAAAAATGTTCTTTTCTGCCCTTGAACTGTGAGCCAGAAGTGGGTATAGGCAATGGATTTGCCAAACAGCATCTGGTCCTACATCCAGGGCAGAACAGTAGTCCCTTGTAATCTCTTTCTGGCCACCTGTCAAAGTCCCTTACTATCTTCTGGATGGAGAGCTCCCAAAGCTGCTATTGTTTCTGTCACCATGTGGGCTCCAGGCCAGCTTCCACCCCACAACTCCACATCATAGATCTCATCTTCTGCTCTAATCTACCTTAGGCTAAAAAAAAAGTCTCACCCCAATGTTCACTGGCTCTGTTACTTCATAATTCAATTTGAGATATGATCATAAAAGCTATTTGGAGAGGAATGTTGGGAGAATTCAGCTGAGTGTTTCCTCAACTCTTACCATCTTGACTCTATCATCCCTTCCATAAAATATCTAAGGAGACATATCAAAGTAGAACTAGGACTATCAATTTGTCTCTCATGTTTATCATATGGCAAATCTGCCTCTATTTCAAGGTATATGGTTCACTTATGGAAGTGCATCAATTATGGCAAGGTTCAGTTATTCCAACATGGTGTTGGCTAATGTAATCTTCTTTCAATGACCAAACTTCTAGTTCCTCAAACTACTCAGTCTCAAAAATCTATTTCTTCCAATCCCTTTGGTCTTATTTGGTCCACGAGTTTTCCACTTTCATGATCAAGAACTCTGAAATGCCTTTATGTGAACATAATCTCTTACTTGATATCTCAATACCTTGCTTCTCCTAAACTTCTTCATTCTTGCTATGACTTGCAATCTTGCGCTCCTGCTACACTATATACTCTCTTCCAAACATGACAAGCCCTTTATGTTAACCAGTTTAACTCAATCCTCAAATCTTTTATTTCATGCTATTTACATGATCTAATCAAGTACATTTTCACTGTAGCAAGGTAATATTTTTACTTCTACCTGATTCCCTATCCCACTCCCCACAGAAGGTATTCCAAATCTTTTCTTCTCCTCAAACTTCCCACATCCCTCCATCCTCTCTCTCAACTTAGCTGAGATTCTGTAATAGTAATCAGTTTGTCAAATACTTAGCACTTAGTAACTTAGGGCTAAGTAGTACCTAGTAACTTAGGGCTAAGTATGGAAGGTATGAACCCTGTCCATTGTTGAGAAGGCATGAACTCCCCTGTTGACGTAGAAAAAGGCTACTGGCTGATACAGGAAGTCAGTGCTGTATATAAAGAAGAATTCTAGAGACAGAGAGAGAGAAGTGGAATTGGCTCCTCAGTGAAGGAAGATTCATGGAGACTGAAGCTAGCTGAGAGACAGAGAGAGAGAGAGAGAGAGAGAGAGAGAGACAGAGAGACAGAGAGAGAGAGAGAGAGAGAGAGAGAGAGAGAGAGAGATCCTCTCCCAGTATCTGGAAGCTGACTGAAACATGAACAGGATAAGACTTTGTTTATACATGGCCTGGCTGATCCTTGTGTTCCAGGCAAGAGAAGTGGTGAAGGGTTTGAGATGTGCTGAACCCTGTGAACTTCAGTATGTGCTGGGGATTGCCCTGAGGCCTGAACAAGGACCTGGGACCTGTCTACCTCTGAGGACTGGATGAGAATCTGGCAGCTGTCTGCTTCTGAGTCTAGGTGATTGTTTGGCAGATTCGGGAGGGAGCTGGAACCATGGAAGGGGATCCAGGGAATCAGAGAGATCACCCAGAGTCAAGATGAAGAAAAGGCCTCCCCTTGGACTAAACTGAGATTTGCTGGAAACCAAGGGGTGAAAAGTTTGTGTGATTTTCTAAGGACTGTATTAGTGACTAATGATATTTAGTAACTGGGAATCTAGCTTAGTGACTGACTGCTAGATGAGTGACAGATTAAGTTAATGGTTGCCCCATGAGCAGAAAATTGGTATATTGTGAATTGATTGATTGAATCTTTAAGTGAGAAGGGTTTCCCCCTTAGGGAAACTAGATGATTATTCTTTTGTTAATTGATTGAATCTTTAAGTGAAAAGGGTTTCCCCCCTTAGGGAAACCAGGTGATTCTTCTTTTGTTAAGGGATTGATTGAATCTTTAAGTAAAAAGGGTTTTCGCCCTTAGAGAAACCAGGTGATTCTTCTTTTGTTCCTTGTTCTAAATATTGAGGCCACTGTAGTGAAAACTGTGTGGCCATTCTAATGTTAAACTGTTACAAACACTATATTGTGACTTTCTGTAATAAGATGTAATATTGAGAATATTATATTGTGAATATTGTACTGAATCTTGTTTTGTAATGGAATAAACAGAGTGTTCACTACTATTGTGTAATCCAAATCTTAAAAGCTGTTCACAGTAGCATTCTTTTGGGAATCTGCTGGTGCTTGGCTTTATAGATTCTCACCTTATCTGACTAATAAAGGAGAGCATTTTCCCTGAGATCCCTTTTCTTCTCATCTCATCTCATCCTTCACAAAAGTCTAATAGTGAGGTGCCTTTTCTCTTTGCCATCCCTTCTACGTATATCCTTGGATACCATTTTCTATACTCCTTCAGTCAAATGATCCCAATAATACCCCTTTCTTATTTATCTTACATCTCTATTAATCACTGATTCCACCCCTGCTAGCCTACAAACTCATACACACCTCAATTCTTAAAAACACTTCACCAGACTCTTATCACCTTTTTAAGCTATTATCCTACGTCTTCTCCCTATTTCTCAAACGTCTTTCTTCTCTCATTTTTCTAAAACCTTTGAAAACTAGTTTCTGATCTTATCATCAAATGAAACTTCTCTCCAAAGTTACCAATGATTTCTTAATTGTAAAATCTTCTCTAAAATATCATCCTTCTTGAAACATGTATGGTACTTGACACTACTGACTATTGATTTCTCGTTGCCATTCCTACTGGGGTCTTTTCTAACACTTGGTCTCTCCTCCTGACTACTCTCAATCTCCACTGATCCATCATGGATGATAATCTCTTTTTCTCTCTACAGTTTTTCATTTGGTGACCTTATTAACTCCCAAGGGCTTAATTATATCTCAATTCAGATGACTTTCCTGATTTTTATAATCAGCCATAGTAGTGGCTCCTTATTACCTCAAGGATAAAATGTAAACTTTAGTCTTTGGCTTTTCAAGTCCTTCATAGACTGTCTCCAAACTATTTTCTAACTTCATTACACATTACATACTTTCAATGCAATCATCTATAATCCAGCCAAAATTTCTGTATTGCTATTTCCAACATTCAATAGTTTTATCTCCCATTTCAGAAAGCACTGTCTTCAGTGCTTACAAAGTATTCTCTCCTCACTTCTACCTCCTGGAATTCCTCATTTTCTCTGAGACTCTGTTCCAGTACTACCTTCTATATAGTCTACTCCACTCCACCCAGTTGTTGGTGCCTTTCCTTTCCTCTCAAAGTTAATTTATGTAACTGTTCTGTACAAACCTATAAATGTGTGTATTGATTCCCCCATTAGAATATAAGTTTTTAAAGAGAAGGATATGCTTTTCTCTTAATCCCTAGCACCTGTAAGGTATTTAACAAATGCTTATCAATTGACTGCATGACCAATGTTATATGTATAAACACTTAAGTTAATACTTGTAGGGGAATCTAAAAACTGCATGAATATCTCCCTCAGACTTTTTTTCTGCCACTGTCATGATGACTTCAGAAATAGAAGGAGGAAGATGCACAGAGACTGAAGGCCATTTTTTGTTTTTTTATATATTTCATTAATTGCTGTGGCCAAAAAAAAGTCTTAATCACGTGGTGGCGAAACTGCTAGTGATGGATGAGCCTTGCATACTTCACTAAGCTGGTCCTCAGACAGCCTTTATTCAAAGCTTTTTCACCTGGTTAAAACCTGCCAGAGGTGAAGCTCAACTGGTATCCTTCAAGAACCCAGGACCATCTCTATGCCACAATGAGGCCTACAAGGACTTTTATGGCACAGATCTACCTAGACAAAACTGTAAAGTTGCTTAAAGAATTTAACAGACATTCAATTTAGTAAATAGCTCCGCTGTTTGCCAGAAAATGTAAATTAAGTTACAAACTCGTCTATCTAGCAATGTCAGCCAATAATCAAAGAAGCACATTCCACACAAGTGAATTTAAAATAATAACAATAATAAAGCAACGTTTTAAACATAAGTTAAAGAAAAAGAAAAAAACTCAATCATTTTGAATTTAAAATTTCTTGAAATTCCTCTCAGTCTAAGCAGAATACAAAACATTAACGTTTTTAAATGTCTCTGAGTCATCGTCATGGCCCTTCATTATTACAACATGCAGCAACACCCTCATGTCGACAGGACAACTAGGGTACATGACACCTGAAAGGGAATGTTTAGCAATTAGGTATTACTGTTATAGTTTTCCTGGCTCTTGCAGCACTCCACTCCTGCTTGGCTCCAATCTATTAATAAGTTTACTCAATGACAATTTTTGCCAAAATTGATTCTGCCAATAATTATATTCCTAAAGTCTCAACTATTCATAAGATCCTACAGATAATATCACATGTCCTTTGTAGCATCTGTTTTGACTGATCAAAGAACTTTTGTTTCGACCTATTTCTGGATTTTCAACTATATAACAGATATGAACTCCAAATATGTAAGATGTTACTAAATCTTTTTTTAAAAGATCTGACTGTCGGGCGGCTAGGTGGTGCAGTGAATAGAGCACCGGCCCTGGAGTCAGGAGTACCTGAGTTCAAATCCGGCCTCAGACACTTAACACAAAAAACTAGCCGTGTGACCTTGGGCAAGTCACTTAACCCCAACTGCCCTCCCAAAAAAAAAAAAAGATCTGTCAATTCTAGACTACAAAATTTAGAGACCCACTAGTTCAATGAGATAAAAGAAAATTATAAAAGTTTTCTAGCCTTCTGTTGCAAATTATCCAAAACTAAAAAGTATAGGGCTGAAATAAACCTAATTGGACTAATTGGAACATCAAAAGAGTGATTCCATAAGGAAAAAAAAAGGAACATATACGTCTAAAAAGACAGTAACATTCACATACAGTTTAAATCTCTAAGGAATTTATTTCACCTTTTTTGATACATTTGTTCACATCTGCATAACTATTTTTGCCCTTCTAAATTAAGGTTGTTTTTTTTTTTTAAATATTCATTTACCTGATTGGTTGCTTTGGGGTTGGGCTTTGGGGGAGGGGGGTGCTACAGGGGGAGAAAGAATGTTGAACTTACCATAAATATGTCCAGTGTAAATATGAGAGGTATCATAATCAAGTACTTGATCTGACATTACTACTTTAAAGTCATCTGTGAAAAGGGATGTATCTCTCTTCATTCGTAAGTTGAAATGTCTGCAAAGTGAGGGGGGAAAATTGAAATTAAGAAGATTCCAATTTCAAACAGTTACAAAAATAGCAAAATATGGACTCAGTTACATGCACAAAGCTATACTTTATGCAAAAATAAAATTTAAAAAATCTTATAGTGACAAAATTTTATGTGCTCTACTTAGCATTTGAATACAAGAACTTTCTGAATCATATACAACTAAACTGTGACTGTGCCCTACAAATAAGCAAGCCTTGTCTCCCCAATTCACCCCAACATCATATTTGACCAAATTATCCTGGGTCAGTGATACCTGACTGAGTCAAATGACCCAATTTCTCAACCTCACCAATTCTTTTCTTCCCCTTAATGTGTCAGGCCTAAGCTATAGTCACTGGCCTTTCATTATTCACAGCTAAGTAGTCTAAAACTTAAACGTGTATGCTCTTTAAACCTCAAGTCCCTCTCTATGTCTCTCTTTAAACGTCCTCTCTCTCTCTCTGCCTGTGTGCATGTGCGTGTGTGTGTGTATAAAGAAGTGGTCAACGGATATGAACAAACAATGGCAAACTATTAACCACCATATAAAAGGATGCTCCAAATCACTAATACAAAGAGAAATATAAATCAAAACAACCCTGAGATCTCTCCTAATACCCAAGCACATTGGCAAATATAATAAAAGATGAAAAGACTCAAGGTCAGGAGTTATAGAGGGACAGGTACACTAATGCATTGCTGTTAGGACTGTGAAATAGGACAACAATCCCTGAAAACCATTTGGAACTAAGAAAATGAAGTGCTTAAAATGTTCTTACTCTCTTTGACCTAGAGATCCTACTACTAATATAACCCCAAGAGGTAACTAACCAAAAAAAAAAAAATTTTTATGGCTCCATATAACCACAATATTTACAGCAACCGCAGCACTTCCTTGTGGTAGCAAAGATCTTGAAACAAAGCAAATACCTATCACTTTAATTATGGCACATAAACATAAACGACTGTTTTTTCAAAAAATGACAAATATGAAGAATGCAGAGAAGTATAGGAAGACTAACACAAATTGATTACAATGAAGTAAACATAGCCAAGAACTAGATCCATAATGATACATGTGTATCCAAGAACTATATCCATAATGATACATAATAGTGAAAATGTAAAGTACAACCATAAAATAACTGAAGCTAAATGTAGCAAAATATAAGGGAACTTGTCTCCAATGAAAAGATCCCTCCCCTGTGCCCTACTTTGCAGGGGCCAAGATCAGTAGATACGGAAAACGCCATATAATTCGATTTTTGATGTATGATTAGTTTTGCTTAATTTTTTCTTCTCCTTCTCTTGATTTTTATTCTTTAAAAAATTATTTGTGAAAAGATGCTTCTCTGAGAAGAGGAATGGATGTGGCAAGAAATCTAGGTTGCATAAAAGCAAAAAATAGTCCTAAAAATTAATTTTTTTAAAATTATAACCCTCTCTCTAAACTCTTCCAGTCATCTCTGAAAAATATTTCACCTTTGCTCTGCATGTTTGTTCTGTTAGTAAGCAAAAAAAAAAAAACCCACTATAACCCTGGTTGCCAAATATATAATGCTAGTGATATACTTTCTTAGACAAAATGAAAGTCATAAGTTTAAAGTCAAATTAAATACAATGAACCCACCTAATGATCAAAACAACTGGGGGAAAAAGTTTAAAAAGTATTTCTTCTTTATGCCAGACACTAAGCTAGATGCTAAGGATACAAAAGCACAACTGCAGCAGTCTTTGTCCTCAAATGGCATTCTAAACAAAGAAGACACTGAGTCCAGCTCAGCCCACCTCCACACAGGTATATGCAAAATAAATATTTTAGGGGTTTGGGGATAAGATGTCTAATTTCTTTGGTACAGGGAATTCTTCTACCAATTCAGATATGTACTCGCTCAACAACTAAAGGTCCTAGAGGAACTGCCATGGGACACTGAGAAGTTTAATAACTTGCCAAGGATCACAATATCCAGGTTGTGTTAGAGGCACAACTTCAACCTTGTTCTAATTCTTAGCCAGATCTCTATCTACTGCATTATGTTACATTCCACAAAACATACACAAAATATATACTGGATAATTTAGGGAAGGAAATCAACTACTGAGAATCAGAAAAGGCCTCATGTAGTAGGTAAAGAATGAACTGAGCTTTGAAGGAAACTAGAAATTCTAACTAA
Organism: Pseudocheirus occidentalis; assembly: GCA_028646575.1. Taxonomy (NCBI): domain Eukaryota; kingdom Metazoa; phylum Chordata; class Mammalia; order Diprotodontia; family Pseudocheiridae; genus Pseudocheirus; species Pseudocheirus occidentalis. The sequence continues at coordinate 128,586,852 of CM053598.1, forward strand.
GGATTCTAGGAGTGAAGAGCACCTCCCTAATTTATTTGCAAAGGTGCAGAACTAAGTGTAGAATACTGCATGTGCTGTCAAACACGGTCAGTGTTCTGGTTTGCCAAACTACTTCCCTGTCTTTTTTCTGTATTCTTTCTTAAAAGAGATGGAAAGAGGAAACAAACATTTATTAATTACCTATGTGCCAGGCACTGTGCTGAGTTCTGTACAAATATTATTTCATTTGATCCTTAAAACAATCCTGGAAGCTTGGTGTTATTATCTTCATTTTACAGTTGAGGAAACTAAGGCAGAGGCTAAGTGACTTGCCCAAGGTCACAGTAACTGTCTGAGGCTGGATGTGACCTCAGATCTTCCAGACCCCATGCCCAGTGCCCATCCTTGCACCATCTAGCTGCCTCTTGCCAGGATGGCTCTCAGGATAGGGGAAGAGAGAATAAAAGAAGTTGATGTAAAACTGGAGGGGAAAAAAAAAAATCCAACAAAAATATACTTTCAGGTAAAATTGTTTTTAAAAGCTTAAGTCATCAGTAAAAGATAAAAAATAAGCTTCAAAATTACCTCTAAAAGACATATACACCTTTTAATCATTAAGGCTCATAAAGCAGAAGATACTCTATTTGTTCTTATTCATTCAATGAACCAATTATACAGTCAGGTAAGTATTTTTACATGCAAGGCATTGTGCAAAGCACTACAGACTTTGAGATAATAATAGTTAATATTTGTGACTCTTAAAGTTTGGTAAAATCCTTTATATAAGATAAAAATGAAAGAGCCTTTGATCTCAAGAAGCTTACATTCTATTCAAACACTTATTGTCTACTAAGAACAATGCATTCATTGCCCTAGACCCTGACCTCAAGGAATATTACATTCTTTATCTAACAGTTGCAAATTAAATTAATTTAGAATTATACTTCATGTTGTTAAAATCTATTATCAGAAATAAAAAGGAAACTGAGGAGAAAGTTACTGAGCCATCTATGATTTAATCTGCAAAGCTAGCATTTTAATATCAAACCAGGTCACCTGATTCCTCAGAGGTCAGAGAGAGGGAGTGATTTACATATGTGGTTTCTTTAACAAAAAAGAAGTGGAAAAAATTACAGAAATTTATTTTGAATGTAATTCAATTGAACAAATCAGGTCACCTAAGGAGTTAGTTTTTTCCCAAACTTTCTTAATTCTACACCAGACATCCTTTCCTCCAGGAAACCAGAAAGAACATTGGGAAACAGGAACTTGTGGTTAGTGGTTCGCAGTCACCCCTCATTTTCCTTTAGCAGAGTCCATGACTATACTAAGACTGGAAAGAGGAACTTAAGGATGCTAGCTGAAAGAAAAGGTAATTAGCCTCTGGTCAACCCACTTTTCTGCCAGAAAGGGGAACCTAGATTTTAAGAAGAGTAATCCTACGATTACTTTATTATGTCTTATTCTAAATTATCTGCTCCTAAATAATAGTCTTCTTAATCTATGTATTCACTAACTCTACAGGTAACCTGGATTTAAGAGGCTGTATTAGTCTGGCTTATTTTAGGGTTAGCTCTTTCTAAAGAAACTCTTCCTAAAAATTAATCCTATAAACAAACTAAAAGTAAATCAAAGTAATCAAAAAAAAATAGTTGTTTTCTTTTTCAATATGGGCAGTTCTGTAGAGCAGTGGACAGATTTCTAGGCGTGGAGTCAGGGAAAGTCATCTTCCTGAGTTCATATCTAGCCTCTCACACTTACTAGTTAGTTGTGTGACCCTGGGTGAGGCACTTAAGCCTTTTACCTCAGTTTCCTCACCTATAAAATGAGCTGGAACAGGAAAGGGCAAAACTACCTCATTATCTCTGCCCTAAATATGGTCATGAACAATTGGACACAGCTGAAACACTAAACAACACCATGCTTTATATATTTGCCTGTAATCATATAAGAACGATTTAGATTTCCTATGGCTATATTTTTAACATAAAAAACTACAATTCGATTCTAAGGGGAAAAAAAAACTACTTACTGTTTAGCCTACTTCTAGCTATGTGTTGCTAAGAAGTACTGAATGACAGAGGGGACATTGGTCATACAGACCTTGAAAATTATCTACTTTACTCTCTAATTTTACAGTTAGAAAAAATAAACACAGAAAGGTCTGGGACTAATAAGCACACAAGGAAGTTAATAAATACCGCTGAAGTCAATTAATATTTGAATGGCTCATAATCTGACCCTATTCTACCTGTCCCCAATATTATTTTCCACTATTCTTCAATATGAACTCTTTTGGCCAGTCATACTGCTTTCCTCACCACTCTTCAAATACATCATTTTGGCATAGCTGATGGAATGCCTCAACATGTTCTCTCTAGCCATTCTTCAAAGCCCAGTTCAAGTCAAATCATAGAATATTTAAAGCAGATAATCATTTCAAGCTTTTCTAACCTCACCAAGAGTCATACTGACTAAATAATCATTTATTACCTAAAATACTTATTTTGTAATCAATCAATTACATACTCTTTACACAGGTTTGATACTGCTGTGCCATTATTATGTGGTAATGCCTAGTTCCTAATTATAATTTCAGTTCTTTGAAAGACTAAGATTATGTCTTATATTTTTCTACAAATGTTGGGGTAGCACAATCATACTCACACAATCCAAGCACACTTATAGGATACTACTCTGTGGGAACAGATCAAAAATGGGAACTAGTAGAGAAGTCCTAGGGAGTTCATTCATGCAACAAAGGTTAAGTGACTTCATCACTGTCATGTACTACCAAAGATTTAAAGAGCAGGATTTATACATAAGTCTTTCTGACTTCAAGTTCAAGGTTCTTATTATACTATGCCACTTCTATGAGACAATTAATTTTTAGTAAATATTTGCTTAATAATTGAACCAATAAAGTAACAAACAGTGGATATGCAATAAGTAGCTGCTAATTAACTAGCTTTTTTTGTAATTATGCCAAATATTATCGATAGCATGACAGACTGAAATGAAAATTAGAAAGCTAAGGGGAAAAAATAGGAACACAAGTTTTATTTTATGAAAAATTTTGACAATGCAGAATACAACAAAATCTAATACTAAAATTCTATTGTAATGGTTAATCTGAGAGATTTGATGATGATTAGAAAATGTAGGCTGAAGTACAGCAGCAAAACACCACTTACTAGGACAATTATTAATGTAAAATCATATATGAAAATTCATTAACTTCATAAATCATAAACTTCATTTTCTCTATTACCTTATACTTACATTTAACATGTCATAGGCTGATTTTGCACTTACAACTTTAGAATATGATTGTTTTGGCTATAACACCTATACAATCAGACTATCATACAATGTGAAGAAGTTTGCAGATCCTATACATGATTGTATGCCACCATGGCAGGGGTGGGGAGTGGGGAGGAAGGGGAGAAAAATCTGAAACTCAAGTGACTCTGGAACTGAATATTGTAACCTAAAAGTAAACAAACAAGTCAATAAAATTTTAAAAAAAGAATATGATTGTTATAAGATCATTAATTTAGAGCTAAGAGACCTCAGAGACCTGCTAATCCAAACACCTCATTTTACAGATGAAAAAGCTAAGGCCCATGGAAACAATCTTTTAAAACTGGTTTACCTGGGCAGTAAATGCATTTTGAAGAAGTAAAAAAAAAAAAAAATACAAAATTAGTGTATCCCAGGAGGAAATGGGGAGATGTCTCTCGTCTACCTCTTTAAAGGACACTGAGGAGTATGTCTAGTTCTATTTTCCAATCAGAGGGGCAAAGAATACCAATTAGGTGTGTGAGTACGGAGGTAGACTGGATCTTGCAAGATGATGAGATTTCCAAAAGATGAGAGTTTACTACAAGTATGGTAAAGAAGTCCAAAATGAGTGTAGCCAGTTGTGAAATAAGGTGGTGGGAGTTGCTCTTTTTCACACATAGCTTCTCCACAGGACAGACCAAATTTGACTCAGAAACAATCTCTCAGACCTGACAGTCTCCAAAGTCAATGGTAAGATTTTCATTTTGCCTTCACATGGTAGTAATTTGAAGTAGTCTGAACTGGACCCTCCTTCCTCATGAGATGAACAAAGATTGAAAAAAGGCTTCCCTCAGGAAAATGCTCCTGTTTGAGGTGAACCTCAAAAGCACAGACCTCAAAAAAAAGGCACACAAACATTACAAATGAAGGTATGAAAGGAATCCTAGGACAGCGTTGTTGGCAACTGTGACAGTTGACAAACACACAGAGTACTCAGACTGCAAAACTCATTATGGAATGTCAGAATGAGGAACCCGAGATAATGATTACCAATAAAGACTTCCATCTTCTTCCACTGGGTTTTATTCCTTGGCTGTTAATTCGTTGTCAGCAAAAGAGACAATATATGAAATTCGACATATATAACATACAAGGGACCTATCATGCCAAAGGATACTGAATTTACCCTTTCAACTACCCACTCTTTCTGCTTGTTCTGTCATGTGATCAATATGTAAGCTTTATGTAAGCTCCTCACCTCCTATTCTTAAGAATAACTCAAATACTCTGTGATCTTAAATTCACTTAATCCTCAGTACCTCAGTTTATTCACTTGAAAAATAAGGGAGTCAATTCTAGATAACTATGTTCTCCTCAAGTTTTAAAAAGTTACAAATTTTTTTATGATCTTATCTCAAAAGTTCAGAATGATAAGTTATACCTTTTTAACTTTATGTTTGAAAGACAAAAACTCATACATTTGGTTCAAAATTAACAATTATACAAAAATACGCTACTTGGAAAAGATCTAGAGATTTGTTGGCTATGTCAAGATGAGCTTACAATCATTCTAAAAACCAACTGGAAACGACTCTCATTGAACTTCATACCCTTTGACCCAACACTACTACTAGTATTCCCCATAACCCAAACAGATCAAAGAAAAAAGAAAAAGACCCATACATAAAAAAAAAAATTATATTAGCTGCTTTTGTTGGAGCCAAAGGTTGGAAACTATAGGGGCACCTATTGATTGGACAATATCTGGACAAATTATGCTATATGAATTTAATAGAATACTACTGGGAATAAGAAAAGACAAAAGGAATAGTTTTAAGAGAAACTTTGAAAGACTTCTATAAACAGATGCAAAATGAAATGAGTAAAATCAGAAAAACAATTTATATAATACAACAATATAAAGCAAACAGCGTTGAAAAACTTAACATTCTGACTGACACAAAACCAAACATCTATCTAAACCGCAGTTGATACACATGCTACCTGAAAGAGAAATGACAGACTAAAGATGAGGAATAAGACATACATTTTTATACGTGGCCAATGGGGGAATTAGCTTTGCTTTTTGACTATACATATTCATTACAATAGGGTGGAGAAAGAAAATAAATGCTTGTTAAAAGAATATCAAATGTAACAGAAAACTGGGGAAAAAAAAAGCTGATTCCATATCAAGAAATAATAGCTTAACTCTTTGTCACATTCCATGCTATGCAAAAGTGAACATCTTTTCACAGATACATCAAAATCTCAGGGCGGAGCCAAGATGGCAGAATAAAAGCAGGAACTTCCTTAAGCTCCTGCACCAACCACCCTCCAACACCTGCAAAGTATGACTCTAAACAAATTTTAGAGCTACAGAACCCCTAAAGTGACAGAGAAACAAATCTCCCACTGAAGGCAGCCTGGCAAGCCGATAGTAAGGTTCTATCACACCAGGCTGGGGGTGAGCAGTCTCGCAGGAGCTGGAGAGGCCCACACCCAGGGTGCCCTGACCAGCAGCCCAAACTAGCCAGAGCAGACTTCAGGAGAGTGAATCACTGGCAGCTTTGGTGGTTTCCAGACTTCTCAACCTATAAATGCCAAAGAGAAAGTAAAAGGTCAGTAGGGAGCTCTATCGGAACAGGGTCAGAAGAGCTTGGTCCAGCTTCTGCCCCCAGGGTGAAAGGTAGTGGCATGGGGAGGCTGCAGCTGCTGCTACATGGCTGACTCCAAAGCTCCTGGCATCCAAGTAACCATTCAACAAGTAATCACTCTTGTTTTGACTTGCTTGGATCTGGGTCACCGTCTTGGGTAGTGGTCCTGGGGGCAAGAAACGTCAGTGTGTCAGAGCTTGTGGTGGCTGTAGAGAGTGTACCTTCCTCATAGCTCTGGCAACTGCCAAAACCCCAGCAATATGGGACAAAGCTCTCTCCACTCTGGAAGCAGAGTTCTATTGTAGCAAAGAGCTCAAAAGTCAAGTAACTGGCTGGCAAGATGAGCAAGCAGAGGAAGTACAATCAGACTATGGAATACTTTCCTGGGGACAAAAAGTATCAAAACGTGGAACCAAAAGAAGACAATAAAATCAAAACATCTGCATCAAAAGCTTCCAAGAAAATATGAAATTGGTTATAGGCCATGAAGGAGCTCAAGAAGTATTGTGAAAATCAAGTTAAGAGAAGTAGAGGAAAAACTGGGAAGAGAAATGAGAATGATGCAAGAAAATCATGAAAAGCAAGTCAATAGTCTGCTAAAGGAGACTCCAAAAAATACTGAAGAAAATAACACCTTAAAAAATAGACTTACTCAAATGGCAAAAGACAACCAAAAAAAGCCAGTAAGGAGAAGAATGCCTTAAAAAGCCAAATTTGCCAGATGGAATAGGAATTTCAAAAACTCACTGAAGGGAATAATTCCTTCAAAATTAGATTGGAGTAAATGGAAGCTAACGACTTTATGAGAAATCAAAATACTATAAAACAGATCCAAACAAATAAAAAAATAGATGGCATAAAACAGATCCAAACAAATAAAAAAATAGATGGCAATGTGAAATATCTCACTGGAAAAACCACTGACCTGGAAAATAGATCCAGGAGAGATAATTTAAAAATTATTGGACTACCTGAAAGCCGTGATCAAAAAAAGATCCTAGAAATCATCCTTCGAGAAATTCTCAAGGAAAACTGCCCTGATATTCTAGATATTCTAGAACCAGAGGGAAAAACTGATCACCTCTTGAAAAAGATCCCAAAGAGAAAACTCCTAGGAATATCATAGCTAAATCCTAGACTTCCCAGGTCAAGAAGAAAATATTACAAGCTGTCAGGAAGAAACAATTTGACTATTGTGGAAACACAATCAGAATAACACAAGATCTAGCAGCTTCTACATTAAGGGATAAAAGGGCTTGAAATATGATATTCTAGAGGTCAAAGGAGCTAAAACTAAGAACCATCTACCCAGCAAAACTGAGGACAATGCTTCAGGGGAAAATATGTTCATTCAATGAAATAGAGGACTTTCAAGTACTCTTGATGAAAAAACCAGAGCTGAACAGAAAATCTGACTTTCAAATACAAGAAGCAAGAGAAGCATGAGACAGTAAACAGGAAAGAGAATCATAAAGAACTTTTTAAAGCTGAACTATTTACATTCCTACATAGAAAAAATATAATTGTAACTCATGATACTTTCTCAGTATAAGGATAGTTGAAGGGAATATATATGTGTGTATACGTGTGTATATGTATGTATGTGGGTGTATGTGTATATAAATGTATATATAAATACATATGTGAGTGTGTGTATATGTGTATATATGTGTACATAGACAGAGGGCACAGGATCTGTTCAATAGGAAGGGAGGATACCTAAAAAATAAAATTAAGAGGTGAGAGAGGAATATAATGGGAAGAGAAAGGGAGAGACAGAGTAGGGTAAATTGTCTCATATAAAAAAGGCAAAAGAAAACTGTTACAATGGAGCAGAAGAGCAAGAAGGTGAAAGGGAATGGGTCAACCTTATTCTCATTGAATTTGCCTTAAGGGGGGAATAACATACACACTCAATTGGTTATCTTACCCTACAGGAAAGTAGGGGGGAGGGGATAAGAGCAGGAATGATAGAAGGGAGGGCAGATTGGGGGAGAGGGTAGTTAGAAACAAACATCTTTGAAAAGGGACAGGAGGGGGGCGGAGCCAAAATGGCAGCGTAGAAGCAGCAAAGCCCCGCAGCTCCCACACAAACACACTAAAAAACTCATAAAATGGGACGCTAAACAGATTTTCAAGCTCCAAAACTCTCCACAAGACAGAAAGCACTACAGGCAGCGCAGCAGGCGGGGCTCTTCGCAGCAGT
>CM053598.1:128595478-128605486 GCA_028646575.1 Pseudocheirus occidentalis
AATATCATTATAATACGTTACTTGGTTCCAAAATTATACTAAATAATACGAGGGTCTGTAAATGCACGTTTTCGCTGCAAGGTAGCGTCAAGTAGCTGGTAGCCAATGTCCAGAATGGTTCGGAGTGCAAAGGGTTAAGTGTTAACATTTTAACAGGAAAGAAGAAACAAGTGACCCTTTAGAACATGAATGTCTTTAAAGGGTACTGAAGGAGTTAAGAAAAATTCAAGGGTGATGGGGAAGAAATAGTTGTATTATGAGAGTCTGAATAAGAAAAAAATAAGGGAAAACACGGAGGAAGGGATTAGGAATGTGGGCATCAAATGAACTTCAATGTTACTCAAAACAAAAGATGAGTCAACACACACGAAATACATTTGGGGATAGAAAAACATCAAACTCAACAGAGGAACAAACAGGGATTGGAGGGGAGGAAGGAAGGAAAGAAAAGGGAACAGTCAGAAGCAAAACAAACTTCTTCCTGATCAGAAAATAGGATGAAAAGGAGTAGAGGGGAAAGGAGAAAAGGACTTCAATCTAAGTGAGCACCTTAGATTGCCTCTTTTTTTGTTGTGGTTGGTTTTTTTACCTTTTTGGAAGGGTAAAAGCAAGACAAATGGGGTTAAATGACTTGCCCTGTAAGTGTTAAGTGTCTGAGGTCACCTTTGAACTCAGGTCCTCCTGATTCCAGGGCCAGTGCTGTATTCACTACTCCACCTAGCTGTCCCCTTAGATTGCCTTTTAAGACAACCGGGTCAACTAATTGTATGTCAATCTAATGGAATGTTATTACACCATAAGAAATTACAAAAAGACAATTTTAGAGAATCCTGAGTAGCATGAACTGATGCAAAATCAAATTAACAATTTACACAGAGGACCACAACACTGTAAATAAAAACTATTAAAGACTTTAAAATGATGAAAATGCTAAAACCAAGCATGATTATAAAGGACCAGTTACTCCACTAACAGAATTCATGGACAGAAGGTGCAGAGATGTATTTTAGAATGTGGACACTGTATGGATTAATTCTGCTTTACTATGCTTTCTCTTGGCTATTGAGTTAAGGGATTAAAGATATGAATAATACGGCAGTGGCAGTAGCAATGCTCCCCCCTGCCAAAAAGAGGGCCACTGAAACATTTTTTAAATGCATAGAAGACAGGAGAAAACTCAAAAAGAAGCACATATAAACAGGACAGCTCTGTAAATAATGTGTAGAATTACATGTTGTTTTTAAAGCAAATAGTGTGACACAAAGATTCAGTTTCATAATCTTCTTGGGTTCTGCTGTGAATCTGAATATGCTATTTTTTTTGGTGGTTCAAGTTCAAATAAAAATATTTCAAAATTTTAAAAAATTACTGCTAATAGAAGATGACAGAAGTAATAAGCATTTATTAAATTCACTACTACATGTCAATCTCTGTGCTAAGCAACAGGAATATCAGAAAAAGGCCCAAAAAGTTCCTGTTTTCAAGGAGTTCACAATCTAATGGAGAACACAAAATGCAAACAAATATGTACAAGCAAAATATAGATAAGATAAATAGAGATAATCAACATAGGGAAAGCACTAGTATTAAAGGGGACAGAGAAAACCAAGAAACATATGGTGGGATTTAAACTAAGACTTAAAGGAACACATAAGGAAAAGAGAAGGTAGTGTTCCAAGCACAAAGAACAGCCCATGAGAATGCATAAATGGGGATGGAGAATCTTGTGTGAGGAACAGCTAAGAAAGTCAATGTCACTGAATCAAAACAAGTAAGGGAGATAAGGTATATAAGACTGGAAAGATAAGGAGGGATTCGGTTTTTTTAAAGGGCTTAAAATCAAAACAGAGGACTTTATATTGATCCTGGAGGTGATGAGAAGCCACTGAAATCTGCTAAATGGGGATGGGGGGAGGGCACGTGGGTTGTGACATAGCTACACTTGCACTTTAGGAAGATCACTATGAGAGCTAAGTGGAAAATGGTCTAGAGTAAGAAAAGGACTTGAGGCAGGCTACTGCAATAGATGATGAGGTGATGATGGTGGCTTGCAAGAAGGGATGAGGGCCTGCACCACAGTGGAGGAAGAGAAAGGGGCAAAGTCCTTGGAAAGGTTGAAAGGGGACAGGTTATCAAAGGCTTTAAAAGCCCTTGGTAAAATAGATTGGATATAAAGGTCAAGAGAGGAATAGAGAATAATAGCCAAGTGGGAGCCTGTGTGACTCAGAGAATGGAAATACCCATTCCTCTAGGGAATTTAGGAAGAGGGTAGGATTTGGGAGAAAAGATAGTGAGCTCAGTTAAGGAATTTTTGAGTTTAAGAAGTCTGAAGAACTTCCAGTTCCAGATAGCCAATAAGCTGAAACACTCATTTTATGGAGATGCAAGGGTTGGATAAACTGCTCTGAGGATGATCTGTATAATGATGATAAGTGAATCCACAGGACCTGAGATCACCAAAGCATTATAGAAGCAGAAGAGAAGGGTCCCTAAAACATAGAAATGATAAATTAAGTACCACTAATAGTTTTACCCAGAAAATATTCAAGAATAGAGACTGTATATGTATAGTTAATAGCATTATTCATCATCTACTTTACAACCATAAAGATCTCCAACTACTTCTTGAGAGAGGAGCTACTTTTAATTTTTCAAAATTTTATAATCCCTGCTAGAGAGAAGTAGTGTGCTGAGAATATTCTCAACATGTCAGCTAACAGGACTGCAAGTCATCTTTCTCTCCTCCCCAGAAGCCATAGGAAAAAGAAGACATGGTGGCAATAATATACTGGTGTACCAATGCCAGACATACAAGACCCCCCCCAGACTTAGGTAACAGGATAACCAATAGATTTTAAGTCAGAAGGCAAGAATGTGAATCCTAACTCTCCTATTGTTTTTATGATATTAGGCAAGTCATCTAGATTCATCTCAGTTTCCTCATTTACTATATGACGTTGGTTCAGACAACTTCTAAGGTCCCTTTCCACATTCACATATTATGATGCTACAACTTCATTCCACTATAACAGTAAATAAATGAAACTATTCTTACTTTTCTTTCTGTAGGAAAAAAAAAAAGAACACTAAATGCCCCTCACATTTTTTTTATTAAGTTTTAAAAGAGTTACCTAGCTAGTACAATCCTTTCAGAAGGGAGACTTGAACCTAGGACTTGCTAACTTAGGAGAGAGCTCTCTATCCATTATACCACAATGACCATTTCAGGAGTAGAGATAGCCTGAAAGAAGAGAATACTCTTCACAATCAAGTTCAGTAATCAGGTTGCTTCTGTCAACTGTTGAAAGGAAACCAGGTCTATCCCCTCCAATTCCTCTAGCAAACTCAATTAAGTGTGGAACTAGTCTTCAAGATCAGAACTTTACTTTTTTTTTTTTTTTTGACAGCTGACCATTTTTATTACATAAGGCAAACAGAAGGGTGCTATGTACAGAGGAGATAGGGGAGGCTCCCTTTTTAGTTTCTTCCTCTTTGGACAAAATCTTGATGATCTCCTGAAAACGCTCTTCCCAATGTTTTCATGCTTCCTTAGTCTTAGACTTTCGAGCTTCAGCCTGGTCAACCAGGAGCTTCTTCTGTGCCTTGTCTGCCTTCAGTTTATGAATGTGCTCCATCAGGATTCACTTATCCTTGAACACATTTCCCTTCACATTCAAGTACAGGCTGTGATACATGTGGCAGTCAATCTTTTTGGATTGACAATATCTTCAAAGCAAATAGCGCAGAATCCTCATTCTCCTCATCCAGGTCACCTTCTCAGGCATACAATACCATGTGCCTGCCCTTTCGTCAAGCCAGAGCATTTTTTTCGGCATCTGGCATGAGACTGCACAGTAACCGCTTCCAGATGATAAACCCATCTTTAATCAGCTTCCAGATCTGCTGACAAGAATTAGCATTGGCAATTTCATTGGTCTCATCAGGGTCAAGCCATACCTTTTTCTTTCCCTGTCGAAAGATACTAGAGGCAAACCTCTTTTTACACTTGAGCCAAAAAGGAAAGGAGACAGGGATCAGAACTTTCTTAAGACCAAAAACTGCTGCAAAGCCTAAAGAATAAAAATTAAATACAGTGCAATCTTTAGAATAAGTAAAGTACCAAAGCAGAACACAGAGCTGAGTTTCCAAACATAGAGGCAGACAACTTTTAAACGCTGATTTTAAATATAAGATCAGCAGAGAAAAATATCACCATATCAATTAACCACTACCCCTAAAACTTTAGTTGCTTCAGAAATCTAAGAAACTTTTAAAAAATTCTTTCAAATTAATATCCCATATGTTAATAACATTACGTATCAAAATATTACCATTAAATCCTCAATATCAATAATATCTCAAATAGTAATGTCAAGTTAATATTTCCAAAATATAGGCCTGACCATGTAATTCTCTAACTCAAAAATCTTTCATGACTTCTCATTCTCTCTCTAGGATAAAAAACAGACTCCTCAACCTAGTATTTAAAGTCCTCTAAAATCTGGCTTCCTAAATTTCCATACTACTCTTCTTTATGCATTTTATGCTCTAACCAAATAAGCCTAATAACTGGGCCCCAATCTCAGCTTTCAATCTACCCTATTCCTGCCTTGGCACACCTCCTCATCTGTGCCTCTCAGAATCCCCAAACAACTTCCTTTAAAGCTCAGCTCAAGTGCTACTTCCTGATCTACCATTTATGATCCCCTGTTCCTACTGCTCTCCTCCTACTCTTACTTTGTAATATATATCTTATCTGTATACATGTTTTAGAAACCCAGAAGAATGTACACTCCTTGAGAGCAGAGTCTGTTTTATTTTTTGCATTTGTACCTAATAGTAGGCATTTAATAAGGTGTTGAATTGCCATAAGGACCCTATAAATCACAAAAACATTTATGTATAAAATGGTTACATACAGAATTCCCAAAATTCTTCTTTAATATATTTCTAATCAGAATAAGCCCAAGTAATTTTTATTGTAGCACCAGATAAAGGAAAACAAAAGATCATACGGATGTTGCAAAGGGGTTTCTGCAAATAAAGATTTGTTCAAAGGAGTCCTACAGAAGCTGTCAGTCTGAGGACAGCTACAAAGGCTATCTAAGCTTCAGAAAGATTAAGCTTCATGATACTATAAGCTTCTCTCCTCTTTCTTTCTCCCAAAGAACTCCAGGGGTTGGGGTGGGGGCAGAAGAATTGCTAATTATTATTTAGTGGGATAAACCTACACAGACAGTAGAAATGATTCTTGGTTTTCAAAAACTATGCCAGTACAGTAAAAGATCTGGCAAGTCCAAGTAAACTAGAACACTTCATGCCTGTAGAAGTGCAGGAATGAACAATACCAGACTGGTTGTAGAATAATAAATCTGCCCCACACCCCAAAAATCCCCTCTCCATAAGAACTAGTAATTAAAGTATAAAGCTGATTACAGAAAATAAGAGATAATTTTGATTACATAAAATTGAAGAGTTTTTTTGTACAAACAAGCAAAATCAATTCAGTGAGAACTAGAAGAAAAACAGCAATGGGGAGGAGTTTTTATAACAAATTTCTGGGATAAAGGTCTGATATCCAAGAAATGAAGAGAACTGATAAAACAAGTGGCATTTCCCAATAAATAAACAAAAGATGGAACAAGATTTTAAATGAAGAAAAAGCAAGTTATCAATAATCATATTAAAAAATACAACAATCACAATGCAAATTAAAACAACTCATATCTCATACCCATCTCATTGGGAAAGATTACCAAACAGGAAGAGAATTTTTTTTAATAGTTGTGCAGAGAAAGGCGCACTAATAATGCACTGTTGGATTGGGAGAAGGGGTATTTAATAGGCTCGCTATCTTGGGGTGGGGTATATGGGAAGGATGGGGAGAAAATCTATAACTCAAAATCTTGTGGAAATGAATGCTGAAAACTAAAAATAAATTAATTTTTAAAATGAATTGAAAAAAATGCACTGTTGGTAGAGCTGTGAATTGGTCCAACTATTCTGAAAAGCAATATGGAAATATATTCAAGTAATAACTACATGCTACATACCCTTTGACATGGTGATAACTCTATTTTATATATATATATCCCAAAGTCAAAGACAAAAGGAAAAGACTCATTATTTTCATAATGTTTACAGTAGCACTTTTTGCTGTATAAAAAAAAAAGAAACAAAATGGGAGTCCATAAATTTAGGAATGGCTGAGCAAATTGTGATACAATGAAAGCAAGGAGATAAGAGTACTCTAAGAAATGACAAATTCAGAGAAAACTGGTAAGACTGACAGGAATTGATGCAAATTAAAATGAGCCTCTAGAGGGAGCAGCTAGATGGACCAGTGAATAGAGAACTGGAGTCAGGAAGACCTGAGTTCTCGGCCACTTAGTAACTATGAATCTAGGGAAATCACTTGACCACTCTTTGCTTTAATCCTGAGAAGGAAATGGCAAACTAACCACTACCTTTGCCAAGAAAATCCCATGGACAGCACTGGTGCACTACAATCTATAGGGTCAAGAAGAATTAGATAGGACTGAACAACAAAATGAACAGAATTATGTAAAAGAGAACCATGTATATACAATGAACACAATGTAAAGAAACTGTGGAAGACTTCAGTATGCTGATAAATTCATTTATCAATCAAGATTTTCTAAGACTGATGAGGAGCAGCCTCTCAATTCTTCAAAGAGAGGTGAAGTAGAGGTGCAGAATGAGACATCTGTTTTCAGTGACAATGTGTTGACTGGTTCTTCTTGACCTTATCTGCTTTGTCAATTACACTGGCTAAAAGAAGGGAGGGTGAGTTGGTGGGTATGGGTACAAATGCAAGGAAAGGAAGAAAAGAGCATCAATGGCACATTTTAAAATACACAAAAGAGCTGAAGTTCAGAAAGGGAAACAAACAGTAAATAAATTACATTCATTTAATACATTCTTTAAAAAACTGTGTTCTTTTTTTCTTTGTGTATTGAAATGTTCACATTGTTGATATTTATGTTTATAATTTTTAAAGAATTGTAATTTTAAAACTCTCTTATAAAGTCTTCTCACTATTCCTCAATACTCAAAAGCTATCCTACTAATTTTTAGAAGAGGAAATCAGAGATCCTTTAAGTGTTGAAATAATTACCATTTTCAAAGCACTTTTCACGTAGGACTCTTTCTCCTCTCCCCTAATAGATTAGAAAACCTCTGCTCAGTGATTAAAGTTAGGTGACCCACCCCAAGTCACACAACCACCAGGAACTGACTGATTTACTTGCCAAGTCTCTGCTCATTCCAAGGGAAACGCTTTTTCCACTAGCTACACTACTTACAAATTCTGATTTCTTTTAAAAAATTATTAAAATAAGATATTAATGTGTTGTGAACAGGTTATAAAAGATTTCAGAGTTTTATTAGCTAAGATTTTTATTAGCTGGAAAAAACATTATTTTAAAATGTCACAGAGAAGCATTCTAACAATAATGATGACTAGTATTATTTAACATCTCAGTTTTTCAAATATTTTCCCTTTTGATTCTCATAACAAACCTGGGAAGTAGGTGCTATTATTATCTCCATATCCAGCTGAGAAAACTGAGGCAAACTAAGGTTAAATGACTTGCCCAGGGTCAAGCAGTTAGTAAGTGCCAGAGGCCAGATTTTACTTCAAGTATTCCTGACTCCAGGCTATACCATTACCAACTTAAAAAGTATTCTTCTAAAAAGTATTATTTCTAAAAGTATACTTCTACAAAATATTATTTGCCCAAGAACTATTCATATGATGCCAATTTTAAAGTGAAAAGTACCTAATATTTGGAGAATCTGGGGAAAATTATCAATTTACTCTTTGTCTCATAGTACCCTACATGTTGAATTAAGTAATTCCTACAATCTCCCCCAAAATACAAACTGTGAAAATTAACAAAAAAGTTGTGGCTTCCCTGGAACCATATTAGAATCGCAACTTTAGAGCAAGAAGTAATCTTAATAATCGCGTATTCATGAAATACTTTTAATACTAACAAGTTAAATTTCATTAACATCAGACTTAGTTCTTATACTAGATATCTAAAACAAAATTTAATCTGCAACTTATAATTTTCCCTAAAATCCCAGTTCTGAAAATGAAGAATTTTAAAAATTCTAGCCTCTAAAAATACCTGACCAATCCGGGTCTAAAATAGATCCTTTCAATTCTTGGATACAATGTTTGACCAGTGTTACTTATGGAATAATAAGTGAAGTCTCCACTGACTAAAAGCATAAGCAAGATGTTTGAGGCAACATGCCAGATAATTTCTTGTATTCACTGTCAATTCTATTAAACCAAAGCATTTATGAAAAAAAAAAGTCCCAACGATCTAATACTTGTAAACACATTTTGCTAAGGATTTAACAAGGGAGGAGAGGAAAAGTTGACCAAAGAGTCCTTTACACACAAACACCAAGACTGATAAAAATCAGTTCAATACCCATCTAAACAACCATAATTTAGTGTTCTTAAAATTACAGCTCTAGTTTGGAAGGGGAAAAAACGGTCTATAACTAGACAAGCTATTAACAACGGTAATGTAGTTCGACGTCTATCTTCCTACTCCACCCTAAGAGTTTTGGGAAACTGTCGTCCACAATCACAACTAGGGAAGAAGTCACTCAAATTGTGTCATCCAGAGGCCCTCCCTCTAGGATTGGGCCAGAATTTTGGTTCGAGGAAACCGAGAAACCTCCAAATACAAACAGTAGCTTTACAAACTCCTCTCCAACCCAAACAAACCCCTTCCCCTCAGGGAGAGAAGCAAGACCAATATCAACCAACAAGGTCCTCTCTAAGTTCCAGCGTGTGTTTGGGTTGTTTGGTCAATGCTTCTCTATTTTAAATCTCCTGGAGGCTGACTGTTCTCCCAACACCAAAGCAGGACATCATCCCGATCCCCGAGGTTACTCAACGCCAAAAAAAAAAAAAGGGTGGGGGGAGAGGAGAGAGAAGGGGCAAGAAATGTCAATTGGTTACTTTGCTCCCGAAGTGCGGCCTCCAGGCACAATGAGGTGGGTCTGGACCTCCGCGCCAAGTCCAGAACAATACAGAGGCCAGGCAAACAGCTGAACTTCCCACCAGTCTCCGCGGCCCGCGGCCGCCGGCGGGGCGGACTCCAAAAGCCGCCAGCCAGAGACATCACACACAGCTCCAAGGTTGGGGAAGAGGGGAAAGAGTGAAACAAGAAGAAAGCAGGGCGCGCGAGCGAGGGGGGGGGGGGGGGCAGTTAGCTCTCCCGGTCCTCCCCGGGAGGGGTCTCTCGAGGGTTTCCCTCCCTCGGGTCTCCCCATCCACACGAGGCAGAAAAGGCAAAGCGAAATGCCGCCCCCACCAGCCTCCAGCCCCCTCACTCCCCCGGTGGGATGCCGATCAGCACGGGCTGAACACCCCACCTCCACCCCGACACACCCGAGAGAAAACAGGAGTGGGGGGAGGGAGGGATGCCCCCCCTCGGACCGCCTCCTCTTCCACGGAGACTCGGCTGGGCGCCCGCGCTCCCCTCACCGCCTCGGCCGCAGGAGGCGGAGAGGACGAAGGGGGCCGCGCCGGCCCGCCCCAGACGGGAGATAGCCCGCGGGCTCCGGGCGCGAGGGACAAAGGGGAGGGGGAGGGCAGCGCGCAAGAGGTGCGCCGCCGGAGCCCCCGGCCCGCGGGCCAGGAGCCCCCCGGTGCAGTCGTGCCTCACCTCCGAGCCCTGCCGCCCAGGAGAGAAGCAGAATTAACACTCTCAGCAACACCATCTTCCGCCGCCGCTGCCTTCGCCGCCGCCGCTAGCCCAGGCCCCGCCGCCGCCTCCTCACGGGTTAACAACAGCACATTGATCCGGAGGGAGAAACTGAAGGGGCTTGGTCCGGAGCCTCCGCGGGAACCCGGGACCCTCCCCCGGCCGCTGGAGCCGCCAAGCACCTCCTTCTTGCTCTACTTCGGCGGCCGGCAGCGCTCCCAGCACCTCCAAAACAGGGACCTCCCTCCCCCCC
>CM053598.1:128605586-128626248 GCA_028646575.1 Pseudocheirus occidentalis
CCCGCGTGACGCGCGCTCCTTCTTTGACTACACGGACCACCGCCGCGGTTTCCTATTCCCCAACCCTGAACCAGGTTCGTACACTCCGACGTAGCCCCTCCCCTAAATAGGCGGGGGCTCCCTGGCCCCTCCTCCTACCCCCAGGAGCAACCGTACCGGAGCAGAGCACGCTGCGAAAAGAATGCCCTCCTCCGCCTTAAAGCCACAGAGGCCGCCTGATTTTATTTTATTTTTTTTAAAGCAAATATTCACACTAATTTAAAATGGAAGTGTAGTGAATGCAGTGCGGACTGCTTCTCGCTTCCCCACTGTGACGTAGACGTACTTTTTTGTTGTTTAGATTTTATTGATACATTATGATCCATACATTTTTTTCTCACTGTATCCCTTCCCCAACACTTCCCAGAGAGCTATTCTTATAATAAAGAATCCAAAAGGAAAAAACTAAACATTTTTAAAAGTCGTGACGGGTCTCCAAAGTTCTGCAAAGGAAAGGGCTAATACCTTTTCATATATCTTCTTCGGGGCCAAGCTTGTTCTTTACAAATTAACAACATTTAGTTTTCCATTTTTAGATGGTTGCTGTTTCCCCCTTACATCATGGTAGTCATTATGCATATTATTTTACTAGACCTACTTACTTCACTTTTCATCCATTCTTATATGTGTTTTCATGCTTCTCTGCAGTCATCCTGCTCCTCGTTTCCCGCGGAACAGTAATATCTTATTACATTCATACTGTAACAACAATAATAACATATAGTGATTGCAAAACGCTTTGCAAATATTGTCTCGTCCTCCTAACAAACGTGAGAGGTAGGTGCTATTATTGTCCCCATTATGCAGATGAGGAAACTGAGGTAGGCAAGAACAGAGGACTCGAAATTCTCATAATTGGTGTCTGAGGCAGGATTTAAATTCCTGTCTTCCTTACTCCAATTCCAGCACTCTACCCACTACGCCATCTAGCTGCCTATTATGTACAACTTTAGCCATCCCCCAGTAGAGATGGACATCTTTCCAATTCCTTGCTACCACAAAAAGTGCTGCTGTAATTTTGGTATATAGTACTGACCCTTTATTTTTGTCAGTGACTTCCTAGGACTGTATCCCTAGCAGCTGAGTACTTAAAGAGTATGAATATTTTAGCCACTTGTTTCCATAAATCCCATAAATCCAAATTTCTTTCTAAAACAGTTGGACCAATTCACATCTCCACCAGTGATACTTTAGTATGCCTGTCTTTCCAAACCTTCTTTAGCTAAGTATTGATTATTCTCATCTTTAGTAACATTTGCCAATTTATTGGTTAAGTGAAACCTCATGGTTATTTCAATATCTTTCATGTTACAATTTTTCTTTGAAGGACTGTTCATCTTTTACCACTTTTCTATTGGTGAATGGCTTTTGGCTTTACATATTTGTTAGTATGAACATCTTTTCCCAGTCATACCCCCCTTTCTTATCCTAGATGCAATAATTTTGCTTGTACAAAAAGTTTTGTTTTTAATTTTATGTAATCAAAATTATCTATTTTGTCTTTTATAATTGCTTCTTTCCCTTGTTCGGTTAAAAATTCATTTCTTACCCATAGCTGTGAATGGTATATAATCTACTTCTCTAATTTTATTAATGGCATAATCTTTAACATTCAGGTCACATATCACTTTTTAACTTACTGCAGAACATGATATAAAACATTGGCCTGAATCAGACTGCCTTCCAGTTTTCACAGAACTTATCAAATAGTTAATTCTTTCCTAAGTAGTTGATGTTTTATGGCTTATCAAACACTGTTATTGCTATCATTTATTTCTGATTATTTTTCCCCTAGTTTGCTCCACTCATCTGCTTTTCTACTTTTTAAACATCACAGCATGGTTCCAGTTATTTTACTTTATTATGCAGTGTGACATTTGGAAGTTTTCATCCACTTTCGTTCCTATATTTTGTTCATTATTTCCTTTGGTATTCTAAATTTTTTTGTTCCTCCAGATGGATTTTATTATTTTTCTCTAGCTCTCTAAAGTATACCTTAAATAGTTTTATTGGCATAGTATTAAAATGATAAATTAATTTTGGCATGAATACTGTACAGTTAAATAATTTGTATAGCCACAACCAGAAACACAAAAGCAGTCCTCTATATGACATAAAATTCAGGGTAAACTGCAAGTCAGACATAAATACAAAGTCCTTCCAACAGAGAACTACCTCATTTGGAAGTCAGCAGACACAATATCTAAGTATTGTTTTGGTTGCCACAAAGGAAGCAAAGGCAGTGAAAATAATTTTACATCCCAGTTTAGGTCCTTCAGGATCTTCAAAGTCTATTTTTTGCATTAGTCCCTCATGTTCTATGCTACACCACCTAAATCAGGAATTCCCTGATCTCTTCTCCCTTCATTCCCCAAGATTCTGAAACTTGGTGCACTTTTTAGATGGTTTCTCAATAGAAAAATATGTACTCTAAAATATTTTGTAACCTAGAACTTCTTTCTTGTACCTGTTTTGATTAATCATTCTTCTCTTTTGTTTGAAGCAGTTGAATTTGGAGGAAGAAGAGTATTATTATTGCATTATTATTATGAATAGTAAAGCAGCATTCTTACAGTTCATTTAACCATAACATGTGAAAAGTTTAAAGTATCTTATTTTAAACCAAATAAAATCTAACTAGAGTCATGTAAATGTAATTTAAATTCTCTGGCCAGGAAACTGATCACTTGTGATGTTTTTTATTGAAGGAACACAAAATTAATTGAAAATTTCTAATCATATGTGGATAGTACCATAAGTGACAGGATATGATGGACATTTTTTACTGTGAGAAAAGGATCCAACCCATAAAGCACAGCTGTTCTTTGGCTCTTATATGGAAATTCTGCTATTGGCAGGTGACTGGTTTTATATTATTCTCTCTTAGTTGTTATTTTCATCAGATACTATTTTCCAAAAGAAAAAAATAGGTATTTTGTAACACGTTCACTGCATGTTTTCACTACCAACAGTCCTGATTGCTTAGGAAAGTAACAAACTGCCAGAGTACAACATGTTCTCATGTTCCTTAATTGTAAAGTGACTGCTTGAGATGACATCCAAGGTCTCTTATACTTCCCTGTTCTGTTCTTTAAGTCTATCTAAATCAGAGGTTCTTAACCTACCTACATCTTTAAGATAGTGCCTGATAACTTGGATAAGATAAAAACTACATTTATATTTTCACTAATATCTAACTGAAATTTAGGTTTTCCTTCACTTGTAAAGTTTTTTAAAAACTATTTTCAGATGGGGTCCATAGACTTTACCAGATAATCAAAGAAAGTCCTCAGTGACCAAAAAAAAAAAAAAAAGGTTAAAAAATCCCTGATTTGGATTATAAAAACCTAAAGGGCAGAGATCTTATATATGCTTTGGGGGTTTTTTAAATCAAATACAATGGCTTTTAATATTTTCAACCAATTAGTGATCTTAATGACTTGACTACTACTAAAGTGCTGAAGACCCAAACCTGTCAATCGAGCAGTACTCATTACTATCAGCTGGAGTCAGGAAGAGTTCAAATTTGGCCTCAGATATTTAATAGCTGTATGACCCAGGGCAAGTTACTTAACCTTGTTTGTCTCAGTATTATCATCTGTAAAATGAACTGGAGAGGAAAATGGCAAACCACTCTAGTAGCTTTGTCAAGGATTCCCCAAATGGGGTCACAAAGAGTCAGATACAACTGAAACAACTGAACAACAACAATAAAAATGAAGAGTAAACATCTTCACCCACAATGATTTTTAAATGCAGCTATAAGAGTCATTGACTAGATAAAAACTTGCCAATATCTTTTTCTGAGTAGTAGTTTTGTACTTTAGCTGATGTGTTATCTCATCAATGAAGACAATGACAAAGGCACTGTTAGAGACTTTATGGGAGATACAAATACAATTAATAAAACAGTCCTTACAAGGAGCTTACGTTCTAATGGGGAGGAGACAACAAGGACACATAAAAGTGTACATAAAATAGAAATACAAAGTAGACGTTCAATAGAAATACAAAGTAGTTCATTACAAGATAGTTTCAGATAGAAGGCATTATCAATTGGAAGAATCAGGAAAGATTCCAGGAAGAAGAAAGAGAATAAGCTGTATCTTAAAAGAAGAGTGGGATTCTGAAGTGGAGGTG
This sequence comes from Pseudocheirus occidentalis, assembly GCA_028646575.1. Lineage (NCBI taxonomy): Eukaryota > Metazoa > Chordata > Mammalia > Diprotodontia > Pseudocheiridae > Pseudocheirus > Pseudocheirus occidentalis. The sequence goes on from CM053598.1 coordinate 128,609,766, forward strand.
AGCTGGGAGTGCATTCCAGACATTAGGGACAACCATTGCAAAGGTCTAAAGATCAATTTAGCTGTACCGTAAAGTGTGAGAAAGGCCAACTACTTTCAATGAGGCTTCCAAAGATGAAGATTTTAAAAGTTAAACAAGAATTTATATTTTATCCTTGAGGCAATAGTCATAGGATTTGATTGAGTAGGGGAGTGATGTGGTCAGATCTTCACTTAGAAAAGTGAAAGGAAAATCACTTTGGCAGCAATGTAGAGGATAGAATAAAGTAAGGAGAGACTTGAGACAGGGAGATCATGTAGGTAGGAGGCTGTGACAATCTAGGTGAGAGGTAATGGAAACTTGAACAAAGGTGGTAACTGTCAGCAGAGAAAACGGCTGGAAGAGATACTGTGGAAGCAGAAATGGCAAGATTTGGTAACTGACTTAGATTTGTAGGGTGAGGAAGATTAAGGAGTTGAGGATAACATCAAGGTTACAAACCTGGGAGACAAGAAAAAATGACTGGCCCTTTGACAGAAATAGGGAAATTTGGAAGAGGGGTGGAGGACTATCCATAGCTTCCTATAAATTCTCTACAAATGGTTTACCCAATGTGCTAGAAAACTTCTTTTTAAATTTCCCTTGGTACCAGTTTAGCATTCCAGCTGTCTTGTTTCCTTTATTATTGCCCTTGGTGCCCCTCTTCCAATAATAAATTATTATAGTTTTTTATATCACTTCTTCTAAAAAGAAAACAAGAAAGAAAAAAAGAATGAGTATCAGATCATAAATATGGGGCTGTAAAGGAGCTTAGGAACAATCTAATCCAACTCCCTTATTTTTATGGATAAAGAAACCGAGGCCCAGGGTGGTAAAGTGATATGTCCAAGGTCACATAGATATTAATCTGCTAAAGCTTATTTCTATCCACCAAAGGGCTCTCCATTACCAAACTTCAAGTTACCTACAATTTGATTCTTCAGAGATCATGACATTCACATGTAGCATAACTAGGAGAAATACTAATTTTCAAAATGAATAATAAAGTGTGTGAGTGTGTGTGTGTGTGTGTGTGTGTGTGTGTGTGTGTGTGTGTGTGTGTGTGAAAGAGCATCTTGGGACCACTAAAAGAAATGTTCAATATCCCAAATGCAATCTGAACCACTCTTCTCTTCAATTCTGGGTCTAGCTCATTGTCCATCTGCAGAGGCATTGCTTATGCAAGATATATGAGTTACTGTCCAACTTGTATCATAACATGTATACAATTATAGGTATAATCGATGATAAATATTTGTTGATTGTGGCAAAATTATGAGACATATTTGTAGTGAATAATGGGTACTACCACCAATTTTTATTCCTATCAATTAGTCTAATAATCTAAATTACTAATCTATCTTGAGTTCCTTATATTTGATACTGTGTTTGACAGAATGGAGAACAATATGAGGAGTATAAAACCACCCTTGAGAATATTGTCAGATAAAATCATTTCAGAGGAAAAATAGTAATATACATGAAACAATGACAAAAGAATAAAAAATAGAATATAATTAATTGCTAAATTGCACAGTAATGATAATGTGTTTTCTGCATTTAAAAAAAGATGTAAATGGTGAACAGAAAGGAACAGAGAGGGAAACAAGCATTGTTAAGTGCCTGCTATGTTCCAGGCATTGTCCTAAACACTTTACAAGTATTATCTCATTTAATCCTGAGAAGTAGGTGTTATTATTATTTCCATTTTAAAACTGAGGAAACCAAGGCCAACAGATGTTAAGTAACTTATCCAGGGTCACACGGCTGTTATCTAAGGTTGAATTTGAACTCAAGTCTTCCTAACTCCATGTCTACTGTACCATCTACACTTAATGAAGTACCCTTAGACTTCATGAAGGAGATAAAATATGAGTTCTGTCTTGAGGAATGAATAGATTTTAGATAGGCAGAAGAGGAAAGAGAGAATATTCTAGGCTAGGGGAATAGCATGAACAGAGATATGGGTAGAAAGACTAAGGGAGGAATGTCTGAGGGAAGTGAGTAAACCATTTAAGACAAAGTAAAGGTTCTTGTTAGAGATAGTAAGGAGGTAAAATTCAATAAATGTTAGAGATTGTGAAGGATTTTGAATGCTAGCCTAGAGTTTTATCCTACAAGCAACAAGGGACAATTAAAAATATTTGAATTTGGGAGAGACATAATGAAAATTAAGTTTAAGGAATGTTCATCTGGCACTGTACCAGATGGATGGAAAGAAGAGACTAGAGACAAAATGATTCGTTAGAAGGCTATAACATCATAGGACTATAGATTAGGTCTCTATGATGAGATCCTAAACTATGAGGCAGTAATTAGAAGGGGAAAGAAAGGTAGAGAGGACTCCTAGATAACTTTGTTTTAACTTGTGTAACATTGCTGGTACCATTCACCTAAACAGAGAGGTTAAAAGCACAACTGATTTGGGAGAATGGTATCATGAGTACAGTTTCATCAGTGTTTAGATGTAAGCTTGATATGATGGTCCATAAAGACATATATCCAATAGCTAGACAAAGACTGAATTTTAAGAAAGTCAGAACTGGAGATATAATATTGGTAATGATCTATATAAAGATGATTTCATAAGTTGGAAAAGTAGATGAGCTGAGAAAAAATATATAATAAAGAGGTCAGTAACCTTATCTTGGGAAATACCTAAGATTAGGACATAAGAATAATGGGAAATAAGGTTAGATATCATTTGGCCCAATTATGGAGACTAGTAAATACCTGGCCACAGAATTTAGTCTATTTGATATGCAACAACAAGCTATTGTAGTTTCTCTAGTAGGAGAAATGACATGGTGAAAGTGATGTTTTCAAAGTATTCCTCTAGGAAGAGGGAAGTGGAGGGGGCAGGAAGGAAAAGGAGGATGCTACAATAATGCAAGGGTAATGGAAGGCTGAGGTGAGGATAGTAATTGTAGCAATATAGATATAAAGCTCCCATCCAAGGTTTCTATCCTGAGACTGAAAGAATCATGGTACTAATTATTCCGTAACACTAGGTATGAGGAAATGAAATCTTTGTCCTCTAGGACTTTATATTATACTGGAAACATCTACAGTGATAAATACAGAGGAATACAAAGTAAGTCTGGAAACAACAAATGTACATAGGTAAGTAAATACAAAGTAATATCTGGAAACAACATATAAAGGGATAATAATATACAAAATAACGCCAAGTAGAGTAGGGGAGAACACAAATAACAGTAGAGATACGGAAAGGTAGCATTTAAGACTTACGTTGACTTGAATCTTGAAGTGAGCTGAGAATAGCAGAAGGCAGCGTTAGCAGAGAACCCTCAGGTGCGGGGAATGGAGGGAAAGCCTAAATGTTTACTCAGCAGGAGTAAACTATTTAAAAATTTGGGGACAGAGCTTTACATTTATATCTTGAGCTAGAATTCATAGCCTGAAGGAAGTTGTAGAAAACAAGATCAAAGTTACAGATTTGGGGGTCCTAGAGTGGAGATTACAGTGAAAACCAGGGGGTTTCTCAGATTAAAGGCAGAGAAAATCAAGAACTGAGTCTTACATTTCCAAAATATTATGTGCAAGGTTGTTGTTGTTCTCAAAGAGCACCATGATGTCAGGAAGATGATGCCATGACTTCTAAGTGAATTGGATTTAAGTGAGGGAAGGCTGTGGAAGGTCACTCACTTTCTCCTCTGTAGCCATCTGGTTCCAGTGGTAAGATATAGATCAGAATGACTGGAAACGGCCCCAAGATAGTATAGTCTAATGGAAGCCATAAAAAGGAGATATTCAAGGAATAATATCAAATACCACAAAGAATTTGGTCAAAGTAGAAGGAAGAAAAAGACATTTGACTTGTGTAAAACAGAATTACTGGAGAAGTTATTTTTGAGAGATCATAAACTTTTTGTGGGCTGAGATTATATAAATCCTGGAAATCCTTTCTTCCCCTCTCTTGTCTGTCTTTGGAAATTCCCTTCATTATTCAGATCTATTTCAAACCCCCCCCCCACACCCCCACACCCCCCTTTCCGGAATCTGCCTGTGGTGTCAAACATGGCAGAGGCAGTAAGTACTAAAAATACTAGCCTTTGATAAGTGTATACAGAGGTGTGAGGAAGCCAGCTTATACTGGTTCAGGACAGCTGATTATTAAATTTTCAGTGTGTTTACACTTCAAATTCTTGCTACAAATCAGACCTTTATTTATTGCTTTGTTGATTGGCTAGACTTAAGAAAGCAATGTAGAAAATGTTAATAATCCAGACTAAATTTAAAAGTGTTCAAAATGTGTTCAAATTTTTTTGGGGGAAGAGGCTGTTGTTAAACATTTACTAATACACTCACATATTTATATCACTTGCTTTGAGTTTTAGTTATCTTTTTATGATTATATACTAGATTTTAAGTACATTAAAGAAAACTATGTCTCATACCTCTCTTAATACTGAGGAAGATGGTGTTGCCAGGTATATGGTAGGTTATAAGAAATACTTAAGTGACTCATTCTCTGAAGCATTTAACAGAGCTCTCCTTTGGACAGGGATTAAGCCTTTCCTGGAAAGTTAACTGTAAAGTGAAATTCTCGATGACCGCTAAGGTCCTTCCTAACACTACATCATGATGCCACAATACAAGGCCCAGTTTTATCACTGATTCTCATTATTAAATTAGATACATATTTCTCCAGGAAAAAAATAATCCTTATTAAAATAAACTCACATAAGAATGTAACAAGCCTGTGAAATAAACTTTAAAGAAAATAATAAAATTGAAATATCAGTTAATTTCTGTGCAATGTGGGGATTTGAAATCCTAATGGTTTCATAATTTTTCTGTCTTTCCTGCTTCACACTATCTTAAAAATTCTCATTTATCCACAATAGTTGCATGTCCCTGTATTTCTTTCACTTACACTTGATAACTTCTTCCCAGACATTTCTGCCTTCAGAAAAATAAGCTCTGTTCACAGATTTTTTCATAGCATACTAAACCAAAAAATTCAAACCTGTGTATCTTTTTATCCTTAAATAGTATGTCAAATTTCATGAAAAATTCATTAAAAATTACATTATATGCCTAAGTGAATATTCTTATTGGTTTCCATTTTAAGGAAGGTAGACAATGACAAATCTAACAAAATGTAGCTTGATGTCTTTTATTAGTGTGTCAAGTTTTTTTCAAAATAGTTTAACTCCAAAAATAACTGGAAGGAAATATTAGGTGGCCAAATTAAAAGAAACCTCACTTTTTCAACTATATGGTCAGGGAAGGTATTATGGAGTCTTTATCCAGCTCATTTTGTCCAAAGATTTCGTTAAGCCCTTTTCCCTCTTTCTCTATCACTCTTAATGCTGTAGAAGCCCAGAAGAATGTAAACTCTTTGATGGACAGCTTATTGTTTTCTTCTTTGCATCCCCAGCACATTTTAGACTTGTAAAACATTCTTAATTATTATTTTTAGCAATAATAATAGCTGCCAGCAGATTACATAGTGCTTTGAAGATTGCAATGTTTCACATACATTATCAGAACTAGTTTTAAAAGTAGAAAAATACTATTTTGAATTCTCTTGATTTTTTTCCTTTTTTCTCTTTTGGAGGGGGAGAAGGTAGGGCAATTAGGGTCGACTTGCCCAAAGTCACACTGGTAGTTTTGTGTTGAGTATCTGAGGGCAGATTTGAACTCAAATTTGAACTCAGGTCCTCTTGACTCTAGAGCTAGGGCTCTATTTACTGAGCCACCAAGCTGCCCCTATTCTCTTGTGTTTTAAAGTGTACCTAGCATTTGAGCATTTGAATGTGAGAGCCATGTTAGGCTTTCTTTTGGAAAGGGTGTTTTAAAATATCCCTTATTATATGTGTTAAGGTTCTATTAAACGTTTATTACATATGTACTGTAAATACTTGTCATGAATAATATTCAAAACACAAGGATTCATAAAGTGTTTTAAGGTCTACACAGTCCTTTCTTCACAACCTAGGGGAGTAGACAATGCAGATTTTATCCCTATATTATAAATTCTGATGTTAACAGTCAAGGTCAGGATTGAAACCCAGTTCTCCCGATTCCAAGTTCAGCTGTCATGTCATATTGTCTTTCCAGGAGTACTACTGAAGTTTGCCACATCTATTTTCTCGTAATTTATGTAGGAAGGGGAAGGAATAAGCATTTAAATAGCGCCTACTACTGCCTGGTACCGTGCTAAGCACTTTACAAATATTAGATCACTTGATCCTCACTCTAACCCTTCCAGGTAATTGCTGTTATTATCTTCATTTTACAGTTGACCAAAAACATAGGTTAAGTAAATCGTCCAGGATCAGTCACCCAGCTACTAAGCGTCCTTATTACACGGTACTTTCTTCACAACAATCCTGTGTGAATTAGACAGTGTAAATATTATTCCTATTTTATAAATTTTGAAGTTAACAGTCAGTCTGGATTGAAATGGAGGTCTCCGGATTACAGGTTCAAGAAAAATGGAAAGGTGGGAGTAGGCCAGCTTATGTAGAGCTTTGGAAATTAAAATATTTCTTGTTTTGGAAGTAATAGGGAGTCACTGGAGTTTACTGAATAAAAGGGTGATTTGGTCAGTCCCGAGATTTGGGAAGATCCATTTGACAGCTGAGAGGATTGATTGGAGTGAAGAGACTTAAGGCAGGGCAAAATAGCAAAAAGCAAAACCTCACAGACTCCGCCTTAAGGGAAGAAAACTGCTTTTTTACCAGGAGAGCTGCATAATATCAAAATGTTGTAAATGTGATTTTTGAAAAGAAAAAATAGTCTATATTACCCATTCGTAGGAAAATGCACCTAGCAAGCACTAGTAAATACTTCATTCTTGAGCAGTTTTTGTTTTTGTTTTTTTTGTTGTTGTTTTTAGAAAGCAGTTAACTGATGGGCGTTAAATTGGAGGAAAGCCCGGCAAATCACAATTCCGGCTACTTTCTCTCTGCGTGCAGCAGGGAGAAAAAGGTTCCGGTTTTGTTTGTTTTGTTTTGTTTTCCCTAAGTCTCCCCTGGGAAGTTGAAGAACTTTCTGGTTTTAAATAAACGGCCAAAGCTGATTAAAAGCAATCTCCTCGTTGCAGGCCAAGTGATAAAGAAGCAGAGCTCGCCAAACCGCAATGACTGGAGGAATGACGGAGAATGATCTTCTGTTGTGGGCCCTAATGAACCCGAATTCTTTGGGGACCAGCAGCCCCCCGCGACTCTGACGCTTCACAGGAGGGGGTCGTTTCCACAGTGGGTCTGCATTGAGTCTAAATCTTCTCCACGTGTCAAAGACAGAGAGAACCGAGGGTTCTGACAGCGATCCGGACGGGTCGGGCTCTGGATCCACCTCTCGCAAGTCCCTTCCACAGCATCAGTGGATTGGGCATCCTACAAAGCGCAACCACGTTCTCTCCTCCACCTCCAGGACCTCTACTTTGCCCCGTGTGCGCCGCCAAAACGCCGGCTCCTCAGCTCCGTGTCGTTACTTAGCTCCCAGTCAAGGCTGTACAAAAAAAAAGAAGAAGAACTGGGATGCTGCAGGGGAGACCAGCAGCAGCATCTTCTCTGCGCAAGCCCGGCCGTCCTTAGATTCAACTTCCTGCACGAGAAAATGTTTTCCTACTAGAGCAGCAGTAGGACTCTCAGCGACGACGCTAACCTCCAGGGTGCGGACTGGTACGCCCCCGACCCGCCCCCTCCGCTCGCAGTGGAGGGTGGAGCGGTACTTGCCGAACTAACTTCGTAAGGGACGCGGGGGCGCGCCCGTAAGAGCTCAAGGCGGTGCTCTTTGGGCTGTACCTTCTTCTGCCTCTCTTCTCACCCTTTTTGAACCCGCCCCCTAGCCCACTGTCCTATCACCAGGCGCGCTTCCACGAAGAGGCGCGCCCGGAACCAGCCGGCACGCGGGCAGAACGGGACTGGAAGGGAGGGACCGAGGATCCCAACTCCTGTTCCTCCGCGCGCGCTCCCGCCCTACACCCCCGTGACGTCCCGCGCCGAGGCGCTGTAGCTGTCTGTACCGCTGTCATGGCGTCTACGCCTCTCTGTGAAGGGAAGCGGCCAAGATCTAGATAGAGTCAGGGGCTGGCGGCTCGACATGGAGAACAGCCCCGAGAGCCGACAGCCGCTAGGACACGGGGCGGAGGCGGCCGCAGCGCCGGCAGCAGGGACGGCTTTTCTCGAGGGAGGGGCAGATGAAAACAAGAACAGCACAGGGCACAACCCTGAAGTGAAGCTGTCTGCAGAACCCAGCAGCGCCCGCGATGGGCAGGGGGTGGCGGCCGGCCCCGGGAGCCACCCGCAAGCGCATTCTACTGGGGTCACCGTTCCGGACCCGGGACCCGGCGGCTCCCACTCCGGCTCGGAGCAAAAGCACAAGCGAGAGAGCCCCGCGGCCTCGGAGGCGGCTCCGAGAGGGCAGCACAAGGTGACCGCTGCCTCGGAGAAAGCCGAGGCCGGAGGAGGAGCGGCTCCCTCGGGGACGTGTCCGCCCGCGGCTGGAGATGCCGGCGGCGGCCTGAGCAGCAGCAGCAGTCCCAGCAGCAGCAGCAGCAGTCCCAGCAGCAGCAGTGTCCCGAGCCCTCCCGGGGAGTCTCCGAGCCTGGATTCTCTGGAGTCGTTCTCCAATCTGCATTCTTGTCCTAGCAGCTCAGAATTCTGCAGTGAGGACGGTCCCGAGCCCAAGGGCCCGGAGGAGGAGGAGACAGCGTCCAGCGGAGCTGCCCCTCTCTGTAAGGAGGAGGGAGAGGCTGCTCAGGTGTTGGCGGCCTCCAAAGAGCGCTTCCCGGGACAGTCTGTATATCACATCAAGTGGATCCAGTGGAAGGAAGAGAACACGCCCATTATCACCCAGAATGAAAACGGACCCTGCCCTTTGCTGGCCATCCTCAATGTATTGTTCCTGTCGTGGAAGGTACACCCAGCAACCTTTCTGTTCCCGGCAGCTTTTAGGGAAGGAAAGGTGGGGAGAAAGAAAGGAGCCCCCGGGTCAGCAGATACTTTCCTTCTTTTCTTTTCCTATTCACTTTTCCCCTTTTCATAGTACATGAAATTCACACGGGGATTCTTCTGTTGAAGGAATACTCTCAGATGAATATCAAGAGTGTTGTCCCTTGACGCTTCTCTTGTAGTATTTTCATATTAGTTGAGATTGTTTTTGTCTGTTTTTGTATAGCTGTTACCTAGTAGCTAAAGCATTTTAGACTTAACCTCCACCTCATGCCCCTCCCAAAAAAGCAAAAAACGTACATCTTCCTATTCCATGCCCGTTTATGATCCTCAGATGTCATTTTTTAAAAACTGAGAAGGCTTAAGGAAAGTAAGTTATAGGTATCACTATCAATCTTTGATGTTGTTTTAGAGCAGGTTATTCCCTATTTTTAAATCTCTGGTCAATATATAGGTCATTGAATATGGGATAGAGAAGACCCTGAAAACATTTTTTCCTTTTAAAGAAAAGTATTTATCTTAAACACAAAGAGGACTGTGGTTTCTTTCATTTTTCTATACGAAGCCTGCATTCTTGCTGCTTTGTACTTGCCTCATGTCTTGCCCCATTGACTTGGGTGTTTTATTAATACTATCATTTTATTATATAAATACATACATATATATATGTAGTGCCATATATACTACTGTGTGTTGCTAGTTATACACTACATATTACCATCAGCAGTAATACATTCCTATGCCAAGGGGGTTAACAGTGATGTCAGAAGTCAAAAAACAAAATCCAGAAACGGGAGAGAGGCATATTACCGTATGAGACCACAATATAAATAGCTTGTAGTTCTGCCATAAGGAGAAACAGTTTAACTAATCATATTAATGTAAGCATCTGTGTGATATTTACAGTACAGTAAAACCTCAGTAATTTGGGACCAATTAGGGAGAAGATCAGGTAAAAATCAACCCTCTTTAGTGGTGGTTACTCCTTTAAGGATGATATAGAAGAAGTGGAAAACAGTGCATGTGTCCTTGATGAACTTATCTTCTATTTGAACACACTTAAGTTTATTTTATTGGAACAACTAGAGAAAACAGAACAGGACATAGTGCTAGATTCTGTGGTACAGACTACAAGTGCCAGATGAATTCCGAGAAGTGAAAGATCATTGTGGATTAGAGTAGAGTGGATCAGCTCGGCATAACTGTATTTGAGTTGTGTCGTGAATGGAAACACAGAATTTGAGTTGTCTGGGACAGAGTACTTCAGGTGGAAGGAACGGCATAAATAAAAGTTTAGAAGCCAAAATGAACTTGGAGGTGTTGGGTTGTATTTTTTTCGGGGCAGGGGTGTTTAGAACTGGGGAAGTGATACCGATTTTAGAGTAGAAGGTTCGTATTTGTGAATAGTAAAAGGTTTGGAGGAGTAAAGTGGACACAGTTGATGGAGACCTCGGATAATAAACTGAGGAGTTTAGTTAATCGTTTTAATATAAGAGTCTCCAACCTTTTTTTGAGGAATTAATTTTTGTAAGAGAAAGGTCATTGTAGATTCTAGAGTTAGGATGGAACCTAGAACCTTTTAGAAGTATTAATCTGATGGTTCATGTACAAATTGCAATGGAATTTGAAAGTAGACCAAATCAATTAGAAGACCATTGTCATATTCCCAGTATCAGAGAATGTTCCGCAGTTGAACAAATATTTATTGAGCTTTCATTATTTGCAAGACTGCATATACAAAGGCAGAAATGAACGGGAGGAACTTATGTTCTACTGGTGTAGGACATAAAACAAAAATAAGCAAATAGGAAGTCATTTCAAGAGGGACAATGTGCTAATAAATAGGCTGTGGGGGTGGGGTCAGGAAAAAAAAGCTCTTATGCAAGAGATGTCTTTGAGCTGTGGAATTTTGAAATTTTGTGAGAAAGGTGAGAAAGACTGGTTTGAGGTAAGGTGGGGATCAGCAGAGAGGGTGATGGAACACAAAATGGTTATCTTCAGGAATTTCAAAGGTGATAGGAGGAGGAGAATACATTCTAGAAATGGAGGAAACTCTAGCTAAGGAATGGAATGGAAGAGGGGAGAGTTAGGCTAGGGTGACTGGAGCAGAGATCATGTGAAGGAATATAAAATGAAATAAGACTGGAAATGGTGAGAGTCAGATTGTGGAGAACTTTAATTGCCAAACAGATGATTTTATCATTTAGGCATGTGTATTTTACCATACAAGCAATAGGAGATATGGAAAAATTTTTAAAGTTGTCTTTTGATGTCTTTTCCCATAATTTTCCCCAGTACACCTCCCTTCAGCCCTCCCAAAGAGCTATCCTTTTATAACAAATATTATTTTTAAGAGAAAAAATAAGAGGACAAAATCACTATAACTGATCAAAAAAAAGTCTGAAAATATATGCAATGCAACATACTTGTGGGACCTCCCACCTCTGCCAAGGGGTGGAATGGGGGTGTTTTCTTATATCTGTTCATTCTAGTAATGCTAATTCCTTACAATTTTGCAACATTCACTTTTTTAGATAATTCTTTATATTTACCTTGTTGTAGTTATTGTCTATTGTTTGCTTGACTCTGCTTACTTCAGTCTGCATCATTTCATGTACATTTTTCCATGCTTTTCTGTAAATTCATCACAGTCATCAGTTCTCAGAACATAGTAATATTCCATTCATTCATGAACCGCAGTTTTTTAGCCATTCCCCAATTGAGGGTCATCTACTTTGTTTCTAAATCATCTCTATCACAAAAATTCTGCTATAAATATTTTGGTTTATATAAGGATTTTCTTCTTATTAATGACCTCCTTGGGATATAAGCCCAGTAGTGGAATCTCTGAGTCTAAGGGTATGGACTTTTTAGTTACTCTATTTGCAGAATTCCAAATTGCTGTCCACAATGGTTGTACTGCTTTACAGCTCCACTAACCATGCATTAGTTTGCCTATCTCCCTACAACCCTTTCCAGCATTGATTATTAATGTGTTTATAGTCTTTGCCAAATTGTAGTGTGTTAGGTGAAATCTTAGGGTTGTTGTGATTTAATTTCTTATCATTGATTGGGAACATTCTTTCATATGACTGTTAATAGTTTATAGGGTGTTGTTTTTTTTAAACAAGTTTCATAGTCTTTGACCACTGTTGAACAACAGCAACCACCACCTCCAGAGTGGATAGAATGAGGAAGACTTCTCTTTTGGAGTTCATATCCAGACTCAGATACTAGCTGTGTGACTCTGGGCAAGTTATTTAACCCTGTTTGCCTCAGTTTCCTCACCTGTAAAATGAGCTGGAGAAGGAAATGGCAAACCATTCTAGTATCTTTGCCAAGAAAACCCCAGAAGGTGTTATGAAGACTTGGATGTGAGTGAAAAATAGCTAAAAGGCAAATTAGAGAAATTTAATACAAATATTTTCCCCATTTTCCCTAATTCCCTTCTTATTTTAAGTGCAATACTTTTGTTTGTGCAAAAGCTTTTCAATTCCATGTAATCAGAGTTATCTATTTTTATGTTCTGTAACCATCCCTCATGAGGTTAAGACTACATCTGCCCATAGCAGTGAAAGGTATATGATTTTCTAATGTTTATTTTTAGTATGATCTTTGTTATTAAAGTCATTTATCCATTTAGACTGTATCATGGAATATAGAAAAAAGTATTGGACTAAACTTAAAATTCAGTCAGACTGTTTTCCAGTTTTTCTAACAGTTTGTTTTTAAATCAAAGAGCATGTTCTTTCCTAAGTAATTTATGGTTTCCACTTTATTTAACCCCAAATTAATTGAGTTCTATTGTTTCTGATCCTCTGGTCTTTTCCATTGAGCTACGTCTTTAATTATTAAGCAGTGCCAAATGATTTTGATAACTACTGCTGCTTTAAAATATAGTTCGAGGTCTATAAATACATTCCTCCTTCATCTCTTACCTCATTTCATCATTTTTCTTATTATTTTAGATCTTTTATTTATTCAAATGACATTTTATCCTTCTCTCAAGTATCCCTTTGATAACTTGATTGATATAGCATTGAAGTGTAAATTAATAAATGATGATACTATAATTTTTATTATATTGGAATAGCCCATTCAAGCTCTAAATATTCCTCTACCCACTCAAGCTTTTTTTTTTCTTTAAGAGTCATTTCATAATTGAATATTTTGTGAGCTTCATTATATTAATTCCCAGATATTTATACATTTTGTAGTTATTTGGAATTAAATTTCCCCTTCATTCATTACCTCTTGGCTTTTGTTATAATTACATAGATTTAAAAAACCTATACACATATATACATATTACATATGTATATAATATAAATAAGTATATATTTTAAAATATATATAGCTGAAATTATTGTGTCAGTATCTTTGTGGATTTCCTGGGATTTTTTTAAGTAAACTACATCAGCAAATAGGGATTGATTTATCTCCTTTTTACCTATCTTTACAAATTTAATTTCTTTCTGTTGTCTTATTACTAAGTGCATTTCACAATTTCATAAAATAATAGTGAGGAGATTGGATATTCTTGATTTATTGAGAATTGTTGGAGATTTTTGAGTCGGAGGGTGACAATGGCTGTATTTTAGTAATATCAGTTTGGCAGCTTTGTGAAGGATGGGTCAGTCAGGAAAGAGATAGAAGACCCAGAGACCAATTAGGAAGCTATTTTAAGAATCCAAGTGAGAAGAATTGAGGGCCTAAATAGCACAGCTTATGGTTTATGCTAGGGTAGTGAATCAAAGAACAAAAAACTAGGGACCAACAGTGTGTGGTGGTATATGCCTCTGTAATCCCTGCTATGAAGATTGTTGTTCTTTTTTCCTTCTTTTAGAGGACCAATGACATCACAAGAGTGATGTCTTGACTTGCTTCTGAATTGCATTTAAGTGAGGCAGAGCTACAAAAAATCATCAGCCTTACTCTGTCCTCCAGAGTCCTCAAAGACTGGTGAATCACTTGAGTTCAGGAGTTCTCAGTCTCAGTAGGACTGAAGGTGATCATTGTCCACATTAAGTTTGGTATCAATATTGTATAGTGAGTTTCAGAGTGGAGAGAGTGAGGACCCAGTGCACTAGGGTCCATAATGAGGAGCAATTTGGAAATAGCTTCCGTGTCAATCAACAGTGGGATCTAACAGATGAGTGGCAACTGTAGTTCTAGCTTAGGCAAGATAGAATCAGTTTCAAAAGAAAAGAAAGTCCCAAACTTAGATATATTTCAACAAAGAGGACTTAGTGAGGGGGTAGGGTAGGTGAAGGAGAAGGAAGAGACTTTGTCTTCAGGACTTTAAAACCTGGAAACCAGTATTATAGTGACACAGCTAACAGCAATAGAAAAGTTTGAATATTTTTTTCTCTTTTTTACTTTGTATCTCTTTTTGTAGGGGAGGGAGAGTAAAGTATTTTGACATGAAGAGGATATAAAAAGTGAAATCAATAAAAAAAATCTTTTTGAAGCAACGGAGAAGTTGGAAAGGGGAGCCAGTTTGTGGGCCAGAAAAATGAATTCCGTATGTTAAATTTTAAAGAAACTGCAGGATTTGTTTTTACATGTAAATTTGTATATTATGTGTTGATTTGTATGTTATGTGTTGATCTACTTTGAGAGTCATCAAGATAGAAGTGATAACATGGATTTGATGGCCCCTATCTGTAAACACTTAATTGGGTATCTCTTCTGTCCCAAGTTACTCTTAGGTATGGGGCTATAATGCAGTATAAAACTGAATTCACTCTCAAGGAACTAAAAATTCCAGTGTCAGTAGTGCTAATTGAGAGGTATTTGTAATTAAAATAGCTTCATTTTATACATTTTAAACTTTGTGAAGCACCTTGTCGCTTTTGATCATCACAATAACCCTGTGAAGTAGGTGTTACTATTATTCACATTTTACAGATGAAGAAACCAAAATTTAAGTTAAGTGGTTTGTCTAGCATCACATATGTCATAAATACCTGAGGCAGGACTTAACCTCAGGTAGGTTGTGATGACTCCCAAGTCTCAGACTTTACTATTCTATGTTGCTTCTAGATGATTAATACTGCCTGGATTCATAAGAATGAAAGATTACCATGAGCTATGGTACAGTTGGGGAAAAAAAATCTCACAGAGTTGGTAAAACTGATGTAGGTTTTGAAAAAGTGAGATTTAATAAGAAGGGAAGGCATTCTAGATATGGGAATGTGATGTACAATGCCTTGGAGATGGGAATGAGCATGGCATATTTTGGGGAACATTGAATAGAACAAGGAGCAGCATAGTTTGGATTGTAGCATAGTGGAAGATAAATATAAAAAGAGAATTGGGATTAGGTTATTGGGAAAGTTGAAAAGTAAAAAGAGTTGAGACTTTATACAGTTGCTAATAAGGAATCATAAATTTATGATATAAGGAGCACTCAGATAAAAGAGATAATTCAGAAAACAACTTACAGCAGTACATATGATGGACTAAAGGGAAGAGAAAGTACAGTAAGGGCAACCTGTGTTGCAGTATAAAAAGGGTTGGATTTGGAGTCAGAGGACCTGAACTTGAATTGTTGTTCTGTCGCTTAATATCTGTATGACTTAGGGAAAAATCTCTCGAAAATGAGGTAGTTAGACCAGATGTGTTCTACAAAATTTCTTCTAGTTCTGAAACTGTGACCACTGAAATAGGAGATGGCCTAAATTAGTGTTGGCAGCCAAATAGGAGAGGAATGTGAGAAACAATTTTAAGTTTAAAAAGTACAGTCTAATTTGATGTCTTTTATCTTTACGTCGTAGTCATTTCCCCCTGCCCTAAATGAACTCTCCCCTGTGGAACAGCAAATGGAGTTAAGTAAAAGCATCTAGTTACAGAGAGCATGTGTGGTACAATAGTGTGTATGCTGTCAGACATGCTCTCTGTATTCTCATCAGTGTGATTTTGAAGGACAAATTGACATGAATGAATTAATGGATTGTAAGGAACAAGGAAGGATGAATTGAGTTGTGAAGCCTGGATGGCAAGAAGGGTAGATGGTCCTTTGATCAAGAGAGTGAGGTTGTAATGGGAAATGTTGATGAAATTGATTTTGGAAATGTTGAGTTTGGGCAAGATTGGGCAATACAGATGAAAATATCTAGTTGGTAGAGGCAATATAGATTCAAGCATAAGTAAGACAGAATTGGAGAGAAAGTGGTTTAGGAGGCATCTGCATAGGTTGTGTACGAAGAATTTTCCAGGGGCGAGAAGAAGTGGACCAAGGACTAAGATTTGAGGAAAATTCCAGCAGTTAAAGAGAAAAGGAAATAGTCAAAGCTTTCTGAGAAGCATGTGGGAAACTGGAATAGTGATGAAATCACAGAAAAAACAGAAGAGAGTTTCTAGAAGTATAACATTTTCTTTTTTTTTTTTTTAATTCTAATTTATTTTCTTTGTTACATCATTCATTTCCACAAGGTTTTGAGTTACAAATTTTCTCCCCTTTTTGTCCCTACCCCCCAGCCCAGAACATTGATCACACTGTAAGACCCCTCCCACAATCTGTTCCCTTTTAT
>CM053598.1:128626748-128646453 GCA_028646575.1 Pseudocheirus occidentalis
TCCCAATTAATTGATCCTGAACCTTCTATGTACACATATATACCCATGCTCAGATATGTATTCATACACATATATACCCTCCTATATAGACATATGAGTAGGTATACATATTTATACATTTGTATTCCCTTCAAGAAGTATAACATTTTCAACAAAAATGGAACCAAGAGAGTCAGAAAGATTAAAGTTTCTAAAGAAAAGTGTAAACAGGACCCTTTAAGAGTCAAGAGATAGGCCCACAAAGGCCTATCTTCCTCTTAGCCTACGTTAAAAAATATGAGAGATTAACAGAGAAAGATAAGGTTATGGTGAGGTGATAGAGGAAGGAAGAGAATTTTATGCTGCTTGGTTTCAGTCATCTTGACAGACTAAAATTAGAACTCATCAGAAACTGAGTATTTTTGTTGCGGAGAATGAACTTTAAAGAAAAAAAAAAAGCCGGGCCCAACTTCACAGATAATAAACCAAGGATTCTATGAAGGATGTGTTGAAATGCTCAGAAGTAACCGTGGCCAATTTGTTGTAACATAAATTTAGTGGGTCAGGTCTAGGTGAATTTGAGGCTTTCCCCAGCACTTATTTGGGATCTTGGGAACATGAGTAGGGAAGCTAGACATGAGAATTAAATAAAAGATGAATTTGAAAACGGGCAGAAATGGAAAATCAGTTAGACAAGTAGTAAGGGTCAGCAGCTTTTTAAAAAAGGAAGTGCCATTTTTTCTAATATTCTCAGTATATGATGTTGTGGTTATGGTATCTACGAAAAATGTCTAAGAGAGAGGATAATATCTAAGGAGAGAAGGCCCAAGTGGGAAGAACAAGTAGAAGCTCTGTGCTTTGGCCAGTGTTGAATGCAGGAGGTAAACCATAGGTAGAGTTTCAGAACTCTCACCTAAACTTTACTGATAGTGTTTAAGGCTTCTTCAGCTATATAAATCAAGACACTGGAGAAAACAAAACAAAACAACTTTTTTCTTCTGCTAAAACCTGCACATATATAAATAATTAAAGAACATGTAAATATGTATTAAATTTTATTGCTGAAGCATGACCCTTGGGACCTAGGTTATAGGAAAAGTCAGATGTAACCATGAGAAAAGTAACAGTCTGAATAAAATGAGCGAATTTAAGTTTTCAAAGTACTACATAGGTCAGGGTTAAATATAATAGGTAAGATTGTTTACCATCAGAGATTCTGAATGTTGAGCTGGAGATTTTGGCAGTGAAACAGTAGCTTGAGATTAAAAAGTCTAAGATAAAATTCTTAAAATTTGAGGCCATGCAATCTCTTACTGATAATTATACTGCATTCAAACAACATTGCAAAACTGAAATCTAAATTAAATTGCATCCTGGCATCAGCTCAACTCGCATATTAATAGGTTGTGTTTTCTGGAATATTTTGGCAGTAATTTAAAGTACATCTGGTGTATTATCTTCATATTTTTCTCATGTCTTCATTTTCTTTTTTAAGAAAAAAACATTTTAGGATGTTTTTAAAGATTATGAACCCATATAAAGGTGTGTGTGTGTGTGTGTGTGTGTGTGCTTTAAAACTACTAAATTCATTGCATTAAGATTGACAAATCAAATAATTTCAGCAAACATTTCTCAAGCTCTTGCTGTGTGCGAAGTTCTGCTCAGAAAAGAGGTACGAAATAAAATTTTAAAACGTCCAATACTACAGTCTAATGTGAAAAAATAAAATGTACAAAATTCTAATGCAAATTATGATTATAGCAAGTGGATAAGAGAGGTACAGAGTACTGAGAGAATTCAGAAAAAGGAGGTCACTTCCTGCTGGGGGAATTGGAAAGGCTTCATGAAAAAGGGAGCATTTGAGCTGGGTCCTGGATGATAAGTAGAAAGGAGAAAATATATTCCAGGCATAGGGAATAGCATGAAAAAAGGCAGAGAAGCAAGAAAGAATGACTATGTAAGAAATGACTACTATGTCCAGTTTGAGGAATACAATATTTGAAGAAAGTAGTGTGATACATGATTTTAAAAAGTAGATAGTTACAGATTGTGAGGGACTTGCATGCTAGAATATGGAGTTCAGACTCAGTAGAGGGTAGGAAGCCATTGAAAGATCTGGAGGTATGCTTTAAGAATGTTGGGTAGTGGTATATAGGAGGGATTGTAATCTCCTCGAGAGTTGGAGTTATTTAACATTTGTGTCTTTGTACTATCAGCACTTGACACAGTGTTTAGTACATTAATAGGCACTTAATACATGCTTGTTAATTGATTTACTAGAGATGAAAGAAGCTTAAATCTGGACCAGTTATCTAAGCAAAAGTGAATGAGAGCCTGAACCAATGGTGTTGCCAGTGGGAATGATAGTAAGGGAGCACATATAAGAGACATTATGGAAATAGAATTAACAAGAGTTGGTGGCTGGATGATAGGAATAAAGGAGAAGAAATCAACAATAACCTTTTAAGTTTCTGAGTCAAGGTGATTGAGAATAACTGCCCCATTAACGAAGATAATGAACTTTGTGTGGATTTTTTGGAGGAAGAGCAGGTCTTAGAAGAAATAAAGAGTAGGGCATGTTGGTTTGAGGTGCTAGCAAGACATTTAGGTGGCAACATCCCATAAGCATTTGGAAGTTAAAGCTCAGAAGAAAGTATTCATTTGGAGATAGAGATGCAAGAATTATATTGGCAATGGGAGTGACAGACATGACTAAATGAAAAAGTATAAACAAAGTAGAGGACTAAAGCAGAGAGTTGGTAAATGTTTACTTTTAGAGTGGAGGAGGGAGCTGAAGGTACAGAGAAGATTCCATCAAAGAAATAGGAAAAACAACCAGCCAATCACTAAGTATTTATTAAGCACCTAATATGTGACAAGCATTGCTTGGTACTGGAGATACAAGTACAGAGTATGAAGCAATTCTTTCTCACAAAGAGCTTACATTATTTTTTAATTAGCATACAGTTTCAAACATAATAATGTCACCTACATGGATACTATTAATTTATAAAATAACCATAATAATAATATTAATGTGTTGGTTGGGCTTGTATTTTGGTACAATTTTTCAAAAAATGGTGTCTTTAAGACAATGCTACTCATAATTTTTTGAAAGCATTTAGATCTTTTTTTCCCTTTTGCTGATCCATCTCTCCTACTACCCTAACTTCCTACCCTCTTAAGCACTTAAAAAAGCCTAGAAACTAAAGATAAGACTTCCAAATGCATGCCCGCAGTTTGGCAAACAAATTCCTACATTGGGCATTCCTGACAATGTATATTTCTTTCTTAATTTTAAGTTCATCACCTTTCCTGAGGTGAATGTTCATTCCCTTGTTCTTCTGCTGATCAGAATTCTAAAATCTTTCAAAGTTGTTTTACTCTATAATGCATAGATTGTTCTCTTAATTTTACTCATTTCACCCTGTATGAATTCATGGGGTCTTCCCAGTTTACTGTCCATTTTGTCATTTCTTATGGCACAGTAATATTCCGGTGCATTTATAGACCATCTTTCTTTAGCCATTCCCCAATAGGAGGACACTTCTTTAAGTTTGGCTACCATGAAAAGAGCTACTCTTAACATTTTTATACATCTAAGTCTTTTTTCTTTTTTTTTTTTATTTGAAGGTAGAGTCCTAGTAATGATTTTACTAGGTCAAAGAGTCTGGACAGTTTAGTAACTTTGGGGACATAGTTCCAAACTGGTTTCCCAAATGTCTAAACAAGTTCACAATTCCAAAAATGCAACTAGTGTGCCTCTTTTCCCATAGTCCCTTCAGTATTTGACATTTCCCTCTTTTGTCATCTTTGCCAGTTTGATATTTATGAAGTAGAATTTCAGAGTTGCTTTCATTTGCATTTCTCCAATTAAACTGGTGATTTAGATGATTTTTTGATGATTATTGCTAGCTTGGATTTCTTCCTTTGAAAACTTCCTGTTCATATAATTTGACTATATTTTAACTTTTGGGGAATGACTCTTAATCTTATAAATTTTAATCAGGTCCTTATACAACTTTGAAATGAGACCTTTATCAGATAAACTTGCTGCAAAGATTTTTTTTCCCCCAGTTAGCTGTTAAGCAAGCTTAAATTTTTTAAAACTCGATTTTATTTTCAGGTTTACATTCTCTTCCCTCCTGCCTCCCCTCATTGAGAAAGCAAGAAAAACAAAACCTGTTACATATATGTATAGTCAAGCAAAACAAATTTCCCCATTGGCTATGTCCAGAAGAAAGCATTTCTCAATCTGCATGCATTCTGAGTTCTTCACCTCTCTTTCTGAAGTTGGGTAGTGTATTTCATCATGTGTCTTCTGGAATTGTGATTAATCACTGTGTTCGTTAGATTTCATAAATCTTTCAAGGTTATCTACAATATTATTTTACAATATCATTTTTATTGTATAAATACAATATTATTTCTGTTGTATAAACTTTCCTTCTGGTTCTGCTCACTTTGCTTTGCATCAGTTCTTATAAGTCTTCCCATGTTTCTTTGAAATCATCTTATCATTTGCATAATAATATCCCATCACATATGCCATGATGTTGTTTACATATTTTCCAATTGACGGGAATTACCTTAATTTCCAATTCTTTGAAACCACAAAAAGAAGAAGCTTACATTCTAGTGGGAGAGATAATTTTATGTAAAAATATAGATATCATAAATACAGCAGTTGGGAAAGGTTTCAAGAAGCAGATAGTGCTTAAGTTGATTTTGAAGAAGTAGTGGATTCTCCTTTTCATGTCTTTTATGGTAGTTCATCATCTAATCTTCCAGGTTGAAAAAGAAAGCCAGAAGTGAGGAAAGGGGTATATTCTAGGAAAGAGGATGGCCAGTATAGACACAGGTATAGGATATAGTGCTTTGTTGGGATGGCAGAAGAAAAGTCAGATTGACTGAACTGTAGAGCTTAATAAGGAGCATAATATACTAGAAACGTAGGTTGAAGCCAGGTTTTGATGGGCTTTAAAAACAAACAGAAAAGTTTATATTTTATCCTAGAATTTGGAGTCTGAGTAAGAGTATTGGCATGCTCCCTTCTCCTCTCAATGTTGGAATCCCTTGAACCATTCAAGTTTCAGGATTCCTTCAGGAGGCTTTTCTTGATTCCCCTTGGTTCCTGTTCTTCAATGCATGTTTAATTTTTGTATTTCCTTTTACTTAGCTATGAATGTCTTGTATCCTTCAATAGAATGTATTATCTATGTGGACAGGGACTGTCTCATTTAAATCTTTTGTTTCCAGTATCTAGCTAAGTACTTGGAAACTTTTAGGCACTTAATAAATGCTTGTTCAGCTGATAATGATGGAGATAGGAGGGTATGGTGGAAAGAGAGCTGAGTCTGGAATGAGAAAAATCTAGATTCTAATCTTGGCTTTACCACTTGTTTTGTGATCTTATACAAGGTACTTAACATTTTTTAGTTTCAATTTCCTAATTCCTCTCCAGGCTACACTCCCAGACATTCACACATTGGAAATACATTCCTCCTCTGTGGCCTCTCTGATTGGATGACTTCTCCCAAATCTCCATTTAAGAAAGATGACTGGGGTGGCTAGGTGGCACAGTGAGTAGAGCACTGGCCCTGGCGTCAGGAGGACCTGAGTTCAGATCCAGCCATGTGACCTTGGGCAAGTCACTTAGCCCCAATTGCCCTCCAAAAAAAAAAAAAGAAAGATGACTAGGGGTGCTTGCTATGTCTTGTTCCTCTCTTGACTGTACTCTGGCTTTCTCTACCATCTGCCCTTCCCCTTTTCAGCTTTGATATGTTATCTTCTCCCATTAGAATAAGAGCTCCTGGTGGGCAAGGACTGTCTTTCTGGTTGTATTTGTATCCCCAGCGCTTAGCACAGTGCCTGTCACTTAATAAACAGATGTTTTTCATTGATTGATCTCTAAAAAGGGGGTAATATTACTTGCTCCACCCTTCCTATCATCTCATTAATTTCTCAGCCTTTGTAATTTATCTCTTAATTTCTTCAGTTAACCAAAGCTACTTTCTCTAAAGTTAACAGTGTCCCTCTTAACTACCAAAATCTAATGACTTTTTCTCGCTTCTCATCCTTAAAATCTCTCTGTAGCATTTGGCCATTCTCTTCTTTTCTGAGTTTTTATGACATTACTCTCTTGGTTCTCCTATTTGTATAACTATTCTTTCTCATATTTCTTTGGGGGATCACCATTCTAACCCTGGCAGGGTTCTGTTCTGGCCCCCTTTTCTCTTCTTTGTGTGACTTTATTGGCTCCCAAGTATTTAATTGTCATCTTCATACAAATGACTTCTAGATTTATGTATCTAACTCTAGTGACTAGAGTCTAGTCTCTCTTCTGAGGTTCACTTCAATATTACCAACTACTTATGTTATTTCTAGGATCAAATTCCGATTTCTCACTTGACATTTAAAGCCATTCGCAATTTATCTCCAACCTGTCTTTCCAGATTTTATTATACATTATTTTCCTTCCTTTGCCATTCCTGATAAAGAACATTCCATCTCTGGTCTGTGTGATTTTGTACAGACTGACTCCCAGGAATATACTTCCACCTCACTACCAACTCTTAGAATCCTTGATTTACTTCAAGGCTCAGTTACACCCTGCACCTGGATCCTCAGTTGCTAAGGTGTCCTCACCTGAAATTATCTTGTTTTTAAATTCTGAATTTTTTGCAAATAATCTGTATCCATAATATTTCCCCTGATACTATGGAACGTGAGCCTAAAAGGAAGATACTGTTTCATTTCTGTCTTTTATTCCTTAGCACCTAGCAAAGTGTATAGGAAGTATGTAGTGTATAGGAAGTGGCATCTTGTAAATGTCAGTTGATTGATCCAAACAGTTATTTGGTTCTGTCAGTTTTTCCTGTGAAATATCTTTTGGATTTCTTTCTTCATATTCCCACTAGTCCCAACCACTGTCATCCAAGAGTAAGACAAGCTTATCTTGTAAAAAAAAAAAAACCCTCGAAAACCCAACCTTTAACTGCCTCTTGCAGTCTTTGCCACAGAATTTAGCAAAGTATAACACCCTTTTTGATCTCTAAGTTTTTTTTTTATCCCTAATAAGTATATAATCAGTTAATAATCAACAGTCATTTCTTTAGTGCTTAGTATAGCAAGACACTGATAAGCCAGGGGTTACAAATATAAGCAAAAAGAAAAACACTTCCTGCCCTTTGCAAAAGGCTTGCATTCTAATAGTAAAGTAATACATAAAAGAGGTTCTATATAGGGTAGACAGAGGGGAAGATGCTCACAGGGGACAAGATGGTGACTTTCATAGATTCATAAGTAAAACTAGAAGAAGAATGACAGATGACTTGTGTGGACCTTTCTTCAAATGTAAACTTAAGAGCAATAATTATCTTCTATTTATTTTAAGTCAAATCATTATTTCTTAGGCAGGAAACTTAGTTAACATTCATTAGTAAAATGCTTAAAATTCTTTCATATCTGGGATTGGTCATTACTACCATGCCAGTTCATCCCCTTATGTAATTTAAATACTTTTTCCTGTAATTTTGTTTACACTTTTAGTTCACTTGGTGAATTTAGTATTTAGCTATAGTAAAACATCATTTAATAGAACTCAGTATACTCTCCCAGACACAGTTCATAGAATCAAAATTAATTAGGATTTTAGTTAAGCTTTATGATAATTTTGATAAGCACTGTGCTTAAATTCGAAGGACTATTTATTGAAAATACATAAGGAGATCAGATTCAAGAAAGACTTGTTTAATAATAATCAAGTAATATATTAATTGCAAGTAATTTCATAAAAATCTAATTTAAAATAGCATAGAAGCTCCATGGGTCCTTTAATATTGATGAAAACAAGATTCTTAAGAACCTAGCAGATGATATTTAATGGACCTATTTCAAATAGCTGTACATTTTGGAAGTAATGAACAATTTTCCTTTCTTTTAAAATATAATCCTGTGATTTAAAATTTTCACTTTTTAAAATCTCCTGTCTTCCATAATATGGCCCCATTCTACCTTTCACCTATTCTCCTTCATGAATCTTGTGCTTCTACCAAACTGGTCTAAATATACTTTCTTTCTTCCATGTTTTTGATTATAATGGTCCTTTCACTTTGATCCCTTTACTGTGTACTGTCATATATCTTTTCAAAAGATTCTGTTAGCTTGCAGTCCTGGCAGTTAGTGATCATACCTGTTTTTCCAAAACTCACCAACATTCTTTCCTTACTTTTAATTATTTTTCTGTTTGGTGTATGTGAGGTGGTACTAAAGAATTGTTGTAGTTATTATTTTTTTTGATTATTAATAAAGTTAATTTTTTTCTTTAGAAACATTTTTATTATGAGCTTAAACTTGAACATTTTAGAATACAAAGAATAATAGGAAAAAAAGAATTTTATAGAGAACTGTGAATCTCCAGGTACAACTTGTATTTTTTTTTTTTCCTTTTTGGACAGGGGAAGGCAGGACAATTGGGGTTAAGTGACTTGCCTGAGGTCACACAGGTAGTACATGTTAAGTGTCTGAGGCTGGATTTGAACTCAAGGCCTCCTGACTCCGGGGCCAGTGTTCTATTCCCTGCACCACCTACCTAGCTGCCCAATAGCTCGTATTGTTTTTAAGTTATTACAAAGGATACTAAATTAAATTTGACATACTAGTACTAGCATTGTCCTTCTTGTTTGTCTTCCCTCTGAGCTTTTTTTTACTCTCTTCTGGTATTTATTTCTTTAATCTTTCATGGATTTTTTTCTTCTTATATTTTGCAACACTCTCCTTGTTTCTTTGCATCATTAACTTGTGGTTCTTGAGACCCTATCAAGGTGTCTGAGAGGTCAAAACTGTTTTCATAATAATACTAAGATGTTTTATGCCTATTAGAATAATCCTTTTTTAAAAAAAAAATTGGGGCAACTAGGTGCAGTGAATAGAGCACTGGCCCTGGAGTCAGGAGGACCTGAGTTCAAATCCAGCCTCAGACACTTAATGTGTACTAGCCATGTGACTTTGGGCAAGTCATTTAACCCCAATTGCCCTGCCTTCCCCCCACTAAAAAGGCAAAAAAAAAAAAAAATTGATCCCTATATCTAATTCAGTCTCTCTTAATACTTCTCAAATGAATGGGTTATATACATCTTTCTTTTGATGCACATGATCAGGTTTAAAAAGAGGCTTAATATTAAGGACATTTGTGAACATAAAATATTTTAAGTAAATTGGTCACTACCTACCTATATACACGGAGAATGTCATAATAAGTGTAAAAAAAAGAGTTCAGCAACCATTAGCAAAATTCTTACTCTAAGATATCAAACCTTGTCTTCATAGAAAAAGGAATTTGATGGCATGATAATGTGTGTGGGTCCCTTGATTTATTCATAGAACCATATTCTTAAATAAAATACCTTTTTAAAATTGCCAGATCAGTTTTGCATCATTTAATTTAGTAATAATTTATCAAATGGTTACTATCCTCAGTGGACCCAGTGATATTACTGGATTACAGTGTATACACAATTTAGTGGCTTTTGGGGCATAGTTCCTATAGCTAATCCAGTTCACAGCTTCATGAAGGTTTGTTAATGTACCTATTTTTTCGGAAGTCCCTCCACGGTTTGTCATTTTCCTTTTATTGGTCAACTTTGCTAATTTGATGGGGGTGAATTGAAACCTCAGAGTTGTTTTAATTTGTATTTCTCCAGTTAAGCATTTTTTCATATGTGCTATTGGTGACTCGGATTTCTTCTTTTGAAAAGGACTTATTCATATCTCTTTACCATTTATCAGTTGAGGCATGACTCTTATTTTATAAATTTGAAGTAAGTTCCTTGTCTACCTTCAGCCCTCATCAGAGAAACTTACTGCAAAGATTTTCCCTTCTTTATCTATTGAATAAAATGTATTTCTGTACCCAACTGTGTATGTTTGTGTGTGTCACACAGAAGTGTCACATATTATTCCCTATCCACTTCATTTTGTTTAATTCTTCTTGCATACCTCAAGTATGTGAGGTAAATTTTCCCTTTTTTTCTCTCCCTTTCTGCTCACTTCATTCTGCATCAGTTAAAAAAAGTTTTAAAAAATCATTAAAACTAGTTGGTTTTTTAAAAACCATTTCTGTCATCATTTCTTATATCACCATATTATTCAGTCACATTTCTATAACATAACTTGTTCATTCGTTCTCCTTTTGGCGGAGAAACTCCCTCAGTTTCCATTGTATCTCTTTAGTTAGGGTTTATTTTACTTAGGACTAGTCTCTCTTCCCATTTCCTCCCCCTACCCATCAAAAAGGCAGGTAATTTGATATCAATTTATACTTTTCATTTTTTAAAGATTATATTATTATTTTCTTGACTCGTATGTTTACTCTTCAAAGTTTCTATTCAGCTCTTGACTCTTCACCAGGAATTCTTGAAAGACCTCTATTTCATTGAGTCTACTTTTTTCCTCGTTATTTTATTCTTGGTTATAAGACTATATCTTTTGCCTTCTGAAATAATTATATTCCAAACTCATTTATGAAACATTTTTTAACTCTTGTTTTATCTCTTCCAGTAATTCTAGTTTAATTCATGTTCTTGCTATGTTTTTCTTTGAGCCTTTTTGCTCTTAGCTTTTCGGAACCATCCTTTTCTTCTAGGCTTGTGTTTTGAGTGTCACCAAAATAGTTTTTTATCATGGGATTTTGTTTATTTGCTCATTCTTCCAACTTCCTTTCTTTGGACTAGATGTTAGGGCAGAGCTTTCTATACTTTTGGAGGGAAGATTTGGGCTGGTCCTGCAGCAGTTTTCTTGAATACAACTTAGAATGGGTACCTGCAAGTTTTCAGTATTCCCAAAGCGGTATGATCCAGTGCAAAGTCTGACTTTTGCCCTCCTGGTCTTAGTTCTATATGTTCCTAGTCTGAGTTTGGGTTTAAACAAGTCTGAGCTTGTTCCTGGTTGGGAGTTCTAGTAGGATGCTGTCACAACCAGCCACTTTCAGTCACTTGGAAAGTATTGCTAATTCAGAGGAACAAACCTACAAGTTCTACTTTGGTCTTGGATTTTTGCTCTAGCTATTCAACTTCAGACTGGGTTGGAAGTTGGCCCTGAGACCCCACTTTGCTTCTAGGGTCAACCATGCAGCTACTGTTAGCTTTTGTATTTTCTCCTTGTTTAGTACACTGCCTAAGACCCGTAACCACTCCTCACTCTGTGACACCTGTCATACTCCTTGGTCTGCCCTGGTTCTGTGAAACAGAATTGGGTAGTGAACAGCAGAACTTCCATTTTGCAGATATTCCTGCAACCTGCTCAGAGTTAGGCTCTCTTTGCTGAATTTGGGATCTTTTCTTCCCCTAGTACACAATCTTTTCCTGCATCTACATTCTTTTTTCTGTTATTTTTTAATAGACTTCATCTCCAATATCCCCAGGTCTTCCCCCTCCTGCCTTTCTCTATTCAAACTGGTCCTAGAAAAATGACTCACTGTGATTTCTTTCCCTTGGATTTCCTGTTTAGGACTCAGTTTGATACATTTTTAGGTCTGTAAAGTTGTGTGATAGAGGTTGGCTGTACATCTCCCTGCTGTTCCATCATCTTGGTTCCACTGAAGCCCACCCATTTAAAGCAACCAGATGACCGATGTTTCAGAAAATATCAACATCTCTCTGAATGGACTGGATGGTTATTTTGAAGGGCTCCAGAGGAGCTCTTGTGAAGTGATTTTGATCATGTCAATGTTGAATTCAATCTCCTTGGAAAAATTTTTTTAAATAGAGTAGAGAGAAATATACAATAATTATGATTGTGAAAAAAATTTACATCAGGTTTCTCTGATAAATATATAGAGAACTGAGTCAGATTTATAAAAAGAGAGAGAGAGAGCCATTCCTCAGTTGATAAATGATCAAGAGGTCAAAATGAGAGAAGATAGGAGTTGGGGACAGTTTAGGGTGAAATGGTCAAAAACAGGCAGTTTTTGGATGATGTAAACAGAGGAGGGGATGTGGGAAAATAGAGATACTAATGCACTGTTGGTGGAGTTGTGAACTAATTTAGCCATTCTGGAGAGCAATTTGGATCTATGCCCAAAGAGCTATAAAGCCTTTGACCTGCAATACTCCTACTAGATCCATATCCTAGAGATATTTAAAAAACAAAAGGAAAAAGACCTATATGTACACAGTACCTAAAGTAGCTCTTTTAGTGGTGGCAAAGAATTGGAAATTGAGAAGATGCCAATCAACTGGAGAATGGCTGAACAAGTTTTGGCATATGATTGTGATGGAATACTATTGTACTGTATGAAATGATGAGCAGGATCCTCTCAGAAGAACCTGGAAAGACTTACATAAACTGATGCAAAGTGAAATAAGACAAATCACGAGAACATTGTATGCAGTAACAGCAATATTATATGATGAAAAGCTGTGAATGACTTAGCTATTCTTAGCAATTTAAGACAACTCAGAAGGTCTTATGATGAAAAATGCTATCCATCTCCAGAGAAAGAACTAATGGAGTCTGAATGCAGGTTAAAGCATACTTTCCTTACTTTAAATTTTTTTGTAATTTTTTGAGTCTGTGTTTTCTTTCACAGTGTGTCTAATACGGAAATATTTTACCTGACTGCACATGTGTAATATATATCAAATTGCTTTACCTTCTCACTGGGGCAGGAAATGGAATAGAGGGAAGAAGAGAATTTAGAACTTGGAATTTTCAAAAACAAATGTTAAAAATTGTTTTTACATGTAATTGACAGGTGATGGAAAAATATGAAGGAACTAAATTATAGTTTATCCAGTCTATAATAATGTGCAAAGCCTGATCAAAGGCATTTTTGATGCAAGATGAGATCTTTCTCCTTTGTCAGTGTCGTTATTCAACAGAAAGGCTCACTTGCCGAAATCAAAAACTTCTTGGTTTAAAAATATATCTGCAAATTATGCGTGAGACCAGGTGTTACCAATGCCAAAAGATGAGTTAATGCCTAAAGGAAATGATATAGAATTTGTATTAAAAAAAATCAATAGTCCTGGTCCAATAGTCAGTAACACTTAAAGGGGAAAAAAAAAAGAAATTAAAAAAATTTGGTTGGAACCTGTATCCAAAAATGTAACATTGCAACTTGATGAATGAATTCTAGAACTTACCAATATTCAGTAAACATTTATTAAATTCTTGTTCTGTGCCAAGCACTGTGCTAAGCTCTAGGGATACAAAAAGAGTCAAAACACAATCCTAGAGTGGCTGTAAGAAGCCACTGGAGTTTATTGAGGGAGTAGGGCGGTGGTATGTGTGACATGATCAGATCTGCATTTTAAGAAAAAGCACTTTAGTGTTTAAATGGTGAATATTTTAGAATGGGAAGAGACTTGAGACAGATCCCCCAGCAGGCTTTTGCTCCAATCAAGACGTGAGATGAGAAGGGCCTGCACTAGAGTGGTGACAGTGTCAGGGCAGAGAAGGGGACATATTTGAGAGATGTTACAAAGGTGAAATCGGAGGTCAGAGATAGTGAGGAATCCAGGCTGACTACTAGGTTGTGATCCTAAAAGACTGGGAGAATGGTGTTGCCTTCTATAGGGAGAGAGAAGATAGGAGTTGGGGACGGTTTAGGGTGAAAGATCATGAGTTCAGTTTTAGACATGTTGAGTTTAAGATGTCTGTTGGACACCTTATATTTGAGATATCTGAAAGGCAATTGAAAATGTGAGATTAGAGGCAGAAAAAGTAGATTTGAGAATCATCAACATAAAACTGGTAATCAGATCCCTGGGGGCTGATAAGATCACCAAGTGAGGTAGTATAAAGGGAGAAGAGAAGAAAACCCAGGATGAACCTTGAGGGATACCTATGATTAGAGGATATGATCTAGAAGGGGCTCCGGAGAAGGAGCAGTCAGATAGACAGGCAGGAGGAATACCAGGAGAAAATGATATCCTGAAAACCTGGAGAAAAGAGAGTATCAAGGAGGAGAAGGGGTTGAATAGTGTCAGAGAGACCAAGGACAGTGAAGATTGAGAAAATGCTATTAGATTTGACAACTAAGAGCTCCTTAATATCTTTGGAGAGAGCAGTTTTGATGGAATAAGTCAGAAGCCAGATTATAAGGGGTTAAGAAGAGAGTGAGAGGAGAGAAAGTAGAGGCACCTTCTGTAGAAGACCTTTTTGAGTTTTGGTACAAAGGACAAAATGAGAATAGAAATAGGATAGTAGTTATCAAGGATGGAAAGATCAACTGAGGGATTTTTTTAGGATAAGGGAGATGTAGACATGTTTGGAGGTAGTACGAAATGAGCCAGTAGAGAGAAAGAAGCATTGAAAATAAGTGTGACAGTGGAGATGACAGAGGATGCAGTTTTCTGGAGGAGATGGAATGGTATCACTTGAACTTAGCCTTGGTAAGGAATAAAGTCATTTCATCACATGAAACGAGTAAAGGAGGAGAAAGTGGCAGAATGCACATAGATGATAGGAGATGAGGAAGAATGGAGAAGATGTAGTAGTTCACAGCAAATGGTCTCATTTTTTTTTTCCTGTAAAATATGAGGCAAGGTTCTCCACTGAGAGAATGGGGTGGGTGGGGTAAAGTAGAAGTGAAAAAGTCCATAAGACCTGCTTTGGTGAGATAGTGAGTTGATAAAGGAGATATTTCCTAGCATCAACGAGGACCCAGTCATGGTTCTGTAACATAGATTTCTAGTGGACCCAGTCAGAACCATTGTGTGATTTTTTTTTCTCCACCCTTGTTCAGCAGCACGTATATAGGGATGCAGGTCATGAATATAGTGGAAGTGAGCCAAAGCTGAGACTTGGCTAGGCATAATTTGTAATATGATAAGGGGGCTAGCTCTTCAAGAGAGGAGGACAGTAGAGGTGAATTGCTTCACCAAGGAATCAAGATGGGGAGAAAAGGAGAGGGTGGCTAGTGCAGGGGAGATGACTTAGGAAAGAATTAAGGAGTCAAGGGATTGGAGGTCATAATGAGGATGAAGAAAAGAGTTATCTAAGGAAAGGAAGAGAGGTTGAAAGCAAGTAGATTATGTTTGGATAAGGAGATTTCAGAATTCCTTTATAAAAATTTGTTTATTTACTTTTAGTTTACAACATTCAGTTCCACAGACCCTTGTGTTTCAAATTTTCTTCCCCTCTTTTTTCTCCCCCTCCCCCCATGACATCAGGCAATCTGATATAGGTTCTACAAATACCGTCACATTAAGCATTGGTCAAGTTGTAAAGAAAGATTATAACCAATGGAGTGAACAACGAGAAAGAAGGGACAAAACAAAACACAGAAGAGAGAGAGCAAGTAGTTTGCTTCAATCTGCAAGTTTTCCTGCTTCTGCTCTCCGGATTTCAAAATTCTTGAACATAGACATGGTACATTTGTGGGTGATGGCAAGATTGAGAGTATGATCGTATTTGTGTAAAGTGGGATAGAGGAGTTGCTCTTAGTAGGAGAGTAGGCTGAGGAACTGAGTGACTAGGATATTTGAGGGAAGAATCGATATACATGTTGGAATTCCC
Source organism: Pseudocheirus occidentalis (assembly GCA_028646575.1). Classification (NCBI taxonomy): domain Eukaryota; kingdom Metazoa; phylum Chordata; class Mammalia; order Diprotodontia; family Pseudocheiridae; genus Pseudocheirus; species Pseudocheirus occidentalis. Next base: position 128,642,250 of record CM053598.1, read on the forward strand.
TAGTATAAAGACAGGAGTTTGGGAGGTGAGAAAAAATATAAGCCTGATATTGAACTCATTGAAGAAGGGAAGTGACCTGAGGTTCTGTAGACAACTACTACCGGGATTTTGATTGGGTAATAGATATAAATAGCATGAACCTTAAGAGAGGTTACTCAATGAAGGAAGAAGGAGCCTAGCAGCAAGTAGTTTTTCAACTCCTACCCATTGACCAGTGAGCTGAATGAAGGTGCAGACAGTCCTGTAAAGGGTGGCCAGGGATGCTGTGTCATCAGGGGAAAGCCAGGTTTCAATAAGAGCTAGTAGGTGGAAGAAGTAGGAAAAGAATAGATTTAAGATGGAAGGTAGTTTGTTTACCTATGGAGCAGACATTCCAGAGGGCACAGTGGAAGGACTGAAACTTTGGTGTGGGGGATTTGAGGGGGATGGAAATGAAGAATTGGGTGGTGAGTTTGACTGGGGTTTGGATGATGATCTATAGGAGTTCAGAGTCACTGAAGGTATGAAAGGGTATGAAGGTATGAGAATGTCATTGAATGGAAGGTGCTGTTCTTCTACCATCAAAGGACAGGTGCAGCAGGAGATGGGAGATCTGAAGTCAGAGGGAGAGTTACTCTTCTTTACATCAGAGATTCTCTACATCCCAGTTGGGAGTTTGGGCTGGCAGCAGGTGGTGGAAGAAGTCTTGTGCTGGTACAGATGAAAGTGGTTGCAGATGGAAGATGTCTGGCTTATCACCAAGCAGCCTTTCCTCAAGGAACATCCTGTGCCAAGTAGGAGATGGAAGATTCAGGATGCTAGCATACTCATGGTCTTCTCACTTAAGGAGTATGGCTATACAGAAAATAGTAAAGGCAATGTCCTGTGGACTTAAGATTTATTTAGCTGTTAAAATATATTTGGTCAGGGTGGCTAGGTGGCGCATTGAATAGAACACCTGACACCAGAGTCAGGAGGACCTCAGTTCAAATATGACTTCAGATACTTAACACATACTAGCCATGTGACCTTGGGCAAGTCACTTAACCCCAATTGCTCTGCCTCCCCCCCCCAAAAAAGCAATATATTCGGTATAATAGAAAAGAATGAAAGAAGGTATAGTCCTTCTCCTTAAGGAACATAGATTATAAAAGTGGGGTCAAGATACAGAAACAAATAGTTCTAATACTAAACAAAATATAGCAAATACAAAAGAGAGATCCAGACACTTTTATGAGAAATTTGTGGATAAAAACATCACTTTCAGATGAGGGTGGCTCATAAAATATTCTGTGGGGGAGATAGACTCACCAATTAAATGGTGGTTTGTTTCCTGTTAGTGGTTTTATAGGCCTGACAGGCTAGTCGATGATCATAGCAGATGACTGTTCTCTGTACCTCAGCGGCTGGAATTTTCGTGATAAACTATGCCATCTTTTTAGCTAGTTGGTTTATTATAAGAAATTTTAGTAAATTTACAAAATTTTGTCATTTAAGGCATCTAAAAACAATTATTAAAATATTTATTCCTGAGACACTGTAAAAGATATAGACATATCAGCTTAAAGTCCTTGGTTATATTAAGCAATTAAAATTTATTTTTATGAAATGTTTTTATTTTATTGAAGTAATCCTTTATCTTTCAGGTAAAACTGCCACCAATGATGGAAATCATAACTGCTGAACAGCTGATGGAATATTTAGGTTAGTGTTGAACAAAATAGATTATTTGTATCTCTTTTAAAGGAAAACATTTTAAAAATTTATAAGATTTGTTTGGGGGTACTATAAAAAGCATAAATTTAAATAATGAAATCAGATTATTTGGTTTATTTTTTTTTAAGTTACTGTTCTTAGAAACTATTTCCTTGCCTTTCTGCCTAAATGTAAGATTATATAGTGGCAAAAAGAAAATTTAGTATTTTAGAAAACTATATAATTCATGTTAATTCCCAAACAGTAAAAAAATAAATACTTAGTGGTGGAATAAGGATTTATAATTTTATTAATGCATTTTCACATCTTGTCATTAGGTTTTTAGTGTTTGATATGAAATCAGTTTTAAAATACGGATGGTACTACAGTTTCTCTACTGGAGTCTGAGTGTTGCAATATTCATTCTTACGCAGATTTACCACTATAGAGGTGTGTGTGCCTTTGGGCAAGTTACCCTACTTCTCTGAGCCTCAATTTCCTTGCATGTAAATGGGAGTATTAAAAATGGACGTTTGATGGATCTTGATTTCATCAATGTATCATTTCCTCCAATGATATATATTGCAATTTATCCTTGCCATTATTGCCAGTTTATCCATCCATTCAGCCTGGGTAACTTGTTCATATCCTCCTATAAATTTGCCTTCAACTTTCCTCATCAGTAAAATTAGCGGATTTGGATTGTATCTCTTAAAGTTCTATCTTGCTCTAAAATTCTGATTCTAGTGTGTTACTTTTAATAAAGTAGAGAAATTTTTCTTATTAAGAGCCAGAGTGACTGCTCCACGGGGGGAAAAAAAAATCAAATAAAACCGTTTTTAAAAGTTACTTCTGAGGCAGCTAGGTGGCACAATGAATAGAGCACCAGCACTGGAGTCAGGAAGACCTGAGTTCAAATCCAGTCTCAGACACTTAACGCTTACTAGCCGTGTGGGGCAAGTCACTTAACCCCAACTGCCCAGCCTTCCCCCCTCCAAAAAAAGGAAAAAAAAAAAAGATTCCTTTTTTTTTCTTTAAGAAAAAATCAATTGTTCAGTAATGTATATTTTAGATTGACTGGGTAGTATAACGTAGTAAAAGAGTTATATAGATCCTTACTACTAATACTTAAAATTCATTAGTTGTTTGATTTTGGGCATCAGGTTTCTCATATATAAAATGGGAATAATACATATAGTACTTTAAAAGGGTTATTTTGAGGATCAAATGAGATAATACAGGATTTGGTTTGAAGCACTATATAAATGTCAACTATGTTTATGAGTTGCTGTATTAGAACTAAAATCTGATTTATATGTGATAGTAATCACATTTCTAGATTAAATTAAGATTATGTCCCTGTAATTTATATGGAGCCTTTTTTTTTAAAGACTTGTTACTATCCTCTGCTGGTAATTTATATCTGTGAATTATTTCTCCTGTACTCATTAGGTATTTTCTTATTATTTTTAGCATTGGCAGGGACTGTATTTATTTTTTCAATCTCCATGAGGCCTTAGAAGTCTCTAACTCCAAGTCTAAGTTAAATTACATGGGAGGTTAGAGGAACCTATGGGGAAGATTAGAGATTCCCAAATTCTCCCTTTGTTTCCAAGTTTATTGCCTGAAAATTGGAATTAAAGAGAATAACATATAATGTTTTTACTTCAGTTCAAATTCAAAAATTCAAATCTTTTTTTTCTTTATAATTAGAAATTTTTAGTTTGTTGGTGATTAAATTAATACTAAAAAGACCTTTAAAAAAAAAAAGAAATTTCAAAAAGGGAGGGAGAGGGTACCAATGTGTTAGGAGGATCCAGAAAGATGGATAAAGAGGTGACACCTCACTGGTCTTGAAGGAAACCAAGGATTCTTTTATTTGTGTTTGCTTTTTAAAATGGATATTTATTGGTATTTTTTTGTTTTTATACTACCTACATTTCTTCTTGTTTTCTTCCCCGTCTCCTTTCCCTTATAATAAAGATTTTTTTTTAAAGAGGAAGAGAAAAAAAAAAGCAAAACTAATTAACATGTTGAAAAAAATCTGACATTTGCGGGACTTCATATCTGTAGACCCTCTTGTATGGAAAAGAATGGGTGTGGAGATGGAAAAGAGATAGATATCTGCTCAGATGTCTTTTGGGAAAAGCTTTTCCTTTATAATTTCATGATATTCAGTTTTAAATGTTTTGTGGTTTTTCTTTCCATTATTCTGTCAGAATATTGAAATCTTTCTATGCTTCTCTATATTCAGCATGTTCAATTTTTTTTTTGTAACACAGTAATATTCCATTATGTTCATGTACCACAATTTAAGTATTCTCCAATTTATGGACATCCTCTTTGTGTCCACTTTATTACTGTCACAAAAAGTGCTACTGTAAATATTTTTTTTTCTTTTTTTTTTAATTTAGTTTTTATTTGTTTTCTTGTTTACATTATTCATTTTCATTACATTTTTTGAATTACACATTTTCTTCCCGTCTTGCTCCTGCCCCAACCCCATAACAGCAATCCCATTGTAAAGCCC
>CM053598.1:128646953-128677199 GCA_028646575.1 Pseudocheirus occidentalis
GAGAGGTGTGTTCTCTGGATTTGTGTGAGTCTGAGAGTCCTAGACTTTCCTAGACTTTGTCTGGGCTCCGATTTTCTGGGTGTTTAGGGTGGCGGTGTGGGAGCTGCAGGACCTTGCTGCTTCTACGCCGCCATCTTGCCTTTTGTGTCTACTGTAAATATTTTGATATATATGAAGCCATTCTTTTTATTAGTGACCACCTTGGAGTATATACATATATACCTAGAAGTGGACTATCTGGATCAAGCAGTATAAATAATTTTATTTGTATAAATAAATTTATTTGCATAAATCCAAATTGGGAAACTAGAAACTCTAAGAAGTAGAAGTTATTTTGGAAAATGCATTCCAGGAATATGAGCAAGGCTGTACAGAGCCACAGAAAGAAGAGTTCGCATGTTATATTCTGGAAATAGGTCACTTTGGCTGGAATATGGAGTGTATGAAGAGAAGTAATTGTGGATTAAATTTAGAAAGATAAGTTGGACCCAGAAGGTGGAGGACTTTAAATGCCAGGTTAAGAAGCTTGTATTTCATACTAATAGAAATAGGTAACCATCAATGATATTGAAGGTCTTAGACCTTTAAGATTATCTTGGCTACACTATATAGAGGATAGGTCAGAGAGCAGAAACCTATTGGTTATTACTATAGTCAATAGTCAATAAATCCTTATGAAATACCCTAGGCACTGTGCTAAGTGCTGGGGATACAAATTTTTTAAAAAATAGTCCCTACCCTCAAGGAGTTTACAGTCTAATAGGGGAAGACAGCGTGTAAAAGGAAGCCGAAAGGGGGGAGTAGGGGAAGTGTGAGGATATGGTGGAGATATCTTAAAGTAGTATAGCCAGATGGGAAATGAGAAGATAAGGCCCTAACCTAGAAAAGTAGCTGTGTGAATAGAAAGAGACTAATTGGGAAACGTATTATGGAGTTAGGATGGTCAGGACCTAGTGACTGATTGGATATAAGAATAAGGCAGAGAAGAGTTGAGAGTGACACTCAGGTTGCAAATTTTTGGTAATTGGGAGGATGGTGATATCCTCAACAGAAACAGTTTTAATGAAGAACATTTTATCAATTGACTTATATGCAGTGTACATAGTTAATGTTTGATTATTTACTCACCTGAGGATAATTATTTAACCTTTCTGGGCCTTTATTTTCTCATATGTAAAATAAAGATATTAAATTAGATTATCTCTGTGGGTTTTTTTCTGACCTGAACCCTTTGACTCTCAATATATATTCTATAAATACTAGCTACGCTAATGCTGTGGATTTGTTCAACTATTTTAGAAAAAAATTTAAATTATTCTTAAAATGTAACTTAATTGCATGTATCCTTTGATCCTGCAGTATTACTATTAAACATGTACTGCAGGGAGGTCAAGGACTGGGGGAACGGACTCATGTATAAGAGTATTTATGGCATCACGTTCTGTTGTAGCAAAAACCTGGAAACAAAATAGGAAACCGTTAATTGGGAAGTGGATGAGCAAATTGGGGCATATGAACATAATGGAATTTTATTGAGCCATGAAAAATAATGAATATGGGAAATTCAGAGAAATTTGGAAAGACTTGTGTGTACAAGTGAAGAGTACCATATAATCATTTAATAGAACTGATGATATCTAACCTGGAGAAGGGAAGATTTAAGGGAGATATGGCCGCTTATAAGTGTTTAAGAACTTGTCTTTTGAACATGAGATTGATTAGATTTGTTCTACTTGGCATTGGGTGGCAGAACTTAGGAGCAGTGGTGAAAATTTTCAGAGAAGCAGTTTTAGGCATGATATAAAAATGGAAATTTCATTTGTATAGCTGTCCAAAACTGGAATGAGCTGCTTCAGGAGTGAGTGAGTTCATCACTGGAAGTCTTCAAGCAGGTACTTTTTGGAGAAACTGTAGAGAAAATTTCTGATCAACTATGGTTCAAATTAGATGACCTCTGAAGTCCCTTCTGACTGTGAGGATTGATAACGTTATAAACCAGACTCATTGCTTTTTCACCAAAATTAATTTCCCTTCCTGACTTTACCTTTTCTGTTGGTTACACTATTATTCTATTCCTTCAGTCTTGAAACTTTGTTAATTTTTTTTATTTCTCTTTTTACTTTGTTCTTTATACCAATGAATCAATCACCAGACATTTATTAAACCCCTGCTATTGTGCCCAGCACTGTGCTGAGCCTGGAGATACAAAGAAAAAGTAAAAATAGACCCTTTCTTTAAGATGCTTGGATTCTTATAGAGCAGGCAACACATTTATATGTATAGTTATATAAAAAATTGATACAGAATAACTTTGGAGAGGGAAGGCACTAGCAAGTAGGGGGGTCAGGAATGGTCTCTTTCAAGTGATATTTGAGTTGAGTTTTGAAGGAAGCCAGGTAGGAGTTGGGGGTGAAGAGGGAAAGCATTCTAGACATAAGGGATACCCGGTGCAAAAATAGCTTCTCTAGATAAGAGATGTAGCATTGTGAGGAACCACAGGTAGACAGTATGGCACAATTATAGAGTGAGAGCGTGTGTGTGTGTGTGTTTGTGTAGTAATGTGTAAAAAGACCAGGAAAAATAGGAAGGGACCAGATTATGAAGAGTTTTAAATAACAAAGAAAGGAGTTTTTATTTGAGTCTAAAAATAATAAGCCACTGGAATTGATTGATTTGGGGGATAGATTTTTACATTGTCAAACCTGTGCTTTAGGAATATCAGTTTGACAGCTGTGACGAAGATGGATTTGAGTGGGGAGGGACAAAAGATAAGAAGACCAGTTAGTAAGTTATTCCCATGGTCTATGTGGAAGGCCTGAACTAGGTGTATGAATAAGAGAGAAGACATGTTAAGAGAGGTTTGAAGGTAGAAATGTCAAGATTTGACAATAGAGTGGCAATGTGAAGTCAGGCAATTTATGGATGACACCCAGATTAGAAACCTAGGTGAGTGGAAGAATGATGGTGCCCTTGACAGTAATAGGAAAGTTTAAAAGAAGGGTAGGTTCAGGGGGAAAGATGAGTTCTCTTTTGACATGTTGAATTTGAGGTTCCTGTTTCCAGTTAGAAACCATGTCTTCATTGTTCCTTAGGTAAGTCTTTGCAGTTCATGGGATTTAGAACTGTAAGGGCACTTGAGATAACTTGGTTTGATCACTTCATTTTACAGATGAGGAAACTGAGCCCTGGAGAGGCAGAGTAAATTGATCGATATCATATAGAGAGACTTCATCTAGAAGACTTCAGTCTTCTGATGCCAAATCCATTATTCTTTCCTTTCTAGTATGCTCTTTCTGTTATCTCTAATATTCTAGTCTCACTGTCATGTCACTAATTCTGGACCTTATCACCTCACTGTTGAATTATTGTGTAGCTTTGTAGCTGATATTCCTGACAGCATTCTTAACTTCTTCACTCTGTCCTGCATACTACTACCAAATTAATCTTTTCCAAACATTCATTTCGTATCCTATTCTCCTTTTCAGAAGCCTATAAGAATTCCCTTTTGTCATTGGATCAAGTCTAAAATCCTTGTGGTGGATGGAATTTGAAGCCATTGTAGATGGAATTTTATAATCTGACTTAACCTCATCTATCTAAATTTGTGTTCTACTTTCTAGCATGAACTTTCTGCTCAATTCCAGTTAGTCTTCTTAATGGCCTTCCATATACCCTGTTTCCTGTCATTTTTGCTTTTATCCATGACATTGCCCCACTTTTTCTCCACTCTCCCCCTCCCCACTAAAGGAAGGAGCACTTTCCTCTCTTCCACCTAGATTTTTAGCTATTTTCAAACCTATTTTACATTCCCTCTCTTCCCTGAAGGTTTTAGGCTTCAGAGCTAGTTTCCTTCAAGAATTCCTCTGGTATTTCATTGACACTTCATTATACTGTCTTGTTCTTTAATTGTTCATCATCTTAACACCTAACCTATAGTCATTGGCCCAGTTGTAATACTTCATTGTATTTCATCTTGTCAACAAATCTGTAATCTCACTGACAGTTTCCCTTCATTGGTGCAGGTTGTAAAATATCCATGCCCTCTCATCCTTCATGATTGATGTCCATAAATTCTTCTAAAGATCCTTCACAAAAAAGCCTGCTAGAAGCCATACCTTTTCAGTCTTCTTACTTTTTTTTTCTTTTTTTTTTTGAAGGGCAGTTGGGGTTAAGTGACTTGCCCAAGGTCACACGGCTAGTTTTTTGTGTTAAGCGCCTGAGGCTGGATTTGAACTCAGGTACTCCTGACTCCAGGGCTGGTGCTCTACTCACTGCGCCACCTAGCCACCCCCAGTCTTCTTACTTTTTAGCCTGCACATGCAGACTATTTATTTATCTGTTGCTCCCTGCTCTTACTACATGACTAAGCTACCACTTTTTCTAATGGTGCATTTATTTCGTGGATGGTATTTATTTGCCACATATTATATGTGGGTAATTTTTGGAAATATGGTAGGGTTTTTTTGACAAGATGGTAGAATAAGTAATTATGACTCAACCTGGCTCCCCTGCACCACCCCAAAATAACAATAAATACAGTATGATTTTTTTTAAAAACTGCAAGTGTGGGGGAAAGAAACCTTCACATAAAAAGGTTAAAAAATTTTTTTTTGCATGGAATAAATGAATAAACAATGGTTTTTTGTTGTTGCCCCACAAAACTCCAGGACTTTGAATAAAAACTATAGGTTAAAGAACACAAGGAGAAATCTTCAGAAGTAAAGTAAAAGAATTCGTCAATAATATTGCCTCTAAAATAAAGTATAGATGTGCAATAATATGCCAGGAACATAGTAAATGTTTAATAATTATTTGCTGATTGATTTATTGGTTGATTTAAACTTATCATAAGATAGAAAAAGAAACATATGTCATTCATATAATTGGAAGTAGATTGCTAAAAGAAAAAACACTAGAATTGACTGTGTAGAAAAGGCAGGGGAAAAACTTAATGAAGCACTTCCAAAGGAGCAGTATTACTCAGGTAGAACAACAACAAAGTGCAATGGTAGAAGAACAGACTGAACAAAATCAAGAGGGCCAGACTGAAATATCTTACATCTCCACAACCTGAAAGACAGTGCCAGAGGACAGAACTTGGTGGGACAATCTGGGAATTACTGATTTTCCAGTAAAATAAAAAGAAACAAAATCTGAATTTTGTATTCTAGGAATTCATAAAAGAAAGTTGCCTAAAGTGTAGGAAACAGAAGGCACAACAACACAAGATTCTAACCGACATGAACTCTGAGTTGAAATTCCAGACTTTCAAAGACAAAGAAATCTTCTAAATAGCCACTAGAAAATGATTACGTAAAAACAATTAGCAATGTGAATTGTACAAGATTCAGCAAGGACAAGAAATTAAAGAAATTGCAATGCCATGTACCAGAAAGTAAGGAAATAAGCCTCCACCTTAGAATTTCCTATCCTGCAGACTGAATATACTTCATTATGAAAAAACTTAGTTCTTCAGAATTATTTCCTGGTAAGAAATCCAGTACTGGAAAGACCATTTAACATGCAGATTTACCAACTTGCCAAAACTTAGACGAAGTAATTTAGTCTTGAAAGCAAGTAAGAAGTACACGATGACCAAATATTAACATAGATGTCGAGCAAGGCAAGTCTCCTGTAAATTTTAAATAACACTTAGTAGCATATTAATAATAATAGCTAGCAATTTATATAGTGCTTTAAAGTTTGCAAAGTACTTTATAAATACTCTCATTTTCTCCTTGAAGCAATCCTGAGAGAACAACAAGAAAGTAATTTCTAAATCCCATTCTTATTTTGGCTATTCAGGAAAAGATTTTTAAAAGATTATATCATTAAAAATCAGAGGAAGATCTGTCTTTTATGAGGTTGTAAGAAAAAAAGAAGAGGGACAATTAAAAGATTGTATTCTTAAAAAGAGAGTTAGTATGAATAGAGTTCTAGGTTTGTAGTGGTCAAGACCTCAATTCAGGTCCTGCCTGTAACACTAACTTGCCCCTTAGCAAGTCATTTAACCTCATTAAGATTCAGGCAACTTCCTATAACTTATCTTCTAAGTTGTAAGTAATTGGCAAAGTGAGTTCCAAAAAAAAGAACTCTGTGTCTGTGTTGGTGTGGGCAGGGAGTTGGGGAGGACAGAACTGGTATGTTTTTAGTGTATTTTAGTACAGGTAATCAGACTCCGCTTTTTAAAAACAAAAAACTATACTGGCCTTCAGTTACATGCATGCATTAGAATCTAATAAAGGGAAAACAAAATAGAATGTTGAATATTCATAGGCTGAATTCACCAATAATAGAAAGCAGCAGAATAAATTAGAAAAACCCACAGTTTGCTGCTTTGGGGAGGAAGGAGGAGACTTAAAAGCCAGTGATTTCATGCACATTAAAAGTCAAAGGCCACAATACAAGCAGTCATTTCAGCTGAATTTTTTTTTGGAGGAGGGAGGGCAGGGCAGTTGGGCTTAAGTGACTTGCCCAAGGTTACACGGCTAGTAAGTGTCAAGTGTCTGAGGTGACACTTTGAACTCAGGTCCTCCTGACTCCAGAGCTAGTGCTCTATTCACTGCGCCACCTAGCTGCCCCAAGCTGAATTTTTAAAAAAGACAAAACTGATATCTTAATTCATAAATTCAGGTAGGCTAGTACATACGATTAAGAGAAACAAATGGATAGACTACATTATAGATCATAGATTTAGAACTGAAAGAGACTTTAGAAATCATCTAGTCAAAACCTCTCATTTTATGCTTGAGCATACAGATCCAGAGAGCTTAAATGAATTGCCCAGGGTGACAGTTGAAAGAATAGGATAAAAGATAAGATACACTGTATTAATCACATAAAAATAAAAGACACATATACATATAAGAGAGATATGGACTGGGGAAAAAATTTTTTCAACCAAATATCTGAAATTTAAAGAGAATTGACCTAAATTCCTAAGAGTTACTCCTAAATAAATAAATATTTAGCAGAAAGATACAAACGTTTCTCATAAGAAACATAAACCATCAATAACCATCTTTAAAATACTCAAAATTACTAATAGAAGAGTACAAATTAAATCAATTCTTAGGCTTTCATACTTATAAAATTGGCATAGATTGTAATGGAAAAATTCATTGGAGAAAATGTGGTATAGTTGACTCACTGATTCACTGTTGGTGTAGCTATGAATTGGTCCAACTATCTTGGGAAATGATCTACAAAAGGTAGAGAATTATTCTATGACCCAGCAATCCCACAATTTGTGGTTATTATCCAAAGGCTATTATTAACAACAAAAAAGACCTATCTATTGGAAGTAAAAACATTACTACTTATAATAGGAAAAGCCTAGAAACAAGACTGTATGGTGAACACTCAAAGGATAACTGAACAAATTATAGTGTATTAATAAATTTGATTCAATATTATATCTTACCAGATAGTATGAAGAATTCAAAGAAGTGTAAGAAGGCATCTTTAAAGTAATGTGTAATGAACAATGCAGAACCAGAAATAGCAATATATATAGTTACAAAAACCATGCAAATCGCAGCTTTAAGTGGTAACAAAATTTAGATTTTCCTTTTGAGTAATAATGGAAATTGGGGGTGGAGCCAAGGTGACAGAGTGAAAGCAGGGACTTCCTTGAGATCACCCCAAACCCCTCCAAATACCTGTAAGAAAATTACTTTACACAAATTCTAGAGCTGTAGAACCCACAAAATGACAGAGTGAAACACATCTCTAACTCCACAGCCTGGAAAACCAACAGTAAGGATATATTGCACTGGGCTGGGAGCGGAGCACAATCCAACATGGGCTGCGATGGGTACTGTGGGAAGGGCCAGAGCAAGCCTCAGGATTACATTGCTGGCAGCTGTGGTGGTTACCAGATTTCTCAACTCACAGATGCCAAGAACAGTGAAGGTCAGTGGGAGAACTCTGTGGGACCTGAGTGAAAAAGGAGCATGCAGACCAGCGCCAGCTCCTGGGGCTGAAGCAGCAGGTGGCAGAAGCAGCAGCTGCTCTGCGCCCATAGATGATAGAGGATCCACTGGCTTATACAAAACCATAGAAGCCTGGGACAGTACACCTACCCTCACCTTCACCTCTGGCCCCACCCCTTCTGGAAGCAGAGTCCTGCCTTGACAGAGTTAGAAAACCAGATATTTGATTAGGAAGATGAATAACTGTGTAAAAAAAAAAGTCAGACTAAAGAATCTTACTTTGGTGACAAAGAAGAACAAAACATACAACCAGAAGAAGACAACAAAGTCAAAACTCCTGCATCAAAAGCCTCCAGAAAAAATAAGAACTTGGTCGCAGGCCATAGAAGAGCTTAAAAAAGATTTTGAAAATCAAGTAAGAGAAGTAGAAGAAAAATTGAGAAGAGAAATGAGAGTGATGCAAGAAAATCATGAAAGACAAGTCATTAGCCTGCTAAAGGGGATCCCAAAAAGTACTGAAGAAAATAGCACCTTAAAAAATAGACTAACCCAAATGGCAAAAGAGGTCCAGAAAGCCAATGAGGAGAATGCCTTAAAAAGCAGAATTGACCAAATGGAAAAGGAGGTCCAAAAACGCACTGAAGAAAATAATTCCTTCAAAAATTAGAATGGAGCAAATGAAATCTAATGAGTTTATGATAAATCAAGGAATTATAAAACAGAACTAAAAGAATGAAAAAATACAAGACAGCATGAAATCTCTCATTAGAAAAACCACTGGCCTAGAAAATAGATCCAGGAGAGATAATTTAAAACTTGAAATCCATGATCAAAAAAAGAGACTAGACATCATCTTTTAAGAAATTATCAAGGAAAACTGCCCTGATATTCTAGAACCAGAGGGTCAAATAGAAATGGAAAGAATCTACTAATCACTTCTTGAAAGAGATCCTAAAAGAAAAACTCCTAGGAGTATTGTAATCAAATTCCAGAGTTCCCAGGTCAAGGAGAAAATATTGCAAGCAGCCAGAAAGAAACTAGTTGAGTATTGTGGAAATACAATCCAGATAACACAAGACCTAGCAACTTCTACATCAAGGGATCGAAGGACTTGGAATATGATATTTTGGAGGTCAGAGGAACTAGGATTAAAACCAAGAATCACCTATCCAGCAAAACTGAGTATAATACTTCAGGGGAAAAAAAATGGATTTTTAATGAAATAGAGGACTTTCAAGGATTCTTGCTGAAAAGATGAGAGTTGAATAGAAAATTTGACTTTCAAATACTAGACTCAAGAGAAACATTAAAAGGTAAATAGGAAAGAGAAATCATAAGGAACTTATTAAAGTTGAACTGTTTTCATTCGTACAGGGAAAGATAGTATTTGTAACTCATAAGACCTTTCTCAGTATCAGGGTAGTAGGAAGAGATAGATAGATAGATAGATAGATGGATGGATGGATGGATGGCACCAGTTGAATATAAAGAAATGAGATCTAAAAAATAAAATTAAGGGAGCAGAGAAAAATAATGGAAATCACTAAAAAGGTATTTTGTGTTCTGATGCAATTAGCACATTATGCAAAAAGAAGCATAAAAAAAAGTATAGGGAATCTCTCTTCCATTCAATGCTTTGTAGGACATCTTCCATAAGAGCAGAGAAAACTTTTCATTAGTAAGCATCTCCTTATTTCCTGTCTTCCTTGAGGCAGATCATCAAAGGATCACTCAATATGGTTATCTCCTTGGTTTCATTAATGAAAGAAGCCTTTATTACCTTAAAAATAATCTGCTATGATCATTACAAAAAATTGACAGTATAGGAAAACTTTAGGCTCTTTTTCAATTAATACATATGTTAAGTAGTTAAGTATCTATTTTATCCCAGACACTGCACTAGGTACTAAGGATACAAAGAACAAAATTAACTAGGTACTGCCCTCAAGGGCTTACATTCTTTTTGGGGAGGCTTCATGTATATAAACAAGTATATACCAAATATAAGGATTTTTGAAAAGACAAATCTTTTGAATACCATAGTAGCTGTTTTTCTTCTTATTTGGTAATCAACAGATTAAAGTTATGATTAGATTCTTATATTCTCATTTTGGGCATCAATAGGTAGTCCGAATAGGTAAGATTCTAATTGTTATAATTAAAGATAATATCTTTCTTCTTTAGTGTTTTTTCTAATTTGATGCTGATTTCTGTCAATTGTGTTTCTAAATGATGTGGTTTGATGTATAAAATGTTTTATAAGTGCTTGTCTGTTTCTTATACTTTTATCAAACATGGCCTCAGTATATGTATATATCATGTTTATAAAGGTTTTTTAAAAATGAGAAAGAAGTATTGACTACTTATTTATGTTCTCTTGATATCTTTTTTGGGTAATATTATATGCATTTCTCTCCCCACCCCATTCTTTTGGTGTCTTTTTCTAAACCCTGAAAGATCTTGTTAGGTGATCCCACAACATTTTCAGGAGCAGTTAGTTGGCCCAGTGGATAGAATGCCAGCCCTGGAGTCAGAAGTCATCTTCCTGAGGTTAAATCTGGCCTCAGACACTTACTTACTAGCTGTGTGACCCTAAGCAAGTTACTTAATCCTATTTGCCTTAGTTTCCTCATCTGGAAAATGAGCTGGAAAAGGAAATGGCAAACTACTCCGATATCTTTGCCAAGAAAACCCCAAATGAGGTCCGGAAAAGTCTGACACTACTAAAAACAACTTAACAACAAGGTTTTTAAGATTGTATCAGCTACAGCCTGGATTTCCTTGTTTTATTCTCTGTATAGTAAAACCAGTCTTCTAAAATCTTATATTGCACATCAGAATTCTAGTATTAGGCTCAAATGTGGTCATTCCACTATTGTTAGTATTGAAAATGGAGCATTATAGAAGTGTTAACCATTCTTTTCCTTTCCCCATCAGTTTTTGTCCTGCTGCTTTAATTAATGAATGTTTTTGAGAAGACAGGATTCTGTTGAGTCTCATACCAATAGAGCCTGTCTGTATTGTGAATACTCTTCACACCAGGGTTGAATTGAAGCTCTTCTGGACATCTTAGAATGTGCCATAATTTCCATTTTCCTTGTATTATTTCTGACAGTCTAGACCCACTTTCTTTTCACAGTGAGGCATCAGAATAGGAATTTGTAGAAAAGTTTAGGTATAAATATATTTATATACATGTATAAACAAAATTAGCATGTCTAGATATGTTATGATAATTAATATTTATAAATATTAATAGGAAATATACAGACTAGATCATTCTGACACTCCTAAGAGGATAAAATAAGAAACCTTGAATGATTACAACATTCTATATTATCTATATCTTTCAGGTTCACCATCAGATACGGACCTACTAGGCGTAGAGGAACTATAACAATGCTTGTTTATTTCACAGTATCCATAATATCCTAGTATGATTATGATCTTCAGTAATGGAGATTATAACCCAACTATGCTTTTTTTATCTTTTGCAATTAATTGGGACCTTTCCATAAATCCCTTATACCCAATATAATGGAGCTCTTTTTTGGGCCTTTTAATAATTTATGAATATCAGTGCAATGCTTGATCTGGTTAGCTGCTGTCCTTTATCTCATTACATGGCTTGCCTACCACATTTTCTGGCCATATACATCCCTTATATTTTTGGTGACACTTGTCATATGGAGGTAATTTTTGGTAGTTTGATTTATAGCCAAATAGTCTCATCAGGAAAATATTGCTATTAAAAAGCTGTGCTTGAAGAGTATGGAACTATACACTTTCCAAAATGTGATCTAACCTGTTCTTCTCCCATTGTGTTCTGACCCTTGCTTGTTTTCTTACTAGTGGACTGTTAATATAGTACATCAGTACATACATCTTTACAATTCTCAGTTATTGGAGTAAATAATTCAAAACTTTTGCCCCAAACTAAACATGATTAAAAATACATACTGTTTTAAAATCTTATACAGTAGACAATGTAGAATCTCATAAACCATAATACAGGTAACATTTTGACAACTTGTATCTGACTGAAATAAATTAATTGCTTATTATATTTTATGTTAAAAATAATTTAAAATGTCGTTTTATAATGTAAAATAGTTGACTTTAAGAATCGTGTTCCTATGTTACATGGATTCTTTTGTTTCCAGAACCAGAAAACTTGAAAATATATGCCTATTTTTAAGTTTACATTGAATGCAATTTTATTGTTTGTTTTTGTAGGAGATTATATCCTTGATGCAAAACCAAAAGAAATTTCAGAAATTCAGCGTCTAAACTATGAGCAGGTAATTTTTAAAAGGATATTTGTTACAAAGGGAAAATCATTTTTACATAGTTTAATGTAAATTTAGTATCCCTTGATATGTGTGATACTATGTTCTTGAAAAATTACCTGTAAACTTATCTTAAATGATATTTTTTCATTCCTATTTTTAAATGGAAAATGTGACTTGGACAAGAATATCAAGAATGCAATGTTTAGGAAGTGTGAGTGAGAGAGTGTATTCTGTTTTTTCTAAGTTCCACCAATTGTCCACTGTGCACGGATGACCACCCAGTACTTTATTTCATACCATGATTACATTAAGTAGGGTTATAAGGAAACAGAATTCCTTCCTTAATTGGCTCTTCTTCACAATTGTTAACTGGCTCAATAACAGAAATAGGAAAAGAGATTAGAACTGTGTTTGTGACCCTGGACAAATCACTTTACTTCTGCCTGCCTTAATTTCTTTTTTTGTAAAATGGAGATAATAAGAATACCTATCTCATAGAATTGTAAGGATCAAATGAGATAATGCATTTAGAGCACTCTGTGACCATCACAGTGTTGCTCACTATTACTTGAAAGAAGGAAAGAATCTGTAGTAAAGAGGGAACAGGGAACAAGTAGAGGGGAAAGTGTAAGAGGATAAGTTAAAGGGAAATACGTTTTACAATAATAATTGTGAATGTGATTGGAATGAATACAGCCATAAAATGAATGAGTATAGCAGAAGGAAATAGAAAGTAGAATCCAAAAATATACTCTTTATAAAAAATAAACTTGGAATATAAAGATTATACAGTTGGAATTAAAAGGATTGAAGAAAAAAAAACTTATTCCTTAGTTGAACTTAGAAAAGCAGGGATAGAAATCACCAAACAAGACAAAAATAATAGGTTTGATTAAAAGAGATAAGGAAACTATTTTGTCGGAACATACCACAGACAACGGATGAATTTTAGAGCTTAGCTCTATACACCAAGTGGCATAGTATTTAAATATTTAAATGAAAAGCTAAACAATCTATATAGAGAAAAATGAAAAAACTCTAATAGTGGGCTACTTCAACCTACCCCTTTCCAGAACTAGACAAGGCTAATTAGAAAAGAATGAGCTTAAGAATCTGAACAGGGATTTTAGAGAAGTTTGGTATAATAGATCTCTGAAAATTATTCATTTGAAATAGAAAGGAGTGTACATATTTCTTTACTATGCATGGTACTTTGACAGCAATCAGCCATGTATAGGAAACTATGGTTTTTGAGCCAAATCTAGCCTACCTCCTATTTTTTGTACAGCCTGCAAATGAAAAATTATTTTTAATTTTTAAATTGTGTCAACCCTGTATCAGAGCATTAAAAACCTCACAAAAAATGTGGTAAAGCAGTAATACTAAACACATCCTTTACTGACTACAGTGCAATAAAAATTATGTTCAGTGAAGGGCCATTGAAGAAAGGACTAAAAATTGAATTTGAAATTAAATTACTTATGAAAAATTAGTGCATCAATAAATCTTAAAATGATAGATAATTTTATTAAAGATAATGACAATAGTGAAAAAACATGACAAAATTTTGAGGATATGGCCTGAGTAGTCTTTATATTTCTAAAAATTATGATTGGCAATGGAGAGAATGAACAGATCAATAAATTGGGCCTAATAACTTTATAAATAGACACTAACCCAGTTTTAAAGCCCAAATTAAATAGAACTGGAACAGTGAAAATCAAGCAAATGATTAACAAAATTGAAAGCAAAAAGTCAATTACATTAATAAAACTAGCAGCTTAAAAAAATCATTAGCTAATTTGATTAGAAACAAAGACAACCAAATGACCACTATCCAAAAAAGAAAAAGGAGAATTCACAACAAATGAAGAAAGTAATTTCTGGCAAAATACAACACTCGTTTCTCTTAAAAACACTAAAAAAAAAAAAAAAAACTCAAGGAATAAATTAAACTTTCCTTAATGTGCTAATTAGCATTAAGTCACATTCATTTTAAGCATTTCTATTTATTATAAATAAAATGCATCAGGAAGAAATAGAAAATGAGATTCCATTCAAAATTACTATGAAATATGTAAAACACTTGAAATCAACCTACCAAGATACACAAAAGAACTTTTTAAATACAATTCCAAATCACTCTTTATGGTAATAGTGACAGACCAAAATATCTAGAGAAATATCAGTTGCTCATCACAATAAGTCATGCCAACATAATAAAGACGACAACATTAAATAAATTAATATAATAACATATTAATTTTCTCCATGTCATACCAGTCAGGCTACCAAAGGATAACTTTATGTAACTAGAAAAATCATTAGCAGACTTTGTAGAGAAACAAAAGGTGAAGAATCTCAAAGGAAATAATAGGGGGAAAAAGTGGGAAGGAAGTGATCTAGGAGTATCAGATCTCAAACTTACCACAAAACAATAATCATCAAAAGTATTTTTTTCTGATTAAAAAATACAGAGGTTTAACAGTGGAGCAGATTATGTAGACAGCATACCAAAGTAATTGAACCAAGTACCCTACTATTTGATAATTTTTAAAACTCTAGCTAGTAGGGTAAGGGACTCACAGATATTTCAAAATTAGCCAGCAAAACTGGACAACAATCTGGCAGAAATTAAGTTTGGGCCAACACCTCATACAACATACTAATATAAGTTCCAAGTGCATGCTAGTTATAAAAGGTCATATATCATAAGAATAAAGCAAGAAGTAAAATATCTTGCAGATCTATTTATAGGTGGAGGATTTATGACCAGTTGAGGAATAAAGATCACAGAAAATAAAATGGACAATTTTGATTACGTAAAATTAAAATTTTTTTGCACAAATATAAGTAAGATTAGAAGGGAAACTGTTAATTAGGAAATAAAGCTTTGTAGCAGCTTTCTGTACTAAAAGTCTGTTTTTCAGTACATATAATGAACTAATTCCAATTAATTAATGTTTAATGTTTTCCATTTGATAGTCAAAGGATATGAAGAAGTAGCTTTCCAAGGAAGATATCTAAGCTGTCACTAGCCATGTGAAAAAAAATGTCCTAAATCAAAAAATTAGGAAAATGCAAATTAAAACAGCTTAGAAGTAACCTTAGGAACATCAAGTTGAAAAATTGACAAAAAAGGAAAAGCAGCAATATTGGAAAGACTGGGAAAACAGACACATTGATACGTCATTGATGGAACTAGTCCAGTGATTCTGGAAAGCCATTTGGAATTATAAATTATTGCGTATACTTTGACCCAGTGATACTATTATCAAGCCCATAAAAAGAGATTAAATAAATAAATTTGTTCATTAAAGAAAGAGAAAACATTCTACATGTACAAAAATACTTATGACAACCAGTTTATAATAGCCAAGAGAGCATTATATACAGTAACAGCAATAGTTTGTTAAGAATGACTTTGAGCAAATAAGTTATTTTGTGTGTTATAAATACCCAAATTAACTGTTACAAAGACATGAAAAAAGACTATCTGCATCCAGAGAAAGGACTGATAAATGAAAGTATGTATAGAATAGTTTTACATATATACACCTGTTTGTGTCTAATAGTAGTCACCTCTAGGGCAGGGAAGAGAGAGGAAATGGGGGAAAAAAGAAATTTGCATGATGATTTTGTTGTGTGTTTGAAAGAAATAGCAAGTTGTGCATAACAGATTTGCAGTTTCATGTGTAGCCATATTTTTGTACTGTTATGGAAATGCTTTTTATTATTCCATAAATTAAAAATAAAATAAAAATTTTTCAAGTATTTATAATAGCTATTTTTGTAATAACAAAGAACTGGAAGCTAAGGGTATGCCCATCAGTTGGGAAATGGATGAACAAATATAGTATATGAATGTAATGAAATACTATTGTGCTGTAAGAAATGATAAAAGAGAAAATTTCAGAGAATCTTACAATGATTTGTATGCAACTTATGTAACATAACTAGACAAACAGTATATACTATAACATCAGCACTTTAAAACAATTTTGAAAGACTTAACTCTAATCAGTGCTGTGATTCACCATAATTCCAGAGGACCAGTGACAAAGAAATCTAGCCATTTCCTAAGAGTTGGTGGATTAATATGCTAGTTATATGCAGGATGCAAACTACTTTTTTATATGACCAGTCTGTTGTTTTGTTTGATTTTGCATATTTGTTGAAGGGGTTTTGATTTTTTTCAGTGCAGGGGAAGAGGGCAAAACAATTGTATACTTGACATTTGAAAAATGTGACATTTAATTTAAAGACAAGAAATTCAAGAATGAAGTTGTAAACCTGGGTGACCAAAAGAACGTTTATATCCTCTGTAGAAATAGGCAAGTTAGAAGGAAAGTTGAGGCTGTCAGGAAAGATAATGAATCTATTTTGGACACATTCAGTTTTAGATTAAGACTGTGGGATAACCAGGTGATGATGTTTACCTGGCAGCTGGAGATGTGAAATTAAAACTCAGGGGAGAGATAAGGACTGAATTTGCAGACTTAGGAGTTATTCACATGGAGTGATTGAACCTGTTGGAGCTGGGAAGACTGTAGAGAGACAGAGGAATTGTACAGTCTTTTGTAATTCCCTGAAATATAGAGATTAGAGTTTGTCATATTTTGGGGGCAAGTTCACTTACTTCTCTAGGCTCTTAATGCCTTAATTGGTTGCCTTTGCTTTTAAATTTCTCAAGCTTTTTTCCAGTTGAGTTGTCCTTTGATCTCACTTTGCTGTTTGCTTTGTTGTTGCTTCTAGTAAAACACTTCTTTCATTGAATCTGTATTATTATTTTCTTTCCACAAATAACTCCCTTACTGTTTGAATTTCTTCATAATTGGTTATGCTAAATCCTTCTCTTTGTTTAACTGATACTAATTCCTCCTTAATTTCTTTAGTGGTTTTTGTTTTTTAAATTCAGTTTTATATGTTTTTGCTGGGACCGCTTTTGATTTTAATTATTTTTTATATTGTTGTTTTCTTTTTAGATCCTTTTAACTCATATTTGTTCATTGTGGGTGGAGGTCTTTGTTTCTTTTGATTCATTTCTTCTGCTTTTTCTTTTCTGAAAGATTTTTCTTATTTGAAGTTCTTTGGTTATCTTCATCTGTTAAGGGAGGTCAGAATTTGTCTTCTTGTGGGGAATTTGGCAAGTCTAAGCTCTCTTATGGCTTCATACTATGCTATCTTGCAGGAAATTGATTTTTAAATTTTAACATTTATCTTTTTAATTATATGGCCACCTTATTTTTGAGATCATATATTCACACCAAAATGTGATGCTTAGTCTCTCTTGAATTTTAAAGTCATTGAATATTAAGAGTTGTGAGAGACCTCAGAAGCCATCAAATATACCCATACTGAGCAAACATGTCCTCTACAAGATAGGGCTCCAACATGCAGCTTGCCAGCTACATGCAGCCCATAATATTCCCTAATGCAGCCAAATCAGATTAAAATATAATTGGGAAATTTATAACTAAATAAATAAAAATACAGCAAAACAGATGTTAATATTTGGTTTTCTAAGTCACTATGTGCCCTTGGTTTAATGGTTCCCACTTCAATTTGTTCCATTGTCAATACTTCCACAGTATTCCTGATGTGAGTGATGACTTTGTTTGAAGACTTCAAGTGAAATCTGCCATTCAAACAAATCTAATTGTTAGAATGTTTTATCTATATTGAATCTTAATCAACCACTTTGCTACTTTAACCAGTTTTTCCTAACAGCTCCTTTTCTACACAATAACCTCCTCTCCTTCCCTCTCTTCTCCCTTCTTAACTCTTGTTCCTTTTCTTCCTCCTTCCTTCCCCCTTGTCCCCAGGTTTCTTTTTTTCTCGTTCTCTTTCTCTTTTTCCTCCTTCTTTCTCTCTTCCCGTCTTCCTTCACTCACATTTTTCCCTCCTTCCCTCCCTTCCTTCTTTCTTTCTTTCCTTCCTTCCCTATCAATAGTCATGCTTCTCTCCCAATTCTCCCACAAAAAAAAATAAAGAAAAACAAAATTCTTATACCAAAAATAGTAAGACAAAATAGATTTCCTTCATTGGCCATGGCCAAAATATGTCCACTTCTGTACCTTGTGTTTGTCACTTCTCTGTCAGGAGATGGGTAGCATGCTTTATCATCAGCTCTCTGGAATGTCATTGAACTTGTCATTTCATTGAACACAATTGTTTTTTAAGTCTTTCAAAGTTCTTTTTCTTTAACATATTATTGTAAAAATTATTTCCATAGTTTTATTCATTTCATTTGGTATCCGTTTACTACCTGTCTTCCTATGTTTCTCTATTAAATAGTCCCTTTCATCATTTCTTATGGCACAATAATATTCTATTACATTCATATACAACTTTTTCAGCACTTTCGTATTTGATAAGCTTTCTCTTAGTTTCCTTATTTTTTTTTTTGCTAGAATAAAAAGAAGTGTTATAAACATTCTTTCCTTTTCTTTTGATCTCTTTGTGAGATAGGCCTAATAGTAATATTGCTACCCACCATCAAAGAGTATGTACAATCTACTTATTTTTTAGACATAGTTCTAAATTGTTTTGTAGAATGTTTGGAGTCTTGGGGCAGGAAACCTATAGCCTTGAGGTCATGCTCTTTGACTGAATCCAAACTTCACAGAACAAATCCTCTTAATAAAAGGATTTATTCTGTAAAACTTGGCCTAGGCCAAGGTTCAAGATCCTTTTAGGTCCTTAGGTGCAGCCTTTTGAATGACAGCTGCACTTGGGGACCTTAAGGGTCACATGTGACCTTGTGACTACAGATTCCCCATCCCTGACTAATTCAAAGTTCTGCCAGAGTGCATTTGTGTGACTTTTCTCAAGATCTTTTTAGACTCTGACTCTTTTGCATTGTATACCATCCATGTTGCTGAGAACAATTGTAAACAACACAGTCAAAGACAAATCCTTGAAAGTGCTCCACAAATCTCACTTTAAGTGGATGTTGGTCCTTTAATACCTACTTTTTGGGCCAAGTAACCAAATCAATTCTAAATCCCCTTAATCTGTATTGTCATCTAGGCCTCTCCCAATCTTATCTATAATGATAACACCAGAGCCTTCTCACCTGCTTTGCTGAAACCTAGGTATAATTAGCATTTCATTGATATAACAATAAGTAATTGTCCAAAAAAAAAAGTAAAAAAAAAAAAGTAAATTAGGTTTGCGTGGCTTGATTTGTTCCTGATAAAGTCTTGCTGGCTTAATAAATAGCATTTCCCTCTCTTCACAAACCATCCTGTAGTTGATAATCTGTTAATGAGGCACTTAAATGTTTATAAAACTATCATTTCATAATAAATATATTATAGAATTTTGCCAGGACTAGAGGTCAAGTTTTTTGACCTAGAGCTTTCAGTATCTACTTTCTTTGCTTTTTTGGGAATTGGGATAATTACCTTTTCCCATTCCTTTGACACTTTACTCATTCTACAAGATCTTTCAAAGATCAATAAATGTTTGAAAAAATTTTTTAAATTTTGTGACATTAAATCATATCTGTTGGGTTTTCAGTATCTTGAGATTGATTCCAGTGTAGTAAGTGCCAACAGAATATTTGTT
The DNA here is from genome assembly GCA_028646575.1 of Pseudocheirus occidentalis. Lineage (NCBI taxonomy): Eukaryota > Metazoa > Chordata > Mammalia > Diprotodontia > Pseudocheiridae > Pseudocheirus > Pseudocheirus occidentalis. Next base: position 128,666,752 of record CM053598.1, read on the forward strand.
TCTGCTGTCTTTCTCTTTTTATATTCCCTTTCCACTAAGTATTTTGACCCCACATCCATTGACAATGACCTTATATCCCAATTATATACAGAGCAGGTATAAAAAAAAACAACAAACTCCATCATACAAGCACAACAGTTTGGAAAATTACGTTTTATTAATACTTTAACATTGTACATAGTAACAGTATCTGAGGAGGGTACCAAAGAATGGCCTCTGCTAAACTGATAGACTTATGAATTTGTTGAATGCACATTAGTAAGTCAGAGCAGGTTTAAGCTGGCAGCCAGTACCCAAAAGCCAATGTTATAATGTTATTTATTAATAGAAGTTTCCGCCTTTGTATTAATCTAAGCAGTATTGATATAATTGAAAACATGCTCAGTTACCTTGTAATGAGCCCAAGTTGACTAAGGAAAATAGGAATACGGCTTATACTAATTTGTACAAATTAAGGAAACAAAGAGTACCTCTTGGGATAAAATCACATAGGTATCAGTTGAAATGTGATTGGCAAGGTACTGGTATAGGTACTTTTATTATTTCAGGATAATGAGGAATAATACAAGCATATATTCAGGACCCTTGATGCCTGATATCATATAGATTATGTATTAGAAGAGGCAAATTAGGTCAGTAACTATAGATTATTAGAAATATTTATCAGTTCACCTTCAAAATATCTGTTTCATTTTTAGAGTTCAGTTCTACTTTTAGAAGCAGAGTTAGCTGTGGTTTAAAATTTATTAGCAATATTATAGAAGTGATCAAGGTATTAATAATTGATTAGAACTCCTTTTGGGGGCACTTTTGTTATTTATTGCTTTTTTATCTTTTAAAGAAAGCAGTATCTCTACTAATATATCAACAAGGTTATAACACACCAAAAATGAAAATTACTCTTTTACCTCTATCAGCTTCTGGTTAGGCCCTTATTGGAATTTGGTTATCCACATTTACTAGGAGGATTGACAATTGGGGAGAGTCCTAGAAGCAACAGAAAACATGCATAGGGTGATATAAATTAATGTGGAAGAAATTATGTGTCAGATATATGGATAGGCGAAGAATTCATAATTAAACAAAATGTAGGAAGGTTCATGGTAACTTCAATTTTAATTTTCAGATAGATTTTTAATTTAAATTTTTAAATAGATAACTTTGATTACATAAAATTTAAAAGGTTTTATAAACAAAGCCATACAGTTAAAATTAAGAGAAAAGCAGGAAACCGTAGGTGGAAATTTTGCATCAAATTTCTCTGATAAAAGGTCTTAGTTCTCAAATATATAAAGAACTGAACTGATTTTATAAGAATAAGTGCCATTCCCCAATTAGCAAATAGTCAAAGGATATGAATAGACAGTTTTAAAAGGAAGAAATCAAAGCTATCAATAGTCATATGGAAAAATGCTCTAAATCACTAATATTTAGAGATTTGAGATACCATCTTATACCTATCAGAATGGCTAACAGCACAAAAAGTAAAACAACAAGTGCTAGAGGAGATGTGGGAAAATAGCTACACCAGTGCACTGTTGTTGGAGCTGTGAGGTAGTTCAGCATTTTAGAGAACAGTTTGGAGCTATGCCCAAAGGACTATAAAACTGTATATACCCTTTGTCCCATCAATAGCACTACAAGGTCTGTATCCCAAAGAGATCAAAGGAAAAGGATCCATCTGTATAAAATTTTTTATAGGAGCTCTTTTTGTGGTGGTAAAGAATTGGAAACCGAGGAGATGCCCATTAATTAGGGAGTGACTGAACAAATTATGATATATAAATATGATGGAATACTATTATGGTATAAGAAAAGATAAAAGGGACGGTTTCAGAAAAAATATATTTTTTTTTATCACTGGCTCAATAGTCTTAAGTCAGAGTTTAACTCTTTTTTTAAGGCAGTCATGGACAGAGGTCTTGTAAAGTCTTTTGCAGTCTTGTAAAGCCTGTGAACCCCTTCTCAGAATGATTTGTTACCTACACCCATAATTACCAGAGTCCTAAATTTCAGTTAGAGTTTAGTGAAAATAAAGGTATTTTTTTTCTCGTTCAAGTTCATGGACTCTAAAAAAACTAGGAGTCAATGGACCCTAGGTTAAGAGCCCCTGCTCTATGTAGAAATGAAGGAGTTTTATAGGACTTCTTCAAAATTTAATGCCTATAGCCTCTCACAGGGCTAATCTTAAACTTGCAGTGCTTTAGGGAATCTTTTAAAGCTGTAACTCAGGGGTTCTCAATCTTCCTAATGCCACAACCCTTTAATACAGTTCCTCATGTTGTGGTGACGCCCAACCATAAAATTATTTTCGTTGCTACTTCATAACTGTGATTTTGCTACTGTTATGAATCATAATGTAAATATCTGATGTGCAGAATGTATTTTCATTGTTACAAATTGAACATAACCCACAGGTTGAGAACCGATGCGTAACTGATTAGTCAGATGGGATGGAGTCATATTCTGTGTTCAGAACATATTTGGTATCATTGCTTCCATTGCTTATAAAACTGTGTGAAGAGGCCCCAATCCAGCAAGCAGAAATGGCTTCCTTGGCCAGTCAGTCATCTTCCTATGAAAGCCAAGTGTATGGTATCTGCATGAACACAGAGGCTGCAGAATTCATACCTTATCATCATGATGCTTAATCACTAGGATACTGACAATGAACATCAGTATGCTGAAGTCAGATTTGGAGATATAAAGTCCATATCTGGGACTGTGAATGCTCTCTAAGATCCCTTCTACCTTCCAAGTGCTGGTATACATCCCAGCCTTGACTGTTTATTCACCTTTGAGGCCTCACCACACCCTTCAAACTTTAAATACATTCTCCAGTTCAGGTTTTCAGAGAGAGGAGAGGCAGAAAAGGCACCATGAGAATGAAAGACTAGAAGGATTGCTTAGAAACAAGAAATCTTATTGAATGCTCTGAGTGTTTATAAAGTGCTTTTAATTAAATAATTTAAAGCACAAAAAGAGCATGCCCGTTTTCCTCCTTCCATCTCAAATGCTTGTTCTCCTGCCTTAGGTATTGCAGAGCTATGGAGCAACAGTTCAAAACAGCAGATTTTGCTGTTTAGAGCTTTTGTATACATCATTGTTATCTATCTCCTTACCTTTACTGCGTGTTGGGTTAGGCAATAAAGCATTTTGGTTTGGGTTTATTCAGTGGTAGAATTCTGTGTATGGGGAGAGAAACTCAAATTTCTTTTCCTTCCCTAGTGCCAGTATCAACAAAACAAACTATTTCTGCAGCTCAGATTTTGTTGATAAGAATTTCCTAGGAGAATTCAGGTTTTTTTGTTTTGTTTGGGTTTTTTTTTTTTGTTTGTTTTTTTGCTTTTTGGAAGGGGAAGAGCAGGTCAGTTGGGGTTAAGTGACTTGTCCAAGATCACATGGCTAGAAAGTGTTAAGTCTCCTAGGCCAGATTTGAACTCAGTCCTCCTGATGCCAGGGCCAGTGCTCTATTCACTGCGCCACCTAGCCACCCCCCAGTTATTTTTTTAAGAAACTTATTGATGGGAGATCTCAGAACAAAGTATTTGAACATATATTGGAAATGTTGGCACAAATAACGGATGACTGCTTAAGTCAGTAAAATGTTTTATTTGCAAGTATGCTATATAGTGAGTTTGAAATGGTCTTAAATGTAAGTAGCTATTAGGCTTTTGATTTCATGTGTCTTTTCTTTTACTTGCAGAATATGAGTGATGCTATGGCAATTCTGCACAAACTGCAGACAGGTCTGGATGTAAATGTGAAATTCACCGGTGTCCGAACGTTTGAATATACACCTGAGTGCATTGTTTTTGATCTTCTTGATATTCCGTTGTACCATGGATGGTTAGTGGACCCTCAGGTAAGCAGAGGAATCTCCAATGCAATGAGAAGTTTAATGATGGGAGAAATCATCCCCAGCTAAGCAGAATTATAGAAGTCTTCATGGAGAAGTTAACACCTAAATTGGGCTATGAAGCAAGGAATGCTTTTCAGCCAGGAGAGACAGTAGTAGAGAGAATGTATTTATTCCAGAAATGGGAGGTAGCAAGAGCAGTTCATTTTGGTAGTAACACAGAGTACATGAAAAAATCTAGAAAGGTATTTTGGAACCCAGTCACAAAAGGCTTTGAATGATACATTAAGGAGCTTTTACTTTATTAGGTAGACACTGAGGATGTAAGGTGATGTCCAGTCGGAGGAATTATGTGTGCAGTATATTAACAAGAGTGTGTGGTCAGTGGTGATAGTGTATGATCTCTGAGGACCTTTGAGTATCTTAGTATCTGAGATACTCTGATTCTCTGAAAAAATATTGGAGGGGGAAAAAAATCTGATGTAGAAATACTAGTTAGGGTACTATTAAAATAGTCCTAGGGAGAGGTGATGAGGCCATCAATTTGAGGGCAGTGATTTTTAGAGCAGTGATAGTACAGTATGTGAATGTTGATAGATTTGCCTTGTGGTTTATATAGACATTTCTTTATAGCCTGTAATATTACCAATACAACATTTTCATATGAGTAAGGGAAAGAAATTGGTTGGTACACATGTACTCTGTTATTTATAACTCCTTATATAACCTAGTGGAAAGAAACCATATTCACTTATGTGTTTCGAACATTATAGTTTTTAAATTTTTGTTTGGAAGCCAAACATGAAATTTGAACTGGTATCTGTCAAATTAGAGGTTTTGCTGATGTAATAGAGTATTTTATGGTTACTAAATGTAGCAAATGGCTTCTGTATATTATAGTAATTTTGCCGTGCTGGATTGTTGAATCATGAAAGCTTTTTTCCCCAAAAAACATAACTTAGTTAGAAATAAGAGAAATATAAAGCTAAACTTAATGTTTCAGATGAATTTTCAGATTCTCTGGATACCTAGTGTGTGTTTAAAAGTTTCTTTAGGTACTTATTAATCAAAAGCAAGCTTTGTTTTCAGCTGATAGCTTCAATTCCACTTTTACTAAGGAAATCTAGTTCATTCAACTTGAACTCTCTCACTTTGTTTTGTGGCTTTGTTTCTCTTCCTGTCAAGAATTAAAGCTTCCATCTGCTCTGCAAATCTCATTCCTTACCAACTTGAAAAATCTTACTCTTACCTAATCTTTCTTTTTCTAACATGAAACACTTCAAGAATCTTTCGTTTCTCGCTTTTTACTGACTCTCCCTTCACATATGCATGACTCCACATCTAGGGGAAAAAAAAATCTGTTAAATCTTGCTATTCTTTCTTTTTCCTGCCTAACTTACTTATTTTGCTTTTTTTTTGGGGGGGGGAGGTCCTATTAACCCCTATTAACAATTGGGGTTAAGTGACTTGCCCAAGATCATATGGCTAGTTTTTGTGTTGTGTCTGAGGCTGGATTTGAACTCAGGTCTTCCTTACTCCAGGGCTGGCGCTGTATTCACTGCACCACCTAGCTGCCCCACCTACCTAACTTCTTCAAGCAGCAGTGTCTCTTCATTAATTTCATTTCCTCACCATACTTCCTTGCTTTAACTCCACCATCTTCTATTTCCACCATTCTCATTAAAATGGTATATAATGGAAAGTAATAGAAGCTAGAGAGCATCTAGAGGAAGGGATCCAAGATGATGAAGGACCTTAGATCCATGGTTAAAAGAAACTGGGAATAGTTATTCTGGAGAAAAGAAGACCCAAGGGAAAAGTGATAGCCATCTTCAAGTATTTGCTAAGTTGTCACATGGAAAAGGGATTAAAATAATTCTCTGCACCATTTGGCTCTGTCAGTCATCCTTTCTCCTGGATACTCTTATCTCTAGATTTTATGATACTGCTCTTTCCTAGTTGTTGTACTAGTTTCACCACTTTTCTTTTTACTTTCCTTTTTCCTATTTTTTTTGAGGCAATCAGAATTTAAGTGACTTGCCCAGGGTCATGCAACTAGTAAGTGTCTGATGCTGACTTTGAACTCAGGTCCTTCTGACCCACAGCCAGTGTTCCATCCACTGAACCACCTACCTGCCCCTCACCACTTCTTTTCAGTCTTCTTTGCTGGATCTTCCTCCAGGTTATATCCACTAATCATAGGTGTTCCTTAAGGGTCTATCCAGGCAACTCCTCTTCTTTCTCTATACTATCTTGCTTGGTGATCTCATCTGTTCCCATGGGTTCAATGATCATCTTTATGCACTAGAATTCCACATTTTGGACATCTGAAAGTAAACATTCCCTATGCATCTCAGATTTAAAATGTGGGAAACAAAACTCGCTATATTTCCCTCCAAACCCTTTACTCCCTCAGCAACTTCCTTCTTATTGTCCAGAACACCACCATTTTCTTGGTCACTCATACTCACAATCTCAGTGTATGCCTGTTTACATGTTGTCTTCCCTATTAGAGTGAGGTGAATCCCTAAAATTCTGTGATTCTCTGAATTCCTAGCAATGAAATCATTGGATCAAAAGGTACTAAATTTTCAAGCAGTCTGTCAATAAACATTTATTAAACATCTAATGCCAAGCACTATGCTAAGTCCTAAGTTTTTATGACTTTTTGTATATTGCCATATGTATGTGTAGCCAGTAGAGAAAACATCAGTAGTTTTTCATCTTCCTGCAGAGAACTTTCTATGTTTGTATTTCTGTGATAGCCGAGTGAGTGTAATATGCTGTCAAAATACAGAATAACCTACCTTCCAGAAGATAAAGTGAAAGGACACAAAGACAACCTCCCTCCAAATTATCAGCAAGAGTGGAATGATCCTTTGTGGGGGAAGGGAGAACAGCAAATGAAGAGCATCTGTGTGAAGGCAGAGAAGAAAATGGAGTTGAAGTGGTATTGATTAACCTTGATCTGTGTCAGGAAGTTGGGATTCAGAAAAATGTGATGTAGAGAAGAAGGAAGAAGGGTTGCTGAATACTTAAAGCTAAATCAGTTTTGAGACTCTTCCTAAATAGTAGGAAACAGATCCTTTTCCTCCAGTAATGATGATATAGGTCTGTAGACCTGAAGTCTGAGAAAAATCTAGGAATGCTCAGAAGAAGAAATAAGTAGCTGTCTCTGGTGACCACCTCCTGAGTTCTGAGTCCTAATAACAATGAAAGCATCTGTTGTCTTCCAGGGTATAGAAAAGACATGACTGAGCCTCCCCCAAGATTCATAAAAACAGACGACTATTACAAATTTCTGGGGATTAACATGAACTCATATGAGTGCCAGAAGGAATCCAGAAAGCCTTGCTAATGACTGAAATCTTACACAAGAAACTGGAAACCTTAAACATACATTATTTAATCACTCCTGTTGATCAAAATCAAAGACTTGAGAAAAGTATTTTTGATAAATGAACCGATGTTAGGAAGATACTTTTTTTTTTTAAAGTGTGTGTGTGTGTGTGTGTGTGTGTGTGTGTGTGTGTGTGTGTATTAAAGAGAGAAAATCATTTCTAAAAATAGTCTTTGGCTTTCTGGAGGGTAGCAGAAGATATAGAAATAACAGATTCCTGGCCAGAGACAAAGTATATGTAAGAAGATCTTTTAAGAATGCATTTGTCAGGGCGGCTAGGTGGCGCAGTGAATAGAGCACCAGCCCTGGAGTCAGGAGGACCTGAGTTCAAATCCGGCCTCACACATTTAACACAAAAAACTAGCCATGTGGCCTTGGGCAAGTCACTTAACCCCAACTGCCCTCCAAAAAAAAAAAGCAAAAAAAAAATAATAATGCAACAGCTATGGGGCGGCTAGGTGGCACAGTGAATAGAGCACCGGCCCTGGAGTCAGGAGTACCTGAGTTCAAATCCGGCCTCAGACACTTAATACAAAAAAACTAACCGTGTGACCTTGGGCAAGTCACTTAACCCCAACTGCCCTCCAAAAAACAACAAAAACAACAACAAAAAAAATGCATTTGTCCCAAGTCTTCAAAATCTAATCAGAAGGAAAGAGGAGATAGAAAATTGTCTAACAAGTTAGATATCATAGAGCAAGAATACTTAATCTGGGATCTATGAACAAATTTCAGAATGGCTTGTGAACTTGTATGGGAAAAAATATTAAATTTTCACTAATCTTTGATTTCCTTTATAATCCTATCTATTTTATTTTGCTGTTAAAAGCATCATTCTGAAAAGTGCTCCATAGATTTTACCAGACTGCCAAAAAGGTCAGAATATATAGGGTAGCTGCAGTGTAGGAAGAATGGCAGTAGAATTACTACAGAAATTCAAAGGAGATAGAATCCAGTAAAGAAACAATAAATAAATATAGATAACAACATGAGGTGGTAAAATGAACCTAATTCTAATTAGGAGAGATAGGACAAAAACAATTGAGAAACTGAAAACTATGAAAAGTTTAATGTTCATTTCAACCAGCAGGAGATATAGAATAATGAATAGTGGATACAAAGTATGGTATTTTATAAAACTTGATTACGAAATGGTCATGTTTAGTATCTTAAATTTACAAATACAGTTCGCTTACAAATTAAAGCTTTTTGTCTCTAGCTTTCTGTCTCCTTTGCAAATTTAATTTGCCTTTAAATGAAAAGCAACGATCTATCCAAAGGAGCACTTGAACCCAGGTATTCTGGAAGATGGTTTTTGATCCACTCTTCCCCTCTTCCTCCACAAACTCAATTTCTTGATTATAGGACTCTAAAAGAAGTTTATTCAGACTTTCTGATGAATAAACAAGATGATGGTTTGAGTAGTTAACATTTTCCTATGAGTTTGCAAATTCAATTATTGATAATGCTGCTACAGAATAACACATTATTCTCATAGTTGCATGGTCAGCTTTTTCCCATGATCCTTGGATTTCATCTTATCTCAAATTAAACCTTTGAGAGTATTTTTGTGCATAATCCTTTCAATACTAAGTTATTTGAGATTATTATAATGATGCTATTTTTACAGAAATAGCAATAGACACAGCAATATGACTCCTGAATCTAAAAATTCTGAAATAGGACTACTGCATTTTCTAAATTCTAGTTCTTAATTTTTCAGAGTTATATAGGAGACTTCTTTTAAGCAAAGATGATATCCTATCATGATAGCATTTAGAACTGTATATTTTATTTGATGGTGTTTATGAGTCCATGTTTGTTTTTCTCTGAATAATTTAGAATTTAGAAATACTAGCTTATATAATAAAATCTTATTGTCTTGCTTGAAGGAAATAAAGTAGAAGAATATAGTCTAGTAGCTAATATTCAAGTTAACACTAGCTATAGAAAGTACAAATTAAATAGTTGCAGTTCCTCAGAGAAAACTATAAGCAGTGTTTCAGCTCTGAAAGCTTTGTCTCACTGCTAAAATTGAGCAGATTATTTTGCCATTGGATTTGCCATAATTTGTTAACGATGCAAATAATGACAATATTTTATAGTTTGTGTATGTGTATGTGTGTATGTACACACATGTGTATATTGTAGTTTATTATTCTGAATTCAGAAAAAACACTTAAATTCTTATAATAAGTAATTGTCCTTTCTTTTGACTGCTTTGTGAATTCGAAGGCTACAGGTACTTTGCATCTTTCTCTACCAGTGCTACTGCTTGGTAAGCCAAATTATTTTAAAAATATGTTATTCAATTAAATATTTAATTATTAAATTAAAATTAAATTATTAAATTTAAATTAATGTGAATATTTTTTAACATTTAATTGTTTTTATTACTTAAAAAAAACTATTTTCTTTCTTTTCCCTCTACCAGGTAAGCTAAAATGTTGTAATTAAGATATTTTTTTAAAGAGAAAAAAATACAGTTAGCAAATCAATTGACTATAATCCCTTACTTCTGCAATAATGAAAGGGGGGGTGAATTTTCTCATCTTTTCTTCTGTTCCTCTTCATTCTTCCTCTTATCCTCTTCTCTCTTCTCTTTTTCCTCCTCTTCTTCCTCATCTTTACTCACTCCCTATCCCCTCCCCACCATTGACACAGTTTTGATCATTCGATATATTGTTTTCCTGGTTCTACATGCTTCATTCTGCATCAGTTTGTGTAAATCTTCAATGCTTCCTTTGCACTAATCATATTCATTATTTCTCATGACACAATCACATTCCATCTCAGTTAATAGATATTTGTTCTACTACTACTATCTTTGACTTCTTTGTGATGTTTGCTTAGTATCAAGATCTGTTTTCTTAAAGGATATGGGCATTTGAGTCATTTATTTAGAATAATTTCAAATTTTTCTTTTTTTTCCAATCCAAAAATATTTATTAAATGCCTACTATGTGCTAAGGATACAAAAAGAGGCAAAAGACAGTCCCTGCCCTGAAGTAGCTTAGAAATTTTGACGTAGGGAATCTTGCAGCACAGACTCAGAGTATTATAATGAATATTATTATTATATTGGGGCTGTCGTGTTATTTTTTTTCTTTTTATTGACTTGTTTGTTTACTTTTAGTTTACAAGATTCAGTTCCAGAATCACTTGAGTTTCAGATTTTTCTCCCCTTCC